>CM076580.1:311413537-312141630 GCA_034641835.2 Pinus albicaulis | reverse complement strand
ATTTAATTCTACCTGCAACCTCTCCATTTAAGATGGTACGACAGAAACATGGAGAATTTCACTTCCAACAACCCTGTAAAACAACAACTGTGAAGAAATCCATGGACGTGAATGGTGGAGGAGACGAAGACACACTGTCGACGTGGGAAATAGCCATGCGGATGGAGAACAGAGGAGAAAACGTGACGAAATGATAAAACGAGCTCTGGTGGAGGTTTAATGATCTACAGAGTGAAAAAACATGAAAAACATTAAAAAACGCGAGAATGGGACATATATATGCAATAGAACGATAGACTGTACGGAGGGGAGTACGTGTAGCTGACGTGGCGAGGTGGGATGCAATGGAACGGTCAACGGCGTAGGGATGGATCTGAACCGTTGATCGTGGGAGATCGACGGCAAAATGCGACGCACAGTGGGCCATGGGGGCGAGGGACAGCAGGTTAAGCAATGTGCAGCTTCGATGAATTACGACCGTAGGATGAAGCGCTCGAGATCGGACGGTGACCGTGAATTCTGCTGCCCGGCTTTAGTCCGGGAGATATGCGCGAAATGGCGGTTTTCAGAATAGTACAAGAGGACGCGTGGCGGGAGATGAATGGAGTCGCTGGGGCTTCGGGGAAAAACACCCTGCGCGCAAGGGTGGTGCGGAGAAAACAGGTGGTTTCAGGGCGTATGACGCATGCAGGTGTGGGGACCACCATTTCGGGCGGGCTCTGCGCCGCTGGATCGGATTTTTAACGGATGGTCAAGATCCGTCGATCAAACAAAATATATTAAAACCCACAAATGCGTGTTTGTGAAGGTTTTTTGATGATTTTTCGCGCTGAGAAAGGTTTGGAGGGGCTAAGCGCCTAGTGGATTTGGTGCTGGTCACGGTGCCGGGTCTTATGAGAGAGGAAGGTGCGGGGGCTAATGGGGAAGGGGGCTAAGGCCCAAACTCATAAATTTCATCATTTTAACTCATTTTGAATGCAATTTCAGGCCCAAGGGAGGTAACGATAAAGGGGTGAAATGGAAATTGGAGAAATAAAGAGGTGATGGTGGGGTTGAGGTAGGATTTTAGGGGAATTTTAAGGAGATAATGGGGAGATTAAAGGAGAATTTTGACAAAGGGAAAACAGAGGTTGGGATGGGGAAATTTGCAGGATATAGGGGTAAAAATGGGCCTTTTGAGAAATGCATCAGCAGAGGACCCATATGTTAGGCACAGCAACATAGAGGCTCCAAGGAGGATGAATTTTCAGGGGAAAGGCATTCCTTGGAGGCTCCAGAGCAAATTAGCCCCCAGCTTGCTTGTCAAGAATTTCATAGGGGGCCACATGCCTGCTGTCATAAGCCATCTTTCTTCTTCAATTTTAGCTGCCACAGTATGATAGAAACATCAGCAAAAATATTTCCCAACCAGTCTACCTACCCAAACTACAATCCTAGCATTTTCCCTTGGGTGCATTTGAGCTAGCAGACCCTTTACATTTATTTTGCAAAACAGGAAAACAAACCTATTCTAATTCTACCCTTATTGCTCCATGAGGCCAGATTAGACTGTTGACCTCATCTATTTCTCTACCTAATCTACTACCTGTTGGGATTAAACTGTCCAACAGGTTTCTTCACCTACATTCTAAGACAGGAAATTTAAACACAGCCAAGCCAGGATTAGACTGTCTGACTTGCTGGACAGAAACTTGTAGAAGACAAAACTGTGAAGGCATGGAATTCTGCAACTTTGAAACCTTCTTCTTTCTTTCTTGTGACTCAGGTTTTGAGCATATTTGAGTCACCTCTTTTCTTTGCTTCAGCTCTGGTTTTGGGCATATTAGAGCTGGTTCTTCTTTCGCTACTGATCTAGATTTTGAGCTTATTAGGACCAGCTATTCTGCTTCCTTTGGCTTGGATTTTGATCAGGTTTGAGCCATGCTTTTTACTTCAGAGGTTCATGTTTTGAGCATGTCTGAACCTCTCTTTTCATTCTATTTTTTGGAACATTTTCTCTTTTTCTGAAAATGAAAACTTGCAATGGTATGTACAATGGAGATGAAACTGGAAATGGAAAATCAATAGAAGTAATGTTTGAGCATCCTTCCATTGACAGGAACCCCAAAAAACTCAGTGCCATCAAGTTCTTGCAGAAAAAAGGCATTAGGACCCACAGTGGCTTGTATGATATATGGACCTTACCACAAACTGTCAAACTTACCATGTTTGCATTTGTCCTCTCTTCTCGAATCCCATCTCAGAACCTTATCTCCAACCTTGAAATCTGAAGCTTTGGTTCTTTTGTCAAACTGTCTCTTTATGCCTTCCTGTACTCTGACAGCTCTGCTATAAACCTGCTCTCTTGTTTGCTGCAGATGGATTGTTTCATTAATTGTCCTTATCATGCTGTCCTCTTCTGATTGGATCTCCTGAACAAGCTTGATTACTGGAACTCCAAGACTAGTAGGAAACACTGCTTCAGTCCCGTAAACCAGCTGAAAGGGTGACATGCCAATAGATTTCTTTGTAGTGAGCCTGTCTGCCCACAAGGCATGTATCAACTTTTTATGCCATGACCTTTTGTTCTCTTCCAGCAGCTTCTTAATGATTGTAACCAGGCTTTTATTTGATGATTCAGCTAGGCCATTACCCTGGGGGTAATAGGCGGTTGAATGTCCAAGTGCTATTCCGTACCTGTGACAGAAATCAACCATTCTTTTGGATCCGAAAGCAGCAGCATTGTCAGTGATTATTTTCCTTGGACAACCAAAACGAGATAAGATGAAGTCTTCTAGGAACCTAATGATGACAGAGTCAGTGACATTCCTAGTGGGTATAGCTTCTATCCATTTAGTGAAGTAATCTGTAGCAGTTAAGATCCATTTGTGTTGTCCAGAGGAGGCAGGATGAATTTCTCCTATAAAGTCTAGGCCCTATTGCACGAAAGGGCCTTCTATGGTGATGGGCTGTAAAGGGAGGGGAAGGAGTTTTATTTTGCCCTCAAAGATCTGGCATTTGTGGCAGGCAAGAATCATTTTATGGACATCACTAAAGAGTGTAGGCCAATAGTAACCAACCCTGAGTATCTTATTTGCAGTGGCTTTCCAACTCAAGTGGCCTCCACATTCTCCAGCATGTAATTCTTGTTTGATTCTTTCGGCTTCAGTTTCAGACAAACATTTCAGCAGAAGGCCATTTGGATTTTTCCAATATATACTCTCATTCATAATGCAGTAATTTCGAGCTTTGAGTTTTATGAATCTGGCCTTTGTTTTGGACAGTTCTGGAGGGGCATTGAGGCTAGTGAGCACATAAAGGATATCAGTATACCAAGGAGAGTTCTGAAACTGCTCCTCAACAGTTGGATGGGGCGATCCTTCCTGCTCATCTAAGGCATTCATCATGTTAATATCCAAGGCCTGCAAATTTGTTTCAGCCATTAATTGGGCCAGGCCTTGACCTTTGATTAGTTTGGTGGGTTTTATTTCGATGTCATATTATAAAAGTGTAGCAATCCATTTGCCCCTTTTCCCATCAGGGTCTTGGGACAAGATATCTTTGACCACTATATTTGGCACATAGGCAATGGTGTGAGAATGCAGAATGTACACCCTAAAGTCTTTTAAGGCCTTAATCAAGGCATATGCCTGTTTTTCCATGATGTTGTACTTTAAGGGTGCATCTATCAAGGCTTTACTGAAGAAGGCTATAGGCTGTTCATCACCTTCTGAATTTTTCTGCAGCAAAACTGCAGCTATTGTGTGTTGGGAAGAAAATGAAAAAATCAGAAAATATTTTGAGAATTCAGGGCTGATAAGTACAGGGGCCTGAGTGAGTGCAAGTTTTACTGACTCAAAAGATTTCTTGGCTTCAACAGTCCACTTAATTCCTGCATCTTTCTTTAGCATTTCAGTCATTTTTCTAAGATGCTCTGCCAGATTAGGAATGAATCTCCTGAGGAAATTGATCTTCCCTATAAAGGACTACAACTCCTTGATGTTTCTTGGATGTGTAATTTGAAGTATTCCCTCAACTCTCTGGGGGTCTATCCTGATCCCTTTCTCAGATATAATGTGGCCCAGAAGTTTACCTTCTTGCAGCCCAAAAACAGTTTTCTTAGGATTTAGGGACAGACCATACCTTCTACATTTTTCAAAGACTTTCCTCAGATGTTTCAAGTGTTCTTCTTCAGTTTTAGAAAAGACAGTCAAGTCATCCAAGTAGATAACTATAAAGTGTCCAATCTCATCTGAGAAAGCAATATCCATTGCTCTCTGGAAGGTAGCTCCAACATTCATCAATCCAAAGGGCATTTTCACATACATGAAGGTGCCCCATGGAGTGGTAAAAGCTGTTTTGAGTTGGTCTTCTGGGAGTACCAGAACTTGGTTGTATCTTGAAAAACCATCAAGCAGGGAGATTCTCTTAGAGCCCACTACCTTTTGTAGGATATGTTCCATTCTAGGCAAAGGGTAGTTGTCTTTCAGGGAGGCTCTATTGAGGTTTCTGAAGTCTATGCAAAGTCTAATCTCCCCTGTTTTCTTCCTTACAGCCACTAAGTTTGACACCCAATCAGAAAACCTTACAGGAACTATTATGCATGCATCGTACATCTTCCTGATCTCTTTCTCTACTGCAGGCAACTGTTTTGGATTAATCCTTCGGAGTTTTTGTCTGAAAGGCTTCTGATTTTCCTTTAGTGGTATCTTGTGTTGTATGATGTTGGTGTCATAGGCCTTTAAGTCTTCATAGCTCCATGCAAACACATCAATGAATTCCTTAAACAAGTCAATGTATTTTTTCTTCATGTTTGCAGGTATAGACTTAGCCAGTTTTATCATTTTGGGCTTATCTTCAGTGCCAATGTTGCATTCTTCCACATCAGAATCAGCATGTTCAATTGTGGGCTTTTTTGCTTACATCATCAAAGTCAAAAAGGTCCTCTAAGGGTGCCAAGCCTCTGGGTATGTTATTGTCTTTGGCCTGCAGCACTTCGACCTCTTCATTTTCTGCGTTTTCACAATTTTCGGTTGGATTTCCAGTTTGCTCAGAAAAAGAATTCATTTCTATGTTACAGGGTGTTTCTTGTTCATCTGGGGAATCCTCGTTTGGGCAGCTATCATCAGAGATTGAGTCTAAATCTGAAAATTCAAACTCATTCCTGCCCACCAGGAAATCTTCGATCTATTTGTCTCCTTCAAAGACCTGCCAATATTTTTCATTGTCTGGCACTGCAGGCCTCAATTTGGTCTGAATGATAATCTGTTGGTCAACTGGGGCCTTAAGATATGAACTAGCTAGGCAAGCTAATCCATTTGCAACTGCGTTTTCCACCCTAGGAATGAATACTAACTCATATTCAACAAACGTTCTCAGCAAATCTATAGTATCATTCCTGTATGCCCTAAGCCTGGGGTGTTTTGCTGAATACTCACCATTCACTTGTTTGATCACTAACTCTGAGTCTCCTCTCACAGCTATCCTACGGGCTCCTAATTTTTTCAACAGATTTAAGCCCAAGATCAGAGCCTCATATTCTGCGATTTTATTCGTGCATTTAAAACGCAGGTTCATAGCATGGCTCTCTGCATGATCATCTCCTGCGTTATGTAGCCACACTCCTGCTCCAGTGTTGTTCCTAGTACAGGACCCATCAAATTTCATTTCCCATAGGGGTTCATTGTTTACTTCGTCTTCATCCCCTCCCCTATAGCTGGATTCGCCATTATGTGGAGTCGTGAGGTTTGTGCTAGAAAGGGGGTCATTTTGGGCATGGAGATCAGGGAGGTGGCTAGCTTGCTATTTTTGTCCTGTTTCTGTTTCATTCAGAGTTATATTTTCATCAGTTTTCCCATGGTATTCTTCTTCGTATTCTTCCAGAGTAGCCATTATGTTGAAATCCATGGGTTGTATGTTTGTATCTCCATTTTTTTATCTTGGCTCTTCTAAGGGTTGGTCATTGTAGAGAATGAAAGAGTCCAGATCTGTATGTACAAAGTATAGTGGTGAGTTTTCAGGTTTCTCGGGGCTACTGACTAAGAATTTCATCTGAGACTCTCTATACAGTCTTCTAAGTTGGCCAAATATAGGGATAGTGGCATAAGAGCCATCCATCTGCATTGTTCCCTGCAGTTTGGCTCCCCATGATCTAGATAGTAGCATGCCATAATTTGGTGGCACATCTGCCACTACAACATCCATGACCATACATTTGGCAGGAATCTGGGTCAGGCTCACACACAAGTCTTTGATTAGGCCTAGGCATTTTACTCTACTAGAGTCAAATGAGTATAAGTCTTTGTAAGGTCTGGTAATTTCTAGGCCTAGCCTTTCCATCACTACCTTAGGCATTAGATTGTGTGATGCACCAGAGTCATGCATGGCATTATGAAGGATCTTGTCATGAATGTTGAGACTGATATAAAAAGGTGGAACTACCCCTTCCTGAAACTTTCCTTCAATTTTTGGACCAAAGAGCAGGGCTGGTTGATCATCATTCAGATTTACAGTATCATTGTTTTCCCCTAGATTCAATGCTTTCAAAATTTGTCCTTTATATACATTCTGAGTGGCCAGCTCAGATAATGGTACAGAAATTTTGATTTTTGCAAGTTCACTCTCTAAATTGAAAGTGGACTGTGTCTTGGAAACACTTGACTCCGTTTTATTTGCTGACTTGGTAGCCGAGTCATTTGGTGTTTTCTCACTATGTACAAGGTTTGGAACAGTTGTATTAGGAGTACTAACTGAAGTGCTAGTACTGCTGGTTGGTTGACTTTGTTTTCCAGTGTCCTGGTTGTCCTTCTCCTTATGCTTACCAGAACTTTCAGCTGTTGTTTTGTTATTTACAGAGGTTGCTTTAGAAGTTTTGTCAGGTCTTTTCTTGATGGTTACCTCAGGAGTCTTCGTTTTGAAAGTATCTTGGCTTTTCTTGCTCCTAAGTTCATATTGTTCCCTGGCCTGTAGCATGGCATCTTCAAATCCTAATCTGTAATTCTCAGTTTCCAACCATTCCTCATTATAACCAGTGGTGGAGGGCTGGTCTTCTCCTGAATCATAATTTAGGATTGAGTTTTCTGCTTCAAACATGTTTATTGTATTCCCTTCAGACTCTTCAATGATTCCCTCGTCTTCATCTAAAAAATTTTCTTGAAATGGGGGAATGATTTGTTGGTCTGACTCTCTTTGTTTGTTGGGGGCAACATTGTTTCTTCTAATGTTTTGGTTCTGGTTTCTGTTTTGGTTGTTGTTTTGGACAACCATCCTCTTTATCATTTGTTGAAGTTCTTCCACATTTTTTGAAAGTCTGTCATATTTGGGATCAGATGTGGAAGCTACATTGTCATCCCTATATGTTACCCTTTTTTCAGCTTTTAATCTTGCCCTTTTTTCCATTAAGTTTTCTTCTATGGTTATGGCTCCTTTCTGCATGTCTTCCAGTGTGGTATACTCTTTATCTCTAAGCTCATAGGCCATGTCAGCATCAAATCCATCAGGATACTTTGCTAAGGCCATACCTTGTGGAGGTTTCATGTGTGGAGGGAGAGCATTATAAATGTTGTTGAATCTAGTGGTGTAATCATGAACACTCTCTCCTACATTCCTCTTAAGGGACATGTATTCTGCAAGGAGCTGGTGAGGGTTTGCTCTAACCTCCCACTTGTTTATGAATGTCTGGTATAATGCAGGGAGATCTTGAATGCTGCCAGGAGGCAATCCTTTAAACCATTTCTTCACCTCACCCCCTAAGCTCTGGGCAAAGATCCTCATTTTGATTGTTTCATCATCAATTTCCATATAATCAAAAGAGTCCTCCATTTTATCTACATGTTGTTGAGCTGTTATGGACTCTTTAGCAGTGAAGTGTGGGATTTTTGACTGATAATCATTGGGCAAGGGTAACAAGGGTTGAGGTAAAAGCAAAGGTGCATACCAGGCTGCCATAATGATGTTCTGATGGGGTATAGGGTTAGCTTGAGCAGCTGGTATTTGGATGACAGGGATGTTTGGACCAGCAGAAGTCTGTTGAGCAGATCTAGGGTGAGAGAGCCCCAAGTTTTGGAGGAAGTGAAAATCAGGTGGTGTGGAAGGAGGGGTTTCACTGTCCCTAGTGTTTTGACCACTGTTAGATGGTGTATTGTAAACTTCGAGGTCTTGCTGGTCTGGATGATTGAATGACCTAGTTCTCGGTAGTCTATTAGGTATGTCTAGGTCAGGGAGGAAATGTGCTAGAGCTGTTAGGTTTTCTGGTGCAGAATTAGCTCTAAGAATGTGGCTGGAAATGGTTGGTCTTTTAGGTGTAGGAGCTCCTTTGAGGATACTCTCTGGATTTTCAACTATTTCCGGTGGGTCAGGGTTGGGATAAGCTCTTGTGTGGATGGTTCTGAAATCCAGAATGCTATTAATAAGCTTAAGCAACTTAACCCTACTCGTTTCTTCTACTGTGGTTAATGTTGTCTCAGGGGCTGGCCTACCAGTGGAGTCTGATTGTGAAACCAAGATAATCAGCAGGCCTACTGATCACCAGTGGAGTCTTTTCATTTAGGAACAATGGAGTCACCAGGTGGAGGGTTTAGGATGTATCTAAGGGGTACACTATCCACCACAGTGCTCAGGCACTATCACCTTTCAGGAATCTCCTCTAAAACAACAAGCTCCAACCAGAGATTGACTAGGAGGGCATTTACCAGATATGTCACCTCTGAAAAGAGGATGAGATCTGGAGGCTATCTGGCCCTTTCCAGGCTCTGTCTAAGAGTATGGTGGATATTCAATAATGGAGGTTGATTCAAGAAAGGGGTGACTTACTGTCAACCTAACCAGAGTTCTAAGTTTCTGAGGTTTTTACGAATGTTTAAGGTGAAATGTACTCAGAAGTCCCCAGCGGAGTCGCCATTATGTTGGGGTTCCCATGTTTTGGCCAGGTTGACAGAGACCAAAAGATGAGACAACATAGAACCACTTTGGGACCTTAGGATCTAGCCCTCCTAGGTCCAGAGAGGGATCTCTCTATGGTAGTCAAAGGTTTAACTTTGAAGCTCTAAGTTATGATTTTAGGCTAGTTGTAGGCTCGTGGTTGTTGGTTTGATTGTTTGTGTTTGGTTGGAGGGAATCAGGAAAAGAAGAACAATATGAGACAAGGATGAGCAAAGAGGAAGCTTAGGCAGAGACGGATAGCTCAAAGAACATCAAAGCCATTGGGCTATGGAGTTAAGAAAGGATTTATTTGTAATCAATGTGCAAGCTTTCAGTTGGGCTAGTCATCTAGAGCATTTGGATCTTAAAGGATGATTGGCAGAATGGGACATTAAGGACAAAAAATGAGAGGAGGAGAACCAACCAACTTTGTCTATAGATCAGACCAGAGGTCATTTAACTCCAGGCCTGCTTGGACAGAATTGAAGGTAAAACAAGGGATCTTGGAAAGGTTAACTGGTCGTGCAAAGATCCTAGAGAGACAGAGATCAGGTTCTAGACCTCCAGGATTCTCAACACATTCAACTAAATCCTAACAAGAACATCTAAATATGGATTCCATCAATTCATACATCAGAGAGCAGGCAACATCATCCACTACACTGGTTAAATCAATTGAAATCAACATTCAGATACACATATAAGCAAAAAACATTAAGGTAGGGAGAGCATGAAACATAGGGCACCTATCAAGGGTGAATCCTATATTATACTTCTGTTGCCTACCAGTAGAAATGAAATGAAATGGAGCATAACATAAGAGCAAGTCAATCACAAATACAGAGAAAGAGGAAACATCACCAGCTGCTTTAGATCAGGACCCAAAGAAACATGCTTGTCATATTAAAAACAACACCAATCAGGTACATCATAGCCCGTAGCTTGAACATTCAGCCTGAATACATCTAATCTCAGTCTATCTTACAATATACACAAAGAACTTGTCTCAAATAGGAACAATCCTTGCATTCCACTGATTTCTCATCAACAACCATTACAATATTTCCTTCTGTGCTTTATAGCAAAGGGTGAGCCTAAGATCGACTGAAGGAGTAGGTGAAAATTAAATGCATCTTTAAACACAACAATGAATGCAGGGCCGAAACCCATCCTGATTGACATGCCGTATATTTAATCTCTGTCACCTTCCTTGTGAGAGAATGATCTGCTCCATATTTTATCTTGACATCTTTTGGCTGAAGTACTCCTGGTGATTTGAACAAAAATGAAGTAAACTGCTAGGAAGGTCTGTCTCATAAATGTCTGACTGTTTTGAGGTCTGTTGTCTGGTGGAAAACACTTCAGGGACATGGTGCATAATAAAGTCGTATGGGCGCCATGTACTTGATGAAGAACAAACATTCTGCTGATAAAAAACCCAGATATTACCTTTTTCCTGTGCTTGGAATCCTGTAGTCAATCCTTAGGGCCTGTAATCTGCTGCTTTGTCCTTTAAACTTCGGGTTAAAAGCTCAAGATCCTCATAAACTGGATTTAATCTTCCTTTTTCTCTGCGCTGAAACATTCTGCCGCTCCATTTTCTTCTGACAGGGTAGCTCAGGTTTTAATGGTGATGGGAGATTCGCTGCAGAGTTTGAAATCCAGCTTTTCTTTAGTGCAAATCCCATCAGCCGCTTTCCTTGACATTTTTCTAGTAGCGCCACCCCCCGGATTTAATTCTACCTGAAACCTCTCCATTTAAGACGGTACGACAGAAACATGGAGAATTTCACTTCTAACAACCCTGTAAAACAACAACTGTGAAGAAATCCATGGACGTGAACGGTGGAGGAGACGAAGACACACTGTGGATGTGGGAAATAGCCATGCGGATGGAGAACAGAGGAGAAAACGTGACGAAATGATAAAACGAGATCTGGTGAAGGTTTAATGATCTGCAGAGTGAAAACGCATGAAAAACATTAAAAAACGCGAGAATGGGACGTATATATGCAATAGAATGATAGACTGTACGGAGGGGAGTACGTGTAGCTGATGTGGCGAGGAGGGATGCAATGGAACGGTCAACGGCGTAGGGATGGATCTGAACCATTGATCGTGGGAGATCGACGGCGGAATGCGACGCACAGTGGGCCATGGGGGCGAGGGACAGCAGGTTAAGCAGTGTGCAGCTTCGATGAATTACGACTGTAGGATGAAGCGCTCGAGATCGGATGGTGATCGTGAATTCTGCTGCCCGGCTTTCGTCCGGGAGATAATGCGCGAAATGGCGATTTTCAGAATAGTACAGGAGGACGCGTGGCAGGAGATGAATGGAATCGCTGGGGCTCCAGGGAAAACCACCCTGCGCGCAACGGTGGTGCGGAGAAAACAGGTGGTTTCAGGGCGTATAACGCATGCAGGTGTGGGGACCACCATTTCGGGCGGGCTCCGCGCCGCTGGATCGGATTTTTAACGGACGGCCAAGATCCATCGATCAAACAAAATATATTAAAACCCACAAATGCGCGTTTGCAAAGGTTTTTTAATGATTTTTCGCGCGGAGAAAGGTTTGGAGGGGCTAAGCACCTAGTGGATTTGGTGCTGGTCACGGCGCCGAGTCTTATGAGAGAGGAAGGTGCGGGGGCTAATGGGGAAGGGGGCTAAGGCCCAAACTCATAAATTTCATCATTTTAACTCATTTTGAATGCAATTTCAGGCCCAAGGGAGGTAACGATAAAGGGGTGAAATGGAAATTTGGAGAAATAAAGAGGTGATGGTGGGGTTGAGGTAGGATTTTAGAGGAATTTTAAGGAGATAATGGGGAGATTAAAGGAGAATTTTGAAAAAGGAAAAACAGAGGTTGGGATGGGGAAATTTGCAGGATATAGGGGTAAAAATGGGCCTTTTGAGAAATGAATCAGCAGAGGGGCTATATGTTAGGAGCAGCATATAGAGACTTCAAGGAGGACGATTTTTCAGGGGAAAGACATTATCTGAGGCTCGAGCAAACTATTTACCCTCAAACTATATTTCATAGGGGGCTAACACCGTGAGAAGGATTTTATTAGCAAAGTCAGAAAATAAAGTTACAAACATAAAATCCTTGTATGGCCTCAAGCAAGCACCACTAGCCTGGTATGAGAAATTGACCGAGCATCTTCTGAAACTTGACTTCAAACATTTTGATCTTGATGATGCAACTTTGTTTGTTAAGAAAGTTGAAAAAACAGTTGTATATCTTGTGGTATATGTAGATGATCTTTTGATAACAGGAAACAATGAGAGCTATATTGCATCCATGAAGAAAGAGTTGAAGAAAGGTTTTGAAATGACTGATTTGGGTCATGTTCATTACTATTTGGGTATTGAAGTAATTCAACATCCTAAATTCATATTTCTTTCTCAAAAAAAGTACATTGGAGATCTCTTGAACAAATTTGGCATGGATGACTGTAATCCCTTAACCACTCCAATGGAACAAAACTTGAAGCTCACATCTATTGAAGGGAAGGAATTTGAGGATGCAACTAAGTATAGACAGCTTGTAGGAAGTCTTATCTATCTGACCACCACCAGACCTGACATCTCATTTGCTGTTGGAATCCTCTCAAGGTTCATGCAAAAAACTTGTGAAGGACATTGGTCTGCTGCAAAAAGAGTACTAAGGTACTTGAAGGGGACTCAAGACTTTGGACTCAAATATACACAGGTAGGCGACTTCATCTTGACCGGATACTCTGATTCAGACTTTGATGGTGACAAAGAAACAGGCGTGTCTACTACAGGTTACACCATGAGTCTTGGATCAGGAGCTGTCTCATGGAGATCACGCAAACAGTCAGTTCCAGCAGATTCCACGACCGAGGCAGAATATGTGGCAGCAGCTGAAGCAACAAAAGAAATTGTGTGGCTCCGGAAAATCCTGGAAGATTTGCAGATGAAAAAAATGTATTCCACTCCACTCATGATCGACAACACTTCTGCAATAAAGTTGGCCAAGAACCCAAAGTTCCATGATCGAACAAAGCACATCAATACAAAGTACCATCTCATTCGACATCATGTTCGGGCCAAAACCATCCATCTACATCATTGTTCCACAAATGAGCAAACTGCTGACATCTTCACCAAAGCACTTGGAAGAGAAAAGTTTGAAAAGTTCAAATCGATGCTTGGACTCACCAACATCCCTTCGGATTAAAGGGGGGAATGTTGACACCTAATCCTATGGGATGGGTGTGGATATTTAATTTTGTATAATAAATAATATTGGGAAATAAGGAAGGCCAAGAGTCATTGGGAGATGAATCCCAATAGCCTCACCTCCATGTATAAATGCATGTTCATTATTCATTCAATAACACATTCTGATTTGAGGAGTTACTTGAGTTTGGGTTTTATTACAGCCCATACATACATTGTACAAGAGAAAGAATAATACTATACAGGAAAAATCCTCAAAAATGAGGTGCTACAAACATAGAAAAGGTCTGCATAAACTAAACAATGTTATTTTATTGGGGCTGAAGTAGCAGTATATTATAACTCATATCTAGAGTAGATATGTACATAAAAATATAGATCTAGTATATATATGTGTACAAGAAGAGCTCATCTATACATTCCCCTTGGGTTTTTGTGCAAATCATGAAGCACAGAGAGTAGATCTGAGATCTAGAGTTGCAGATTTGCAGAAATATTCAGAAATTACCGAATCATATAATAGAACAGTAGATCAGATATAAAACAAACATGGATTTGTTGGCCAATCCATGGATCACCACAGTGAGAGGGAAGATCCTAACACCGGAGATCTCTCCTCCAATATGCAGACAAAACACCCTGCAAATGCAAACTTGCAAATAACGCAGTTTAGGGATAGAAACTGCGTTGTAGGCTCTAAGAATGATTTGGCCTATTGCCAAGGTATGGATCTGAAGCTTTGATGATCTAGGACACTCTTGCCAATGGGATAGCAGACTTTCCTAGTGAAAAGAGATGCTAGATATGCATAGATCTGAGAAGATCTATCTCCCACTTGCTGCAACTGAAAAGGACAACCCAACCCTCAACAGGATCAATGATGTAGGTGTAAGGTGAAGCTTGGCCCAAGTATGATAGTTGTCAAGACAAGCAAAACTCCTCCAAGAGCTGCTCAAGGAAGGAGGTGGGATTCCTGCTCACGAACACCCAATGCTAAATAGCATTATTCTCAGCTAAACAGCTAGAGAATGAGAAATATCTAAGCAGAAAAATTCTTCTGAAATAATATCTTCAATGACCCCCTCCATACCGCTCTCCTCTTCCTTTTATAAGATGGGAGTCTTGTCAAACCCTAAACCACTTCATCAATTCAACTCCTTTCACATGTAGAATCTCCTTCTAGAACTGCGTTGTCCCTCAAGGAGGTTCAATGCATCTAGATTGCGCTATAGATATGGTCATGGTTGACTTGGTCAAGTGATCAACCTCTTTCACACTCAAGTTTGTTTTATAAAATGGGCCAGATTTAGCCATGTTCACATTGGGCATTGGTTTATTTTGTTATTTTCAGGAGTTTTACATGTCCTCCTTTACATTTTATTCATCAACATGAAATGTAAAATAAAAAAAGAAAAATAGAATATTCCCATTAGCTTGGGCTAAGTGGGAATATTATAGTCCTCCCTTCCAAGATGTTGCTTGTCCTCAAGCAATTGATAAGGTGAGTGCTGCAAAATCTCCCCTCCTTCTGTGGGGGCGTCCTCATTCAATAGTCTCCACCATTGCTTCAGAATTTCTGCAAAAATTTCATCTCTCAATGGTTCCTCCCAAGTGTGCAAGTTGGCCTTTGGTGAATAAACCCAATGGCCTTCCTCATGAAAGAATGGAAGGTTTATGTGGAAACCTTCTTGCTGATCCATGGCCTCCTCAAAATAGAAGTGATGACAATCATGGGGAATTTCATCATCAATGAAGGTCTCCCATCTCTATGCTATCATCCAAATAAAATGAATCACCTCCCAGCTTGGTAATTCATAGAAAGGATCCTCCTAATTTATCATGAGTGGCATGCCCCAAGTGTTCCAACCAATCATATGGTCCACATCATAAAGAAACAAGTGGTATACAATAGTGGCCATATAGTTTCCCATGCTAGCCTTAGAACACGTAGTGCAGAAAATGTAGGTAATTTCTTTCCCCAAGGACACATCCAACAAATGTTTCTCTCCTCCAACCATGTTCCAAACAAAGATAATAACATATTCGACATAGGGAATCATAATTAAAGTCATGCTAGATACGATATGCAATAATGGAGAAGGACACTGGTCCCTCAAGTGCAACCAGCGCAATTTTACTCCTAACTGCCTCAGAATATGATAAGACAAGTGTTTTCCCCAACACTTGTTTGTTGCCTCATCCTTCTTGTAGGCTTGGAGAAGGTGTATGATGGTTGGTGTTAATGAATCACACCATGAAGAGTACATCATCTCTCCAAGATCTCCCAAGGAATGGCCAGCATCACCATTATTCATGGCCCAAAGTGGCTCATGAAGCCCATAAGAAAAGGTGCCCCCTCTTAGAGCCAAGACCTGCACATGAGTGTTAAGGAAATGCAATTATATATTAAACATATCATGAGGTTCAACAATACAATGTTTATCATACCCTTGTTTCAAGTCAGCAAGGTAGCTCATGGATGAGCCCCCTCTCACACTCAATGAATAAGGAGGTGGTAATGATAACTCTTCCCAAGAGCTATGTTCCTCCTTAACCAACAAATGATCCATGCACTTCCTTATGTGAGAGTGCACACCCTCCTTGAAGTCCCCCCACATGAATCCTTCTAAGATAGTATGATATGCTCTAATGAACCCAGTGGGTTTTGAAAGCAGGATCTCATAGGCTGCATTAAGTATTTTCTCCTTAAGCTTGGAGTCTCTAGCCAAATAAATCTATTCATGGACATAAATGACTCACTAAACTACCTTATACCTCCTATATATCATTTTCCCATCAAGAACCTTACATGTGAAAAGGTCCTTGGAGTATTCCATCAAAAGTTGGGAATCCCAATTTGGATCTAGGCTCCCCAACAATGACAGCACTGTAGAAATATGAACTACAACCCCTGTCACAACATGGATCTCCTCCTTGACATGCTTGATGTCAAAGTCACATGTTGGAGTACTATCAACTCCATTTTGCTGCCCCCATTGCAGCTGATCTTGCTCAAGACAAGATTGAAGTAGATGGAAGTCAACCTCCCTTTGGAAAGTCCTTGTATTCCAAAACTTCCTCAATGTAGCCCATGCATGCAAGAGTGTTGATATCCTCTTGTCATGTTCAGAAATCTCCTTTGTAAATGAAAATATCATTGGCTGCCCCAAAGACATGGATTTGCCATATGACATCATGTCCATGCCATCATAGATTTCTGAATCCTCCCTTTTTAGCACAAATAGTTGAGAGGGAGATAACAATGTCCAATTTAGAAAATTGTTGATCTCTCTTTTGTATCCATGAAAGATCCTCTGCATTGTGCTAGTTTCTCCCAAAGCTCCCTCCTTATCCAAGTAAGCATATGCTGCCCATAGTTGAGAGAACACTTTAGTTTTCCTCCCATTAGGAGGTCTTCTCGGTGGAATGCCTCCATGTAAAGAGACATCATGGCATAGAGCAGGATGTGTATATGTATGGACAGATTTGTCCTTGCTTTCCATGCACAGATCCTTCTGCCTTCTTTGTGCATCAAACTTCTGAAACAGAGAGGGGTATATGCTCCTCATCAAGTGATAATTGCCCTCCTCTTGTCCTTCTTCTATCTCCAATATATCACCATTTGATGGTGATGGCACATGCTGCACATGGGTTGTGCCACAATCATCATATGTGAAATTCTTTGGAACTTCTTGCAAGAGTGAAAGAGTTCCTCTCCTTGGAGCCATTTCCCCTTCTTCCACTTCATGAGGATCTAGATGTGCCCTTGTCTTGACTGCGCTGACATCCTCAGCTTCCTCTCCCTTGATCTCGCAGGACCTTCGGAAGTTCAAGTGATTCTCTCCCTTTGGCACACCTCCTCCCTTCCTCTTCATGAAGAATTTGCTGATAGAACATTGTAGATTTGGTGGTATGGCTGAATGCTCATACCCATGAGATGAGGACTTAGATTTTTCCTCATGTATAGATCTTGTAGATCTTATTGAGGGATCTTCTTAATTTTCCCTCCTCATTTCTTTGATGTCTTTTCTGATACCTTGTAGAGCTTGAGATAGAAGTTTTGTAAACCTCTTTTCTCCAGAAAAAAAAGGGTTTTCCCTGGTTTCTCTTGCAGATCTCCTCCTCCCCATGAGAAGACTCCATAATTCTTGAAGCTCACAGGCTGAGCCAAGAAATTTTCTCTGATACCACTATAATATCCCAAAATGGGAATCACATAGCAAGCCTGCTGAAATAATGCACTCCTGAGAATTCAGTGCACTGAAATGAGTTTTCAGCTCCTGGATCCCTTAGATCAGCTCATATAAGATCTAAATCCAAAAGGATAGCAAAAACAAATCAAACTAGGTGGGTTAAACAGATCTCCCACAACCTAGTCTAGCTGAGAAACACCCAAAGAGGGGGGCTGCACCTATATGCAAAGACTGGTACAGAAAATAACGCAGTTCCACTGAAGAAAAGTAGTAGGCTGATATGGAGGTTCAAAGATCAGATGTATAACAGAAAATTAGATTTACATTACAGCCCATACATTGTACAAGAGAAATAATAAGACTATACAGGAAAAATCCTCAAAAATGAGGTGCTACAGCCATAGAAAAGGTCTGCATAAACTCAATAGCGTTATTTTATTGGGGTTGAAGCAGCAGTATATTATAACTCAGATCTAGAGCAGATCTATACATAAAAAGATAAATCTAATATAGATCTGTGTACAAGAAGAGCTCATCTATACATTCCCCTTGGGGTTTTGTTCAAATCATGAAGCATAGAGAGTAGATCTGAGATCTAGAGTTGCAGATGTGCAGAAATATTCAAAAATGACTGAATCATACAATAGAATAGCAGATAAGATCTAAAACAAACATGGATTTGTTGGCCAATCCATGGATCACCACAGTGAGAGGGAAGATCCTAACACCGAAGATCTCTCCTCCAATATGCAGACAAAACACCCTGCAACTGCAAACTTGGAAATAACGTAGTTTAAGGATAGAAACTGTGTTGTAGGCTCTGAGAATGATTTGGCCTGTAGCCAAGGTCTGGATTTGAAGCTCAGATGATCTAAGACACTCTTTCCATTGGGATAACAGACTTTCCCAGTGAAAAGAGAGGCTAGATATGCATAGATCTGAGAAGATCTATCTCCCACTTGCTGCAAATCACAAGGACAACCCAAACCTCAACAGGATCAACGTTGTAGGTGTAAGGTGAAGCTTGGCCTAAGCTTGATAGTGGTCAAGACAAGCACAACTCCTCCAAGAGCTGCTCAAGGAAGGAGGTGGGATTCCTGCTCAGGAACACCCAATGCTAAACATCATTATTCTCAGCTAAACAACTAGATAATGAGAAATGTCTAAGTAGACAAATTCTTTTGAAATAATATCTTCAACAACCCCCTCCATTCTGCTCTCCTCTTCCTTTTATAAGATGGGAGTCTTGTCAAACCCTAAACCACTTCATCAATTCAGCTCCTTTCACATGTAGAATCTCCTTCTATAACTGCGCTATCCCTCAAGGAGGTTCAATTCATCTAGATCGTGTTGTAGATATGGTCATGGTTGACTTGTTCAAGTGATCAACCTCTTTCACACTCAAGTGTGTTTTATAAAATGGCGCAGATTTAGACATGTTCACATTGGGAATTGATTTATTTTGTTATTTTTAGGAGTTTTACATGTCCTCTACATTTTATTCATCAACATGAAATGTAAAATAAAACAAGGCAAAATAGAATATTCCCATTAGCTTGGGCTAAGTGGGATGTTCACTGTAATATCCAAAAATAGGGATTTTCTACAATACTAAGAATATCTTAAGATATTCTTAAGTTGGAGATCTAGAAAATAGACTCATATGATGTGCTAAAAAACACATAGCCATTAAATGAGTGAAACAACAGAAAAAGAAGAATGTCTACACATTCCCAAGTGGGGAAAATGCATAAATTAAACCCTGAAAACATTATTTCTAAAGATATGCATTTTTAATGGGTGAAATAATTCTTGGTTCCCTTAGCATATGATGTTAGGCCCTCACATACAAAAGGGGATCAGAAATAAATCCATTTTGATATGTTAAACAGACCTCCCGGCTTCCAATCAGCTCAAAAACAACCAAACCCCATGACTTGAGTTATGCAGAAAAAGACTGAAGTCTGTACAACATTATTTTATGAGGGTTTCTATAGTATAATGATAAAATATCATGGATATGGAATAATATGCCAAGAAAATGAAGATTTGACCTCCTTATTGTATTATAAAGCCAACCCGGCAAGGGTTTCATGAAAGTACAAGTACAACAAGAGAAAATCTGAATATTCAGCTCAGAAAATGAAAAATTACTGCAACATGACATGCATGTGGCTGAATAATACAAATAGGGATAAAGACCCCTTCCTCTAGCTTTCCGGAAGAAGGGTTGACCCTTTCCCTGGGAAACTAGCTTCAAAACAAGGGTCTTAACCCTGCTGCAGAAACTCTGTGAAAAATGACGCAGTTCCTGCAAGGGACTGTGCTGTAGGAGATGAGAAACACTTTGGCCTACTGCCAAGATATGAAATGTGCTCAGAAATCTTCCTAGATGATTTCTCAAGAGAAGGAAGGCACCCTCTACTGAGAAACAAACCCGGAAGTGGTGTAAGAATCCTCCACTGTAGCACCCTACAATTCAGCAATATTCTGCTACAGAAATAATGCTGGGACTGAAGAATGATGCTTTGCCTTAAGCCTGGATGTGGAGAAATACAGGACAAGCTCTCCCAAGAGGCCTCTCAAGGGAAGAGGTGGGATTCCCACTCAAGAACACCTGGTGCTAAACAACATTGCTACTCTGCTAAACATCAAGAGGAAGCCAAGTCTAAACAGACAAGATCAAAATAGGGATTTGTTATATCCCAAAATACGGAAAATTTACAATGTTAGGAATATTTCTTAGTATTCCTAAATTGGAGATCCAGCAATATGTAAACACAACAATGGAGTAGCAGTGATAAACCAACTCATAAAATGAGAGAAGAGCTCATAGCCATCTTATTAAGTTACAACAGCAAAATGTATGCAACATCTTGAGGAAAAAGCTACTCAAGATAGGCAATAATCAGCCTTAAGAAACAAGTACATAAAACATGACAAAACACTACTACACACTGAGTTCCCAAGCTATGACTGCGCAGTTTTATACAGAGAAACTGCTGCTAACATATGTCAATACATAGATGTACAAATGTATGGCTCATACAAAATTGGGAGAGAATATCTATGCTCCCGATCGGCGATCACTACCTCAAGGCAATCCTGGAAGGATTGGATGAAATATGCAAAACTGCAGAAATGCTGGAGTTGCAGGGTAGCAGCTACAACTCAAGAACTAGAAATGGAAGGAGAAGGATGAAGATGCTACAACAGATGAATAAAACTCCTCCAATGGATCTCTCAAGTGAAAGGTTGATCCTATCACTGAAGATCTCACCCTCCAAAGAATCTGCAAAACCCCCACTGCAAATACTCACTATAAATAACACATTCACTGAAGGAAATTATGTTGTAGGGGCAAGGAAATGAGTTGGCCCAATGCCAAGATCTACAATAAACTCTAGAACCCTCCTCACTGGCCTTCCAAAGGAATGGAAGCTCCCTCCTCTGAAAAACAACTCCGGAAATGGTGTTGTGGGACCTCCACTGCAACACAACGTTATACTTGAGCAGAAATAACGTTGTAGATGAAGGAGGTGGCTTGGCCTTGAGCCTGTATGTGGAGAATGAAGTACTGGATCCTTCAAGAGGCCCCTCTTGGAAGGAGAAGGATTCCTAAATAGGAGATTCTGATGCTAAAAAACACTGCAACTTTGCTAAACAACAGGAGACTGCACAAGAGTCTAAACAAACCATAAAATCAATAATACATAACATGAATAACAATGGTTGCCTTGCCCTCCTTTTAAACAAGTGAGAACTCTCTCCCCATGGGTCCCCGCTCCTTAAGGTTTCCTCCACCAAGGAAACTTCCTCCCATTCACACTGCGTTATCTCTCCAAGTGGTCTCCACCTCTTATCCCAGTGCTCTTGACTTGGTCAAACTTGACCTTGTCTTCATGCAAATGTCCTCTTCCATACTTGAGGGTATGAAATCCAGCTCTTCTGAATATCCCATTTTATATTATGAGGGATTTTATTCATTCTTCTACAATGTATGGGCATCCTTACCCATTTATTTACCTCCTATATGTAAATAGAAAAATTTAATATTCCCTTTAGATGTGTGCTAAAGTGGGAATATTACAGTCCTCCCCTCCCAAATGTTGATTTTCCTCAAGCAACAACAAAGATAAAACTGAGGGGCCTTCTTGAGGCATGAGGCTTGATATGAGTTGGGATCTACCATCCCCATATGAAGCTCCCATCCAAGCAATCATCCATACAAAGTGAGTTACCTCCGAACATGGTAACTCCTGAAAATGCTCCTCCACCTTGAGCTCCGACAATGTAGGTGGGCTGAAAATCAGATCTTGGTAGACAAAATAGTCTACCCCACACTGTCCTACTCTCCACTTAAGACAAGTGTAGAATTTCTGCTGATTCTGGGCTGCAATAATGTTGCCCTCAAGTGGCAAGAAGAAGATGGGATCCCCAAAGATCTCCTCTCCAACGTTATGAATCATGTTGGCCCAAATATCTCCATATATGATGAGTTGGAAATCATCATCATATGGAATCACATCCATCATATGGCTCACCTCATAAGGAAAAAAATGTATTGCTATGGTGGCCATACCATCTCCCATGCTCCCCTTAGAACATGTAGTGCAAAATGTGTGGGGAATTTCTCCCTCAAAGGACACATCCACCCAATGTGTCTCTCCCCCCACTATGCTCCCAAGAAAATAAATAGCAATAAAAGGAACCATAATGAGAATCATGCTTGCTAGCATATGAAGTACTGGGGAAGGACAATGGTCCCTCAAATGCAACCATCGCAACATGACCCTCAACTGCAATAGAGAATGACAAAGAGTGCAGTTTCTCAACCACTTGCTTGCTGCCCCATTCTCCTCATGTGTTTGGAGAAAGTGAAAGATGTATTGTGCAAGGTGAGTATGTTCTCCACAAGAAATGTCCTCCCCACATCCTCCTAGGGAGTGATCATCCATAATGGCCTTAAGTAGACCACAAAATCTAGAAGGAAGAATATTCCTTCTTTGAGCAAATTCCTGCACATATATGGTTAAGACATGCATACATATATACAAATTACTATGCACATCAACAATACACTTACCATATGTTTTGCTCATACAAATGGAGTGGCTCATAGATGAGTCCCCTCTCATCCTAAAAGGGAAAATATTTGGCTGTGCTAACTCCTCCATCTCCATATGATCCATGCATCTCCTCAAATGCTGATATATCTCATCCTCAAAACCCTTCCAAAAATACCCCTCCATGATGGTGTGGTAAGCTCTCATAGAACAAGTGGGGATGAAAAGGAAATCCTCATGAGCTGCTTGTAGCAACTTCTCCTTGAGCTTGGAAGCTCTAGATAAGAATATCCTACCATGATATTAGATGACCCCATCTCTGACTGAATATCCCTGCTCATGCAACTAGTCATCCAATATCATACAAGTGAAAAGATCCTTGGAATACTCCACCAACAGCTAGGAGTTCCAATATGGATCTATCCTCCATAGTGACAGCGCTGATGATCTCTTATGAAGAACATATGTCATATGGCCATCCTCCTCTTTGACATCGCCCATGCCAAAGATGCAAGTTGGAAGGCTGCTATCCTCCCACTGTTGCTTCTACTACAGTGCAGAATCTGAAATGGGAGCGGGTACTGATGATGTTGAGAGAATGCTCCCTCTCTCCTTGAGTCTACCCAACACTCCCAGTGTTGTATAATGACCTCCCAAGGTCTCCACTCCTCTAAAATCAATGAATGGTGCTTCAAAATGTGAAGCATCTCTCATCATCTGCTGATCTGGTGGTCTCCTTGGTGAAATGTCTCCATGCAATGAGACATCCTCATCAAGAGTAGACTACATATATGTATGGACAAACTTGTCCCTGCTCTCACTATCTAATCCATTTTCCCTCTTAGGTGCATCAACCTCATGAAATAGACAGGGGTGTGTGCTCCTCATCACATGATGCTGGTCATCCTCCCTATCTCCTCCTTGTATCTCCATAGTTCCACACCTCATCATCAATGGCACATGTAAAACATGAGTTGTGCCTTGATCTCCACACATGAGATCCTGGGGACTTCCTTGTAAAGATACAAGAATCCTTCTAGTTGGAGCAAGAGCTCCTCCTCCCTCTGCATTAGGTGCTAGATCAACTCCAGATATGACAGCTTTGTTGCCCTTAGTCTCCTCAACATGAATGGGTAACCCTCCAATGATTGGATCCCCTTCTAGAAAAGGGACCTTCTTGCCTTCTTGTGCCAAAATAAAAGATGAAGGTCTTGCCTCCAGCAAAGTGTAATGTAATATATCAGCCTCCTCCATGGTTTTCTGAAGAGGTTTTGAGTCTATGGTTTCCTTCATCACATGCAAGGGTTTTGTTTGTTTCAATTTGTTTGCCTTCCCCACATGTGTTTCAGAATTCTCCCTACCAAATCTTTCCATCAAAGTATTAATGAACCTTACATAGGAAGAAGTATTTGAATTCTTTAAAGTAAAAGACTCAAATATCCACCATGCATAGGCCTTACCTCCAAAATGCAGCGCTGCTACTCTGATGGCTTCATCTTCAGAAATCTGATGCTGCTGCAAGAAGGTGTCTAGCTCTTCCACCCAAGCCCTGGCTGAACATGTGGGTGAACCATAAAAGGTAGACAGAAGAAATATATCCACATTATGCTACTTTCTCCTTCTCACCTTGATCTTGCAAAACTCTGGGAAAGTGATATGATCTCTAAACTTCTAAGTTTGAGATTCATATTCATGCAAGAAACCACTAAGAGATCCCCTCTTAGGCATTCCTTCTTTCTCCTTCCCTCTCATGGAAAAACTAGGCATGTGACTACGTTGTTCATCATAGGGTGTGGCTGCATGCTCACACTTCCTATAAGGAAATCTAGAGTTTGACTCAGTTTCAAACCCTCTTGGAGATTCTGTACACATCTCCTTTCTTACCTTCTTGAAATCTACATGAATGCCCTGTACAGATCTTGGAAGAATATTTTTAAGCCTATCTTCCTTTCTTCCTCCACATAATGGATTATTCATATTCCCTTTTCTTGATAGCATCATGGCTGAGATCTGCAGGCTGAGCGAAGATATTTCTTTGATACCACTGTAATATCCCAAAATAGGGAAAATCTACAATGTTAGGAATATGTTATAGGATTCCTAAATTGGAGATACAATAATATGTAAACACAACAATGGAGTAGCAGTGATAAACCAACTCATAAAATGAGAGAAGAGATCATAGACATATTATTAAGTTACAGCAGCAAAATGTATACAATATCTTGAGGAAAAATCTACTCAAGATAGGCAATAATCAGCCTCAAGAAACAAGTACATAAAACATGACAAAACACTGCTACACAAGAGTTCCCAAGCTATGACTGCACAGTTTTATAAAGAGAAACTACTGCTAACATATGTCAATATATATATGTACAAATTTATGGCTCATATAACAATGGGAGAGAATATATATGCTCCTGATCACTACCTCAAGGCAATCCTGGAAGGATTGGCTGAAATATGAAAAACTGCAGAAATGCCGGAGTTGCAGGGTAGCAGCTGCAACTCAAGAACTGGAAATGGAAGGAGAAGGATGAAGATGCTGCAACAAATGAATAAATCTCCTCCAATGGATCTCTCAAGTGAAAGGCTAATCCTATCATCGAAGATCTCACCCTCCAAACAATCTGCAAAACCCCCACTGCAGATGCTCACTAGAAATAACGCAGTCACTGAAGGAAATTGCGTTGTAGGGGAAAGGAAATGAGTTGGCCCAATGCCAAGATCTGCAATAAACTCTAAGACCCACCTCACTGACCTTTCAAAGGAATGGAAGCTCCATCCTCTAAAAAACAGCTCCAGAAATGGTGTTGTGGGACCTCCACTACAACACCCTGCAACACAACGTTATACTTGAGCAGAAATAACGTTGTAGTTGAAGGAGGTGGCTTGGCCTTGAGCCTGAATGTGGAGAATGAAGTATAGGATCCTTCAAGAGGCCCCTCTTGGAGGAGAAGGATTCCTAAACAGGATATCCTTGTGCTAAACAACACTGCAACTCTTCTAAACAACTGGAGACTGCACAAGAGTCTGAACAGACCACAAAATCAATAATACGTAACATGAATAAAAATGGCTACCTTGCCCTCCTTTTAAACAAGTGAGAACTATCTCCCCATGGGTCCCACTCCTTAGGGCTTCCTCCACCAAGGGAAATTCCTCCCATTCACACTGCGCTATCTCTCCAAGTGGTCTCCACCTCTTATCCCATCGTTGTTGACTTGGTAAAACTTGACCTTGTCTTCATGCAAATGTCCTCTTCCATACTCGAGGGTATGAAATCCAGCTCTTCTGAATATCACTTTTTATATTATGAGGGATTTTATTCATTCTTCTACAATGTATGGGCCTCCTTACCCATTTATTTACCTCCTATGTGTAAATAGAAAAATTTAATATTCCCTTTAGCTGTGTGCTAAAGTGGGAATATTACAGTCCTCCCCTCCCAAATGTTACTTGTCCTCAAGCAATTGCAAAGATAAAACTGAGGGGCCTTCTTGAGGCATGAGGTCTGATATGAGTTGGGATCTACCATCCCCATATGAAGCTCCCATCCCAAGCAATCATCCATACAAAGTGAGTTACCTCCCAACATGGCAACTCCTTATTTTCATGTTTGTTTAGACAATTCGTATTCTCTTGGCTGTTTAGCAGAGAATTGTGAGGATTTCCTGTTTAGGGATTCTCTCTCCTTCCATTGAGTAGCTCTTGGAGGGCATTGTACTTCTCTTCTACTATCAGGCATAGGGCCAAGCTCCATCTCCCTTAGACAGCATAAATCCTATTGGGATTTACTTGTTTCAGTGAGCTGCAGTAAGTGGAGACTAGATCTACTCAGATCTAGATTATACTAGTGTGTCTTCTTAGTGAGTGAGTCTTTTATCCTCCTAGAAGAGTGTATTAGAACTTTGGGCTGATATTTAGAACTTGAAATTTGGCCAATATATTCTCCATCTATTCCAGTGCATTTAGTTGCAGGAACTGTGTTATTTTATTCAGTGTTGTAGTAGCAGGGTTTATACCCTTTTCTTTGAGCTTGTTCCTTGGAGGAAGGGCCAACCCTTCTCTCGGAAAGCATTGTATATCATTATTCTTCTATATCATGTATTATTCAGCTATTTTATTATAAATATATAGTGTACTAAATTTTCTAGATCCATATTATGTAGATCTATCATTCTCACACTTGTACATTCATGAAACCCTTGCCAGGTCACTTATAAAATGTGTAAAAGAGACCGATACTCTATTTTTATTCATGATATAATGTAATACAATCCATATTGGCTGTTTCCATAATATTTTATCATAAACCCTCTGAAAAATATGTTGTGAAGGCTTCAAAAAATTATGCATTACTAAGTCATGGGGTTTGGGCCTTTTTGAGCCATACCGGGACGGGGAGATCTGTTTAACATAGCTAGAGTACTTTTTTTTTATTAAATTTTATATTTGAGTCCCCTATAACATATTCTAAGGGATCCAACCATCATTTTCCTCTTTTTTTACGCAGATCTCTGAAATTAACCTTTTTGGGTCTTAAATTGTTGCTTTTCCCCACTTTTTGGGTCCTAAAATGAAGAAGAAGTTGTTGTTGTAACATAAAATTATGATAATGTGTTTCTTGACACATTCCATGGATGAATATGTTGTTGCAGCTCCAACATTGTGTTTACATATTGCTGCAGTCCCATTATTGGGCATTTTTCGGTCATTCTAGGTGTGAGAGGCTTGTTTATCTCACCTAGTCTGCTTGGTTTTGTATTTCCTCTTGGATTTGGATCTTAGATTATCAGATATAAGAGATAAAAGGAATTTAATTTTTTTGTAGCATCCATTCCTGAAAAATGCGTTTTTTCAGGCATGCCTTGCTAGCAATCCCAACCCTTTGCTTGGAAGAAGGGAAGGGAAGGAGTTCTCAAGAACTCTGTTCCAAACTATGTTTAAGCCTAAAAGAAAAAATAGAGAAATAAAGAGGATAAACCATGAATTTTCCCCAACTGGATCCACAAGATCTATGCCTGAGGAAAATTATACATCCTCATCTTATGGGTATGAGCACTCGGCCATATCATCAAAGCTACAATGTTCTATCAGCAACTTCTTCATAAGGAGGAAGAGAGGGGCTGTAGCTATATACACTATAGTACTTCAGAAATAATGCAGTTCCTTTCAATATAAGCAGCAGAACAATGTGGTGACTTAATAATCACATGTACATCAGTAAATCAGATCTAAGATGAAGCTTATACAGTGTACGATAGAAAAAGAGAAGATTTACATGAAGAATCCCTCAAGATTGAGGTGTTGCAACAAAAAAATGAGACTGCAAACCCTGACAACATTATTTTATTGATGCTACAGCTGATACATATTACACTTTAGATCTAGAGCAGATATGTATACAAAAAATATAGATCCAATATAGATTTGTATACTAGATAGGCTCCTTAATGCATTCCCCGTGGGGATCTGAGCTAATCATGAACAACAGTGAGTAGATCTGAGATCTAAGTTGTATTCCTACAGTAATATTCAGAAATTCTGCAGTAAATAGAACCATATACAAATTAGATCTGAAGGGAACATGGATTGGATGGCCAATCCATGGATCACCATAGTGCAAGGAAAGCTCCTGAACACTAGAGATCACTCCTCAAAAACGTTGCTCAAACACCCTGCAACTTTCCTCTTGCAGATAACGCAATTATGGAAGGGAAACTACGTTGTTAGATTCAGTGATGATTAGGCCTGATGCCTTGATCTGAAAATGCAACCTCAATCAGATAATACACTCTTCTAGGAGGATAAAAGACTCACTCACTGAGAAGAGGTACTAGATTTGCCTATATCTGAATAGATCTAGCCTCCAATGCTGTAGCTTACAAAAACAATCAAACCCTCAAAAGGATCTGAATTGTGGTTGGAAGATGAAGCTTGGCCCAAGGCCTGATAGTGGACAAGATAGAACAAGTCTCCTCCAAGAGCTACTCAAGGAAGAAGGTGGGATTCCCGACTGGGAACACCCAAGTGCTAAATAGCACTATTCTCAGCTAAACAACTAGAGAATGAGGGATGTCTAAACAGAAAATACCTTCAGAAATATCAAATCATCAACCCCCTCCTTGGTGTCCTCCTCCTCCTTTTATAATTTGGAAATCTTGTCAAACCCTAAACCACCTTGATGATTTAGCTTCATTCACATGAGTGGCCTCCAACATGAACTGCGCTGTGCCTTTAGGAGATACATTGCATGTAGACAGCACTGTGGATTTGATCCTGTTGACCCAGTCAATTGACCCAACCTCCTTCACACTTAAGTGTGTTTATGAAAGTAGCTCAGATTTTGTTGTGTAACCAGCTCCAAAAATAGAAGAAAAGAGATATCAACGCCTTAGAAATGAGCACTTCGAGGGGGAAACCTCCAATACATTACATAAATGAACAATTCTTGGATGATACAATTTACAAAACCTCCTTTCTATATATAGTAGTCCATGGGGCCATAATGGAATCCTAGTGGGCCACAATGTAATCCTAGTCGACCTAACAATAATAATTTAAGGGCACAATAATAACAAAATGGGGGTTACAAGGGTACAATAATAATAATAAGGCGGTTACACTAACAACAATAAGGGACTATACTAGTCATATAGGGACCTAACATGCCCCTCTCCTTCAAAAAAGTGTTGTCCTCAACGCTTGAGTAGCTCTAGGTGCTTCTGTATAAAATTCTCATCCTCCCATGTAGAATCTTCAGTGGGTAAGTTCTTCCACTCGATGAGATACCGAAATTGATCGATTCGTAGTTGTTGCAGTTCTTTGTTTTCGTGACTCAAGCCTGCGTTCCAATATGAGTTTTCCTTCCTCGTTAAGTTCTGTCAATAATGTTTGAACTAGGAGTTTGTCACCTATAACCTTCTTTAGGCATGAAACATGGAAAACTCGGTGCACTCGGGAATATGCCAGAAGCTCCAATTTGTATGCCATAGTACCAATATTTTGCAACACCTTGTAAGGACCATAGTACTTTGGCGATAATTTACTATCCTTCTTAGCTTGCTTGAGGGACATTTGTTTGTATGGTTGTAGTCGTAAAAATTCCCAGTTGCCCACATCAAAACTTCTTTCGCTGCGATGTTGATTTGCCTGTTGTTTCATTCGATTTTGTGCCAAATTTAGGTTATCCTTTAAGAGTTGGAGAACTTCTTGTTCATGCTCGATGTGATCTTCCACTGCTTGAACCTTAGAATTTTCTCTTAAAGAAGATGTGATGAATGATGGATGATATCCATAAAGTGCCATAAATGGGGTCATTTTTGCTGCAGTATGGAAGGAAGTGTTATACCACCATTCAATGAGAGGTAACCACTTGACCCATTTTGTTTTCTTATGAGATACAAAACAACGAAGATATCCTTCCAAAAATTTATTCACTATCTCAGTTTGACCATCAGATTGAGGATGATAAGATGAGCTATGAGCTAGTTGAGTACCCAAACAAGAAAATAATTCCGTCCAAAAATTTCTGGTAAAAATGAAATCTCTGTCACTTAAAATAATCCTTGGCTTCTATGTAGTTGGAATTTCGTCCCTAAAATGTAGTAGAAACTCGTACTTGCTTTAAATGGATGAGATATGCACAAAAGTGTGCATACTTGGTAAGTCTATCAACTACCACCATGATGACATTCTTTCCTTCGCACTTAGGGTAAACTCCGTGATAAAATCCATCAAATCTCCTCCCAACATCGACTTGGAATGGATAAAGGTTGTAGAAGACCTGGGGTCTTAGTTGTCTCAACTTTATTTTTCTGGAAAACCAAACATTCTGCCACAAATTTTGAATATCAGATTTAAGGCCATCCCAAAAAAAATTCTTTCTTCACCCTGTGGTAAGTTTTAAAAATCCCGAGTGTTCTCCTAAAGGAGAAGTGTGAAATTCCAAAATAATATTTTGTTTTAGTTGGGAATTCTTATAAAGATGTAAGCAATCTTTGTACCATAAGGAATCATTTTTCCAAATAAATGTATAAGATTTACTAGGATCTTGCTTCAACTTTTGAATGAGTGCCCACACTTCTTCATCCCTCTTCCATTCATCCCTTGCTTCGGTTATCCAATCTGGTTGGATAATACAAATGGCACAACTTTTGAATGAATATCCATACATCTTTGTCCTTCTTCCATTCATCTCTTGCTTCAGTTATCCAATCTGGTTGGATAATAGAAATGGCACAAAGCAATGCTTCCACCTCTTCATTCTTTCTTGAGTGTGCATCTGCAACAACATTCAGCTTTCCTTTTTTGTAGATTATTTCAAAGTCATAACCCAACATCTTTGTGACCCATTTTTGCTGTTCTTCTGACGATAGTCTTTGTTCCCAAAAGTGTTTAAGACTATCATGATCAGTTTTTACCTTGAAGTGTCTTCCCATTAGGTAAGTTCGCCATTTCTTTAGTGCATGTAGTATTGCTAACATTTCCTTCTCATAAATAGGTTTCTGTAAATACTTTCCTTTGATTTGACGACTTTCAAAAGCAATGGGTCTTCCTTCCTGCATTAAAACTGCACCAATTCCATTTCCTGAGGCATCACATTCCACAATAAAGGTTTTTGTGAAGTCTGGTGTAGCTAAGACCGGTGCTAGGCACATTGCCTCTTTAAGACGTTCAAAGGCCTTAGTTGCTTCGGGAGTCCATGAAAATGCATCTTTCTTCAATAATGTTGTTAGAGGTGCTGCTATTCTCCCATAATTCTTAACAAACTTGCGATAATACCCTGTTAACCCGAGAAATCCTCGCAACTCCTTTATGGTTGTGGGAACTTTCCATTCCTTAATGGCTTTAATTTTGTTAGGGTCCACTTTAACACCCTCGTGAGATACAATATGACCCAGATATTCCACCTCTTGTACTCCAAAGAAACATTTGGACTTTTTTTCATATAATTGTTTCTCCTGCAATAGTTTGAGCACCCTGTCAACATGTTCAACATGATCCTTCCAAGACCTGCTGTAGATTAGTATATCATCCAAAAATACTAGCACAAATTTTCTAAGGAAGGGTTTGAAAATGGAATTCATCAACCCTTGAAATGTAGAAGGTGCATTGGTAAGGCCAAAGGCATGACCAAAAATTCATAATGACCCTCATGAGTTCGAAATGCTGTTTTTGGAATATCTTCAGTCTTCATTCTAATTTGATGATATCCTGAACGAAGATCCAACTTGGTAAAATAAATTGCTCCATATAATTCATCCAATAATTCATCAATCACAGGAATGGGAAATTTGTCTTTAATGGTGAGCTTATTGAGCTCCCTATAATCCGGACACATTCGCCATGATCCATCCTTCTTGTGTACCAACACTACGGGAGCAGAGAAAGAACTTTGACTGGGTTGAATTATACCCGCCTCTAACATTTCTGCAATCATACGTTCAATTTCGCTCTTTTGGAAGTAAGGATATCTATAAGGCCTGATGTTTGGAGGAACACTTCCCGGAATCAAATGAATAGCATGATCATGATCACGAATAGGTGGGAGTCCTTTGGGAGTTTCAAACACCTTGGAATGATTGTCCAAGACTTGTTGGAGATCTGCAGAAATAGATGATTTTGATGTCGGAACTTCTAGTGAGCATAATTATGCAATTACGCCTCGTTGTTCTTTCTTTAGAAGCTTGTCATGACATTAGAGCTTATTATCCTTCCCGGCTTCCCTTCAATACCCCGTAATTCGACTTCCTTTCCTTCTGAAAAAAATTTCAAGAAAAGTTCTTGAAAATTAAAAGCTACCGTCCCCAAAGATTGTAACCATTGTACTCCTAGTACAACATCGACACCTCCCATAGGAATGGAAAGCATTGGACTAGTCAATACATATTCCCCCATGGTTAACTTAATATTATGGCATTTTCCAGAGCAATTTATAGTTCCTCCATTTGCAACCATCACTTGACATTCTGGTGCTGGGTATAGGAAACAATTTAATTCCTTGGCTACCTTACAATGAATAAAATTATGGGTGCTACCTGAATCAATCAACACTATTACCCTTTTATTCTTGATATGTCCTTCTATCTTGAGAGTTTGAGGAGTGGTAATTCCTGCGAGTGCATTACACGATATGGTCGGATTCATTTCTTCCTCTTCTAGGGCTGGTTCCTGGTGTATATCCTCTTCTTGTTCATTTTCTTCTTCCTCTTCACAATCTATGTAAAATAATTTCTTCTCAGCACACTTATGACCTTTAGTGTATTTGCTATCACAGCTGTAGCAAAGCCCTTTTGCTCTTTTTTCTTCCAATTGTTGTGGTGTCAACCTTGTAGGTTGTGGAAATCTAGGCATAGGAACACTTCCTTCTTTATAGAATTGAGTGGTAGGCTTCCTTGTCGCCATAATTTTACATTCAACTTTTCTTGCCAACCTGAATGCCTTCTCCAATGAATCAGGTTCCAAAGCGCGAACTTCATGTTGGATGTTATCCTTTAAAGTGCCTAGGAAGAGATCAATCCTGTGTTCCTCTGTAAGATCAGTTACCCTTATATTCAATTTTTGGAAGTCCTCAATGTGCTGCCCCACTAAACCCTTTTGTTTGAGATTTATCAATTGGGTAAAGAGGGTGTTTCTCTTTGTATCCTCATAATGTGCTATCATTTCCTCCGTAAAAATTGACCAAGTGACAATTTTTTTACGGGAGCAAAGCCATTGATACCATACAAATGTATTTTGTTCTAAATGTAAAGTTGCAATGAGTACCTTTGCGTGTTTTGCACGTTATGGAGATCAAAATATTGCTCCATCTGTAGTATCCATGTTACAGGATCCTTTCCATCAAACTTCCTCATATCCATTTTTGGAATATGGTGGTTCTTTCCGCCAACATTCGAGTTTATGGAATCATGATTAACATTTATTTTGTTCTCATCAGGAGGTTCTTCTCCTATATTTCCGCCATTAGGAATCATTTCTGGTTTTAAGCTTCTCATCAAGCCTTCCATGTATGCTTTTATATCACTCTTCATGTTTTCCATGTTGTCTTTCATGTCATCCATCTTAGCTTCCACGCCATCCATCTTAGCTTCCACGCCTTTCTTCAAAACTTCCATTTCATTTTTTGTTGTTCTTTGCGAGAGCGAAATTTGTTGCATTTGCTCTTGTAATTTTGACATGTCATGTTGCCATTCTTCATCTTCATGAGTAATAGTAGAGCCTTCTAAAGGCTTAATGGGTGTTGAATTCTTTTTAGGGGCCATTTCAGACTCCAATATTGATATCTATTCTACAATAGGCCCTTGCAATCAATTCAACTTGATTCTTCAAACAAGACTTATGCGATTCGGAAAAAAAATACACACCTTTTACTAGCTTTGAGGAGCTCGATATTGAAATTGTATTATCTCCGTGCTTGAAAATCTTCGATATCTTAAATTCAGCCCTGTAGTAGCCCTCTGAAGCTTCTTTCAAATGCCACAGGTCTGACTTGATTTTGATGCTCCAAGACAAGCCTTCCATGTATGCTTTTAGATCATTCTTCATGTCATCCATCTTAGCTTCCATGCCGACTTCCATGCCATCCATCTTAGCTTCCAAACCATTCATCTTAGCTTCCACGCCTTTCTTCAAACCATCCATCTTAGTTTCCACGCCTTTCTTTAAAACTTCCATTTCATTTTTTGTTGTTCTTTGCGAGAGCGAAATTTGTTGCATTTGCTCTTGTAATTTTGACATGTCATGTTGCCATTCTTCATCTTCATGAGTAATAGTAGAGCCTTCTAAAGGCTTAATGGGTGTTGAATTATTTTTAGGGGCCATTTCAAACTCCAATATTGATATCTATTCTACAATAGGCCCTTGCAATCAATTCAACTTGATTCTTCAAACAAGACTTATGCAATTCGGAAAAAAAAATACACACCTTTTACTAGCTTTGAGGAGCTCGATATTGAAATTGTATTATCTATGTGCTTGAAAATCTTCGATATCTGAAATTCAGCCCTGTAGTAGCCCTCTGAAGCTTCTTTCAAATGACACAGGTCTGACCTGATTTTGATGCTCCAAGACAAAGTTGTGTCCAATCTCCCACAATGACCTAATTCTGGACTGGTTCAGTAGAGCGAAATTGTACGACTTGCCACGTGTCACTGTTTTGTCCTTTGTCTCTGAAATTGATAGCGAAGAAACTAAAGGCGGTTTACGTGTGACCACTTTTGACGGCACTCCAATCCAATCTTCAGAGAGAGAGTTATTGAACTTTTCCCCCGATCACCTCTTTGAGATGAAATTCAGGAGCCTGAAAAAGCACTACCTTCCACAGATCATATCTCCAAAAATATTGCGAACCAAGCTCTGAATTTTTTTGAAGAATTTCCTCAGGATTTCAGCTTAGCACCATATGAATTTCAGATCAGACATAAGTAGTTCACAAGTTATAAACGCAAATTCACTAAATACAACTTTGTTTAGGAGCACGACTTTAAAAAACTCTAACTACAGATCATATCTTCTAAAATATGAACCAAGCTCTAAAATTTTTAGAAAGATATTCCTCGAGCTTTCAGCCGTACCCTAAAATTTCAGCTTTTTGAACCTTCGTGATTATATGAAAATTCCCGATGACACATTTTTAGACGGCGAAACCCTAGAATCAAAGCTCTGATGCCAATGTTGTGTAACTTGGCTCAAAAAATAGAAGAAAGAGATATGAGCTTAGAAATAAGCCACTTTGAGGGGAAACCTCAAATACATTACATAAATGAACAATTCTTGGATGATTCAATTTACAAAACCTCCTTTTCTATATATAGGAGTCCATGGGGCCATAATATGATCCTAGTGGGCCACAACGTAATCCTAGCCGACCTAACAATAATAATTTAAGGGCACAATAATAACAAAATGGGGGTTACAAGGGTACAATAATAACAATAAAGGGGTTACACTAACAACAATAAGGTACTATACTAGTAATATAGGGACCTAACACAAAACACCTTTACTATGACAAGACACCTTGCAAAAAATCAATTTCCTTCCATAATACTTGAAAAAAATGAATTACAAGGAAAAAATGCATCTTCAAAATTTTCGTAGCGTTTTTCTGGCTTCAATCCTAAAGCACGCTACGAAACTATCTAAAAAACCAAAAATTTCTATTTTTGTAACTGTCTTGAAAAATTGTTCTCCAATTGCAAAATTTAGGTTCTCTACATGTTATGAACCTCATCATACTTATTTCAGCTCAATTTTTTACTCCTGTGGTGTTTCTTCTTCATTTACAATCAATTGGCTAATGGGTTCTTCTACCACTCTAATCTTCAACCCTTTCTTTTCTAACTCCACTTGAATAAAATACAACTGCTCCTGAAGATCTTCCACTTTATCTCTTTGTTTTTGGATTGTAAGTGAAATTTCATCTTCTTAATGTGTTTGAACTCCCCTCATAATGGCTGAGTCCATTTCAGCAACATTTCTGCATTGTCGAAAGTTTTTGAGACACTTGTGACTTGCTCATCCCATATTTTTCTCATCTGTTCAAATTGAACCTTCTCAGCTCCGTGCTTCTTTCTTGATAACTCTTTGCAATCCTGCATTGTGAATTTTATACCTTTAAACCACTGTTCACCACCTCTAGGGATTCCTGTAGCGGATGAGATGCTCTCTGGTGTCACTGTAAGGTTCAGAATTTTGACCTTTGATGTTGTTCTTGTGAAGCTGGTGGAAAAATCCTTAGAAACCTGTAAATGAAAGCCCTACAACCTCTGGCAGGATGGAAAGCGGCCAGTCCTTCTGAAAATATCCATAGAAGTAGGGTCTTCATTGAGTAATTTCATATCCATGGGCTCATACCTGCGACAATGACCACCCTTATTTTTTTTCTTTCTTGTAGCCATTGATCATTTATAGTCTTCACTGCCTCGCTTGTTGATGACACGTGAAAAATTCGAGTTTGACAACATCCTTCTTGGCTCAATGAAGCAACTCTCTAGGAATCAACTCACATGCAAGGAAAAAGAAAAATATGACAAAAGGATAATTGAGGTGAGGTTTAATAGTTTAACTGACAGCTCGGGCTTCAATCATAACACATGGAAGCAAAAGGGGGTAATGATGACATCAAACACGACTATGAACATTTTAATTTACCGTAACAACCTTGAATGACCTCCACCTTTACTGCTCTAATAAGGAAATGACACCTTATACAATTATGAAAAGCCAGGTTAGAAAACGTATTTTCGAGCGAAAACAGTTAGGCTTCTGACAGATTCGCTACGAAACTATTAACTAGTTTTGTAGTGAAATCTGTTGTTTTCCTATGTAAAATGCTACAAAAATCTGAAAAACTAACAACTATGCCCCTTATGAGTTTAAATGTATGGGAAATGACAACTGACATGATATGGGATTCATTTGACTGAAATGGCATAAATGGAGGTGATCATAAAACTTAGGATAGGCTTAAAAATGCAAAAATTTTCCTATACCACATTAAAACAGCTTAGGAGACCTTATCCATTGGGTGAGTGACCTGTATGAACCTGTTAGCCACCTATAATGTTTTGTTATACCAAAATGTGGCTAAATATTTTTGGAGCCTCCAAGGAACAATTTTATCACTAAAAATTGTTGGCTCTTGAAGTCTCTCTAAGGCCTCATGCCTCTGTCCAGATCCCATACTGTTGTTTCATACTTCAAAAACCTCTGATATCCTACAAAAATCCAAGTCAAATACTACTGCATTCCCATTTTTTCTTCTCCCTTTCTTCCAACTTACATCATTCTCCATTTTCCTTTTTCCATAAAAACCCCACAAAAACATATGTTTTCCCTTTATCCCTTCATAAAATCCATTCCCTAAGGTTAAAAAATAACTTTTTGACCTTGTCTGAACCTTGATTTCCCTTTGAAAACATTGAAAAACCTATAAAATACACATTTTATATGATGTTAAGGCTTTTAGCCCCCTCGGGCTAAGCCCCTGGCTTTTTCCCCCATATACCCGAGCGCCGGGACCAACTGCTCAGTCCTTAGGCGCTAAACCGAAAATACAACCTTTCTCCGTCCATTTTCCTTTGAAAATTCGAAAAAAACCCATTTTATAAAGTTTTAACGTGAAATATTAAAGTCACGTGGTTTATTGCGCAATTCAACCTAGGCCGTCGATCTGCTCCACAGATCCGACGGAGCGGAACGCAGCTTGCCTGGTGGACCCCCCTTTTTCCCACGCTGATTCCAAAAAACCGCCGGTCTCATTCCGCACCACCCTCCGCCGGTTGGTGGTTTTTTTCCGTCAGCCAGCGATTCCATACGCTGGTCGACACGTGTCCCCGACACTGTTCCAAAACCGCCGCGCCACCAAATCATTTCGCGCGTTAATCTTCGTACCATAACCACGCAGTGGAATCCACCTCCACCGTCCGATTTGGGCCCTCCCATCCGATGGCTGTCGATCTTCTGACCTACTCGACCTTTAACCAACATGCGCGCACATTAACACAGTCATCGCGCGGCCGAGATTCAATCTCCGTCGTCGATCTCTGCAGATCGACGGCTCATATTCAGTTTCCCGATTCCATCACCCAGTCAACATTTTCCAGCTGACTCTCCGTTGCCCGATCCCGACCGTCGATCATCGCGCAATCGACGGCTCAGATTCATCCTTCTCCATTAATCGCCTCGTTCAATCTTGACCGTCGATCTCTGCAGATCGACGGTCTGGACTTAATCTCCTTCTGACCTATTCCACGATCACCCAAATTTGATCCTGGCCGTTGGATGATGCCATTCGACGGCCCATGCTCCTCCACACAGTCCCCGATGCAGATTGACCTATAAAACCGGATTTTTAACGTGTTTCTGCATTTTGCAAGGTTTAAACTATTTGTTCGCGTTTTTTAAGGAAGATTCAGAGAAGGAGGGTGACGACCTTCCCTTGTTCGATTCCTCTGAGGAAATCGCTCACAAAGTCAGTTTTTCACGTCTCGTTGATGTTTTCACAGGCATCGATGCCTTACATGCCCTACGCAGCCCAGCACAAGAAGAAAACCATGGAGATCAATGCAGAGAAAGAGTATCAGATGTTGAAGACCAAGAATGAACCAGAACAGCAGATTAGTGGACAGATTTGTGGGGATTAAGGCTAAGACAGTTATCAAACACCTAATCCCCGATCTAAAAACACAATTTGAAGGAAAACCTAAAGTGTTTCATCAGGAAACCCTTCACCGCCACAGATGGAGGCGAATTGATTCCTCCCAGCGACTGAAGCGCCACCTATGCCTCAAAGTATTCAATCAAGCACTGAATTTATTGATCAAAGTCAGATATTTCACCTCAAAGAAGCCGAAGAGTTACTTCTGCTAGGAATTTAATGAAATAAAGTCTGTAGAGTAGCCCTAACATCACACAGAGCCTCAAAGGTCAACAAGAGCTCCCTCCGAGCTTAATTCACAAGTGTAAACCAATTAATGCAGTGAAAAACCTGTATGGTTTCTTCATTGAGCCCCCAAGGGCCAAGAAAGACATTAACTCTGCATTAATTGTATTTGAGATCTTTATTCAGATCTCACCTCCTCATCCTACTATAAATACTTCAATAGAAGATGAGTGAGGGGTTGGTTGTTAATGTAATTGCTGAAGTATTGTAATCGTAACTGAGCTGAAGGCTCTTGATTGTAAATAGGATTTCACTAGCTCTTGGAGCTTTGCTTGTAATAGATAAGTTAGGTTTTGAAAGAAATATGAATTGACACATTGGATTTGAAGATTGTAACCGGTTTGGAGCATCAATACAAGTTGATTTATGGGATCTTGGTCTATGCTGATGGTGATGTTGTTCTTACTGTGACTTGTGTTTTATTTCTGTTTCCATTTTGTTTCATTTTCTGCTATAAAGAACAGTTTGAACAGAGTTAGGACCTATTGTATACCAGTAACCTTCTCTGGCTGAGAAATATTTATTTAAATGTTTTATTTCCACTATGTTATTTGGAAATGATTAATTCATTTTAGGCATATGCATGTTGGCGTTCCCTCATCTTATTGCCTTAACTGAATGTTATTTTTAAATGTTACTTTCAATATATGTTGTGTGAAGATGAACTGAGGAAATTAGGGTTAGCCCTGAGTCCCTTTCTTATTTGCTCAACTATTCGATTGTTTCCGTTAGGATGTGTTAAAAGCTGACTAGTTTCAAAGTACTTATCAGATATTAGGCCATTCTGTGTTATCTCTGTGATTGTCTTGAAAGCAACCAAGTAAAGAAGAGCTAGGAGAGGATTTGTGGTGAGCCCGACCCGTTAGTCTCTACTCCAAAGGTTGCCTTCAAGTTCCCCTTTGTTTTTCATATGTTTTCTATTGGAAGTGTATCAAAGGCTGGCTAGTTTCAAAGTACTTACCAGATCCTAGTTTGCTTTCATGTCTTTCTTAAGTGCCTGGTCAAAGGCTGGATAGTTTCAAAGTACTTACTAGTTCCTAGGCTGCTCTTTGTTCTGCATCTGTTTATTTTCCCCTCTTAATGTATCACTCCATTCCATAAATCAAACCTTAAAGAGATCCTTAGGCATAGATGACTTGCCCCATAGACCACTCTTGAGCCTGATTTTCTTCAATTAAATCCTCTTATGACTCCATAGCCCAATGGACTGAAACCTGCCACCATCTTTCATCCTGATCGAAGCTTACTCTTGTTGCTTGCAACTTCTCACTTTTGAACCTATTTGCATATAGATCTTTCCGCCTCAGACAGCAATTATGTTCAACCATCCAAAACAAAACAAATCCTTGATCATCATAACTAGCCTAATATCATTACCTTAAGCTTTTCAAAGACAAATCCATCTTTGTACATATTGGAGAGATCCCTCTCCGGATTCAGGAGGGCTAGATCCTAGAATCCCAAAGTTGGTTGAAATGATGTTAACTCTGTGATCGGAATTTTGCCAATCTTGCTTATTACAGAGACCTAACATTTCAGGCGACTCCACTGGGGACTAAGTGTTTGTATAAGACCTTAGAGACCTCAGAAAACCCTTGATTCAAGAAAACTTTGTGAGTAAAAAGCAGCCTTTTCAAGCACTACCACAGAAATGGTAATCATGATGAAACTTGTTTGAGTCAGTGACAATCTAGGTCAATCCTAGGATTCTGATAAGTATTTATCTAACCTTGAAAATCAGTTAGCTTAGCCATAAGAGTAGATTTTCTTTGTCTCACAACCGTAGCTAAGTTTTGAAACGAAGTTAGGACATTCTTAGAAACCACACAAATAAAAACAATTCAGAAAATACCAAAAAGAATTTCAGATTGGTAGTAAAACACTTGCTCTTAAATTTCACTTACCATTGGATGTGTTTTACTTCATACTCTTAGACAGAGTCTGGAAAGGGCCAGGTAGCCTCCGGATCTCATCCTCTTTTAGAGGTGACATATCTGGTAAATTCCCTCCCAGTCAATCTCTGATTAGAGTTTGTTGTGTTTTGGGATACCCTTGAAAAAGGATGTTTCACAAGCACTATGGTGGACAGTGTATCTCTTTGAAAACACTCTAAACTTTCCACCTGGCAACTCCACAATCCTGAACAGACCTTAAGACTCCACTGGGAAGAACCCTTATCATTATAATATCATTCAAAACTCAGTTAGAATACTGTGGGATTGAAATTTGCATTAACAGACTAGTTAACCTCTCAGAGATTGTCATATCTGGTTGAACTTGTCTAATTTATTTGGGTCTAAAAACACAGCATAGTGGCTCCTAGAAAGATTCACACTAGTGCCTACCCTGACCCTGATCCACCTGGGATAGTTGATAACCCAGAAAGTATCCTTAGGAAGTCTCCTAAGATAGAATCCTCAACTATTTTAAGATCTCACATAAGAGCCAATTCAGTCCCTGAAAAACTTTCAGCTCTACAACACTCCCAAGCTGACTTAGTTAATCCATTTAGAACTAGGTCATTTAGTGAGTTAGAACAACTAGATTCTAAGTCTTCACTACCATCTCCGAAAACAAGTGAATACCGTGGGAATAGAGAATCAACACCCCCTGATTTACATTTTCTTCATAATCTAGGTGTCTCTCATCCAAGATCAGCTCAGCAATCTACCGTTGTTCCATCCACCTCTATTCATCCTTCATCCATTGGTCAAATCACTCCACTTCGACCCACACCTCCTCTTGTCAACCCACCCCCACTACATATCATGGCAGCATGGTATGCTCCCTTAGTCCTTCCTGTACCATTAGTCAATATCCCACAGGACTATCAGTCCAAAATTCCATTATATGATGCTAGCAATACTACAACAGAATCACAACATGTGGACAAGATGAATGACTACTTTGACAGAAATGAAATTGATGATGATTCTGTCAAACTCAGATTGTTTGCTCAAGGTCTGGGGGGAGAAGCAAGGAAATGGTTTAAAGGTTTAGGCCCCCATAGTATTAATGATCTCCAAGGCTTCCATCAAACACTCTTAAACAAATGGGAGGTAAGGAAGAACCCTCTACAAGTTCTTGCTGACTATAACAATCTCCATAGGAACCCAAGGGAAAGTGTACAGGCTTATTGTACCAGATTTAACAGTGTGTATAACGCGCTTTCCCCAGAATTAAAACCTCCACAAGGTTCAGCTTTAAACAAGTTTCCTGAAGGGTTTGATGCTGATATGACCTATTCATTAAGAGAAAGAGATTTTGCAACTCTTGAAGACATGCAAAGAGGTGCCCTTTCTGTGGAATTTAACCTTATGGAGAAGAGGGCAAGAATGAAAGTTGAAAAGAGAGTATCTTTCAGAGAGGAATCATCATCTTCTATGCCAAACTCAAAGATGGAAAGAATGATGGAGGAAATGATGAAGAAAATGAGTATTCTTGAGAGAGCACAAGCAAGTCAAAATCAAACTGCTCCTCAAAAGAGAAACCAAAACCAGAATCAGAATATGAGAAGGAACCAACCTCTAAACAGACCAAGGGAAGATGATCAGCAGATCACTCCTCCCTTTCATCAAAACTATGTAAGTGAGGTTGAGGAAACAGATGAAATAACAGAGGATAATGATATGAACCTATTTGGGGTAGATGATGATGACTTTGAGATTCATTACGATAGGAAACAAGGTCTTTATACACCTTACGACGACAAAAGAGATGATAATGAAAATTATTATCAAAACATGGAAAATGTCGTCACAGAGCCTTCAAAGGAATATGAACTCAGAAATAAATCTAATCAACAAACCCCCAACAACAAAACCTCTGAAAAATATTCTCAAAGCAGCACTGCAACCAAGCCTAAAACAGTGAAACAAAAAGACAAAACAGTGGCTGATAACTCTCGTAAAAGTAAAGAGAAAGATACTCAAAATCTTGAAAAACAGAGTGCAAACATCAGTAGTACTAACACTTTAGCTAGTACTCCTTCTTCAACCATTGTGTCAACTGTAGATAAAACAAATCAGCAATCTGTCGTTGCTGATAAAGTGGCAGTAAACAAGGCTGAAACCAGCACCTTAAAGAATCAAATTCCTTTCAGTCTGGAACAGGAAATCTTAAAAATCAAAATTTTTGTCCCTTTGACTGAGTTAGCTGCCCAACAGGTATATAGGTCCAAAATTTTGAAGGCTTTGAACATAGAAGAAAATGAGGATACACTCAACCTTAATGACGACCAGCCAGAGCTTATTTTTGGTCCAAATATTGAAGGTAAGTTTCAAGAGGGACCTGTCCCTCCCTTCTATGTAAGTTTGAACATTCATGACAAAATCCTACACAACGCTATGCATGACTCAGGCGCTTCTCATAATTTGATGCCAAAAGCTGTAATGGAAAGCCTGGGTCTTGAAGTTACCAGACCTTACAAAGACCTGTACTCCTTTGACTCAAGCAGAGTCAAGTGTTTAGGATTGATCAAAGACCTTTGTGTTAACTTAGCCCAGATTCCAGCCAAATGCTTAGTTATGGATGTTGTTGTGGCTGATGTACCCCCAAAGTATGGAATGCTTTTATCAAGATCTTGGGAGGCTAAGTTACAGGGGACTATGCAGATGGACATGACCTATGTGACTATCCCTGTTTTCAATCAGACTAGAAGATTTTACAGGGAGTCTCATATGCAATACACGGTTACAAGTCAAGAAAAACCTCAAAACTCTCCTTTGTATTCTGTAAGTACAGGCCTTGATTCTTTTATCATGTTTAACGATGAAACACTCCCTGAAAAAATCACTTTAACGGGATCAATGGCTGAAACGGAGGAAGAAGAACACAGCACTGAAGTGTCAAAAAATTGTGCTACATTTGAAAACATTGGCAAACAAAACACCGGTCTTGAATTACAAGTCATAAATCCATTGCTGTTAAACCTTGACAGTCAAGAGAGCAATCCTCAACCCGATGAGAAAGTTGAGGAATCAAATCATACAGAGGAAATTCACCAAACTGATAAAAATGAAGATGATCCTCTCTGGAATATGTATTTTGATGGGTCATGCACTAGAACAAATGCTGGTGCAGGTGTCTGGATTACTAAAACTGAAAGCAAGCACACAGAATGTATTTCTTGCAAATTAAACTTTCAGTGTTCCAACAACATAGCAGAGTACGAATCCCTCCTCTTAGGCTTGCATCTCTTAAAAAAGTTAGGAGCCAAGAGAATAAATGTGTATGGGGATTCTGAGTTAATAATTAGGCAAGTCAATGGGGAGTATAATGCGAATCATCCCAGACTTAGGGCCTACCGGAATGACGTCATGGATATTTTGAAAACGTTTGAGGAGTCCAAACTAATTTTTGTCCCGAGGAAAAGAAATCTTATAGCCCACAATTTAGCCTTTGCAGCTAGGACATGTTTAACACCATATCAGATCGATGATTGTTCACCTCAAATAAAATTTAGACCAGCTGTGCCTGATAATAAAAAATACTAGCAGATGTTTGACAGAGATAAACAAATAGAAGACTTCATGCAATTCAGAAATGAATTTGAACTGCATAGTTCAGATTCAGACTATGGTACAGATTGCAGTGAAGAAAATTTTCTTGGTGAGGAAGAGCCTTCTCCTGAGCCTACCAATATTAACCTTCAAAATAGCAAACGCAGAAACAAAACAGAATTGAGTGCAGAATCAGAAACAGAAGAAATAGAAACTCTGCATTCTAAAGATGAAGGTTTGCCTAGTGGTCTAGCACCTTTGGAAGAGTTGTTCGATTTTAACGATGTGGCAAATAAACCAAAACTGGAGCCTGTAGAGACTGAGGTAGAGGAATGCAATATAGGCAGTGAGGAAAAACCGAAAATGATCAAACTATCCAAAACTTTGCCAGCTCACAATAAACTCAAATACATAGAGCTGTTTAAGGAATTTTCTGATGTTTTTTCATGGAGTTACGAAGATCTTAAGTCCTATGACACTGAAATAATACAGCACAAAATCCCTCTCAAAGAAAACCAAAAACCATTCAAACAGAAACTGTGCAAAATAAACCCTGTACAGTTGCCTTTGGTTAAGAAGGAAATCATGAAGATGTATGATGTTGGTATTATTGTCCCTATTAGATATTCTGAATGGGTATCTAATCTGGTGTCTGTTAGGAAAAAGACTGGAGAAATCAGGCTTTGTATAGACTTTAGAAATTTAAACAAAGCTTCATTAAAAGACAACTACCCTTTGCCCAAAATGGATCATATTTTACAAAGGGTGGTGGGGTCTAAAAGAATTTCTTTGCTAGATGGCTATTCAAGGTATAATCAAGTCTTTTTCCACCCTGATGATCAATTAAAGACAGCCTTTACTACACCATGGGGCACCTTCATGTATGTGAAAATGCCTTTTGGTCTAATGAATGCTGGAGCAACCTTTCAGAGAGCCATGGACATAGCATTCTCGAAAGAATTGGGCTTCTTCATCATTATCTACCTTGATGATGTCACTGTGTTTTCAAAAACAGATGAAGAGCACTTAGAACATTTAAGAAAGGTTTTCGAGAAGTGCAGAAAGTTTGGTATATCTTTAAACCCTAAGAAGACTTTATTTGGTCTCCAAGAAGGTAAACTTCTTGGGCACATTATTTTAGAAGAAGGTATAAAGATATATCCAAAGAGGATCGAGGCCATCTTACAAATCTCTCATCCTCGAAACATCAAAGAGTTGCAGTCTTTCATTGGAAAGATAAACTTTTTGAGAAGGTTCATCCCTAACCTAGCTGAGCTCCTTAGGAATATCACAAATATGTTGAAGAAGGAGCAAGGGGTAAAATGGACCTTGGAAGCAAAGACATCCTTTGAACTAGTAAAACAAGCATTAACCAAAACACCGGTTCTCATAAGCCCTGATTTTTCAAAAGATTTTTATATCTTCTCATTTGCATCAGAACACACCATAGCTGTTGTCCTTTTACAGAAAAATCCACAAGGACAAGAGCAACCTATTGCATTCTTTAGTAAGGCATTAAGGGATGCCCCTTTGAAGTATAACATTATGGAGAAACAATCTTTTGCCTTGGTAAAAGCTTTGAAAGACTTCAGGGTATACATCCTTCATTCACACATCATTGCCTTTGTCCCAAATTCAGTTGTTAAAGACATTCTGACACAGGACCCAGATGGTAAGAGAGGTAAGTGGATTGCTATTATTCTTGAATATGATTTAGAGATAAAACCCACTAAACTCATCAAAGGCCAAGGTCTAGCTAGATTAATAGCTGAATCAAATTGTGAAGTTCTCGATATTAACATGATTAATGCTTTGGATAACCAAGAAGAATTCTCAACTCCCATTGTTGAAAACCATTTTATGAATTCTCCTTGGTATGCTGATATTGTCTATGTTTTTTTTAATTTAAATGCACCTCCTGGTTTGACAAAAACAAAGGCAAGATTCCTAAAGTTAAAAGCTGTAAACTATTGCATTATTGATAAATTTCTTTATTGGAAAAATGCAAGTGGTATATTGCTTAAATGTTTTCCTGAGTTTGATGCAGAAAGGATTAAGCAGGAATTCCATGAAGGAGAGTGTGGGGGTCATTTATACTGGAAATCAACAGCCAACAAAATTCTGAGGGCTAGTTTCTATTGGCCTACTCTTTTTCCTGATGTACACAAGATGACCACTACCTGCCATAAATGCCAATTGTTTGAAGGCAAGAGAAAATTATCACCCCTTCCTCTGCATCCGATCACTGTTGAAGCTCCTTTTCAACAGTGGGGACTTGACTTCATAGGAGAAATCCATCCACCATCCTCTGCCCAGCATAGGTGGATTCTTACAGCCACAGACTATTTCACTAAGTGGATAGAAGCCATCCCTTGTAGGCAAGCCAATGATTCAGTTATCATAAAATTCATGGAGACTAACATTCTCTCCAGATTTGGCTGTCCTACCAAGATCATCACAGATAATGCAGCAGCATTTGGATCGAAGAAAATGGTTGAATTCTGTCACAAGTATCAGATAACATTGGGACACTCCACAACCTATTACCCTCAAGGTAATGGACTTGCAGAATCTTCCAACAAAAGCTTAGTGAACATAATCAAGAAACTATTGGAGGACAATAAAAAGTCTTGGCACACAAAGCTGATCCATGCACTTTGGGCTGACAGATTACCTTTGAAGAAATCTATTGGTATGTCACCTTTTCAACTGGTGTATGGTACAGATGCAATTTTTCCCAATAGTCTTGGTGTACCAGTTATGAAGTTAATTCAAGAGTTGCAGACTGAAGAAAATGACATGACCAAAAGAATAAATCAGACCATTCATCTTCAGCAGACCAGGGAGGAAGTGTATAACAAAGCATTGCACAAACAAGACAGCATTAAAAATCTTTTTGATAGAAGAACTAAGGCCAGTAATTTTAATGTCGGAGACAAAGTTTTGAAGTGGGACTCAAGAAGGGAAGAAAAGGGCAAGCATGGAAAATTTGACAACCTATGGCTTGGCCCTTACTCTATTCATTCAGTTGCTGGTAATAATGCATTTTTCTTACAGGAACTAGATGGAACATAATTGTTTGGGGGTCCTGTCAATGGCAGGATGCTTAAGCATTACTTCTCTTGATCCATTTTATGTTTTGAAGCCTTTTTATCTTTTTCCATTATGAATAGTCCACCCACCATTGCATTCGAAGTTATCAAAAAAATCAAAAATACAAAAACAAAAGAAAAATGAAAAGAGGGCAGAAATCAAAACAAGAAAGGCAAAGCCCCATGCCAAAAAGAGAAATAAATCTGAAAGTGTACAAGCTCAAATGCCACTCCTCAAAACACACTTCTAGTTAGTCAAACTACCTAATCTTGACTAATTAGCTTTAAATTTTCTGTTGATAGGATAGTGAATTCGATTTGCCAAACTGTTCAATCTTGGCTTATCAGTAGATAGATTAGGATATAAATGAAGGTTAAAACAAACTCAAAATCTGAACCAAAGTTTCCAAAGAGAGATGACTCAAAACTGTTTTATTTTCTAAGTCATAAAATAGAAAAACTGGTTCTAATTTTCCCAAAATCTGAATCAGATATCAGGGAAGAGACAGCTCAAACAAAAGCAAAAATAGAGTTGTGAAGAAAAGAGAAGGCCATGATGAGAAACTTTCAGATCTTAAGCCTTCCATTTTGATTTTTAATTTTCTGCAAATAATAATCTATGTGCAGCTTGTTTTTATGCCATAGATCACAGCAAGTTAAACAGCTTAATCTTAACTTGACTGTTTTTAAATTTTTGTCTTAGAATTTAGAGAATGAAAGTCTGTTGGACAGTTTAATCCCAACAGACAGTAGATTAGGTAGAGAAGAATCTGAGCTCAACTGATTAATCTGAGTTCAGGGAGAAATAAGGAGTAGAATTAGATTAGTTTTTATGCTTTCAAAAGAATAAAATGTTGTAAAAAGAGTTTGCCAATCCAAGTGCACTCTAATGAAGAAAAAATGTTAGATCAGTAGGATTGGGTAGGTAGAAAGTTGTATTGATGAAGTCCATTTATCTTTCATAACTGATGTTTTTTTTTCAGAAGCAGAGCAAGAGCAATCTAATGGATGAGGCAACTGATCAGCCTCCCAGAAATCAAGTCTGAATTCTTGATGCCTTCAAGAAGGCACCATCCCCAAGTGGAGCCACTGTTAGCCACCTATAATATTTTGTTATACCAAAAGGTGGCTAAATCTTTTTGGAGCCTCCAAGGAACAATTTTATCACTAAAAATTGTTGGCTCTTGAAGTCTCTCTAAGGCCTCATGCCTCTGTCCAGATCCCATACTGCTGTTTCATACTTCAAAAACCTCTGATATCCTACAAAAATCCAAGTCAAATACTATTGCATTCCCCTTTTTTCTTCTCCCTTTCTTCCAACTTACATCATTCTCCATTTTCCTTTTTCCATAAAAACCCCACAAAAACATATGTTTTCCCTTTATCCCTTCATAAAATTCGTTCCCTAAGGTTAAAAACTCACTTTTTGACCTTGTCCAAACCTTGATTTCCCTTTGAAAACATTGAAAAACCTATAAAATGCACATTTTATATGATGTTAAGGCTTTTAGCCCCCTCGGGCTAAGCCCCTGGCTTTTTCCCCCATATACTCGAGCGCCGGGACCAACTGCTCAGTCCTTGGGCACTAAACCGAAAATACAACCTTTCTCCGTCCATTTTCCTTTGAAAATTCGAAAAAAACCCATTTTATAAAGTTTTAACGTGAAATATTAAAGTCACGTGGTTTACTGCGCGATTCAACCTAGGCCGTCGATCTGCTCCACATATCCGACGGAGAGGAACACAGCTTGCCTGGTGGACCCCCCTTTTTCTCGTGCTAATTCCAAAAAACCGTCGGTCTCATTCCGCACCACCCTCCGCCGGTTGGTGGTTTTTTTCCGTCGGCCAGCGATTCCATACGCTAGTCGACACGTGTCCCCGACACTGTTCTAGAACCGCCGCGCCACCAAATCATTTCGCGCGTTAATCTTCGTACCATAACCACGCAGCGAAATCCACCTCCACCATCCGATCTGGGCCCTCCCATCTGACGGCTGTCGATCTTCTGACCTGCTCGACCTTTAACCAACATGCGCGCACGTTAACACAGTCATCGCGCGGCCGAGATTCAATCTCCGCCGTCGATCTCTGCAGATCGATGGCTCATATTCAGTTTCTCGATTCCATCGCCCAATCAACATTTTCCCGCTGACTCTCTGTTGCCCGATCCCGGCTGTCGATCATCGCGCGATCGATGGCTCAGATTCATCCTTCTCCATTAATCGCCCCATTCAATCTTGATCGTCGATCTCTGCAGATTGACGGTCCGGACTTAATCTCCTTCTGACCTATTCCACGATCACCCAGATTTGATCCTGGCCGTTGGATGATGTCATCCGACCGCCCATGCTCCTCCACACAGTCCTCGATGCAGATTGACCTATAAAACCGGACTTTTAACGTGTTTTTTCATTTTGCAGGGTTTAAACTATTTGTTCACGTTTTTTAAGGAAGATTCAGAGAAGGAGGGTGACGACCTTCCCTTGTTCGATTCCTCCGAGGAAATCTCTCACAGAGTCAGTTTTTCACGTCTCGTTGATGTTTTCACAGGCATCGATGCCTTACATGCCCTACGCAACCCAGCACAAGAAGAAAACCATGGAGATCAATGCAGAGAAAGAGTATCATATGTTGAAGACCAAGAATGAACCAGAACAACAGATTAGTGGACATATTTGTGGGGATTAAGGCTAAGACAGTTATCAAACGCCTAATCCCCGATCTAAAAACACAATTTGAAGGAAAACCTAAAGTGTTTCATCAGGAAACCCTTCACCGCCACAGATGGAGGCGAATTGATTCCTCCCAGCGACTAAAGCGCCACCTATGCCTCAAAGTATTCAATCAAGAACTGAATTTATTGATCAAAGTTAGATATTTCACCTCAAAGCAGCCGAAGAGTTACTTCTGCCAGGAATTTAATGAAAGAAAGTCTGCAAAGTAGCCCTAACATCACACAGAGCCTCAAAGGTTAACAAGAGCTCCCTCCGAGCTTAATTCACAAGTGTAAACCAATTAATGCAGTGAAACACCTGTATGGTTTCTTCATTGAGCCCCCAAGGGCCAAGAAAGACATTAACTCTACATTAATTGTATTTGAGATCTTTATTCAGATCTCACCTCCTCATCCTACTATAAATACTTCAATAGAAGATGAGTGAGGGGTTGGTTGTTAATGTAATTGCTAAAGTATTGTAATCATAATTGAGCTGAAGGCTCTTGATTGTAGATAGGATTTCCCTAGCTCTTGGAGCTCTGCTTGTAATAGATAAGTTAGGTTTTGAAAGAAAGATGAATTGACACATTGGATTTGAAGATTGTAACCGGTTTGGAGCATCAATACAAGTTGATTTATGGGATCCTGGTCTATGCTGACGATGATGTTGTTCTTACTGTGACTTGTGTTTTATTTCTATTTCCATTTTGTTTCATTTTTTGCTATAAAGAACAGTTTGAACAGACTTAGGACCTATTGTATACCAGTAACCTTCTCTGGCTGAGAAATATTTATTTAAATGTTTTATTTCCATTGTGTTATTTGGAAATGATTAATTCATTTTAGGCATATGCATGTTGGCGTTCCCTCATCTTATTGCCTTGACTGAATGTTATTTTTAAATGTTACTTTCAATATATGTTGTGTGAATATGAACTGAGGAAATTAAGGTTAGCCCTGAGTCCCTTTCTTATTTGCTCAACTATTTGATTGTTTCCCTTAGGATGTGTTAAAAGCTGACTAGTTTCAAAGTACTTATCAGATCTTAGGCCATTCTGTGTTATCTTTGTGATTGTCCTGAAAGCAACCAAGTAAAGAAGAGCTAGGAGAGGATTTGTGGTGAGCCCGGCCCGCTAGCTTCTACTCCAAAGGTTGCCTTCAAGTTCCCCTTTGTTTTTTATGTGTTTTCTATTGGAAGTGTATCAAAGGCTGGCTAGTTTCAAAGTACTTACCAGATCCTAGTTTGCTTTCATGTCTTTCTTAAGTGCCTGGTCAAAGGCTGGATAGTTTCAAAGTACTTACCAGATCCTAGGCTGCTCTTTGTTCTGCATCTGTTTATTTTCCCCTCTTAATGTATCACTCCATTCCATAAATCAAACCTTAAAGAGATCCTTAGGCATAGATGACTTGCCCCATAGACCACTCTTGAACCTGATTTGCTTCAATTAAATCCTCTTATGACTCCATAGCCCAATGGATTGAAAACTGCCACCATCTTTCATCTTGATCGAAGCTTAATCTTGTTGCTTGCAACTTCTCACTTTTGAACCTATTTGCATATAGATCTTTCCGCCTCAGACAGAAACTATGTTCAACCATCCAAAAAACCAAACAAACCCTTGGACTTCATAACTAGCCTAATATTATTACCCCAAACTTCAAAGACAAATCCATCTTTGTACATATTGGAGAGATCCCTCTCCGGATTCAGGAGGGCTAGATCCTAGAATCCCAAAGTTGGTTGAAATGATGTTAACTCTGTGATCGGACTTTTGCCAATCTTGCTTATTACAGAGACCTAACAGAACCTATCAAGAAACTTTTCACAACTTAATGAGTGATAAAAGTGGCTCCACTTGGGATGGTGTGCCCTTGTGCTACACCAAATAACTTGTAGTTCCAGTGCCATCCATATTTTTGGAAATAAAATTCTAAAATTTGCCAAGCCTTCTTCAAAATCTTATGGCTTTCACCTAGGGCTCAAGTTTGATGATTAACATGTCTTTATTAGCATAAAAACATAATAAAATATAATATATACAATGGAGTGAAAATTTAGTAAGATTTAAGAGGAATAGTGCTTTAGAAACCTGCCATTGACAGACTCTCCAACACAAGGTTGTCCATCCATCTCCTGAAGTAGATAAGTGTTGTTACCATGGTATGCAGCTACTATGAATGGTCCCTTCCATATGTTTTAAAACTTTCCATGTTTCGCTTTTTCTTCAATTCTGGCTTCCCAATTCAAAACCACATCTTGAATCTGGAAATTTTCTTCTTTGACCTTTCTGTCAAATGTCTTCTTTACTCTTTTTTGTGACTACTAATGGTTGTTGTATACCTCTTCCCTTTTTTCCTGTAGAGCTATAAGTTGGTTTATCCTCCTCTGTATAGCATTAGGTTCTTCTTCTAGTCCTTGCAGAAAATTCATTACAGGCACTCACAAGGAAGTGGGAGAAATAGCTTCAGCTCCATACACTAATTCATAAGTTGAAGTACCAATTTATCTTTTTTACATACTCTATCAGCCCACAGAGCATAATATAGCTTCAGATGCCATGATATTTTGTTTTCCTGCAATACCTTCTTGACAATCCTCACAATGATTTTATTAGAAGATTCAACAAGACCATTACCCTATGGGTAATAAGCAGTTGAGTGTCCAAGTGTTATATGATACTGATGAGAAAATCCAATCAAAATTTTGGATTTAAAAGCTTGTGCATTGTTAGTAATAATCTTCATAGGATAGCCAAACATGGACAATATGTTATTCTCTAAGAAATGGATGATGACTGAATCATTTGCCTACCTTGTTGGGATTGCTTCATTCCACTTAGTGAAATAATCTGCTGCTGTCAGGATTCAACAATGTTGCCCTGAAGATGATGTGTGTATTTCACCAATAAAATCCAGCCCCCACTGTTGGAAAGGCACCTCAACATAAATTGGCATGAAAGGCAGAGGAATTAGCTTTTTCTTACCATCAAAGATCTGACATTCATGGAAGGCAACTATCTTCTTGTAAACATCCTTGAACATGGTGGGCCAATAGTACCCTGATCTGAGAATTTTGTTTGTTGTGGCCTTCCAATAGTGGTGTCCTCCACAATATCCTTTATGAAACTCTTCAATCACCTTTTTAGCTTCCTCTTCCAGCAAACAGTTCAAAATAATTCCACTAGTATCTTTCTAGTATAGATTCTTATCTACAATGCAGTGTCTTAGAGATTTTAGCTTCAAAAACCTTTCTTTTGATTTAGTCAACTATGTAGGAGCTCTATGATGATGCAAGACAAAGATAATGTCCTTGTACCATTCAAAAAAAAATGAAATTATCTTCAATAGGAATCAACTCTTCATCTTCCTCTCATAACTCTTAACTTTCTGCAATAAAATTGATGTCAAGAAAGTCAAAATTTAAGTGTGCCATTAGCTTTTCCAACAAATGTCCTTTTACCAATTTTGTAGGTCTTATTTCTATGTCATACTCCAACAAATTAGCTATCCACTTCCCTCTCTTTCCATCAGGATCAGCTTGTGTCAAGATGTCCTTAACCACAATGTTAGGCACAAATGCAATGACATGAGGGGGCAGAATATAAATTCTGAAATCCTTAATGGCTTTGATCAAAGAATATGCCTGTTTTTATAAAATATTGTATTTCAGCTCTGATTTAGCAAGGGTTCCTGCTAAAGAATGATATTGGTTTCTCTGTACCTTGCTGTCCTTTCTGCAGTAAAACTCCAACTATGGAATTTTCATATGAAAATGTAAAAACCAAAAATTATTTTGAAAAATTTAGACTATTCAATATTGGGGCCTGAGTGAGTGATTTCTTTATTTCTTCAAATTATTTTTTGGCTTCAACTTTCCATTTAATATCAGCTCCTTTCTTCAACATCTTGGTAATATCTTTGTCAATCTCAGCAAAGTTCAGGATAAACCTTCTAACAAAGTTTACTTTTCCAAGAAAGGACTGAATTTCCTTCCTGTTCCTTAGCAGGTCTATCTTCTGAATGACATTGACTCTGTTTGGATCAATATTTGTCCCATATTTTGATATAATATGTCCAAGAAACTTTCCAAAGGTTAGAGAAAAAATACTTTTAGTGGGATTAAGAGAAATACCAAATCTTCTACACTTTAGCAGACCTTTATCCAGATGCTTCAAATGGTCTTCCTCCCTTCTTGAAAATACAACTATATCATCCAGATAGACCACCACTAACTTATATTTCTCCTCATCAAAGGCAATGTCCATTTCTCTTTGAAATTCGCTCCTGCATTCATCAAACCAAAGGGCATCTTGGCATACATGAATTTCCCTCATGATGTGGTAAAAGCAGTTTTCTCCTGGTCTTCTGGGTGTACCAATATCTGACTGTATCCTGAAAAACCATCTAGCATAAACATCCTTTGAGAGCCAACAATATCTGCAGAATTTGATCCATCTTAGGGAGAGGGTAGTTGTCTTTTAAAGATGCCTTATTCAAGTTTCTGAAATCAATACAGATTCTTATCTCTCCAATATTTTTTCTGACTGGAACCAAATTAGCAAGACATTTTGAGAATCTAATAGGAGCAATAATTTTTTCATCAAAAAGCTTATTAATCTCCTTCCGAATCAAAGGCATGAGCAATGGATTAATCCTTCTCAATTTCTATTTGAAAGGTTTCTCATTGCCTTTGATAGGAATAGTATGTTGAATAATAGTAGGATCATACTTTTTTAGATTAGCATAACCCATGCAAAAACATCAATGAATTTCTTCATCATCTCAATATATTTTTGTTTCATCTCCACTGAAAGAAACTTAGAAAGCTTTATCATTTTAGGCACTGCTACTGTACCAAGATTACAAGTCTCTATCTCTTCATCATTAGCGTGCATCCTAGGGGATTTGAAAACATCATTTTGGTCAAAGATATTTTCAAGTCGAATAAGACCCTTGGGAATATAATTATTCTTCAGCTCCAAAACTTCAGAATTACCCTTATTTTCAGCAAGCATGTTTTTTTGATCTACTTGTGTGCTTTCAAATTCCTCCTTCAACTCTATGAAATTTCTAACTTGCTGGTCATCATCAAACACTTTCCAATGGATTATATTATCTAGGATAGCAGGCCTATGCCAAACTTCAATCTCATACTTCTTAGTGGAATGTGTAGGGATGACAAATAAACTTGCAGAAACAGCTAGGGAATCAACCACTGAGTTTTGATCCCTAGTTTTCGCAATAAATGAATATTCTTGAAAATTTTCCAACATTTCCATAATCAGATTTATGTAAGCTCTCATCCTCACATCCTTAGTTTGATATGTTCCTTCAAATTGGTTGATTACCAACTCAGAATCTCCACAAACTGAAATCTTTTGAGCACCCAATTTTTTCAAAATTTCCAAACCCAAAAACAGAGATTCATATTCATCCATACCATTTGTATAGTCAAAGTTTAGTTTGAAAGAATAAAACTTAATTTCATCATCAAGAGTATTGATCCATATGTCTGCTCTAATCCCCTCTCTTCCAATAGATCCATCAAAGTGAAAAAGCCACCAGTCCTCTGCTTTTTCTTCTATGATTTCCTAATTTTCAACTTGATGATTTTCAATTACTTGCATTTATGCTTTCCCTTCACTTTATGCTTCATCAGTTAGCCCATTGAAAAGAATTTTTGATCCTAATTTAGTTTCAACAACATGAATGGGAAAATTCTGAGGTTTATCCTTGTTGCTTACCATATAGGCCATCATAGTCTCCCTGTACAATCTTCTTTGCTCACAAAAAATAGGAATGGTGGCATATTTCAAGTCCATATGCATGGTGATTTTGATTTTTTTTTCCCAATATTTGGATAAGAGGATGCCAAACTTGGGTGGAATATCTGCCACCACAATGTCCATTACCATTGTCTTAGTAGGCACTTGTGTTAGGCCAACAACAACATCTTTTATCAATCCTATGCATTTCCTCTTTTAGAATCAAAATAAAACAAATCCTTGTATGGCCTATTAATCTCCAAACTCATCCTGTCCATAATCACCTTAGGCATAAGGTTATGAGAAGCCCCTGAATCCAACATGGCATTGTGTAAGGTCATGTCATGGATACTAAGGCTGACATAGAAAGGAGGTACTTCCTCATTTTTCTCATCTTCCAATCTTGGTCCCAAGTAGATGGTAGGATGGTCTTCTTGTACATTAAGGATATCTGAAGCTCCTAGTTGAGAATTCAACATTTTCACAATTTTGCTTCTATACTCATTTACCTTGAGAATTTATCCAAAAGGAACAGGAATCTTGATTTTAGAAATCTCATTCTCCAAACTGAAAAAATAAGTAATATTTTCACTCTCTTTGACAGGGGGAGGAAGTGGTGGGTCCTTTTTAGACTCACTTGGTTTAGGATCATCCTTCTTTGGCTGTGTTTTATTTACAGTGATGGGAACATTTATGTTTCTAAGATTGTATTGCTTCTGCATCTCAAAAATTGCATGTTTAGTTTATTTCATTTCTCATTAGGTCACTAGGGTTTCATTAGGTCAAATCATTGCATTGTCTCATTTTCAATAAAGGGCAGTAGAAGGTGCGAAGGTGACTCAGAATAAACTCATGATTTTCTTTAGTCAGGTTTTCCATGTAAAGTTACATTTAATATTTATTAGTTTTCATCTCAAAAATCACATTTTTGAGACAAAAAAAGAATTATTTTATTATTCCTAATTTTATGTAATTTGAAGTCATTATATGTAATAAAACCCTAAAAAAAGTTACTTATTCCTAGGTAAAGATATTTGATGAAAAAAATACAAAGGCCATGTCAGTCATCCAAAGCATTAAAAAAGTATTTTGAAAGGATAAAGAGAAGAAATAAGTGTGTGTCCCAATCATTAAAATCCAAAAGTCATACATAGTATAAAAATCATATTTTCCAAAGAGATGTCCTCATTTGTTCATGTGTCAAAGAGAAAACACGATTTTGGAGCAAAGGAAGTTCGAACAAGGAAGAAACTGAAAAAATTGGTTGGTGTTGCTCACTAAGTCTGGCACTGCACATAGAGCTCTGGCGCTACGCATAGAACGATTTTTCCAGTGCAAAATTACATAGCGTTACACATAGAGAGAGGGCGTTGCGCACTTGGGTAAGGCATTGCGCACAGGGCCAAAACCCTCCCAAACTTCTCCAAACACCTCAAAGTTGCTTATTCATCTCCAAAACAAGTAAGTGAGCCCTTGTAACTCTCTCTTTCTCCATTTTATGCTCGTGTGTGAGTTTTATGTTGGTAAAAATTACAAAGAAACCCTAGTTTTTCTTTGTTACTCCCAAAATCCCCATCCTCCTCACAAATTTTCCAAAATCCCCTTGTCCCAAATTTATTGTTCCTAGACCCTACCACATCACCGCATACTTCTAAAAAACACTAAAACTACCCCTACATCCTCATCCCTAAGTCCCTTTACTCTTTTCCATTAAAACCCCAATTTCTAGGAATTTCACTATTTTTTCCTAGATTTCCCCCTACCTTTGACCTGTAATTAAATTCTCATTTTCATCTCCCTTCATATTTTCACCTTCCATCACCTCACAAGGTTTTTTAACCCTTTTCCCCGTCTCCCTTAATTTTTGTGACCCTATCCCTATCCCCTAAAGCCCTCATTTCATCATTTACTTCCCTTCTCCCATTCCTTTCACTCCCTTATTCACTCTCCCTTTATTCCCTCTTCCCTAGGGTTTCCAAAGTGCCAAAGAAACAAGCATGTAGAGAGAAGACAGAGATTACAGAGAGGAGGAACACAGTTATGATGAATTAGAGGAAGATGACATTGCACAACAGAGGAGGCCACACAAGAGAGGCAGGATTATCACAGAAGAGCCAGTAAACCTTAGAGAGCTAGAGGCTTCAACTTTAGTTGTGTCATGTTTCATATATGTCAGGTGCTATGAGTTTTTCGAGAAGGTGCAAAGAGTTCAGCATCACCCTGAGTTGACTAGGCTTTTCATACTAAACCTCCATGATAACAGGGTAACTCTTGTAGGTGTAACTTTTGCCATCTCCACTTGAATTATTGTTGATGCCTCCTTAGCTCAACTTGACATGTGATTGTGGGCATATCCCACAAATTTTGAGCAATTTTGAAATTTTTTGGAAATTTTTGAGTTTTTGGGAAAATTTAAAAAAACACATAAAAACTAGCTCTATGCACAACGCTTTGGCACTACTCACTCTTTTGGAGCATCCAATGGAAAATGAAAGACATCAGTGGGTTCCTAATGATGAGGACATGCCCCCCTATACTTTTTCTAAGCATTTAGAAAAAAATTGGTCAACCAAAAGAGCCAAAAACACCCAAACAATCATGTTTCTACCTCTTTTTCAGGTTGGCATTGCGCATAGAGGTAGTCTTGGGAGATTGCACTTTTGACGGTTAAAAGAGCTCCAAATAAGAAACTACAAGAAGATCTGGAAAATAGAAAGGACACACTTTCCAATGAGCTATCATGAGCTTAATTTAGACTTTGGGAAGTCCTTAAAAATTGACCTGCAAGAAGGGCTATTGTTTCCTCCTTGGCACTACGCATAGGACAAATTCTGCATGTTTTGGAGTTTTCTCTGTTTTTCACGTAATTTTTTTAGTTTTACCTCACTAGTTGGGGTTTTCACTGATGTAATTGATAGCTATGAATGTAATTATCATGGGGATTAGTTTTCTATAGGTATATTAATTAGCTTGAGCCCTCTAGGGGTCAAATGAATCAGTTTTCTCTCTTTTAGAGGCAAGTTGTTGGGTCTTCCTATTCTTCAGATTCTTGTTCAGCATTTGGTGGAAACTGATTCTCATGTCATGGATTCGACTCCTTGAGGCTTGGATGAGTTTTTTTGAGTTCTATATCTTCTTCTTCTTTCTCATTAGTAGGGGTTGGACTCAGTTGGATGCTTGGCCTTTGAAGAGACACATTTTGTATCAATTCTGAGCAGGAATATTAATCAAATTTGCAGCTATTTTTATGGGATCCTTGTGGTATGGTGTTTAGTTTCAGTTTCTCCTTTTATGCTCATATATTATAATGGTTTGTTTATTTCATCCACCATTTCATTTCTATTAAGTGAATGTTTTCAAGTTTGATGAACATAATCCATAATTTTTATGCTCTATTTTGGGTAGACATTCACAGCCTGTAATTTCTTTAGTTTAGAAAGAACCCATGATTTCACCATGCTATTTCTAGCTCCTCACTTGTCTTAATCATCCCACCCATTGAAATTCTAAAGTGTTAAATCACTATGCCTACCTTGCCCCATAGAACACTCTGCAAATTTTGACCTAATTTTCCTTGCCCTCACTATTTGACTCCTTATGATCTAGCACAATCCTATACAATCAAATCAAAACCCTAAGCTACTATACCTAGCCTAATATCTTCTTTACTCAACCATCTTGGCTATGATACTTATGAAGAGAACCCTCTCCTTGCCTAGTAGGGCTAGCCACTTGGCTAAGCATGGTTTGTGGTTTCCTTGAAATTTCCTTCTTCAGCCTGAGGTTCAATCCGAGTGATAACACATTATTTCTTCTACATTTCTTACTTGGCCAAAAAAAATATAAGCTAAAACAATGTTAGTTATAGTGGGACATTCTCAAGGAGAATCAAATCTTGCTTTTTACATAGAAAGAAATTTTTAAGAAATTTGAATTGTTGTGGATTATCAATAACATTTTTTACAGATATCATTATCAAAAACATATTTACATAAAAGATATTTATTTTTAATTATAATTTGTTTATAAATTTTAATTAGTGATTATTACATTATAAATAATAAAATTTTATGAAAATTATAAATATTTAAAAATTACATTTTATTTTCTTTTTCATTTTTTAAGTAAATTTAATATATTTAAGTATTGAGGAGTTTTTCGCACTGCATTATCTTACATATCATATTTTGGGATTCAAGCTAATATATTTATTGTGGGGAAAACTCCACAGTGAAACACGCTTGAGTCAAAGGCGATAGGTATCATTTTTTGGGATTCACGTTAATATATTTATTTTGGGGAAAACTCTATAGTGAAGTGTGCTTGAGTCAGAGGTGATCTGGGATAGGTGACCTAAGTCAGAGGCGATCTGGGATGGGTGACCTAAGTTAGAGGCGATCTGGGATGGGTGACCTCCCGGGAAGTCCTAGTTACCAGGTGCAGGCCTTGGAAGTGATGATTGACACTATGAATCACTTCACTAGTTTCATTCCCACTTCTTCACCCCTGTGAGCATGGAAAAATTTAAGGGCTAATATTCGCAGGTGGGCTAATTTTCGATGGTTTTTCTAAAAAAAATATTCGCTTATTTCCATTTTTTTATAAAAATGATTCACCCAAATTTTACAATATAAAATCATTTTACATTAAAAATCGCCAACATTATATAGAAAATATATATAATATCATTATAAATATGAATAATTTTACAAATACATCAATAAACATTTTATAGTTTGCATATTAGAGACTAGTGAGATTCGCCAAAATTTTAAACTTCAACATAATTTTCCATCTTTAAAATTTTCCCTGCCTGTAAGCATCACCGATGTAATGAGTGCTAAGTAGAATATTAAAAAATCATGAGAAATTAGTCAGTTATGACTACCTCTCATGGAAATGGTCATAGATGAATGACTTACCCGATGCAATGAGTGCTAAGTGGAATATTCAAAAATCATGAGAAATTAGTGGTTACGACTACCTCTTATGGAAATGGTCATAGATGAAGACTTACCAGATGCAATGAGTGCTAAGTGGAATATTCAAAAATCATGAGAAATTAGTCAGTTACGACTAACTCTCATGGCAATGGTCATAGATGAATGACTTACTTAACGAAGATGAATTCCAAAAAATGATATCTAATAACTTTTAATATATTTATGAAATAAAAATAAATTAATGTATGTGAGATTTGGTTTTTATTGAATTTCAAAATTAAATCATATAAGAAACTAAGAACTATTTCTTAAAAAAAAAAAAATATTTCAACAAGTCTCCCTAAGCTAGACCAAATCTTATAGCATAATAGTGCAAAAATGTAAATTTAAATTATTTTTCCAATTAAACATGGAAATTCAACCCAATCTCTACCTCATAAATGATTAAAACCATCACCACCACTATCACCGTTTAAAATCCATGTGAAATGTTTTCATTCACCTTAAATTTTTTATTTTGTCAGATTCCATACCGACAATTTATCTGCCTTCCGGATCTAGCTATAACACTGAAGCCGCTAGTTATTTGCCAATTTTCAGCTATGGATAGATAAGGCAGGCCTCCATTACTGGTATTGTTTTCTTAGCAACTAATAATAAATATAGGAATGCAACAGGAATACAGGAATGTTAAAATTTTCAGATTATTTTCTGTTTCAAACGAGTCCGGGGATTACATTTTCCTTATGGTTACATATATTTACATGTAAGTGTACAATTTAATGTCAAAGGTAACTAATATTGATTGAGATTGAGCAATGGCAAAGGCAGATAATAATTTGGTTCTTCTCAAATACCCACGATTTTTTTTTTCTTGTTGGCAAACATGAAGAAAGTGTAGAGTTCGCTAGATCCCAATTATTTGTGGGTTTAATTTTTTAACTTTTATTCTTTTGGAGAGAAAAACATTACAGAACTTATTCTTCTGTCCGAACTCGGAGTCACCCTCTGTCAATTTATTATTTCCAAATTCATCCTTCGAATAGAGCAGGAGATGCTTGCAGCCATGGCAGCCCAATTGCTGGTCCTAAATCCTCTGAGCAGGCCAACCGACTCCCAGATCCTCCAATTTTGCTGAGTTTCGTCAATCCCTGTGTGATGAATGCATTGAAATGGTGGCAGGAGCGGTTTGAAAATAGCAACAAATTCTTCCCCCACCAATCGAACCTGCGTTTATTGTTTCCAGCAGTGAAGTACTCTTTAATGGTGTATCCACCGAGAGGTTATCTAATGATAGCTCATTCACTGAGTTCTTATTGCCCGATATCTTATTAGCTGATAGCGTATTGACTGATAGTTTATCATTTTAGCACTTATCGACTGATAGCTTATGCTCAAAGCTTATCTGCTGATAGCTTATTTCAGATAGCTTATACTTTCATAGCTTATCCGATCAGTTGTAGCTTACCTGCTAATAACTTATCGATGGGCTGATAGCATATCCATGGAGAGGTTACCTAATGATAGCTTATTTCTGGATATCTTATTCGCTGATAGTTTATTTGTTGATAACTTACTGACTGATAGCTTATACTCTAAGGCTTACAGGCTGCTGAGAGCTTATTTCTGATATCTTATCGCTTGAGGTCTTATCTATGATAGCTTATGTTCTGATAGGTTATCTTATAATAGCTTAGCTGATCCAAGATATCTTATCAACTAAATAGAGTATATATTGATAGCTTCTGTTCTGATAGGTTATCTCGATAGCCCTAATAACCTCACAACTGCGCCAATAACCTATATTTTTATAACTTATGCCCCTGATAACTCAAGCATGGAATTATGAACCACAGACTGCCAAGTTCCAGTCTGCGCTTCGGCTATTCTGGGCTAACCACCGGCTGTCAAGTGGCGGCCTGTGGTTCAAACAGTCTAGGCCAACCATGGGCTACCAAGTGGCGGCCTGTGGTTCCTGGGCCAACCATGGGCTGCCAAGTGGCACCTCCCCAGTGGGCCAATTTCAGACAATGGTTTTTTGCAAAGTGGCACGTCCTCAGTGGCCAAATTAGAGCGAATGGATAGTTGTCTGCCAAGTGGCGCCTCCTCAGTGGCTACGTTTCAGCCAACAGCTGTCTTCCAAGTGGTGCCTCTTCAGTGGCAAAATTTTAGCCAACATCTGTCTGCCAAATGGCACCTCCTTAGTGGCTAAATTTCAGCCAACAGCTGTCTGCCAAGTGGTGCCTCCTCAGTGGCTAAATTTCAGTCAACAGCTGTTTGCCAAGTGGCATGTCCTCAGTGGCTACAGCTATCTGCCAAGTGGTGCCTCCTCAGTGGCTAAATTTCAGCCAACAACTGTTTTCCAAGTGGCATGTCCTCAGTGGCTATAGTTGTTTGCCAAGTGGCATGTCCTCAGTGGCTACAGTTGTTTGCCAAGTGGCATGCCCTCAGTGGCTAAATTTCAGCCAACAGTTGTCTTCCAAGTGGCATGTTCTCAGTGGCTAAATTTCAGCCAACAGCTGTCTGCCAAGTGGCATGTCCTCAGTGGCCAGATTCCAGTAAAAACTGTCTACCAAGTGGCACGTCCTCAGTGGCTAAATTTTAGCCAACAACTGTATGCCAAATGGTGCCTCCTGAGTGGCTAAATTCCAGCCAATAGCTATCTGCCAAGTGGCACGTCCTCAATGGCTAAATTTCAGCCAACAGCTGTCTGCCAAGTGGCACATCCTCAATGGCCAGATTACAGCGAACAGCTGTCTGCCAAGTGTCACGCCCTTAGTGGGAATTTTTTTGCCATAGTAGGATACAATTCATCCTGGACGAAGAAAGCATTGGTGCTCTCAGAAGCACCGTACAATTCATCAGAGGGTTTTCCAACTGTTATTGGGAGTTGATTTCACCCTTTCATCATTAGATTGCAGGGATCAAGATGCCAAAGTATTAGGAGGCCGAGTTTCTATTTTGAAGTCATGAATATAGAGTTAACGAGTAGTCATTTCTCTTCCAGCATTAGAGATCATATCGAACAGGAAATTTGGAGATCAGTGGTTTCTGCCTGAGGTTGTGTTTCTTCTTCAGGAGGATCAACAATTTTAAGGCCACACTCCCACACAATTTCCAGGAAATCCATTCGAGAGATCGAGCTATATACATAGAAGAGAGGCCAAATCAATTGTGCTCCAACAACGGGTTCTTGAGGCCAAAATATTACATAATATAGGCAGGCTCAATACTAGCGGGATTTATAATTAATATATCATTAGCGGACTTGCCCTTTCAGAGGAAGCTCAAATTATCTCTCCATTTCCATAATTGTCTATTAAGAAATGGCAGAATATTTATATGATTAATATTTTGTTGGATTGCATTTCATATTTTGCTGAGCATAGTCTCTGTTTTGAGGACTCATGAGTTTTTCCAAGCTGATGTGCATGTATTCTGGGCTTGATTGAAGGTTCTAACAGTGGGTTATTTTTTTTTATAGTATAGTGGGAAGCCTCTACCTGGAACGCACTGCTGAAATTAAATTGAAACTTAATCACTACATTGAAGGATGCCTTGTTTATCTTCAAACTAGTTCAAACACACTTATTTGTCCACTATTTCCAGCAAGAAAAGGTGTCAAATCAAGTTTCCATCATATTCTTGGAGAAGACAATTCATGTAGCAACTTGTTTAGAAGGGTCGAGTTAAAACCCAAATCAAAGTTTGTTGGTCGAGTTACACCATTCTAGGCATTTCCAAGGAAGAATTGAAACGTAAGAAGGCTACTAACACAAAGAAAATTATCCCCATTTATAAAAACAATAATTGAATCGAGGGCACAAATTTATGATTGTAGTAAAGGTGTTTCAGGTTCCAATTTATTGCTTTGTACTCTTCATTCATCTGTATTATTACTAGTAATTGCACCACATGTTGCAAAGGAAACGTCGTGAGGTCGTGGTATAAGAAAGAACAATATATAAGAAAGAAGAGGTAGTAGGAACTTTCTCGGCTCCAACTAATTCTCCAAAATAAGGGGTGGAGAATTATGTTTACTGGACCTCAAATAAAAATATTCATATTGGGTAATTGATGTGGAACAAATTCTTTGTTATTAATTGCATGTAAGATGTGTTTTTTCATAGTGGATGACACATTTTGGCCAAATTACTCAGACCTCTATATGACGAAATTTTCATGTTTATTTATTTTTCTACATGAAGAATGCACTTAGTTTTTATGACCAAGTTGGGCAGACTTCACCCTTCCACGAAATTATTTGCTTCTTTCACATTCGCAATGTTGAATTCCTTTGATACTACTCCTAGAACTCTGACTCTTCTCTACAGCTAGAATTATTTAATGGAATAAAAACTTATCACTATGACATGTTGTATTTCATAAGAGACTACTAAGAAGCTTAAGTATGGTAAATCCACCTTCACCTATCATTTGAACACAAAGCTAATCATCAATTTTATGGATAAGAGACATTTGGGCTCTTTTTAACCCTTGAGGATGATTAATTAATCTCAGTTCAGATAATTTATATTAATAAATTATCTACAATCATATTTCCATAATTCCTCTTTGAACAGCCAATATTCCAATTCTTTGGAACTTTTCACCTTAGTCAGAATAACAAACATCATGAAGACCCAAAAGTAAGAAGAAAAAATCAACTCATGAATCTAGCGACTTCTTTAAGGATCATAATTCAAGACTTTAGTGCCTTTTAAAGATCATTTATTTTCCCATCAAATAAAAGGAAACAATCAAATTTTGTAGTGGCGAGAATGAGAACAAATTTTAAATGTAATAACTCCCTTCCCTAGTGATAGTACATTTTTGTTTTGAAATGAAATTATTTTCCTAGTCTTTTAAATAATAGATTCCTCCCTAAGCGACCCTTTAGAGATACCTTTTTTTTCAACTGATTGCAATAGGTAAGTGTCTTTTGTATATTATTTTATGAGTCATTGAATTTAAGGGCAGAGGTAAAGAGACTACTACACAAAAAAGAGCAGAGTGACTCAATTTCAAATGAAAATAACATTGAGGAATCTCTTCTGATTTTCTCATGTGGGCCTTCTTCAATTGATGAGTTAGTAGGAACTTTCTCCTCCAGAATAAGAGGTGGAGAATTATCTTGAGTGAACTCCTACTCATGTAACTTTGAATCATCCTTACAATTGGAATGTTTATCTTCCCATAACTCTATCTCGGGTTATAATTCTAGCTTTCTCTTGTTTATGAATAAATTGTCTCTATATCACTATTATCTGTCTCTTTTTGAGGGCTTGCTTGAATCAGTGAGATAATGTAGCTCATTTGGATTCCAAAATCGTTGAGTAACCCATTTTCTGAAGAGTCCTCTTCTGTTTTTAATTCTCCTATTTGGTCCTCCATAGCCTTGACAATGTCGTTTCCTTCTAAAGAATCATACATTCTTGATAAGTATCCATTGTCCTGCTTTTCTTCTTTCATATACTTCATATCTAAATGAATGGAACATGAGATAAGCTTCGTGACATTTTCCAAATTCCTAGATTTTTCATTGCACTTCTTATGTGTATCAGGGAAAATGGATTCCATACATTCAACGTTATGCCTTTTTAGGGCTTGTTGTAAGGTTGGAAGCTTCTCTTCACCATGTCTCCTTTCTTCTGTATCCTTGACTTTGATACAAACAATTGTTACCGGCCCCTTTAAAGGTAAATTTAGTGCTATTTAAGAAATAAGAATTATGGACATTCATCATTATTTCTCAAGATAAATCATGTCCTCTGAAATAATTTGGAAATTTAAAAAAGATCACATATTTTTTTAAAAATCATTATTAATTTATTTATTTTATATATTAAGAAATAATACTCATTAATTATAACACAGTTGTAACATAAATAATATATAACAAACAAAAACCATGTATTTTTGGAATTAGAAAATACCATTGTAACAAAAATAATAGAGAACAAGAAAAACTATGTATATTTGGATGTATGAAAATTTAGATACATTTTATTAAGTAAAATTTTAAAATAATATTGGTTATAAACATTTAAAAATAATTTTATTAAATAACTAGTTTAGATCCAGAGTTAAGATTGATTTAGGCCATCTTAGTCCCCCCTATAAAGAAACTACATTCCACATCAATATCATGGGTTGTGTTTATAGTTTATCATTATTTTATTTTATTATTTTTATTTTTTATTGTATTTTGACCTAGTTAAAATGTTCATTACATTATGTCAATTTTTTTATTTAATTTACTTTTAATTTTAATTTTGTGTAATTTGACATAGTCAAAATGTTAAACATGACATTACAACCTTTTTATCATACTTTGTTGGAGAGCATAGTAGCACAAATATGTAATATTTAAATATATAAACATTTATTTTCCTTTTTTATATTGTTTTTTATCCATGTAATATAAACTAATTGGTTTTTGTGGAGTTTAATTTTATGATATAAATTTTATTATAAATAAAAATTTTATAATGCATAACAAGAAAATCTATGTATATTTGGATGTATGAAAATTAGATACATTTTATTAAGTAAAATTTTAAAAGAATAATGATTTAGGCCATCTTAGTTCCCCCTATAAAGAAACTACACTCCACATGAATACCATGGGTCAATACCATGGGTTGTATTTATAGTTTATCATTATATTATTCTATTATTTTTATTTTTTATTATATTTTTACCTAGTTAAAATGTTCATTACATTATGTCAATCTTTTTATTTAATTTACTTTTATTTTAATTTTGTGTAGTTTGACATAGTCAAAATGTTAAACATGACATTACAAAAACATAACATTATAAAAAACATATATAAAAATATTTACTTGATCTAACGGCCTAAAACATTTCAATCATCTAACATTTGATCCAATGGCTCAAACATGGACACAGTGGCAGCTAGGGGAGTTGTTTTCAAATAGTGACGTCTTATGGCGTAATTAATTTTGTGACTGTAATACACTGTAATTATTAGTGTATTGTTGAATTATGTTGGTGTCTCTCAAAAATATTATTAAGGATTGAAAGAAGGGTTTGATACTAGTGTTGGTCAAGCTTGCATGTATTGATGTCAGAATTGTTAGAGATTTCACACGACATATTTAGAACTATGTGCATGGATGATTGATGTATGGGAATTTTAATGATTGTTATGTATTGTTTCTAACCCATGTGATGCTAAGAGATTTTCTAGTGTATGTTGTTGGAATAAATTGTAGTTTGCATATCTAAGTAGAGAGCTTTGCATCTAGTATTGTAGTTATGGTTGTGTGTCACACAGTGTGAGCATTGAAAGTCATCATGCCATTATTGAAGTGTGTCTAGTCTATGTCATGAGTCAACTGGTTGTGTAACCATGGGATTAGTATTTTGTTTTATTGAGTCAACTATTGTTGTAGAATTTTGGTAAAAATTAGTAGTGAGAGAGGTTGCATGTACCTTGTCATAAAAAAGTTGAGTGTTTAATTGTTGGGTTGTTATGATGTTGGCTTGAGGGGTCCTGACTCAGGTTCGAAGGTTAAGGTTTGCCAACGAGCCCCTATACTACTGGCCCTTTCGGCAATGACCTACTTGCGCAGGCTAAGGTCTCACCTGAAGTAGTATGGGAGGGTGCTGGAACCAAGTTTCCACACCCTGAGAGAGAGTAGGTAATTCGAGGCAGATCTAGGTTGTAACTTACTAGGTTCGCACTGAATGAGTCTATCCGTAGCTCTTTTAACAATGTAATCAACATATAACCATAACAAAGCTATCAGATCTAATCAGTACATTCGCATCCATATGCACATTACCAAATACAATCACAGAGCACTATAATCACAGCCAATATTAGATCACAGATATACTTAGGCCAATTCTAGAACACATATACATTTGCAGCTTAAATAAATATCACAGATGTGCTTCAGCAGTAAACATAACCAATTCAGATAACACACAGATACTTCACATTAATTAATATCAAAGATCCACTCACAACTCAAACACAGCTCGCGCACACAGCCTAGCGGGGTCCGCACATAGTAGGACTGAGGATCTCTGTGCACACAGCTAGCAGGAGTCCTTACCCAAAACAACCCAAACAGATCTTAACAATTCGCACGTAGCATCAATCTATCGACTTACTTACTTACTAGACCTAAATATCTATCTATTTATAATATCGTAGACTTTGTTATCCTATGGTCTACAAGCCCTAGTTTACGGACCCTAGAGCTACCCTTTAACCCATTACAAAACATTAGGGGCTTTGACCCACCCCAAGACCCTAACGCAAAACCAACTGTTAAAAAATTATACAAAAATTGCAAGTTAGGGAACCCTGTTTCAATAGGCTACCAACACAATCTTGTGACTCGTCCCAAGTCATTGTGACCATGGGGTCTGCATCTTCGCCTGAAGTTGCCTGATCGCATCAACCAGTGGGGGCAACACTCTTTCGCTCTGCGCAGCAGAATTCTGAGCAATCTCCACCAACCTCTGCGAAGTTGGACCTTTTGTAACAGCAGTGACGCTCTCCAAATTCTGGTTTAGCTGCTTTACTGTGATATTGACGTCCTGAGAGAGATTGAGGGCTTCATCAGCCCAAGGCTTAAGGTGGTCACTGAGAACCTTCTTCTTGCGGCGGAGCTCTTCAATGTCATATCTGAGTTGGTGGCTGGTACACAGTTGTGCCAAGCATTCAGCCGGGATCAAAGATGACATAGTAGCCTCGAGTTATTCAAACTCTTCCTCCTTATGGCGCAGTTCTTGAGTAAAATCTTGTAGGAGGGGGTCACACTGCACCTTAGACCACAGCTGCATAGCTGTCTCCAACAGCTCTGCGCCCTGATAAATCTGAGTTGTGATAGTATTGGTGGATTCAGAGAAGTATTCACTATCCTTCTCCCATCAAAGCACACCATCATCCATAGGATTGATCCAATCCTCGTCCTGAGTGGTTAATTTATAGATGTAATCCACATCCTGTTCTTCACGCACTAGTTCCGTATACTACTCTCCTTCCGCAGGGTCTAGTGGGACTATCACCCGCGTACCCTCATTTTCAAACACTATACTCCTTTTCTTTAGGTTGATAATGCCTCCCATTTATATTGCCCAATCCAGTCCTAGGAGCGTAGGATAGGGGTCTGCATCTTCCACAATCTGAATTACCTCAAAGTCGACGCAGACCTTAACACGTGTGATATCTACTGTAATCTTTGACAACCTCCTCAATGGTATGATCTTTTGTTGGTTGGCCATGTGTAGCTAGATAGTAGACCATTCCAACTTAGGCTTTCCCATCCGCTACGAAGTTTTCTTGGGCATTACGTTTGCATTTGACCCCAGGTCCAAAATAACTTGATCCATTTCATAGTCGCCAATCTGAGCTGTTAGTCGCATTTCCCAACTAGTGTGTTTCTTATGCTTGTAAAGTTTGTGCACATCCTTAACTTCCGTGGGAGGGGTATTTTTTTTCTGCGCATCTGCCTATTAGTGCTTGAAGATTCTCTACTTTCTTCTGGTTGCGTAGCAGCTTCATACATGCCTGTAGAAATGGTTTAACTTCGTCATCTATTCTTAGGTTTGCTAGATCCTTAGAAGTAGACGTCTCATCCTTAGTAAAGTCTTTGCGAGTTGCGACGAAGGTTTATTTTTCCTTCTGTAGGTTCAAGCTTTCCTGCTTGACAACTGCTTTCTAGATAAGAGGTTCAGCTGTGAATTTCTCCTCAGCTCCTCTAGTAGGCATGCCACTGCACGTGATGACATTAATACTTGGTTCTTCATCACGTGGTTTTTCCTTAACCCTCTACACATTTTGAATATGTGTCTACTGTTTTTCCTGCATTTTGGCTATCAGGACTAGACAGTCTTCAATCACATGGTACAATTGTCGACAGTAACAGAAATATTGTTTCGCAGGGTTCAGACAGTCTGTCGCAAAGTGCCCTATTTCTCCATAGTTGTAACAGATCAATTTTCCTCTTCCCCGACCTGCACCTCCACCCCTTCCCCCTCCCTTACCCCTTACTAGGGAGCCTCCTCTGCTTAAGGGTGATAGTGGTGACAAAGGGTCAGCCTGTACCCTGTATAGGTTTCCTCGATCTATCATCAAGTCATAGGTTCGACAGTTATACTCGTCATGTCCCACAGAGGAGTAGAATCGACACCATTGTTGCTTCAATTATGGAACATAAGCACCAAGATGGGGACAATGGTTAGTATCGTATAGCCCGGAAACACGAAAATAAACACACCATAATGTAGGACCACTTGGCCCCGCAACCTCCTTAGGGCGCAATGGGCTAGGTCCCCCAGCCTGCTTGTAATCTATTAGCAGAGGGCACTGATCCTTGGTATGTCTGGACACCCTGCATCTTATGCACCATATGTCTGGACTAGCCTCTTTCCCCCATTCTTTCTGCAGATTTTGTATTTCAAGGTGCACTGCTTCCAACTATCCCTAGATCTGCTGCACCCCAAACTAGGCATCATCTCTTGGTGCAACCTCTAGTTTCATAGCAATCTCCAAGGCTTTCTCTTGCGTCTCAATCGCTTGCTGACCCATAGGTCCGCGCAGGTGAGGTAGCAACATAGTGATAAACCATTCCTTATGTTTTCTATCATCATACTGAAATCCTCCATCTCTGATAACCTTCTTTAACCGTTGATCGACTTCCCATACAGACTCAGTGGGTCCTTGTATAAAGTCTTTTAGGTTTGTTACCAGCTGTGAGTAGGACTTAGGCTTTCAGAATTGATGTTTTAAAGTTGTCTTAATCTCCCGAATAGACGGATCCACGTGCTATCCTACATACCCCATATACCAGTCCAAGGCCCCTCCTTCAAAGGCGAGTGATAGCTGTGTTCTCTTTACAACATTGGTAGCCACATTCTATGCAGTCCATACTGACTCTGCTACAAACCAAAATCGGTCCATATCTTCGTCTCCTACACCCTTGAAGGTAGGTAGCTTCATGTGCATGGCCATATCTTCTTCTAGTGGTGGCGGAGGTGTGGGTGAGTTCTTACCCTTATGCTAACTTGAAGGTGGTGTAGCTGGAGGACTATTTCTTTTGTGTGCAACCAGTTCTCTTAATGGACTATAAACAGATCTATCTCCTTCCTGATAAGTTCTATAGTACTTGCCACTTTGTGTTGTACTCTCACTCAGATCAGAGGTCATTCACTCGGTGTGGCTGCATAGAATGCCCTTTTCGCACAATAATATTTTGATTAACAATGGCAGTGTTTTCAGGAACTTACCCCGGAACCCTTTGAAGAACCTCTGCTCTGTCTCAGAGTAGGATACAAACTGATCGAGTGTGAATTTCATCACGAATCCTCCCAGCACACTATCTACCCAATGATCGACTGTACGGGTGATCGTATTGTCAATCCTCTCCAATTTTTGAATCAATCATGGTTTCCACTACGTAACTTGATCATCCTTCCAACACGTCTGGAATTCTATGAGCCTTGCCAACCACTCCTGAAGCTCGTGCACAAAGGTTACAAATAAAATCTCATAGACTTCAGTGAAGATGTACTTGTTCTTCCACTTCTCAGTTGTCAGCTTCGTGCTGCGATTCTCCTTTACAAAAAATTCCTGAATCTATCATTCAAACCACTCTTCAATTTCCACCCTTTCAGGTCTCTAATGACCTCGTGGCATTACCTGATCTCTCTCTCAAAATTCTCCTAGTCCTGGCAACGAAACCATTTGTTGGCTTGAGGGGTTCTGACCTAGGTTCAGAGGTTAAGGTTTTCCAACAAAACCCTATACTACTGGCCCTTTTAGCAATGACCTACTTGCGCAGGCCAAAGTCTTACCCAAAGTAGTATGGGAGGGTGTTGGAACCAGGTTTCCACACCCTTAGAGAGAGTAGGTAATTCGAGGCAGATTTGGGTTATAACTTACTAGGTTCGCACAAAATGAGTCTATTCGCAACTCTTTTAACAGTGTAATCAACATATAACCATAACAAAGCTACCTGATCTAATCAATACATTCGCATCCACGTGTGCATTACCAAATACTATCACAGAGCACTATAATCACAACCAATATTAGATCACATATATACTTAGGCCAATTCCAGAACATAGATACATTCGCATCTTAAATAAGTATCACTTATGTGCTTCAGCAGTAAACATAACCAATTCAGATAACACACAGATACTTCAATGATACTTCACATTCATTAATATCAAAGATCCACTTACAACCCAAACACAGCTCGCACACACAGCCTAGCAGGGTCCGCACACATCAGGACTGAGGATCTTTGCGAACACAACCAGCAGGAGTCCTTACCCAAAACAACCCAAATAGATCCTAACAATTCGTGCGTAGCATCAATCTACAGACTTACTTACTTACTAGACCCAACAATCTATCTATTTATATTATCATAGCCTTCACTATCCTATGGTCCGCAAGTCATGGTTTGCGGACCCTAGAGCTACCCTTTAACCCATTACAAAACGTTAGGGGCTTTGACCCACCCCAAAACCCCTACGTAGGACCGACAATTACAAAATTATACAAAAATCGCAGGCTAGGGAACCTTGTTCCAACATATGCCCAGTCTGGTACTAGGAAAATGTGAGATGTTTATGGGTCAACATTGATATGGGTCAGAGTCTTGAATCAATTTGATTTTGTACACAATTTTAAACCTTGCTACTAAATGATGGAATCTGAGAAGACCTTCGAAAAATTTAAAAACACCTTTAATGACTTCGAAAGAAGACAGTACCAGCAAAAGTTTGAGAAATCGCTTGCAATTAGTGCTTTGGGATGTAATGCTTCCATGGATCAAAGAGTGAACCTAAACAATAGGCCATTTTCAAAGGAGGTATATGTTATCATACCTCTAGAGTGAATAAGGGAATTATAGAAAGAGCGTGAGGTAGGGAATTGTCTCTTTGCACTTGGGTCTAATTTGAAGAACCTAAAGATGACCAAGAAAACTTTTCTTAATCTGGAGAAATTGGATTCACACCTTTTCGAGGTGGGCTAATAAAATTTGTGGATTTTAAATTTGGCACTCAAATTGACATTGTTTTCCTTGATCCAACCTAGATTCTTGGAGGACCCTTGTTAAGGATTTAGACTTATGCTAGCTTCTTGTTTCAGTGAGATTATTATAATAACTTCACCTATGCTTCCTTATAATGTTCACATTATGGGGAAAGTTTTCCAGCTAATAAAAGAGAATCCTCAGGATCTACATAACATCTTGGGTCTTACCATTGAGAAGAGGATCAAGATATTAGAGAACATGGTTGGGGTTATGGGTAACCATGATGACATTTGCAAGGTGTTGTTGTCCAAGTTGCTAACCATTTGGAGGGAGGAAAAAATTGTCTCACTTATTTCTTATGAACTAAGTGAAAGGTTGGTTAAGAGAAATTTAAAACTATTTAGAAGGCACTTAATGAGGATGCAAATTGGTGGAGAAGAACAAGATGCAAGGGATCAAACATGAATAAAAAATGAATTGAGGAGGAATTCATCTGCAAGGGACCTTTGGGGGCGTAACCACTCATGCTCGAGCGATGCAGAGGAGATGACAGAGGAGACCAGGAGGAGATTCCTTTTGAATTTCCAAATGAGTATTCTTCTTCTATAGTTGATTTCATGGATTTTTACGAGGAAGTCTATAAGGAGCATGAGAAATCATTTGGATTTGTTGACAACAACCTAGATATGCATCCATGTGTGATGGAGTATGATGGGCAACAATTTATCCCCATGAGGGAAGAGGATCACTGACTAGAATTGCGGGATGAGTGATTGATGATTCAACATGGAGAGCACATAGATGAGCATGAGTCAGTTGAGGAGGATGATAGGCACAATGTGCACAATGAGTCATTTCCAAAGATTTAGTTGGAGGCTCATGTTGAGCCCATGATGGAGGAGGATGAAAAACCATATTTTGGACCAACCATTGATGAGGAGCAGACATATGCATAGGTAGCTGACAGAGCTGGAGTAATTTCAGGCTTTTCCCCTCTCCAGGAGTACATAGACAAGGCTTGCAACACAACTTTCCCACTTGTTTCCATTATAGGGAGAGAGGTAGGGTTTTCTAAGAAGATCTTATTAATTGACTGGGTAGAGATACATGAGTTGAGTATGGTGCAAAATAATAAACTTGTCCCATGTACAAGCACACATGCATCCGATCCTTCCCACATAATGAATTGGCAAGAGACCATGAATCGATATCCTACTAATAGTGAGTCATTTTTAGTCAAGGGCTTGGTACAACAGTGGCCCTTAGGTGTGAGGGATACTACATGTTTAAGTTGGCAGTGGGATGTATAATGTCAGTTCATCAACACTGTAGTAACACAATCCCAACATCAACATAGTGGGGTTGACCTCAGTCGATGCCAGGTTGGATTGGAGAGAGGTGATGAGTTGGTATTCTATTGGTGGAGCAACATCTACGACTAGAAGCAAAGCATAACCAGAGCATCCCACAAGTCTTCTTCCAACAAGATATTACAATGAGGTCTTCCATCAATTATTCCTCTCAGAATGCCACCTCAAGCATAATTAATTAAGTCAGGGCCAGTAATAATCCCGTTCTATGAAAGTTGTCAGAATGCAATGGAACAAAATGAAAGTTGTGAAGATGGTGGAATATGTCAAGTGAATTCCATCGAATACTGTAAAAAATCCTCAAAACCCCTTCCAGAACCTCTAATGATGTAATCTTGCTCCTCCAACCTGTCCATCTCATCCCTGGAAACCCATCCTAGCTGTACTATAGAGGAAACTAAAAATGGATACATTACCTTCCTCCCTCCCCAAGATTGGTTTCCCTCAAGAAATCCATATATGTACACCACAAAGGATTTTTCACACTACAAAACACTAGGTCACATCATGCATCTGTGCTCGACCAAAATGAATGGGTCCCTTGATACCTGGATCCCAAAAAAATTGTTGTCTCAATCTGCCATTAATGGCATGACATTTTTTTTAATTAGTCAATTTGATTAAAAGGGAAAAAATAACATAACAACTTTGGAGATAAATATCAACTTTTTATTTATGTATACTATTATGAATAATCTAAAATTTAGTGGAGGTTAAACCCCTATTATTTAAAGTAAAATTTTGGAAACCCTAATCCAAAATAGACATATCATAATTATACATTTTAGACTTGTAATTTTAATAATTTTTTTATCAAATTTTAAATAAAACTTATTCAAAATGTATTTAAAAAAATGAAAAACTCAAATTATTAATTTATACTCTTTGAAAATGATTGATGAATAATAATAAAAAAATATTAAATAAATGAAATAAAAAAATGATTTTTTTTATATTAATAATTTTTTGTTAATAAATTTTAAATTAATTAAAAAAATTAATGTTATAATATATAAATGTTTTATTAGTCCTTATGGTTAGCTCAGTTGGTCAAGTCTTTGTCATTAAAGCATGTTTTCTATTGAGATATTCCTTTGGGTGGATCATTGATCTTAGGGATGGTGAACAACATAGAAAAATTATCTGAATGTTATATTTATTATATTTTTTTGATAAAAACTAAAGAATCAAATTTATTGATGAAACTGGGCAGCTCTCAGATGAGAGATTCCACCTGGAGACTGCGTCTGCAAAACACTCTACCTCAAACACATTACAATTGAGAATATATAGTTTTCACACATGTAGGGAAGTTAGAACAACTACCTAAGAAATATGAACTAATTCCTAATCTAAAGTTTGGGTGAACCGACTCTCTCCTAAATCACATTACTCTATTATCTTCAACACTCCCCCTTAAAGGAGAATGGGTTCACTAGTACTCCTAATATCTCCCTAAATGACTCAAATTTAATTCTTCCAAGAGGCTTATTGAAGATGTCAACATCATTATCACAAGTATTACAATATTCAATATGAATTTCCTTTGACTGAACCTTCTCCCTAACAAAATGAAATTGTGTATCAATATGATTTTTGTTTTTAAAACACTGGATTATTTGCAATTTTGGTGGAGCTTTGGTTGTCACATATAATAATTGTTGCATCTTTTTGTTTTTCTTAGGCATCCTGGAGAAGTCTCCTCAACCAAACTACCTCACATGTTGCTGCACACATTACTTGATACTCAAATTCTACTGAAGACAAGGATACAATGTTCTGCTTCTTGCTGCTCCATGCAATGAACCCAGACCCAATGTTGAATGCATAACCTGTTATGGATCGTTTTTCATCTAGATTTCTGACCCAATCGAAGTATGAAAAACCTATGAATATAACACCAAACGAATTAGTATATTTAATACCAAAGTCTATGGTTCCTTGAAGATACCTTAAGACACATTTCACTGCAACCTAATGACTCTCAAGAGGCTTTGACATGAATTGGCTCAATACACTAACTGCATAAGCCAAATCTGGCCTAGTTGTAGTCAAGTAAATTAGACTCCAAACCAGTTGTCTATAAAGTGTTGCATCGAACTCCTTGGAACCATCATCATTCTGAAGTTTAATATTATGATGTAAAGGTATTGTTGCAGCTTTGCACTGATCCATTCCGAACTTTTTGAATAAACTCATGACATACTTCCATTGTGACAGAAAATTCTGGCCAGAATCCCTCCATACTTCAATACCCAAACAATAGTGTATCTCTCCAAGGTATTTCATCTCAAAAACCTGTGACATATGCTTTTTGATTTCTTTAATGAGTTCATCAGCATTTCCTCTAATGATAATATCATATACATATAAATAAATAAAAACAATTCACCCCTCTTTATCAAACACAGTATACAGATTAGGGTAATTCTTTCTTCTTTTATAACTATGTTGTAGGAAGAATGAATCAATTTTGTCATATCACGACCTCAGTGCTTGTTTTATTCCATACAATTATTTCTTCAATCTACAGACTAAATGTTCCTCCCCCTTTTTAACAAACCCTCCAGGTTGCATTAAACACACTTCTTCTTTTAATTCCCCATTTAAAAATGCAGATTTCACATCTAATTGGTGTATCATTCTAATTGTGTTTAATTTAGCTACAGGGGCGAAGGTTTCGTTATAATCTATGCCTTCTTTCTGCAAGTACCCCTTTGCAACCAACCTAGCTTTATGTTTATCTATACTCCCATCTGCTCTAAATTTAGACTTGTATAATAATTTGAAACCTATGGGTTGTTTCCCTTTAGGTAATTCAACTAGATCCCAAGTTTTTTTTTAAAGTATTGACTCATATTCCTCTTCCATGGTTGCCCTTCATTCATCATATTGACTAGCTTCTTTATAGTTTGAGCGTTCAACAACATTTAACATACTAGTTATAAGAGCACGATCCCTATATCTTGTTAGAAATTGAGTTTTCCTACCTGATCCCCTGAGTGGTGGAGTGGCTTCAAATCTTATCTGATCATCCCTTGGCAGACTTGGCTTGGCTACTGCATTTGTACCATCCGTTTCTTCCCTTTTCTGCTGCTACTCATGGTTGTTCCTTGTTTCATCACTCCCTTCTTCCATCAATAAGGGAATTTCCCACTCTTCATTGTCTTTATCATAGTTTTCATTATGAACCTGCTCATGGAATACTACATCTCTACTTGAAAAGACTTTATGAGTAGAGGGATTCAACAATTCATAAGCTTTAAACTCTATACAATACCCAAAAAAAGTGCATTTAATGGCCTTTGAACCCAGTTTCTTTCTCTCCTCCTTTAGATTATGAGAAAAATATTTGGAGCCAAAAACTCTTAAATGTTTAATTGCATGCTTAAAACCTAATAAAGTTTCGAATGGAGTTTTAAACTAAAGAATTTTTGTTGGACTCCTATTCTTCAAATATACTGCAGTATTTATTGCTTCTGCCCAAAAACCAATAGATAGATTCTTACCTTTTAACATGCTTCGAGCACACTCCACAATGGTTATGTTCTTCCTCTTTGCAACCCCGTTTTGTTGGGGAGTGTGGGGTGCCGTGAACTACTGTACTATCCTATGGTCCTTGCAATCTTTGATGAAGACACTTTTCTTGTATTCTCCCCCTTGATCCGACCAAAGAATTTTGATAAACTTCCCTGTCTATTTTTTCACCATGCTTCTGAATTCTTTAAAGTATTCAAAATTATGACTCTTCTAACTGAGAAAATATACCTAATTAAATCTTATGCAATCATAAACAAATAATAAAAAAATAATAGGCACCTCCTAATGATCTTGACTACATCGGCCCACATAAATTAGCATGCACAAGTTCTAATATATCTTTCTTCTTTCTACCTAAATTTGTACGAAACTCATCTTTGTGCATCTTTCCAAGAGCACATGGTTCACAATCAACATGAACATTTTTTAAAGCAAGGATACTATTGACCATACCTCGCTTCTGAAGTATTAGCAGGTCATTGAAATTGATATGAATGAATCTTTGATGCCATAAGTCCTCTGTAGTCATAACTGATGATGTCAATGCTTGGTGTGGCACACTTCTTACATTGAGCTTGTATAGACGTCCCACTCAAATCCCTGATGCAATTGCCTTCATATGATCCAACAGATCTTTAATAACACAATGAGACTTTAAAAACTCTACCTTAATATTTTGATATGCTATCATAGAAACATAGATTATATTATTTTTTATTCCAGATACATACATTACATTTTGAATATGCCTAATATTTCTATTAGGAAATATGACATGAACATTACCATAACCTTTGATTTGGTACCCTTTCTCATCACCAAGGTATATTTTTTACCACTGTTGGTTTCCTTGAAGTTTTCAAACCACTGTCTGTTACCTGTCATGTGAGTGGAAGCTCCTGAATTAAAAAACCACGTGTCTGCTTCATCATTCTCATTAGAACCATCCATAAACAGTCTGAGGTCCTGATTATGATATTCATCAAAAAAGTGTCTTGCATTCCTCTTATGTCTATGTTGAGTTTCATCAGGCCTCTTTTTATGAAAACTCTTTGCAATATGACCATCTTTACCACAATAGAAACATTTGGTTCCTAAATTGTTTTTGTTTGAAGACATGCCTTGAGATGGCATACCTTGAGGTGGCTTTCTTTGTGGTGTACCTCCACCTTTATGTCCTACACTTTCCTTCCCTCTGAAGGGATTCTTCTTCACCATTAAAGCAATATAAGAACTCTGAAGTTTCAGAGTCATCTGCCTTTCTTCCTCTTCCATCAAGATCTCTGTCAATTCTTCAAATTTGGGGGCTTTATTTCTCACATCCAAGCTTGTGATGAGCATATGATAGTCATCAATCACACCATTCATGGTAATCGTGACAAGATCAGTGTTTGACATTGCCTCCCCTATGTCACCAAGCTTATCTTTGAGGTCCTTGATGCGAGAGATAAACACAACTACTCATTCATTCTCCTCCATTTTAATAGAGATATTCTTGTTTTTCAGGAACAAAAGGCAATTTGTGTTTATGATCTCGTACAGATCCTTGAGGGTTGTCTAGATCTTGTTTGCTGATTTACACTCTCTAATGTAAGGGATAATGCAGTCTTTCATTGAAAATTTCAAAAACACTTTCGCCTTGTTCTCCCTCTTCTCCCAATCTTGAATTGTTGCAGTTGATCTGCCTCTTGTAGCTGTCAGTTTCAATTCATCACCATTTACAATCGCCCCTGTACTTTTCCCCTCTACAAAGTCTGCAACTTGAATTAACAATTGGAATAATTGGAACCGTTGAGCTTATTGCTTTTATTCAAGTATGCTTCGACCATCTGATTATTCATCTTGACCCTTAAAAATAAAAATCCAACCTCCAACAATTAAAAGAAACATGTATCTACCACCAAATCCAAAAAAAATAGGAAAAACAAATGATTGTTTTCTCTTAATAAAAAAAACACAACCTCTTCACGTGGATTAAAGAAGAAAAACCCCATTCAGATGTTGCCCAAGCTCCTTCTTTAAAAAAATATTATATTCCTTTAAGTGATAATCTTTCAAAAAATAAAAAAATTACACAGAGGGTGAGGGTACCACTGTTGCGTCCCAATACCAAGACCATTCACTTCTCCAAAACTCAGAATGAAGCCTCTTGTGAACAGTGTCTCCCTTTGAAAAAACATATACAAAGTATGACATCAAATAAACTGTTTCAATTTCTTTAAAGACATGGTATTCGCTTACGTAGCACGAAGGTAACAATTTCTTCACCGGATTATAGAAGCTAGTCAACAACTCTGTAATTACGCCTTTTCCAAGCCATTGCATGACCTGAAAAAGACAACTAAAAAACATACCATTCAAGCTGATGCGTTTTCAATCCAACATGACCAATCTAGCAACGGCCTCCTCTGCCACGACTCACGGGCTCGTTTGCTATGGGCTCACGGCCTCCTCTGCCGGTGCAACAAGAAAACACAGTCCCTTCATTGTCGTCTGAAATAGCTCAATCACCCACGGATCCAACACGATCCACAAACGAAATCCGAATGTTGTGTTCGATCCGTTAACGAACGCAACACTCCTCCATCTACACGTTGTTGTGCCACAATGAATTGGCAATTAGCATGCGGATCACCTGAATCTCCTCTGAATCGGTTAATGCCTTTGCGTTACAGCATTCCTTTGGGCCTGTGGTGGTAGCAAACAAAACAATCGGCCTCACATCAACCACCTCGTGGAAAACAAACTCTTTTGCTGGATCCACCAATCACGCAGAAAACAATCAGATCTTCATGCCAGCAGATCTCACAGCTTTCTCTAGCATCCACGGGCTCAACGCTGGATCGATGAGAAAATCAGCGCTGAGAGGGATTAAAATTTTAAAAAATAATTTGGAAGTGTGGACCGATCAGCGCTGATTAGAACCCTTTTTCCTCCAAAATAAGCGTTGATCCAACAAATTTCACAGAGAAAAAAAACTTTGCCTCTTCACAGACTATCTTCACACACGCCATCAAGGGCTTTTCTTCTTCCACCTAGACACTCACTCAGCGATCAAAGCACAATGGATTTGACTCACCAACTTACTCTGGAGCTCTAGTACCATGATAAAAATTCAAGAATCAAATTTATTGATGAAACTAGGAAGCTATCAGATGGAGATTCCATTTGGAGACTTCCTCTGTAGAACGCTCTACCTCAATCACGTTACAATTGAGAATATATAGTTGTCACACATGTAGGGAAGTTGGAACCAATATCTAAGAAATAAGAATTAATTCATGATCTAAGATTCAAGTGAACCAACTCTCTCATAAATTATATTACTCCATTATCTTTAACAATTTAACAATTTTGAGTTAAAATTTTAAAAGTAAAAAAAACTAGTAATGAATATGTGGAGAATTTTTAGTTAATTAAAATCATAAAAGATTAAATCAGAATTTTAAATGAAAAAAAAAATATTTATTTTTTAAAATTTAATATATAGAGAGGTGTGTAGCTTAATGATGCTAATTTTTGTGATTTTCAATCATATTTTTTAATTGTTTTGATTGAAATTCAATTAAAAATTTTTAAAATTGTAATTCTAAATTATTAAATATAAAATTCAAATGGGTTGGGTTAGTATTTTGAAAAAACTAAATTTATTTTTAAATTCAAAATATACTTTAAAAAATACAAAAAATATTATATATATATATATATATATATATATATATATATATATATAAAGAATGTATAATTAATACAGACACTTGAGCACCGTGAATAGGAGCAAGAACAGGCATAGTGAACAAGAGTTGTTCAGACTACCCGTTTATAGAAAGAATAGTTGAGAGCTCACCCAACTAAGTTCGTATTCATAACATAGGGTGTCAGCTAAGTTTAATTCGTATTTTTAACAGGAGCACCGTGAACGGGAGCACGAATAGGCACTGTGAACAGGAGCACGAATAGGAACACGAACATGAGCATGAATAGGAACATCGAAGGCACCGTGAACAAGAACAACGAAGGCACGAAGGCAAGAGCACGAAGGAACTATGAACAAGTAGGAGCACGACGACGCGAAGACACCGTGAACGGAGAAGGCACGAAGCACGAAAGCACGAAGTCACTGTGAACAGAGAAGGCACAGAAGCAGGAGCACGAAGGCATAGTGAACATCATAACCCACCATGAACAACAGGAGGAAGAGGCAAATTGAAATCCCAAATCCCAAAATGGAAAACCAATGAATATTGAATGTTAAAAATGGCAAGGAAATCTTAGATTTTGTGGAAACAAATCATTTGGGGCAAGTCAAAATTGCTTCTGCTGACAAAACATGAAAATTGATTTGGGTAAATGCAAAACAATATCAAGGTATTTTAAAGCGCGGACTTGCACACTTTAAATGGGAACAAAGAAGAAGAAAATAAATCCAAAAAAAGAAAAAAAAGAAGAGTCAATCATGTACAGTCCCACAACTACACCTCTTACTTGGTCATCAAATATCTATGTCCAAGAACTGACGAAAGTTAGGGCAAGGCTGGAAATTTTAGAAGCCAACGAACAGGAAAGAGACTGCAAATATTCAGAGATCACACTTGCAGATCAATGTTTAATGGAATGTAATAGAATTATGAAAGAGCAAGTAACAATGTTACAAGATGTTGTAGAGGCAGGAAAATGAGAATGGGAAAACATGAAGGCAGCATGACAAAGCAAGAATGACGCAATGGAAGCAAACAAAGACGTGATAATCTCTAAAACAACTCAGGTAGATACACAAATGGGTCTGCAAAAAGTCCTTTCCGAAAATAAGACAGAAGAGAACAAGAAGAAATACATTCCAAAAGAAATCAAAACTAGGGTTGAGGACACCAATGGTCAAAGGATAGAGGAAAAAGAAGATGTAAGTTCTTGTAGAGCACATGAAAGAGAACATAAAGAAAGAAAAGAGTCATAAACAAATTGTATTATCAGGGGAATAAGAGACTATGGAAATAATGAAAGAACTTTCAATTTGACAAGGGACTTTTTGAAAGAGAAATTACAGTGGACAGGGAAATTTTTTCAAGCAAGGAGGGTGGGAAAGATATGTGAGGAAAGACCTCGACCTATAAAATTCATCATGGCAAGTGTGGAAGAGAAGCATCATCTCTTAAGCAAAAAGAAACCCTTGAAAGGCTCACACTTCTTCCTAGATGAAGATTTAACTAGCAAGCTACAAGAAGAGAGAAGAGAAGAAGTGGAGAAAGCTAGAGCAATAATAAACGAAGGGAAAAGAGCATGGTTGTACAATGGTAAAGCAATTATTGCAATGTTTGGGCCTCACGGAAAAACAGGGTAGCAAGTTGACAATGAACAAAAAATAGGTAATTCTATAATAGGGAGGAAAACAACGGGATCAACATGGATGAAAAGGGGTGAAGAATCAAATTCGAGTCTTATGTGTCAAACCGCGTAGCAACCAAATCCTACCCAGGTCTACCTAAGTCTATTTCGTTGGAACTGTAGAGGTTACCCTTGGAGGAGGGGACTTGGGATAGGGCCTATTGCAGAAAGTAGAGACATAATTTGTATCACAGAAACTCATGAACATGATGGTTGCAAAAATCCTATGTTTGACGGCTATTTGAAGTTAACAGTTTGGAACGAGGTAGCATAAAATGGCAAAGGGTACGAAGGAATACTAGTTTTGGTGAAATAAAAAGAATTTCGTCACATTCAGTTAGTGAAAGAAGATACAAATAAGCAATATTTATAGTTCAACATAATAGAGAATGAGAATGACATAAGAATTGCAGCATGCTATTTTGCGCCTCAAGTATCAAAAAATTACAAAAATAAGGGATTGGACAGTAAAGATCTGTATGCAGCTTTAAAGCAAGATATTGCCAAATATTCTCAATAGGGATAAATTCTTTTAGTGGGAGTTTTCAATGTTAGAACAAAAAATCAACAAGCTAGTATTCTTTGTTGCAAAGAGGATCACAATCCTCTCTGGCTCATTGAAGAGGAGAATTCTCGATGGGTGAGATGTTCAGAAGATGACAAATTTAGTAATCATTTTGGAGAGGAGTTTCTTACGTTGTGTGGTGCTTTCAACTTAATTATCTACAATGGTCTAGAGAGTTGGAAAAAGTCTGGTAACTTCACTTGCAACACATACAATGGGGCAAGTGTAGTTGACTATGTTATTGGTTAACAAAGCCTAATAGAAAGAATAGATGAAGTTACTATTGGAGAGCATTTTTGGGACTTAAATCAGATCATAATCCAATTCTATAAAGTTATCCTGGTTAGAAGAAAGATAGAATAGGAGGAAAACCCAATGTTCTCAACAATCAACATCAAGGGGCAAAATTATTCTAACACAAGAAAATTGCACTATCTTCAAAAAAATTTTGAGGAGACCAATTCAGAAGGAGAAAATTGGTCCCAAAGCCTCAACAACCATAAGTTAACAAATATAATCTAGGATGCGCTTGAGAAGTGCAAAAGAGAAAAAATAGGAAATTAGAATCAAATTGTTTTCCTGTGAATGTGTGGTTTGATGAGGAATGAAAAATGGCAAGGAGAACCTTGAAAAAGGAAGGAGAGGGGAAGATGAATGTAAAGTTATATAAGCATATTTAAAAAGAGAAAAAATATGAGTTCATGCAAACAAGGCGGGAAGAGCTGATATATCTAGGCAAGAATAACCCAAAAAAATTTGGCAGGCACTTCAACCAAGGAAGAATCAATTTGAAAATAATATTACAGCCAATCAGTGGTTTGACTATGCAAGGAAACCATATGAAATTGAATTAGAGGTTGAGCCTCCTCCCAAGATCAACACATCTACAAAGCTTTTCACAATACATGAGGTGGAGGAAAGAATTAAAAAGTTGAAAGCGGGGAAGGAAAAAGACTTGGTTGAACTTCAAGAAAAATACCTAAAGTGGGGAATGAACATTTTGGCACCCCACATCATGGAAATATGCAACAACGTCATTTAGCAAGGGTTCGTCTAGAAATTCCCTTTTTTAAAAGTGGAGACGCTAATAATCCTTCCAAATATATAACCACTATGATCAATCCTCTGTTTGCAAAGCTTTTAAGTGGCATGGTAGAAAATAGAATCCGTAAGTGGGCAGAAGTAAAAGAAAAGAGGGAAAAAGGGCAAGCAGGTTTTAGGCCGAAGCATTCTATAGTAGATCATGGTATCACGCTGAGACACATTGTTGAAAAGGTTTGGGGGAGCAAAGAAGAAGTATTTTGATGCTTTGTTGACTTCAAAAAGGCATTTGACATGGTCCCTAGAGATAAGTTGTGGCGTAGAATGGAAGAAATTGAAATTCCTTTACAATATAGAGTTGATGTCCATAGGCTTTATGAAGAGGTGAAAGTCAAAATTAGAACTTCAACAGGCATTTCAGAAAGTTTTAGAAGTGACATTGGAGTCAAGCAAGGTTGCCCTTTATCCCCTACCCCTTTTGGTTTATATATTGACAAACTAGAAGAGTGGCCAAATTTGCAAGGTGGGGATGGTGTTGAATTGGGGAGTTTGTGATAAAGCTTCTTCTATATGCCGATGATCTTGTGTTGGTTGCTAAATTGGCCCATGGATTGTAGATGCACCTATATGCCCTTGAGCATTTTTATAAAGCAGTAGGGATGCAAGTCAATACCAGTAAGACCAAAAACTGATTTTCTCTAATAAAAGGAAGCAAAGCCAACATACGTTCCTCTTTGAATGCAACATTCTTGAAGAAGTAAATGAATACAAGTACCTTGGGATCGATTTCAACAACAAGCTTAATTGGGAGGATTGTAGAAAGAAAATAATTTTAGGAGGGTGGAAAGCATTATATGCACTTCAAAATAGATGTAGAGAGGCAAAATTATGGGATTGGAAAATGATCAAAGTACTTTTTGGACTCCTAGTTTATCCAGTGATATTATATGGGTGTGAATTGCGGGCTAGCAGCGTCTCTGTTTCAGAATGGAAACAAATTGAAAAATTTGAAAAACGCTTGATCATAAACGAGTTCAAAATTAAAAGTTCGGTTCCCTATGAGATAATGTTGAGTGAAAAAGGGGCAGCTCCCATCGAAGCAATTGCCATCTTGCGTCTTATAAGGTACCTAAAGAGAATGGAGCAAATGGGAGGTGGTAGATGGCCAAAAGTGATCTTAAATGAAGATATGAATGAAAGAAAGAAATCATGGATGAGATAGAACAACAAATGGATGCAAAAATGGAATATTTATCTGAATGCATGTCCCACAAATAGCAAGGAGTTAAAGAATTTTGTGATGGATAAGTTCCGTAAGGGTATATGGGGAAAAGAGTTGGATAGAAAGAAGAAGTATTATGTTCAGGATTTCAACCCCACTTGTGAACTCCAACAAAAAGAATACATTAGAGCTAGCATTTCGTGGAGGGCAAAGGTTATTATTGCTCAATTAAGAATTAACTCACATCAACTTTGGTGTGAAACGAGACGGTTGAAGAGACCTAAAGAATCTTGGGAAGACAGAGTATGTAATTTTTGCACTTTCGGTGCAGTGGAATCAGAAAAAAAAATTCATTTTGGAATGTGACACTTTCAGAGACATCAGGACAGTTGCTGCAGTATGTTAGCATCAATTCCGTGGCATTGTCTTTTCAGTAATGGAACTGTTAGAAGGTTGGGTCAGCTCATCATCAATTTGAGTAAGAAAATGATTGAATTACAGAAGGAAAAAAACAAAGAAGTTGGTGGTCCCATAGACTATTTTTAGTCTCATGGACGTTAAAATATCATTCATTCATTCATTCATATAGTTTTTTGTTTCAAGCAATTTGCAATTAGGTGGAGAATTGATACTAGCATCGAAGTTGTGAGAAACATTACCATTTTAGATCTTTTTTGTTTGGAGCAATTTGCAACAAGGTGAGGAATTGATACTCACATGATAATGACACCAAGTGTATTTGAACCATTACCACCATATCTCTAAACATCTATATATATTTCTTTTATAATAACAAACTAATAAAAAGACTAATTAAGGTTAATTTAATTGGTCGAGTTCAATTTTTATTGTTAAAACACTTTACTAATAAGACATCATAGATCATGGATGCTCTGGAATATATATATATTATTTATTTATTTATTTTACATTGGTCGACGTTTCGAATACCAACGAGCCATCTTCAAAACTATAATCAAAACTCGCTAGAAATTTTAAAAAATATGAATGTAAATTATTTAATATGTAAAATTTGAATACCCAAAAAAATACTATTTATCTATAAGTTAAACTTCACCTCAAATATAAATATAATATAACTTTTTCGTTATTCACGTTGTACGTTTTATTCTCATTAGCCAACGAGAAATTACAGCCTAATACGTTGGCCACGCGTCAAAAATAATGAGATCGTGCCACTGCACGTTACAACAAACGGTAGATGAAGCTCCTGTCAACCAGTCAAAGCCCTTCCTGTGTTTCAAAAAGTCGATAAAAGCTCCCATCAGACATTTAAGAGGGTATCAAACTGCAGTGTCAAGGGTCCCTACTGTCCGGGCTGACCCACATTCACAGCGCCTGATTATCACCATAGGTCCGCAGCACTTAGCTGGCGAAGTCTCAATAAATATACTAAAATGCTGCGAAGTTTCAATAGACATATAGTGTTATTTTCACAGATGTGGTGGGGAGATGTGGTCTTACATGTTTTTTCTTCTATTCTTATTGAAAAAGAAAAACAAATATATTGGTGTTGAACAGATTTGTTTGAAAACTGCTCTAAATAAGATTTCTTCTATTAAAAAACAAATATACAAGTGTTTTTGGATGAAACCCTCTAGCATTCCACCATGTTGCATATTGCCATTGCCGAGATTCATTTTATTTTTGATAATAAAAATAGATTAACATTAAAATCTTATTTTTTCAGCAAATATATATATATATTTTTTATCTTTATTATAATTCAAAATCTGTTACAATACAATTGTTTTTTTGGATTCATCCTGTATATCAGATATCATAGTTACCAAGGTAGAGTTTGAATTTGATTTAATATCAAAAAAGTTTTGTATTAGACATGTGATTATTAAAAAAATTAAGATTGTCCTATTTTAAAAATAATTTTTTATCAAAAATGTGATTATTAAATATAAGATTTTTTTATTTTGTTTTGTTTATGTGATTATTCAATAATCAGAAATGCTCTTTGAAGTAATAAAGAAAATAAGAAATAGATAATCTCTATCTATATAATTAATTTTGAAAATTAAGTTTAAATCAATTTTATTATAGAATCATTTATAAATATATCTTGATAATCTATTTTGATGTCAATTATCGAATTTAGATAAATCCCACAACCTTAATCAAACATTAAAGAGCTGGGTACCTTAAGATGATCACTGGACATATATCTTGGTAATTTAATCTAACTCGAACCATCGGATCTAGATAAATCCGACAACCGTAATCAATGAAGCATTGGGCAGTTGGGTAACTGTATCCCACAACCCTAATCAAGCGTTGGGCAGTTGGATAATTGTATAACCAATGGAATGGATATAGCCGATAAATTTTCTTTTCTGTAAACATTTTTGTTAAAATAATTTAAGTAGCATTATAGTTGTAGAAACAGTGAGATGGGCGTTTCAGATTTAAAATTCTTACCATGATTATATCCCACAACCCTAATTCAGCATTGAGTATTTAGTAACTTATAGACGATCACTGTTATCGGGTAGTTGGTCCAAATTCACAATGAGTAAGCCTGGAATTTGACTTTCCACGTAATGTTTCTTTTTGCCATTAATGGTTTTTTTTCCTCACACTTATTTGCTGTGGATATTGAACATAAACATTCATGTAAATATTTTAATAGGCCAAAATTAGTTTGTTAAGGAAAATATGACTGGATTAAGTTATTAGTGTTTTTGAGTATATGAAAAAAAATAAACTCGTCTAAATTTATCTTGACCAAGTATTTAAATCAAGTTATTTGTAATTTTTGAGTATATGAAGGAAAGTAAACTACTCTAGGTCTATCTTGACCGAGTGTTTAAATCAAATCCTTCCTTTATAAATAAAAGTATAAGTTTAACTTCAAATTAAAAGTATAAGTTTATAATAGTATAAGTTTAACTTCATATTGTTAAAATACAATTCTAGAAATTTAGATGATTCGTTTGTTTCGATGTAACCCGCATAACTTTTGTCTTATTAGTAATGACTTGTTTGTTTCTATATAACCCACATAACTTATACATTATTAATGAGCAACTCAAAGTAATAGTTTACTTGGATTATAAATTTATTCCTTCCAAAAAAATATCTTTCAACATGTATAAAATAACTTCTCATTATCAGATTTTTATTTTTTATTATTAATTGATTTTGTCTTAAATTTACTAGATATTTATAAGAATTAGGGTTTTAATTTTTTTTTCGTATATGCAGTTTCTAAATAAGGTTTCTAATATTAATGGTTGGTATCAGGCCTGGAATTTCAAATCCCTTTTGTCTGTCAAATGAAAATTTTATGACATTTTTAAATTTTACGTGTCTTTTATTTTACATTTTATCTCAATTATCTACCTTTCATAAACTAAACTAGTAGCATTGGATATTCCATCCTTCCAGCCTTCAGCTCTTTTATGCAATAATCAAGCCATAGCTCTCTGTTTTGTTCATAAAGATTGAGGATAGAATCATATAGTGCAAATGCTAATAAACTAAATGAGTAGCATTATATCTTCCAGCGTTTTTTTTTTAATGCAATAATCCAGCCATAACTCTATTTTGTTCATAAATTGTTCATAAAAGTTTATTTTAAAATCATATAGTTTACACATATAGTAGTGACTTATCAATACATTTGTAGTGATTCTAATAAGAAGTGTGCAACATCCAGCAGCCTTGGCCATCCAAGCCTCAGAGTGTGAGTAGGAGTGTGAGTGTTCTATCAGATTAATGTTATGAATTTATAGTAGGACATTTAAACAATGAAATCCTTGCAAAAATTATAACAGAAACTCAAAATTCTGAGATAAAATACAAATTTTTTTGCAATAATAGATGGTAATTATTCTTAATTTAAAGTCAAACTTTCCGGAGAAATTACAAAAAAAAATTCAATAGGAATATCTTAATACATAGATTCTCTATTAAACATACCCTATAAGAAATTTCAAAGCTCAAGAATCCTTCTTGAATTTGTATCTTTCCATACCTTATATACTGCATGCCAATCAACATTATATGGTTCTGCTCCATTCAAAGATATTCTCATTAAAGCATCTAGTGTTCCAACCCTAGCCTTGATTTTCTAATGTCCTTGATGATGTTTTGCTTAGAAAATCCTCTTTCACAATCTACTGTACTTGCAGGAATAGTGAGCACAGCTTGCCATAATTTCATCATATCAAGATAAGTTTTGTGCCATTATTTTGTGTTACGAAAGACTTTCCATGCCTCTTTCATAGAAAAACCCTCACAAGCTAGATTTAATGAATCAAAAAAAGGGTGCAACTCTCTTTTACAAGATTTAACATCAAATAAAGCTACAAATCCAGCATCTCTTGATACAGTATGTTGCAAATGTTGAAAAAGCTTTAAAATCCAACGCTCTGAATTTTTCTCACGACTGCGACGCTCTTCTGGATAATAACAAGGGCTGAACAATTTTGCTGCATTAAAAAGATGAAGGTATGGAAATATTTCATTTAAAGAGTCTATGAGAGTCTCTATATAACCTTCTGTGAGTTGCTGACAACTCTCTTGTGTACCTTCAATACAAGGCTTCATAGATTGTTTCCTTGCTTCACTGGATTCAATATCCATGGCTGAGATAGAGATGTATCGTAATTCGTGTCTCTATACCATTGTCTCTTCATCTTTAATATCAATGTATCCATTTTGAGAATCACTTAAAAATTTTGAAAGATAAATTGTGCCTTCTGCAAATGTTTCTTTTCTCAGAAACCATCTAGATAATGTGTTTATAGTTACTTCAAGAGCCAAACCAATAGTTGTAATGTCTACAGTTTCTTCTTGAAAAGTCATATTCAACCTATTCAATTCCCCTAACACGTCAGCAAGCATATGTAAACAATGTTGGATAGAATATATCCGTGCCTTATCATACCATGATGAAGTTTTTTTTTCATTTTTCCACAAAGTTAGAATTGCAGGCATAAGCTTCACAAGTCTTATAATAACTTCCCCCCTGGATAACCATCTCACTGAATGTATCTGTAGAACATCAAGAACATCAATCTGCATGACTCTAAGCAAATCATTAAGTTCATTATTTCTCTTTGGGGAGTTTTGAACCCATGAATACACTTTGTTTGCAATTTTTTCAACATATGATAACTCAGGTATTTTCTTAGAAGCATCTACTGCTGCTAAAGACTCACGATGAGCCACACAATGAACTGTAATAAGGTTTGGATTGTTCTTTTTCAAAAATGAAACAAGGTCGCTTTCATGTCCAATCATTGCTGAAGCCCCGTCTGTAGAAACAACTATCAAATTTTTATATTCAAGACCTCTAACATCTACTAATTGATTGACACTATCATATATTGTTTTCTCTTTTCCATCCACTATGTCATTGAGCTTCATAAACTGTGAGATACGTGGCCCAAGGCCCTTTGAATCTAAATATGTTGCATAAACAACAAGGTGTTTCTCTAAGGTTCGATTAGTGCTTTCATCAACCATTAATGAGAAGAAACGAATTTCCAACATATTTTTTATTTGAATCTGTTCAAGATGTTTTGATATGCAATATATAAAATCATTTTCAGACTTACGATTTGTGTAGGAAGAGTATTCTTGAGACTTTGGCATATATGGAGTTTTTGCATCCATTAGAAATTTGCAAAGTTTCTCATACTTCGAAAGAGATAAATCTTCTTGACAGATGAAATATGCTACTTTCATTGTAGAAATCACCCTTTCCTTATTGGCATCTTCAACCTGTCTAATATGATCTGGAATTGGTTTCATCTTTCCCTCTAGTGCATTTATCCATCTTGCCTTCGCATCTTTATGTAGCAATGATTTTTCATGAGTGTTGGTGAAGAAACAGGTCTCACAGGCAAGACCCAGGTTCAAAGGTTGGAGCCAACAAGGGTATCCGCTGTAGTCTAGAACCACGCCGGCATTGTCACCCTACTCCGGAGAGCAAAGAGTCTCACCCGAGGCGTGCCGCGACCGCATGCAGAAGGGGAATAGATCAATGGGGATGGAGGGATCCGCAACTCCTAATTAACATAGAATGGATTGCATAAGCATCCTTAAATCCACAAGAACATTAAGACGATCGAACAGGTATTAAGAAAATAAAATTTTAAAGCATCACAGACATCATGCATGCATGTAACTCATAAAATCAGACAGTAACCTGCAGGTATATTAATAATCTTCAACCAAATCCATAGTTACATCGCTTCCACAACAAGATCTTTACAAGTTTGTCATAGACATCTTATGGGACAGAAAGGTAGATAAAAGAAGCCTAGGAACTACAGAGATATCATGCTCGGAATGGATTCCCTCTGCAACATCTGCTCAATCCTCTTCAGTCGCTCTGCATTCGTCTTATCTGTCACATGCTCTCTTCTTTCGGCCAGGTGACTGCTATTTATTCACCCGCCATCGCAACTGCTAGTTCCTCTTGTGTTCTTCTTCAGCGGCTTCCGGCTTCTCTCTTGTTAACTATGAGTTCTGCTTTCTATCTTCCGCTGCATCTTTCCTCCATCTGCGCTTATGCTTCTGCTTTCCTTAGCTATCTCTTGCTTCCTCGCCACCTCGATAACTTCGCTACTCACTGTAGTTACGACTCGGTTGCGGCTGCCATGTGTCGTTCCGCAACCCAAAATCTATCCTTTATTCAAAATTCAAAATATTCAAAACAAGGGCCCCAATAGGCCCCGACCACAGTTTCTTGACTCGTCCTCGAGTTAATCACAAATCATTGTTTCTATCTCCATCGCCCCGCTGGACCCTGTGCCCTATTCTTGCTATGCGCCTTCAGCCTGTTGTCCAACCAAGGGCCCCAACTCCGGGACTTTGCTGAACGCTGTAGCCTTAAGCTTATGGAAGGTCGACACAGCTTGTTGCCACCCCTGCACCAATGAATCTATTTCTGCGGCAATCTTAGTGACAGCTGCCTCCTCTACATGTGCTGGTATAGTCCTGAACACCATGTCGATTTGGGTTTCGGACTCGGCGGCTAGTTGTTGCATTATCCTGGCGCTGCGTTGGAGGGGCGGGTGGAGCTCACGAATTACCTGTTTGGCCATTACTGAGTTGGCCTCTGTTTGCTGAATCTGCACCCTTAGAGCATCCGCTTGAGCGTATAGTTGGTCCAACCGCGCGGGGTCCGTGGCCTCTTGGATTTCCCTCGAAATTTGTTGTAGCTGCGCGGAGATTGGCTGTGTTTTGACTGTCAGAACCATTGAGCACTCCTGAAGACCCTTTAGGAGGTCGTAAGAATCACGAGTTGCAGAGTTGAGAGTTTCCTGCATCTGGTGGACCTGGCCCTGCTTTTCGGCAGTTTGTGATGTATAAACTGCCTTTGGATCGGGCAGCGCTGGCCAAGCTACTAATGCTGCGTGAAGCTCCACGTTTTCCTTGTGGAGGCCATTGAGTGCGATCCGAAGGTGGAGGGCCTGTTCTACGTGTTAGGGTCCCGTGATTTGGCTGATTGGCAAGCCAAATGACAATGTAACATCAAACCAAGCTTTGGAGCCCAAGGACCTAGCCTTCCTGGACTCAGAGAGGGCTCTCTCTATATGTGTAAGGGATATTTGTTTGTTCGCTTATTGTGTTCTGATTTAAGGCTAGTTATGAAGTAAGTTTTTTGGGTTTTTAATTTGTGAGGGATGAAACTCATCAAAGATATAAAATAGATAACAAGATGTTAGATTAACTGGGCTATGGGGTCAAAAAGTCAAGAAAGCTATTAGATGACGATACAAGGCTGTTAAGGGCCGATTTGATTCAAGGTAGAAAGGATCTTAGGGCAAAATGGAGTAAATGGACATCAAGTTTGTGAACAACAAAGAGTTTCAAGCATAACTAGTTTAATAGATAACATAAACATGGCAGGGCACCCCATTAATCATGCAAAATGTAACTACAAGCTAATCAATACTTAGAAATAAACATTCAAGCCATGCATAGAAGTATAAGACCCTCTAACTTTGGGAAATGGCTATCAGAGTTTGGGGAAAACACTTAAGGAAGAAAAACAACTCAAAACACTATGCCGAAACGCCTAAACACAGTACTTCAAGTTATTGGGCACTTTGAACAACAAGATTTTCATAGTTTTAGGGAAAGGGCTAGATCGAAACTAGGCCTCCTTGGTTCAAACAAAATGATAATCTAATCAGTCAAAGAGAAATTTCATGGATGGAACTATAGCTAGCCATAGGTAAGCAGGGCATACCGTAAGTCCTTAGCATGTATAGAACTATGAATGAAACAAACAAAAATATTCTCAAGTTGTTAAAGAGCAGTTAAGAATTCTTTAATGCAACTAAGGAAGAAGAAAACATGAAGGCTATGAAGATTCAGGAAATTTGAGGTGCCTCCATGGGCATATCTCAAATTTGTTCTCTACTAATCTATAGCAAGCAAGAAACATGTATCATGAATGAAAACTAGAGGACAAAAACAAAGCAAGAGACACTATACCATTCTACCATGTCATGGAATCCATCAACAATCCTTCATCATTCATCCAAGAACATCCAAGAGGCAATCCAAAGCATAACACAAGTATTTTCTTCCAAAGCTCATATGACCATATATTGCTTCTCTTCTCAAGTTCAGCCTTGTTTACAAATGAGAGCTTGTGGAATAAATAGGCTCAAGTGAGGAAAACCTCATGGTTCAACTTGCATCCTCATTGGCCTAATCAAAATATCTAAACTTGTCCTTGAGGCTTTGCAAAGCCCAAGGCACAAAATATCTCATAAAATATCTAAAAAATGCTAAAAAGGGAATTAAATTGACTTTACATCACTTTCTGTGTGCAAAAATAGCTAAACGCACATTTGGAAAAAGAAGATTTTAGAGGTTCAAAAATTACAAAAATATCCAAAATTTATATCAGCAGAAGGTCCTTGACTTTCTGGAAACATTTGGCAGCCTTCCCGGTGTCAAAACGACGCTCATGATAGCTCGTTGGAAAGCTCTGAGTGTCTACTTTCCGGAATAACTGAAGTTTTCGCAATCTGATGCCTGGAAGTCTTCCAAAACTGCACCTGTGTGTAAAAAACCAAAAATTACAGTATGTTGATAGACCGGGCAGAGTGTGCAAAAAGCGAGCATTTTTCGCCATTTCGGGGAAGCAAATGATCTCCAAATGTCCTAAAAATCGCTGAGGGTGTACTCCTGAATTTATGGCATCCAATGATACCATTCTCCTCCTTTGAAAAATCCTCAAAATGAAATGGCGAAATTCATGAGTTTTGACCACAAACTCAAAAATGCCAAAAATCCAAAGCATGTCAAAATTTGCCCAAAATTGGTGTGTATGACCCTCAAGGGTCCCTAGCAACATGTTCTGAAGCATAAGCCAAAATATGAAGTCCTGATGTGTCTTTACTCACTTTCCGTGCCGGGTGCTTCTGCAAAACCAAGATGCCTCAAAGTCTTTGAAATGCCTTCTTTAAACCAAAATCTGTCAATCCACTGTTTTAATGAGGAAATAGTGTTTTTGGATGCTTGTGCAAAATGCCCCTTTTTGATACAAGAACCTTGTTTCTTCAAAATGTGGCCTTCCCAACCTTTGATATGCAATTCAACAATCAGACCTTTTAAGATGAAAAACACAGTGAAATGAAGATAGACAGTCAAAGTGAAATTGCTATGTGCTGTGATAAGGTCACCCTGCCCTTTGAAGTTTGGAGGCCAACAATATATTCTTGTGTCTTTGACCAAGGTAAAAATTACAAACTTCTCAATTTCAAAACCCTACCCTTTTCTTGGTATGCAACTCAACCAACCAAGTCCACACCATATACACAGTCAACCTTAGTGCAGCCACACAGTCAAATCCACTGTTCATAGAACAAAGGTGGCAGAGCTTTGAAATGCTTCTGAGGTTCTAACAAAGGCTTGTAGGGGTTTTGTCTTTCAAACAATCAAGGCTCCCTTTCAATATAAAAACCCCTGCCTCTTTAGAAAACTGCCTTTCCAACCTCTGAATATCAACTTAATAAATGAGCTTGAAGAACAAAAAGATAGTCAATCAGTATACACAGTCAGCAATGATCTTTTTCTGTGTGTGTGGCAAGGGTACCCTGCCCTTTGATGTTTTGAGGATATAAGACACCCTTGTCTTTTTAGAGGAAGGTGAAAACACAGTTTTTTAGTTCAAACATTCTCTTTCCTTGTAGGCACTTCACCAGTATATCCAACACTACACCACAGTTTTTAACAAAGGATATCCACACAGCAAAAAACACTGTTTATAGATATGGTGACAGAGTTTGAAATGTTTTTACGTTGTGGTGACAACAACCTGTATCAGTCCAATGCCAATAAACTCCTCTTTGATCAAAACATTAACCCCTCGTATGCAGCTCACCAATGTATTTAACAATATAAACTCAGTCAATCAAAAGGCACAACACAGCTCAAATTTTACTGTGTATGAGATAGGTTAACAGGGCTTATTTTGTTTTTGTGATGTAGTAACCAGGCCTGTAGCATTCAATCAATAAAACTTCCCTTCAACAAAAACACTGTTCCATTTTTATACTTCACTGCTCTCCGTTTGGTATGTCACCCCACCAATCAATTCAACACTTATAAACACCGCCAGCCAGAGTGCATACACAGTCAGAAATTATTGTTCATAGGACAAGGTGGGAAAATTTGAAAAAAGTTTCTGTGGTGTTAGGAAAGGTTTTGCAGCAGTAAAACACCAATAAACTTTCTTTCAAACAAAACATTTCACCCTTGTTACTTAATTGTTCTTTGTACACAGTTTGGTAAAAGCACCTCTAACTGATAATGGCAGATTCCTCACTGGCCCTGTATGTAAATAGTAGCTTTACTTGCTGGTTATGCTTCATGGAATGGGAGGTCACAACACTGCTTTTTTTCCTTCACAAAAACTCATCTGATGATCACTGTGTTGAGAGCTGGCCTATTGTTTTGCCCTTTCCAAAACAATGCCTTTCACTCACAGATTTTTACACATGCTTGCAAATGGTAATGACAACTGCACCTACTGCAAATTGTTTTGTGGTCAAAAGGAAACAGTGGTATTTGCTCTTTTTACCCCACAGAGGAGATTGTTTTTGAAATGGCAAACATTTACATCATGATTTTCTGCTCTTTGAAGATAGACCCATTGTTTCAACTTTCAAAACCCTATCTCTCCTTTCAATACTGATTTAGGCAAGTTTAATGGGATTTTCTCATTAATAAAGCTTCAAAACCCTTTCAAAAAACTACTTTAACATTCCTAACCAAGACCCTCACCCCTTTCACCAATTATTTAGCCTTTGATGCACGAAGCATATGATTACCCTTTAGAAATTTGAATATACTAAAGAGGCACTTAAATACCTTGAAACACGATGGCAGCCATTGTTGAAAAGTTTGAGCAGCTCTGGAAATAGCTTTGGAAGGGTTTTAGGTGATTTTTTGATCAGTGCTACAGGAGTGCCGCGCGCTGCTACAGGAGCGCCGCACAGCAGTGCATTCCTTTGTAAATTTTGTGCACAGGAGTGCCGCGCACTTTTCCAGGAGTGTCGTGCAACTTTGCACCCAATTTTGAAGGCCTTCCCAGTGTCGGAATTGGGCGCGAGATGGCTCGTTGGAAAGATGTGGAAGTCTAATTTCCAGAACAACTTGAATTTTTTCATTTGGAGTCCATTTGGTTGTTCAAAAATTCATTCTCCCAACACTGGTAAAAACTCGTGAATCCTGGTGCAGAAAAACATAACGTTGATTGCAGGCTACTTTTGGATGCCTTCCCGGTGTTGGAATTGGGCCCGAGATGGCTCGTTGGAAAGCTAGAGAAGTATAATTTCCAAATGTGCTTGATTTGTTTCATTTGGTGTCCATTTGGGTGTTCAAAAACTGACTGTCCCATCACTGGTAAAAAATAGTGAATGCTAGTGTAGAAAAACATAGCGTTGATTGTAGGCTACTTTTGGATGCCTTCCTATTGTCGGAATTTGGCCCGAGATGGATCATCGGAAAGATATGGAAGTCTAATTTCCATAAAAATTTGAATTTTTTCATTTGGAGTGAATTTGGTTGTTCAAAATCTGACTGTCCCGTCACTGGTCAAAATGATGAATCCTGGTGCAGAAATTCTCCCATGACATCTGAATTTTTCACATTTCTCACAAACCATGATACCTGTGTAGAAATTGAAAAAGGTTTTTTTTCTTGAACCTATGAGGGACAAAAAGCTCTCTCTCTTTTGTAAATTTCATCTCTGTTTGGTCAGAAAATCATTTTGAAACAAACTGCCCGGGTGCTCCTTAACCCTAATTTTACTGTGGCAGAGGTATTATGATTCAACAACCATGCAAATTTTACTATCCCTTGGTATTTGCTGAGATGAGATATTTGAGCTTCTTTTTGACTGTGGGTACATTGATTCCATGGCATTCACTTAAAATCTTTCATCCTCTGTCTATCAAGAAGGGCGCTTCTTCTAACACCTTTCCTCTGCTCAAAATATACTAGCAAGGTATCCTTGACTTTGTTATAGGAGCAGACTTTCTTTGGAAAACCAAATGTACTTTGCCTTCTTGTCCACTGTGATGAGCTATTTGAAGGTATTTTCTTATGAGCAGGAGGATGAGTGTCCTTTAATTTGTTTATGAAGGATGGCCTTTTTGACAAATGCTTGGCTTCCTTTTGACCATGATGGCAGAGTTTGTTTTGAGATCAAGACCCCTTTTTACCATTTTGACTATCTGTTTTCACAACCTTTCTCCAATGATGATGAAACCTGTCAGTTTATAAGTTTACATTGTGCTTCAAAGGTAATGGAAATCTTGCATACCGTATCTAGAACTTACTGATTTACCCTTATTCAAATTGTAGCAGCAGAGTATCTTGATTTGTTTTCAAAAGGAAAGTGTCCACCTTTGTGACAGTGGCTTACATACCTTGCTCTTAATGCTCCAGAGTTAATGATGCCCATTGTGAAACTGATTTTGATTAGAGGTGCAAAACTGCAGTTGCACTCACCTATGTTTATCATTCTCTGTCTAAAAAGGTGCCTTTCCTAACACCCCTCCCTTACTCAGAATGCACTAATATGGTACCATTAACCTTTCTTGGGAAGAGCAAAACTCAAAATTTCTTTGTCAACTTGTGCTAAGCGACCTGAAGGACATATTTTTATGATTGGAGTAGACCAGTACTTTGAAACATAATCACTATTATGTCCTTTCACCTGTGCAATGACTCATCTTATCACTACTGTTCAAAATTTATTTTGTTGGAGCTGTGGACTGTCTTTTATCAAAACCTTGTTAAGAGATAAGTTTGACCCATTGGATTGCAGTGCTACCCCTGCTTTCCATTTGGTCTCTCACCTTGCTTCTATGATCAAATAGACCTTGAAATCAATTAATGCCCTGGCCATCTGCTTATGAATTTAGGAGGCCTTTTTCTCTTGACAAAATATCTGATGTTTTTTCAACCTTCTGTCTCAGCCATGTGAAGGCTGCCTGATGAACATATTGGTAAGGGTTTCTCTTGCATATGATGGTAGGCAAACAACTTTGGAAACATTACTGCTTTTACCTCTGCCTGCAATCATTACTTTACCCTAGTCACTGTCTCACTGTTTGCTAAAAACAAAACTGCCTCACAGTGAGCTGCAACTTTTCAAGTCAAACCTTGGCCATCGCCCTCTGCTTGTAGATGAAGGAGGCGCCTTAACCCTCTGCTTATCGATGAAGGAGGTTCTTAGCCATGACTTATCAACAGCCTTTTGACAGTGTTGTCTTTCTTCTACTGTGTTTTCAGGCTGAATGAAGCTGCAAGATCTTGATGAGTAACTCTTTTCCCTACAGATGCATCTCAGGCTCATGTTCACATTGAGAAGCAGCTGTTCTTCTCATGTGGAGTCAAGAATTTTCTTCTGAGATGCTGACATGTTTCCTGTGCTTGTAAAATCCATAAACAGTATAAAACACCTAAATCAGCTTGAGATTTATGGTCTATGCACTGCTGAGACTTAGGGGCGCATAAGTGGCGCGACTTAGGGCTGTGACTAACTTCATTTGCAGATTGGGAGGTCTTTTATGACTGGTCTAAAACAGATGGAGGTTTTTTGGCCCTTTGATGATTGCCAAGGGTAAAATGCCTTAAAGTGCCACTTCCTAACTTAGTGGAGGCTTTTTGAATAGATTTGGATTGTCTTTTTAGAGCTGATGGGCAGACTAGTATGGCTGAGGCAAGGTAGGATTTGATAATGAGGTTTCATCTCATCATGAGCAAAGTGAAAGGTAAGAAGGCAAAAAATTTTCATGGGGGTTTTCTAGATGACAAATTGACATATGGAGATCAGCTTCTAGAAAACTCAGCTAGGAATTTTAGTCATCAACAACCGGTGAAAATTATTGATGACTAACAGTGGCTCCATTTGGGGAGGGCATCTCTTTTTCAGGAGGTGTCCAAAATCTCAGATCTTTGGCTTATGAAGACCAGTGCCTTATCCATTGGCGCAAAATTTCACCCTTCTTTGATGCTACTTCTGAAAAGTGACAGCATGATTAGCATCAATAATATTTCTACCTACCCCACTATATTTCCTAACATTTTTTCTTCTCTTTGGCGCATTTGAACTAGCAGCCATTTGACAATGTATATTTTTCTTTTTGCAAAATGAACCTATCTATTTCTACACTTATATCTGTCGGGAATTCAGATTAAACTGATGAACTCCTTAATTACTCTACCTAAACTAGATCAACTGTCAATATTAAACTGTTTGACAGGATTTTGTTTTCTAATCTAAAACATGAAATTTAAAATGATCAAATCAGGGTTAAACAATCTGATTTGTCATGTATTTGCGGCATGGAAGGACAAACTGCACGCAAATATTATTTTGCAAAAAGGAAATCTAGAGAAACGGGGCTAAGATGTACAATGTGTTTTTTCATCCCTTGCTTCTCTCTTTGGTTATGTTTTAGGCATGTGGAACCAGAATCTCTTCCTAATCTACTCTTTGTGATAAGTCAATCTTACACAATGTTGACCATCTTTTTCACTCACTAACTTATCAACAATTTAAATTTAAACATGTTCAGCTATGATTAGGCTAGATATCTGAACAAGACATTGAAGTACTAGTAGCGGAATTTAGACTTGCTAGCTTTCCGAAAGACTATTTTTTGGAACATGGGGCTTTACCACTACTTTTTAGAAACTGCCCTCTTTTTCTACTGTTTACTATTTTTGTATTTTCTGCTTTTTAACTTTTTCTTCAAACAAACTAAAACTAAAAACATGCTCACAAGGCTGAGCTTATTTTTCACATGCTGTCTATCTATCCTAATCTAATCTATACACAATAGACATTTGTTTGGTGAACTCTGTTTTCCAATGCAACCAGTCAAGTAGATGATCACATGGGGAATTCTGGTTTAGTTTTTTCATGATGCAGAAATAATGAAAAGGCCACTCCCATTTGGTTTGTTTTTGGACAGCAGTGCTTAAGATTTTTCTCATTCTTGGTAGCAACTTTTTTATGATAGAACCCACTATTCTTTCAGACTTCTCAAGGAAAATAACAAATGGATCTTGGAATAATACCCGATCTAGAGGTTTTGAGATATAGGATTAATTCAAGACTACTCTTTCAGACTTCTCAAGGAAAACAACAAATGGATCTTGGAATAATACCTGATCTAGAGGATTTGAGACATAGGCCTCATTCATGACTACTGTTTCTTCCACTTGACTATATTTGGGACCCCCTTGCTAAAGCAATTCTTCCCCTTGCTCATGATTACTTGAACTATCAGACTCATCATACATTGCAGTGTAGTTCTCTTGCCAAGCTGATGTGTTTTGATAGGGCGGGCTGAAAACTGTGTGAAGGTCATCAAATTTATGAGCAGGGATACACTTTGACCGTAAATTATCTTGAAAGGATAGTATGACAACTCCCATGTGTTTATAAACCTCTATTTCTTCATCTGTAATTTGTAACTCAATGGAACTTGGTGGCTGCAAATCTGGAGTTAAGGAAGATTCCCTGACCAAAATGACTTCCTCAACCATTTCAGGTAAAGGCTTTTCATTTACAACATGCTCGAGAATTTCATCATCCTCCTCAACCTCATCATCAAAGCTGAAAAACTGTTGATCTCCAATTATGTGAATGTTATCTCTGACAGACTGAAGTGAAGTAGGGCAAAGAGTCTAAGACTCTTCACTTACTTCTAAACTGTCGAGGCTCTCCTCATGAGTGTCATAGATGACTGGTAATGGCTGCTCACTTTTCTCAAGTTTATGAAACTGAGCTTCCTCCCAAAAATCAAAAATTGAGTCTTCTGCAAAGTTAGCCTCTGTTTGGAAATCATAATCATCAACATATTGATCAAACCTTGGAGAATCATTAACATAAGTAATGTCACCTGCCATGCATATTGGATTAACAAATTGATTTTCTTCAAATTGATTTACAAGTCTATTTTTTGACCTATGATATGCAGGATTAACAGGAGAAAGATCAGAGAAGTTTTGGCTATTAGTTTATGCATCTAGTAACGGAAAATGTGTTTCTGATGGTTTGAGAACTTCTTCCTTTTCCATTATTTGCTTGTTTATATCACCTTCATTGTATAAGATAAAAGAATCTAAATTGGAATGAATGGAATAAATGGGAGTATTGTTTGGCTTATCCCGGTTGCTAACCATGTATTTCATGTGAGTCTCTCGGTATAATCTCCGAGTCTGGTTGAAAACTGGGATGGTAGCGAATGACATATCCATTTGAAGATTACCTTGTATTTTGGCAGCCTATGCCCTTAATAGTAGCATTCCATACTTAGGAGGGATATCGGCCACTACTACGTCCATGACTATGTTTTTTGCTGGTAGTTGTGTTAAGGCAAAACCTAGGTTCTTTATTAGACCTAAACATTTGACTTGGCTTGAGTCAAAAGAATACAGGTTTTGGTAAGGTTGAGTTACCTCTAGTCCCAGGTTTTCCATGATTTCTTTCGGCATGAGGTTATGGGAGGCACCAGAATCTAACATGGCATTATGTCATATCTTGTCCCGTATGTTCAAACTCACATAGAAAGGAGAAACCGTTCCTTCTTGGGATTCACCTTCTATTTTGGAGCCGAATAAGAGCTCGGGTTTGTCATCAGTTAGATTTAGAGTATCTGCCTCGTTTCCTATGTCAAAAACTTTGAAGATTTGAGATATATACCTATCTACAGTTATTAGCTTAGTAAGGGGTATGGTAATTTTTATTTTGGAAACTTCCCCTTCGAAACTAAAAGGAGTTTGTAGTTTGGGCATATTTGTTTCAGCTTTTTCGGACATGACCTTTTCTATGCTCTTAATTTGTTGATTTTGGTTTGAGACCTTGTTTGACATAGTCACCTCAGGAGTCTTTGTGGAGGTACTAGGATTATCTGAACTAAGAGTTGTTTGAATAGCTTTATCTTTGTTTTGGTCAATTTTCTTGGCCACAATTTTGTTGCTATCCATGGCTCTTTTAAGGATGGTGTCAGGGGTTTTAGCGGTGTCAGGGCTACCCTTCCTAGAGTGGTCTTGGTTTTTTCTTCTTCTAAGGTTATACTGCCTATGAGCTTCTATAATGGCATTCTAAAAATCTATGGCAGGATCTTCGAGATCTTCATTGTTGGTTTCGTCCTGACTCGGAGAGCATAACTCTTGCTCTTCTGTTGTGAGGTAAACCTTACTCTCGTTATCAGAACCTATGAGGTTCCAATGATTTTCATCAATGGGTTCAGTATCCTTATCCTCTTCATCAACATAATTCTCATTGAAGGATGGCCTGATCTGCTGATCATTTCCTCTTGGTTTATTTTGAGACTGATCTTTCCTAAAGCCTTGGTTCCGGTTTTGAGGGTTTGGTTGTTTGTCCCTAGGAGGCACTTTTTCACTCATTTTTTCCCACATATTTGTCATGGATTTGACCAGGCCATCTATTCTAGGATCTAGGGAGGAGATGAAGTGGAGACCTCATCTCTATATGGGACTTTTCTTTCTAATCTAATCCTAGCTCTTTTTTCTGCTAAGTTGGCTTCTGTTTTTATGGCTATTTGTTGCATTTCCTCTAGGGTAGGGGGGTCCTTGTCTCTTAGCTGATAAGTCATGTCTGGATCAAAACCCTCAGGTAACTTTGCCAAGGTTGAACCAAGTGGGGGTTTGAAGTGAGGTGGGAGGGTGTTATACACACTATTGAACCTAGTGCAGTAAGCCTGGACACTTTCCCCACTTTCCCGTTTTAGATTGTTATATTCTGACAGAATTTGAATAGGGTTCTTTCGGACTTCCCACTTGTTTTTGAAGACTTGACACAATTCTGGGATGTTTTGGATGCTGTTTGGAGGCAAGCTTTTGAACCATGTTTTGGGTTCTCCACCCAAGCTTTGGGCGAATATTCTCATTTTGACTGTTTCGTCTTGTACTTCCATGTATTCAAAAGCATCGCTAATCCTACTTACATGCTGTTGAGCTGTGGCAGTCTCTTCTCTGGTAAAGTGTGGGATTTTGTCTTGATATTTATCTGGGAGAGGAGCCAAAGGTAGTGGCAACACCAAAGGTGCTACCAGGCTTCCATGATGGGAACTAATGGATGATGTACAAGATGAGTGCTTGTGGGATGGGTTGAGGTGGTTTGAACAGTAGTGGTTTGGATAGGTGTGGCGGATGTACTTGGGCTAATGACCTGGTTTTGAGAAGATCTGGGATGGTATGAGCCAAAGTGATGGAGAAGATGAAAGTCGGGAGGGGTGGAGGGTGAAGCTTCTCTACTAGGACTCTGTGGTGGGTCTAGGGATTCAGGATCGTCAAAGTTTATCTTATTATGTGACTTACTTCTGAAAAGAGTTTTTGATGACTCTAATTCAAAAGGTGAATCTGGTAAGATAGTGAGATGTTTAGGTACTGATCTTGTTTTACGGATGGATCTATCAATAGCTAGATTATCAGTTTCGGAAGCTTGCCACAAAATCTCCTCTAGGTCATCTACTATGATAGGGGGATTTGGGTCTGGATGAGATCTGGTATTGATTCTTCATGAAGCCAGATTTCGGGTCTAGAGTTTAGAGAGGTTGATATTGGTGAATGTTTTGGATGGATGGCCTCTCTAAAGTTCTACTAAGGTGAAGGATGGTCAAAATCAAAAGGGATGGACTAGTGGAGTCGCCAGGTGGAACTTGGTTGTTTTTGTGAAGATATAGCTATGGTCCAACACCAGTAACTAATCTGGAAATGTTTTTAAGGTTTTTCTAGTTTTATGTGCAGCCTATGGTTTGAAGTATTCTAAACTTGTTTCAACACTTTGCTAGGGTGGTGAGAACACAAAGAGTTTACTCTAAATGAGTCTATGGATTGCTTGCTTGTTTAAGTATCTAAAGGACTAAAGAGTCTATAAGAGTTCGCTAGACTGTCATGGACTCAATGTCCCACCATCTCCCGCTATGTTAGTGAGTGATGGGATAGGTCGATCGGATAGTAACCTAGAGTTCGGTAAAATAGTAAGGCCTACTGGAGGCCAGTGGAGTCGCTAGGTGGATTTGGTTGTTTTGAGATATGTGTGTATGGTCCACCACCAATATTGACAAAAACCAATCTAAGGGAGTGTTTTGGGGTTTTTTGAGTTTTATGTGCCTACGAGGTTTGGAAGAGTTTCCAATAACTGACTCATCATTTTGCTAAGATGGTGAAAGAGCTAGCTTCTACTCTTCAAACAACACTTAAGTTTTCTAAGTTTGATTGAGACTTCGAGAATTCTAAGGTGTACTTAGATTGTCACTAACTCGGAAGGTCCCACCGTGATCGCCATTATGTTAGGGTCCCGTGATTTGGCTGATTGGCAAGCCAAATGACAGTGTAACATCAAACTAAGCTTTGGAGCCCAAGGACCTAGCCTTCCTGGACTCAGAGAGGGCTCTCTCTATATGTGTAAGGGATATCTGTTTGTTTGCTTATTGTGTTCTGATTTTAGGCTAGTTATGAAGTAATTTTTTTGGTCTTTTAAGTTGTGAGGGATGAAACTGATCAAAGATATAAAATATATAACAAGATGTTAGATTAACTGGGCTATGGGGTCAAAAAGTCAAGAAAGCTATTAGATGACGATACAAGGCTGTTGAAGGGCCGATTTGATTCAAGGTAGAAAGGATCTTAGGGCAAAATGGAGTAAATTGACATCAAGTTTGTGAACAATAAAGAGTTTCAAGCATAACTAGTTTAATAGATAACATAAACATGGTAGGGAAAACCATTAATCATGAAAAATGTAACTACAAGAAAATCAATACTTAGAAATAAACATTCAAGCCATGCATAGAAGTATAAGACCCTCTAACTTTGGGAAATGGCTATCAGACTTTGGGGAAAACACTTAAGGAAGACAAACAACTCAAAACACTATGCCAGAATGCCTAAACACAGTACTTCAAGTTATTGGGCACTTTGAACAACAAGATTTGCATAGTTTTAGGGAAAGGGCTAGATTGAAACTAGGCCTCCTTGGTTCAAACAAAATGATAATCTAATCAGTTAAAGAGAAATTTCATGGATGGAACTATAGCTAGCCATAGGTAAGTAGGGCATACCATAAGTCCTTAGCATGTATAGAACTATGAATGAAACAAACAAAAATATCCTCAAGTTGTTAAAGAGCAGTTAAGAATTCTTTAATGCAACTAAGGAAGAAGAAAACATGAAGGCTATGAAGATTCAGGAAATTTGAGGTGCCTCCATGGGCATATCTCAAATTTTTTCCCTACTGATCTATAGCAAGCAAGAAACATGTATCATGAATGAAAACTGGAAGACAACAACAAAGAAAGAGACACTATACCATTCTACCAAGTCATGGAATCCATCAACAATCCTTCATCATTCATCCAAGAACATCCAAGAGGCACTCCAAAAGCATAACACAAGTATTTTCTTCCAAAGCTCATATGACCATATATTGCTTCTCTTCTCAAGTTCAGCCTCCTTTACAAATGAGAGCTTGTGGAATAAATAGGCTCAAGTGAGGAAAACCTCATGGTTCAACTTGCATCCTCATTGGCCTAATCAAAATATCTAAACTTGTCCTCGAGGCTTTGCAAAGCCCAAGGCACAAAATATCTCATAAAATATCTAAAAAATGCTAAAAAAGGGAATTAAATTGACTTTACATCACTTTCCGTGTGCAAAAATAGCTAAACGCACATTTGGAAAAAGAAGATTTTAGAGGTTAAAAAATTACAAAAATATCCAAAATTTATATCAGCAAAAGGTCCCCTGACTTTCCGGAAACGTTTGGCAGCCTTCCCGGTGTCAAAACGAGGCTCATGATAGCTCGTTGGAAAGATCTAAGTGTCTACTTTCCGGAACAACAAAAATTTTCCTAATCGGATGCCTGGAAGTCTTCCAAAACTGCACCTGTGTGTAAAAAACCAAAAATTACAGTCTACTGATAGACCGGGCAGAGTGTGCAAAAAGCGAGCATTTTTCAACATTTCAGGGAAGAAAATGATCTCCAAATGTCCTGAAAATCGCTGAGGGTGTACTCCTGAATTTATTTCATCCAATTATACCATTATCCTCCTTTGACGAATCCTCAAAATGAAATGGCAAAATTCATGAGTTTTGACCAAAAACTCAAAAATGCCAAAAAACCAAAGCATGTCAAAATTTGCCCAAAATTGGTGTGTATGAACCTCAAGGGTCCCTAGCAACATGTTCTGAAGCATAAGCCAAAATATGAAGTCCGGATGTGTCTTTACTCACTTTCCGTGCCGGGCGCTTCTGCAAAACCAAGATGCCTCAAAGTATTTGAAATGCCTTCTTTAAACCAAATTCTGTCAATCCACTGTTTTAATGAGGAAACAGTGTTTTTGGATGCTTGTGCAAAATGCCCATTTTTGATACAAGACCCCTGTTTCTTCAAAATGTGGCCTTCCCAACCTTTGATATGCAATTCAACAAGCAGACCTTTTAAGAAGAAATACACAGTGAAATGAAGATAAACAGTCAAAGTGAAATTGCTATGTGCTGTGATAAGGTCACCCTGCCCTTTGAAGTTTGGAGGCCAACAATATATTCTTGTGTCTTTGACCAAGGTAAAAATTACAAACTTCTCAATTTCAAAACCCTGCCCTTTTCTTGGTATGCAACTCAACCAACCAAGTCCACACCATATACACATTCAACCTTAGTGCAGCCACACAGTCAAATCCACTGTTCATAGAACAAAGGTGGCAGAGCTTTGAAATGCTTCCGAGGTTGTAACAAAGGCTTGTAGGAGTTTTGTCTTTCAAACTATCAAGGCTCCCTTTCAATATAAAAACCCCTGCCTCTTTAGAAAACTACCTTTCCAACCTCTGAATATCAACTTAATAAATGAGCTTGAGGAACAAAAAGATAGTCAATTAGTATACACAGTCAACAATGATATTTTTCTGTGTGTGTGGCAAGGGTACCCTGCCCTTTGATGTTTTGAGGATATAAGACACCCTTGTCTTTTTAGAGGAAGGTGAAAACACAGTTTTTTAGTTCAAACATTCTCTTTCCTTGTAGGCACTTCACCAGTATATCCAACACTACACCATAGTTTTTAACAAAGGATATCCACACAGCAAAAAACACTGTTTATAGATATGGTGACAGAGTTTGAAATGTTTTTATGTTGTGGTGACAACAACCTATATCAGTCCAATGCCAATAAACTCCTCTTTGATCAAAACATTAACCCCTCGTATGCAGCTCACCAATGTATTTGAGAATATAAACTCAGTCAATCAAAAGGAACAACACAGCTCAAAGTTTACTGTGTATGAGATAGGTTAACAGGGCTTATTTTGTTTTTGTGATGTAGTAACCAGGCCTGTAGCATTCAATCAATAAAACTTCCCTTCAACAAAAACACTGTTCCCTTTTTATACTTCACTGCTCTCCATTTGGTATGTCACCCCACCAATCAATTCAACACTTATAAACACCACCAGCCAGAGTGCATACACAGTCAGAAATTACTGTTCATAGGACAAGGTGGGAAAATTTGAAAAAATTTTCTGTGGTGTTAGGAAAGGTTTTGCAGCAGTAAAACACCAATAAACTTTCTTTCAAACAAAACATTTCACCCTTGTTAATTAATTGTTCTTTGTACACAGTTTGGTAAAAGCACCTCTAACTGATAATGGAAGATTCCTCACTGGCCCTGTATGCAAATAGTAGTTTTACTTGCTGGTTATGCTTCATGGAATGGGAGGTCACAACATTGCTTTTTGTCCTTCACAAAAACTCATCTGATGATCACTGTGTTGAGAGCTGGCCTATTGTTTTGCCCTTTCCAAAACAATGCCTTTCACTCACAGATTTTTACACATGCCTGCAAATGGTAATGAAAACTGCACCTACTGCAACTTTTTTTGTGGTCAAAAGGAAACAGTGGTATTTGCTCTTTTTACCCCACAGAGGAGATTGTTTTTCAAATGGCAAACATTTACATCATGATTTTCTGCTCTTTGAAGATAGACCCATTGTTTCAACTTTCAAAACCCTATCTCTCCTTGCAATACTGATTTAGGCCAGTTTAATGGGATTTTCTCATTAATAAAGCTTCAAAACCCTTTCAAAAAACTACTTTAATATTCCTAACCAAGACCCTCACCCCTTTCACCAATTATTTAGCCTTTGATGCACGAAGCATATGATTACCCTTTAGAAATTTGAATATACTAAAGAGGCACTTAAATACCTTGAAACACGATGGCAGCCATTGTTGAAAAGTTTGAGAAGATCTGGAAATAGATTTGGAAGGCTTTTAGGTGATTTTTTGATCAGTGCTACAGGAGTGCCGCGCGCTGCTATAGGAGCGCCGCGCAGCAGTGCATTCCTTTGTAAATTTTGTGCACAGGAGTGCCGCGCACTTTTCCAGGAGTGTCGCGCAACTTTTCCCCCAATTTTGAAGGCCTTCCCGGTGTCGGAATTGGGCGCGAGATAGCTCGTTGGAAAGATGTGGAAGTCTAATTTCTAGAAAAACTTTAATTGTTTCATTTGGAGTCCATTTGGTTGTTCAAAAATTCATTCTCCCAACACTGGTCAAAACTGGTGAATCCTGGTGCAGAAAAACATAGCGTTGATTGCAGGCTACTTTTGGATGCCTTCCCGGTGTCGGAATTGGGCCCGAGATGGCTTGTTGGAAAGATAGAGAAGTCTAATTTCCAAATATTCTTGATTTTTTTCATTTGGTGTCCATTTGGGTGTTCAAAAACTGACTGTCCCATCACTGGTAAAAAATAGTGAATGCTGGTGCAGAAAAACATAGCGTTGATTGCAGGCTACTTTTGGATGCCTTCCTATTGTCGAAATTTGGCCCGAGATGGATCATCGGAAAGATATGGAAGTCTCCTTTCCATAAAAGTTTTAATGTTTTCATTTGGAGTCAATTTGGTTGTTCAAAATCTGACTGTCCCATCACTGGTCAAAATGATGAATCCTGGTGCAGAAATTCTCCCATGACATCTGAATTTTTCACATTTCTCACAAACCATGATACCTGTGTAGAAAATGAAGGAGGTTTTTTTTCTTGAACATATGAGGGACAAAAAAATCTCTCTCTTTTGTAAATTTCATCTCTGTTTGGTCAGAAAATCATTTTGAAACAAACTGCCCGGCCGCTCCTTAACCCTAATTTTACTGTGGCAGAGGTATTATGATTCAATAGCCATGCAAATTTTACTATCCCTTGGTATTTGCTGAGATGAGATATTTGAGCTTATTTTTTACTATGGGTACACTGCTTCCATGGCATTCACTTAAACTCTTTCATCCTCTGTCTATCAAGAATGGCACTTCTTCTAACACCTTTCCTCTGCTCAAAATATACAACAAGGTATCTTTGACTTTGTTATAGGAGCAGACTTTCTTTGGAAAACCAAATGTACTTTGCCTTCTTGTCCACTGTGATGAGCTATTTGAAGGCATTTTTTTATGAGCAGGAGGATGAGTGTCCTTTAATTTGTTTATGAAGGATGGCCTTTTTGACAAATGCTTGGCTTCCTTTTGACCATGATGGCAGAGTTTGTTTTGAGATCAAGACCCCTTTTTCCATTTTGACTATCTGTTTTCACAACCTTTCTCCAATGATGATGAAACCTGTCAGTTTATAAGTTTACCTTGTGCTTCAAAGGTAATGGAAATATTTCATACCGTATCTAGAACTTACTGATTTACCCTTATTCAAATTGTAGCAGCAGAGTATCTTGATTTGTTTTCAAAAGGAAAGTGTCCACCTTTGTGACAGTGGCTTAAATACCTTGCTCTTAATGCTCCAGAGTTAATGATGCCCATTGTGAAACTGATTTTGATTGGAGGTGCAAAACTGCAGTTGCACTCACCTATGTTTATCATTCTCTGTCTAAAAAGGTGCCTTTCCTAACACCCCTCCCTTACTCAGAATGCACTAATATGGTACCATTAACCTTTCTTGGGAAGAGCAAAACTCAAAATTTCTTTGTCAACTTGTGCTAAGCGACCTGAAGGAAATAGTTTTAAGATTGGAGCAGACCAGTACTTTGAAACATAATCACTATTATGTCCTTTCACCTGTGCAATGACTCATCTTATCACTACTGTTCAAAATTTATTTTGTTGGAGCTGTGGATTGTCTTTTATCAAAACCTTGTTAAGAGATAAGTTTGACCCATTGGATTGCAGTGCTACCCCTGATTTCCATTTGGTCTCTCACCTTGCTTCTCTGATCAAAAAGACCTTGAAATCAATTAATGCCCTGGCCATCTGCTTATGAATGAAGGAAGCCTTTTTCTCTTGGCAAAATATCTGATGTTTTGTCAACCTTCTGTCTCAGCCATGTGAAGGTTGCCTGATGAACATATTGGTAAGGGTTTCTCTTGCATATGATGGTAGGCAAACAACTTTGGAAACATTACTGCTTTTACCTCTGCCTGCAATCATTACTTTACCCTGGTCACTGTCTCACTGTTTGCTAAAAAAAAAACTGTCTCACAGTGAGCTGCAACTTTTCAAGTCAAACCTTGGCCATCGCCCTCTGCTTGTAGATGAAGGAGGCGCCTTAACCCTCTACTTATAGATGAAGGAGGTTCTTAGCCATGACTTATCAACAGCCTTTTGACAGTGTTGTCTTTCTTCTACTGTGTTTTCAGGCTGAATGAAGCTGCAAGATCTTGATGAGTAACTCTTTGCCCTGCAGATGCATCTCAGGCTCATGTTCACATTGAGAAGCAGCTGTTCTTCTCATGTGGAGTCAAGAATTTTATTCTGAGATGCTGACATGTTTCCTGTGCTTGTAAAATCCATAAACAGTATAAAACAACTAAAATCAGCTTGAGATTTATGGTCTATGCACTGCTGAGACTTAGGGGCGCATAAGTTGCGCGACTTAGGGCTGTGACTAACTTCATTTGCAGATTGGGAGGTCTTTTATGACTGGTCTAAAACAGATGGAGGTTTTTTGGCCCTTTGATGACTGCCAAGGGTAAAATGCCTTAAAGTACCACTTCCTAACTTAGGGGAGGCTTTTTGAATAGATTTGGATTGTCTTTTTAGAGCTGATGGGCAGACTAGTATGGCTGAGGCAAGGTAGGATTTGATAATGAGGTTTCATCTCGTCATGAGAAAAGTGGAAGGTAAGAAGGCAAAAATTTTTCATGGGGGTTTTCTAGATGACAAATTGACATATGGAGATTAGCTTCTAGAAAAATCAGCTAGGAATTTTAGTCATCAACAACCGGTGAAAATTATTGATGACTAACACTACGATACTTGTCTTTGACACATTTGCAGGCAGCTGAGTATAATGAGCCTAGACGACTGGCCATACCTCTGAAAACACCGTGGCGACTTGTTTTATCTGCCCTTGTAGCTGCCCCTGTGCAGTTATGAGTTGGTCGCGCTGTTTAGTAAGCGTAGAAATATTCTGTTGTTGTTAATCACACCTTTGCTATAGTTAATAATGAAGCCTTTCAACTTGCTGGGCCGCCCTCTGGATAAATAGGTACAGTTGAGCTGTACCCCATGTTTCTAAATTGGCGATCCCCGAAGTGCCTTGGTCCGGCCGCTTTTCCTGCAAGGGTTGCCCGCTGGAAACTAATCGATTAGAATGCTCTGGAGGGGATGGCAGCGGGGTCTATTGGTGCGCTAAGTCGGCCATATTCAAGTCCGACCACTCCTGCCGATCTGTAGTTCCAACCTGTGGAGGTATAATGGGCTCAGGCTGAACCCCAGCTGAGTCGGTAACAATTTGCGCCATTTGGGTGATTATATTAGACAAAGAAACTTGGGGTTCTCTAGCAGGGTCGATCGATGGTATTACTGCTGCAGTACTGGAGTCAACCTCGGCCCCGTGGTCCCCACCAAGTAGTTCCCGGATGATTGGTTCGAACACGGTAGCAGATGAATTGGATGGGGCAGATGAAGTGGTAGGTGGAGGTGGAACGGTGCGTGGTGGTGGAAGTCAGATATTAATAAACTCTGAGGGGTCAATGAGTGTTTCTTCCTATATCAGCACCCCTATACTTGGTGGTAGTGGTGGATCATCCTCAGTGAGGTCCACCACTGGACCTGCTTCGGTGGTGCGGGCTCAATTGGCCTGAGGAGCTTCTAATTGATCGGTAGACTTGCTCTTCTCCTTCCTCTTGTGACGTAGATCAAACTCGCGACCTCTGATATAATCATCTATTTCAACAAACAAGAATTAGCAAGGACCGCAAGACCCCATAACGAGTTAATTCCTACTGGCATTCTTCCCGGCGATAATCGTGCGATCAATCGCATGCCAATGTGTATTCTGAAAGTTGCTCACGGTGGCATGGGGAAATGGGCAGACACGACAGCTGAGGTTATTGCGGATTATGGCAAAATGATTATTGCGAGGTTACTTCCAATTGTGGTAATTTATGGTGGAAATCTAGATGATCCTACGGACTGACACAAGCACTGACTGAAATGACCTGGACTGACATTGACACGTTTATTGATCCTATAGGGATGACACGCTGGACATGCCCCTCCTCGACCATAGTCGGTTGCGGCGCAGTCCCCGAAGTAGAGCGGTTATTGACAAGCTATGCATGAACAAAAAATACGACCTATGCTCATCCGAGTTGCGGGAGAGTTATTCAGCTACGCTACTCTACGGGTGCTCTCGGTTGTGAGAGTTATTGATGAAGAGTGAAAGAAAATTACTCCTGGTAGGGTTTCAGGCATGTGCCACTCACCCACCCAGGTAAAACAATACCGTCCAGTTGAGCCAACCGAACGGCTCTGGAATCTCTAATCTCGACGACGAAGTAAGGTCCCAACCAGTGCATCTGCAGTTTTCCTGGGAACTTCTGAAACTTGCTGTCATATAAGAGGACATTTCCTCCAACCTGGAACGTTTTGTTCTTGATGTGGCAGTCATGCCACGCTTTCTGCCTGTCCTTCTGAATCCTCTGGTGAAATTTGGCCAGAAACCGGGCTTCGTCCAGTTCTTGTAATTCGTGGAGGCGCTCCTGTAGCGACTCCTCTTCTGAAAACTGGAGGGATGTGGCAATTAAAAGACTTGGTACGGTGAAATCGGTGGGAATCATAGCTTTCCGGACATACACCAGCTAGAACGGTGTCTGATTGGTCAAGCGCTTCACCGTAGTCCAGTAGGCCTAGAGTGTAGCTGGTAGCTGCTCATCCCAGTCATCCCGCTGGGCATTGCAGATCTTTGTCAAGCCCTTTTCAAGGATTTTATTGAATGCTTCAACAGTACCGTTGGCCTGCGGATGGTACAGGATACTTTTGTGATGTTGGATCGTGAATGTGTCCAACAGCGATTTGATCATGTCATTAATGAAATGCATACCCTGATCACTGGTTAAACTTTGCGGGCAGCCAAACCGGCTGATGATGTGTTCAAAGATGAACCGTGCTACTGTATCCGCCGTGCAGTCCCATACCGCTGCTGCCTCAGCCCACCTGGTGAGATAGTCGGTTGCGGTAATGATGTACTGGGCCTTGGAATGCCGGGCTATCGGGGCTATAGGACCTACGAAGTTGACAGCCCACTTCTCGAACGGCCGCAACAGATGTACCGGGTGTAGCGGGAGCTCGTCCCTGTGAGAGGGCCTCCCCGTTCACTGACAGATGTCGCATTTCTTAACGAAAGTCTTACAATCGGCGTGGACCATCGGCCACCAGAGGCCAGCTTGAAGCACCTTCCTGGCAGTGGGTTTCGCCCCCACATGCCCACCTGCAACGCCACTGTGGCATTCCCACATTACGGCTTCACACTCGTGATCAAGTAGGCATCTGTGCAAAACCTCATCGAGACCCAATTTGTATAGCTGCCCTGCTATCAGTTGATATTCGGCAGCATGAACGACCAAGTTCCGCTTCTGAAGCGGGGTGTAGTGTTGAGGGCACTGCCCCGTGGTCAAATAACTTGCGATATCGGCCAAATAATCGAGTACGGCTTCGACGCGAAAAAGATCAGCATCCGGCAGCTGATTGTTGAGAGAGTTGTCGTTCTCCCCTATTTCCAACCGGGATAAATGATCAGGTCCAACGTTCAAACTCCCAGGCTTGACGATCACTTCGAATTTAAATTCTTGGAAGAGTAGCAGCCACCTACAGATCCGTCCTTCCAAGACGGGCTTATTGACCAAGTACTTTAATGTAGAATGATCCGTAAAGAACTTGAATTTTCCTCCTAAAAGATAGTGGTAGAACTTTTGGAGCGAATACACCATTGCAAGGGCCTCCCGCTCGGTAGTGGTGTAATTCCGCTCTACGTTAGACAGTTTGCTGCTGGAGAAATAAACCGGGTGGTCAACTGTCGTCTCCCCTGGTTGCGCCAAGATAGCCCCAAGTGCAATACTGGAAGCGTCAATATGCACGTGGAACTGCTTATCCCAATCCGAGTGAACCAGAATAGGCGTCGTTGCCAGCTTTTCCTTCAGGGTGTGAAGGGCCATGCGACACTCCCCTGCCCACTGGAACACTTCTGATTTTCGCAAGAGCTTTTCTAAAGGAGCAGTGATCTTCGCATAATTTCGGATAAACCGTCGGTAATAACCTATGTGCCCTAGAAGTGCCTGTAGCTGCTTCACCATTTCAGGGGCTTCCATGTGGACGATCACTGCAACCTTAGCAGGGTTGATGCAGACCCTTTCCTTGCACACCACGTGTCCTAACAGCGTGCTGAAGGGAACTGCAAAAATGCATTTTTTCAAGTTCAAGGAAATATGCAACTGGCGACACCGATCGAACATGATACACAACAGGGTGGTGTGGTTCTTCAGCAGACTGTAGATGGTCCAATCGTCCATGTAGTCTTCCAGGAACTTGTGGATATACTCCCGGAAAGCAGTGATGATGATCTGGGAAAACACGGCTGGGGCATTCTTCAAGCCAAACGACATCACGTGGTATGCAAATGAGCCCCACTTGGTGGTGAACGTCATCTTTGTCTTGTCCTCTTCCACAATGCGCACCTGATGATAGCCCGAAAAGCCATAAGTGAAGGAGCAAGCTTCATTTCCCGCAACATGATCCAATACTTCATCGCTGAAAGGAGTGGGAAAGGGATCATGGATGCATGCATTGTTCAGACTTCGGTAGTCGACACAGACTCGAATTTTTGACTTATCCCTCTTATTCTAAATGATGATAGGACTCACCCACTCCACTTCTTCCACCGAAAAGATTAGACCTGCTGCCAACATCTTATTGATCTCCATCTTGACCTTTTCTTTGATCCGCGAGTTCAACCGATAGGGTCGATGCTTCACAGGCCTGGCGTTCGGTTTCAGCACAATACACATTTCTCTGAGGTCACCTTTGATTCCCTTCAAATCTGCAAATGATGAAGGAAATAGGTCTTCGTATTCCTGGAGGAGGCGAAAAAATTCCTTTGTCGTCTTCTCGTCCCATTAATCCCCAACCGTAGCCAATTTGGGTTTCTCCTCCATACCGATGTTCAACTTATTTGTCTTCAGCGGGAGCAGATGGACGCCCTCAGTGGTTGGCTCATCTTTGATGCTTCGCTCGCCTTCCTTCTCTTCGAAGTATAGATGCCTTAGGTCCTCCAGACCATCATCGTCTGGATCGCCATCAATCCGTTGGCAAGCCAACTCATGCCTGCCCTCAAGATGTAATGTTAAGGTGCTCCCATCAGTCCTCGGATCCCAAAGAAACAGTAACCCCTTGATAGCGTGTAATGCCTGGGACACCAGCTCAGTCTCTCCTTCGTAGGAAAAGCATCACACAAATTTGCTTGCGACTTCCTGCCAGGAGCTGGTCCCTCTTTTCCACTCTTCTTCTAAGTACCACACGTGGGGAATGGTATCTAAAGAGTGGATGAACTGATGTACCCACAGCTCTTCTGGGTACCCTATACTTCGCCACTGCTCCTCACAGGCTTTCAGGTGGTATTTTGGATCAGAAGTCCCACGGTACCTGTGCCTATTGTGAGGTCCTTCGTATTCTTTGAACTGTGCCCTCAAAGCCTCCGCCACACAACTCCACCGCGACAGGGTGTTGCGGTGATTTTTCCACCACCTTGCTGATGTGAACTGCAGCGCTACGTCCAAAAGTGGTATCCTACTTCCTTCTGGTACCGTGTCTTCTACTTTTGTAATAAAGGTATTGACGGCTTGCTTGTGCGACAGGGTGGGGTATCCTCGGATCTCCGCGCCAATCCTAAAAACTCGAGAAATATTGGCACATCTCTGCGTGTTGGTCTCATACCCACCTTGCTGCCAGTCTTCCCATGCCAGTTCCGATACCAGCTCTGAGCTCTGGACAGTGCGCCAACTGACGGAGCCGGTCGCGGTCCGATTAATATAATCCTCTTACTTTCCTGCTGTCATCTGATAAAGGTTGTCCAACATCTGAGCATCCCCCCGATTATCCACCGTTTCGGTATATCTCGGGCCTTGATACGGGTCGAGAGGCTGAGTGACCCGGACCTTTCCATCTTCGAAGATCATCATCTCCTTTTTGAGGTCGATGATAGCGTAATTATCAAAAGCCCAATCGATGCCCAACAGGGCAGGGTAAGGATCCTTGTCTCCCATAATATCAATAACTTCAAAATCCGTTAAGTCTTCAGCCCTGCAATGTCGACCTCGACACCTTCGAGTCGACCGATCGGCACAATGAATTACTGGTTTTCCATTCTAAGTTAGATTGGCGAGTAGGTCAGCTGTGGCCGACTAAGAGCCTCCCATGTCTTCCGCGGCAGGATATTGACATCAAAGCCTAAGTCAAGCATAGTGTCGTTGATCTGGAATCCCACAACCTTTGTATTAAGCCAGAATTCTTTTCCCGTTCATCGCTTGACCCGCTGGACGTACTGGGGTGTTGTGTTCACAGGTTCCCCTGGTCCTGTTTTCCGCTGCAGTACATCTTCCAAAGTACGTTTGAGCTGCTGCCGCATCGCAGCATTGTCAACAATCTTGAGGAATAACTGGAGCCATTCCTCAATTAGGGTTTCCATGGCGCTCTGCTCGCCGGGATCTGTCGGCAGGGGAACCTCCAGGCCTTTGGCTCCTCTCAGTTGAGAAAATGTCTCTATCGCCTCCTGGAAGTACTTCTTCTGTGCATCTGGCCTGATTAGCTCGTTCAGGGAGGCTAGCCAGATAGCCCGTGCCAGCTCCTTTCTGTGAGCATCCTCCCTCGTCTTCTTACCACCTCTCATCACAATAGCTACGTTCTGCATGGCCTGAGTCACAGTCCCCGGCGGTTTGGAGTTGACCAGATTCGTGGCCCTCTGTCATGCCCATTCCTCCCACTTCTTGATAAGTTCTGGGAAGTCCTCTATTGCATGGGCATTCACGCGGCATTGGGAACACCATGGGTGTCGGGGAAGGGGACATTCCCGGGCCACGTGACCCTCCTGGTCACAGTTGTAGCATTTCAGCGGACCCCGCCCCCCGTGCGGTCGCCGCGCATACCGCCTCCTCGGCCCCTGGGAGCCTCATTCACCCGGTAGGAGGGTCGGTCCAACCGGTCCGCCAGAGCATCGAGAGCCCTGCGCTGCTCGGTGTTGTGAGTCGTGGAAGCACAAAACTCACAGTATGCATTTTTTGGGATGTTGGAGTACTTCTGCAGAATTGGGCATAGTCGAGGTTGATGGCCCATCATCCGAAAAATTTCACAGTATTCTGTGGCGCTTGGGTTTGGTTGAGGTGGGAACCCCGCATAAGGCTGTTACGGCTGGTATACCCCGTACGGGTTCATTGCTGCACCACCCCCCGTAGGTGGACCCCCCTGGATTGCCGCGATAGAGGGTCCCACACCTGTGCCACGCAACCGAGGACACTCGGTTGCGATGTGGCCTTCGACCAGGCAATGAGTGCACTAAACGTTTGGCTTGGCTGGTCTTATAGGCTGCATCTCCTTGAGCTTTTCAGTCAGACTGGCAATCTGATGTTGCAATCCTACCAAGGAAGGATCCTGCGGGGCCGGCCCTCCCCGATATTCCTGAGGGTAGCCCGCCATGGCCATATCTTCATGGCCTGCTCCAAAGAATCCTGCAAGTTGTCAATCTTCTGCTGGGTGAGGGGGGTTCGTGTCAAGGGAAGCAGAGCCTTGATGAACCAATCCCTCTGATGGTTTGGGTCGATCGGGTAGCTGAGTTTCCCGATCGCATCCTTGAATCAGCGCATCAGCTCCCATGCAATCTCCCCTTCTTTCTGCTTAATCTCCCAGAGCTCGAACAGACCCTGCTGGTCTGTCAGGGGAAGCTTAAATTCGCGGAAAAAGTCCCGCTTAACATCAACGATTACTGGATTTGGATGGGCCTCAGACCACTTGACGAACCATCGCAGAGCCCTTTCCCTAAGCGTGGTTTGGAACTCTATTAACTTCCCTGCATTTGGCATCTGCCGAGCCTTCCATATGGCTTCGCAGAGATACCAGTGTTGCTCCATATCATCGTTTCCTCGGCCAGAGAATTCTGGATACTAGGTGAATGACCCAGCCATATTTTCTTGCAAAGGGGTGACCAGAATAAACCCTCCGGGTCTTGGTTGTGTGACTATACCACTAGGAACTGTAGTACTACTAGTAACACTGCTACTAACATGTGACACTGAATGCTGTGCAATCGACTTAATTCTTGTAACTTAACGAAAATATTACTCAAAGGTTTATAGAGTACCAGGGGAATGTAGGGATCCTTGCCGTGCAAATTCTGGGAAGTAGGGCTGCCTGGAGAGATGAATGCCGACCACTCTTGAAACGACCGCTGCATCACAACGTACCATTCACCATCAGAACCTTCTTCGGGTTGCACACCTGTATCTTCTTCTTCAGTCGTCGTCTCCCTTTCTCTCCTAGCTGGGCTCCCATGCACCCGTCGCACTCCCACAATGGTCCCTTCCCCCTCCCGAGTATCCGGCTGGGTGTCCATACTTCCTATCCTCTGAGGCGCCTCCTTCTGATTCTTCCTATTGTCTTCCCGTCGCTTCAACTCCCGCATCACCCTTTCTCGCCACCTGTCGGCAATCTGTGCCCTCCGATGTGCATGTAGCTCCCTCAAATTCCTTGCGGCCTCAGCATCCATTCCCCACTCCCCCTACTTCACACTTCACGTAGCATCTATCCCTTTAGCCCTTCCCCCAACACTCGGGGTTTACGCCTCCATGCTCGATTCTTGGAATTCCATCAGCCCTTCATCCTCCATCAGGGCCTTAATCCACAACGGAATCTCCTTGAGCAGTTTCCCTCTCAGCCTACAGCGGAAGATGGCCTCAGCCTTCGAGAAGGATTGGTAGCACTCTGCGGCGAACTCCACAATATATCCGTCCAAAGTGGTCTCTACCCAGAAGTACACCGCGCAGGTCAACTCAGTATCCAACTGATGTAGGGCCACTAGATCCCTGTGCACCCACTTGCGGTTTATCCTCCGTGAGATATCCCTAGGTACCCTGGTCTGCAATCTCCGCAACCAATTGTAGAGGTCGCTAGGGAATTTTCCCCAGAGGATCTCGTAGGTATCACTGGCAGAATCTGAGAAAAGGACGGGATCCTTGAGCACCCCCTCCTTTTGATTCGTCAACTCCGCTTACTGAGCAACAAACTAGTCTAGATGGTTATCCCACCATCGTCGTATTTCTCCTTCGAAGATCCTCGATACCATGATCTGGTTCCCCTCATAACATGTAGTGTCCCGGAAACGGAACCATTTGTTGGCGAAGAAACAGGTCTTGCAGGCAAGACCCAGGTTCAGAGGTTGGAGCCAACAAGGGTATCCACTGTAGTCTAGAACCACGCTGGCATTGACACCCTACTCCGGAGAGCAGAGAGTCTCACTCGAGGCGTGCTGCGACCGCATGCAGAAGGGGAATAGATCAATGGGGATGGAGGGATCCGCAACTCATAATTAACATAGAATGGATTGCATAAGCAACATTAAATCCACAAGAACATTCAGATGATCGAACAGGTATTAAGCAAATAAAATTTTAAAGCATCACAGACATCATGCATGCATGTAACTCATAAAATCAGACAGTAACTTGCAAGTATATTAATAATCTTCAACCAAATCCATAGTTACATCGCTTCCACAACAAGATCGTTACAAGTCTGTCACGGACATCTTATGGGACAGAAAGGTAGATAAGAGAAGCCTAGGAACTACAGAGATATCATGCTCGGAATGGATTCCCTCTGCAGCATCTTCTCAATCCTCTTCAGTCGCTCTGCATTCGTCTTGTCTGTCACATTCTCTCTTCTTTCGGCCAGGTGACTGCTATTTATTCACCCGCCATCGCAACTGCTAGTTCCTCATGTGTTCTTCTTCAGTGGCTTCTGGCTTCTCTCTTGTTAACTATGAGTTCTGCTTTCTGTCTTCCGCTGCATCTTTCCTCCATCTACGCTTATGCTTCTACTTTCCTCAGCTATCTCTTGCTTCCTCACCACCTCGATAGCTCTGCTACTCACTGTAGTTGTGACTTGGTTGCAGCTGCCATGTGTCATTCCGCAACCCAAAATCTGTCCTTTATTCAATATTCAAAATATTCAAAACAAGGGCCCCAACAATGAGTAACAAGAGCATCGTGTTGTAAGGTGGTGCAACCATTCCTTAAACCCCATGGTCAATTCATCCTATACTTCTCACAATAATTACACTTCATAGCTATTTTAACATCACACCTCACATAATTCAACCAAAGAAACTTATCTGACCATTCCATACGAAAGTTTCTTTTTGTTTGCACTTTCATTTTTGAATTATTAGCAACTTCTTCATCAACTTCATTTGTTTCTTCATCTAGATCATCATCAGAAGAACTTCCAAAAATTTCATGTAATTGTTGTTCTACATGAGCATTATGGGTTTCTTGAGGTGTTTCTAAATTATTTTGAGCTTTTGAAGTTTTTCCTTTTGTCCATCCATACATTTCCCCAATTGTAGCTTGTATCTTTCTCTTTTGAGACATTTGTAGGTTTATAATAACCAATATAAAAAAAAATATACGTGAAAAGTAAATTTAATATTTTTTAATAATACATATTATTTATTATCTAGAAAACATAAGTATTGTTAAACCAATTATAAAAAACAGTGTTAAAAAAGGTTAAATGTTAAAAGAGAAAGTATTAACAATTACAATAGATCATACTAATGGAGTTTAAAAAATTGTTAAATGAAGTTTAACTATTATATATAACAACTCATAACAGCTCAATTCAACAAGCTTCACATGCAAGCCTATAATCAAGTAAAAACATACCTTCATATTTAATAATTCAACTCAACACCTGAAAATGAGATTTGAGGGTGACAAAATGAGCTTACATTCATTTCAAAGTGTTTAAAAGTGGGCAATGAAATGGAATGACACTTTTGCATCTAATAGTTCTAAATTTTATTAATGTAATTTTATGGGTTAATAAATAAAATTAATATAAATATTTTATTAAATTTATTTAAATATATTAGTAATTTTGTATTTTTGGAGTATATTTTCATTGTCTCAATGATAATGTAAAGTTTGAAATAAGAGAAGAACTATAACATAATATAATAATGTTTTTTTATTTAGTTGATTAATATTTTTAAAGTAATAGAGAGTTACCACAAAGTATTGTAGTTAACCGTTAGTTTTTTAATAAAATAAAATAATAAAATAGATTTAAAGATATGATATTTTATGAAGTATTAAGATAAATCTTTTTAATAAAATAAAATTATAAAATAAATTTAAAATATTTTACTATATCTATCTAAATAACTTAATATTGTAATTAGTTTGTCAATTTACTTAATTCTGAATATGTATATACTTCCAGATTGAAATTTATGGTCGATTTTTTTTACCAAGGCTTTGGATAACTTGCACTTTTCCAGATTTCAACTATGAGATTTATTCAAGATTCATAAAAAAAAGGTAAAGAAAAAAAATGTTAATAACTACATGTTTTTGTTGTGCAACTTCAATTTAAAATGGCTTATTCACATTAGCATTTTATACAAGTAAAGTACTCAACACTCAACTTGATTTGAATAAATAACAAAACCATCTTGATGATTACTATGAGAAAAATGTAAAGTAAAAAAAAAACTTTTACTTCTCTTTTGAGAAATACCAATTTCATTCCACAAATTTTCCTTTATTGGAAGGAATAATATTTATAATTTCTATATGCATTTAAAAAAACAAAAACCACATTATAATCATTTTAAAAAAATACAAAAAATAAAAAAATTTAGTATAAACTTCAACTGAAAAACACCAAAAACATTAAAATAAAATAAATAAATAAATAAAATAAAATAAAATAAAATAAAATTTAAAAAAATAACCGCAACCAAAAAAATTTGCACCATGAAATTTGTGAAATGTCAATAACATGCCATTATCAAGTTAGTAAAGTTAATAAAAAAATACTATTAAATGAGGCCACTCCACAAAGTCTTATTTATTGAATCTAGACTTCAGCCTAACCTTCCTTTATCCAAAATTAATGTCCTCAATAAGCTACTCTTCACGATGTATATATCTCAACCTGTCTTCACAGACTGTTCCAAGGATTGTCTTCACTCTAGGTTTGGTAGGTTCTTAGTAAGCTCCAAATTCTACAAGATATTTGTTGAAATGTTAAGATTAGGGTCTATCATAGACCTTACACAGAGAACAAATATAAACCTTCTTTATTTCAAAATTATGAGATTTTATGCCACATATATGAGGTGTTAGTGCTACAATTATGAGCCACTGCAACTACTATTCCACAAACTAGTCTGAGCTACCTCACTAGTCACAAGTTACCAATATGAGCTTGAAGAGATGACTATCCAGGCTACTACAGATCTAAGCTCGACCCTCCCAAAAAAAACTGAGTCATTCACAAGATGAATTTCCACTAATTGTTCTTATCTGAATAGTTGTCTATAGTTTGCTGCAAAAATGACTCTTAAACGGGCTTGAAGCTCTGAGATAGTGGTCTCAAGTTATAACAATATTCACCATCCAACAGATCGACAAATAATTCTGGTCATAATTCGAAATTAAACCAAAAAAAAACATCAGCCTCCCGCAGTACTTATAACAATATTCACCATCCAACAGAAATTGACAAATTTATAACAATATTCACCATCCAACAGAAATTGACAAATGATTCTTGCCTTCAACATTAGAACTGACCACTGTATTTATTCTTATTATTATTTTTTTTCATGGAAAACATGCAACGGAAAAGGACCTTACCTTTTCGTGGTCTTCACGCAATTAAGTTTGCCTTTTTCGAGAGCCGTCTTTCACACGACATTCACTACCATTTATTTTACCTTTGACTTACTTTATATACAATTAGTCTTCTCCGACTATTTTGATACTGATAAACATTAAGAACTTTGTGATATTTGTATTTAGTCCAACTTTAGTTTCATTCTCCTACTATTTTGATATTGATAAACCTTCAGAACTTTGTGATATTTGTATTTAGTCTAACTTTAGTTTCATTCTCCTACTATTTTGATATTGATAAACCTTCGGAGCTTTGTGATATTTGTTATGTTGAACAAATTTGTTCCTGTAATATTCTACAGGAAACAGTGTTCGAACAAATTTCTTATTTTAGGGTTTTTTCATTTTAGGGTTATGAAAACGAGAAGTGACCCATTCCGTGATCCGCTCGCAATAATGTTTGTCTTCTCGATGGCCTTGTTTATGATATGAGACTCGATTATCTTGGAACTTATTTTGAAATCCAGAATGTAACCGTACATGGTGAACGACTCTCAACAGATAAGTATGCAGGTTTTTCAACTGCAATAAGACCGATTTTGAAGGAGCCTTATCACAGTCAATAAATTTCAAGTAAATGACATAACTTTGAGCATTAGCTTCTACAGTTGATTTTTATATAGATCGAGTTCATTTTACACTGAAATTTAAAATCTACCATAGTTTTCAATCTTCTTGAAATTGTCCCTATTAGAAGTCTGAGTTGTCCAAATGTGTTCCTTCAAGGTGAACATTTTCTGAGCCTCTACAAGAATTTTCCAGTAGTGGTCTCAACAGATAAGTCTGCAACAGTTCATGGGTTTTTCAACTGCAATAAGATTGATCTTGAAGGAGCATTATCACAGTTAATAAAATTCAAGTAAATGACACAAATTTGAGCATTAGCTTCCACTGTTGATTTTCATATAGACTGAGTTCATTTTACACTGAAATTTAAAATCTACCATAGTTTGCAATCTACATGAAATTGTCCCTATCAGAAGTCTGAGTTGTCTAAATGTGTGCCTTCAAGGTGAAAATTTTCTGAGCCTCTACAAGAATGTTCGAGTATACAACTTATTGGTCTATTAATACAATTCTTATTGCAAAAATATTAGCAATACAGAGTTTTCAAAAACACTTGAGCAAGTTACATAATAAATTAATTTAATTATTGACACAAAAAACTCACAATTTTGTTTTGTGGAATAATATAACATGTGCAGAATCATATGCAAATTTTTTTATTATAAATTATTAATGCATTATAACCCACAAAATATTAACAAAATAGAATAAATACAAATGAAATGAAATACAAAAAAAATAAAATTCACACATTTTTCTCTTGAATTTGAAAATGCATCAAAGCTCAAGCTACCAACCTTACCTTAGTTTAAGATGCTCCCCGCGCTGATTAGATTAGGCTGATAGCAGTGACACTTCGGATCAAGAAAAAATGCACAGTCTAGACTTCAATCACAAATTCTTCAAGAGTGCAGTCTTCTACAAATTATTAACAGTGCAGTCGGGTAGGGTAAATTAAAAAATGTATGTGAATCTGTGATATATTGAGCGATGTTAATAGTTACTACTATTGGCAATTAGTAAGTTGAGAAAAGCATGGAACTAGATGACAAATTCTTCAGCAAATTTATGGAACGAGATGACAAAGCAGTAAAGCATTCTGGTAAATTTCTTTGGAAATTAGTAAATAGAAAAAATCATGGAACTAATTGGAAAGTTGTTACAGTGGCAGCCTGCGTGTATTGTGCAGTGTGTACATTGTAGATAATTATTATTATTGCTAAGTTATCAGATCATATGAAATCTAAAATCTCCAAAGTAAATTTAGAATTCCCAGTGAATTATTGTAGTATGTGAATTATAATATATAATAAATAATTTCCAGAATTTATATTTTTGAATACAATAAAATATTACGGCTTCTATTTTTAAGTGAACATCAAAATGACGGGACTCAATGTATTTTACACGTCAGGTTTGACGTGCACAATTTTTGCACGACCGTAAAATACGTCCGATAGGACGTCAATTTCCAGGCCTGGTTGGTATAAAGCGCATAACATATCAGACGCACCAAGGATTTAATTAAATGGTGATCCCTTTACTTGAACTAATATCTTCGTGTTTCTAATTCCCTTATGATGATGATGGTGGTTTTTAATGTCCACTGAGACCAATATTTCATTTATCGGACCTAAAGAAAAGAGTTATTTAGTTTGATTTTAAGATTTTATTCCTATGCTCAAAAATCTTGGAGAGAAGCCTCCAGAGCTCACTATAATTTTGACATCTTAAAAGGCTAGGAAGGTCAGTATTGCAACAAAGATTATGAAATTGAGCTCTAATGTGGTTGTACGCGGGGCACTCTAAGAGGAAGTGATTTTCATCCTCGATGTTCATATTCTCACAGAGATGGCAGATCCTTTCCATCCATGGTGTTTTAGGAACTGTCCAACGACCTGTATCACTATGGAGCTCATGAGAGTTTGTTCTAATCTTGGATATATTAATTTTCTTCTTTGAGCTGGTTAAAACAGAGAGATACTTTTGATCTTCTAGGATGGGGTTGATGACCTCCTTATAATATCTTAATTTTCTTTTAGCTGCTATATTTTTCTCACACCACATTTTTTCTTTGAACTTAGAAGTAACAATTTTTTTTATATTATTAATATTTTGCAAAGCAACATTCTCGTCGATCTCCCAATGGTTTAACCAGGCCCTGGTGTCTTTATACCAACCTCGTTTAAGCCTTAGGTGGTTTTGGTTGGAATTTAAAGCTATCTTAGGAAGTCTATGGTCTCCTATGCTATTGAGCTTGTGCTTGTACAACAGAAGCCTAGTCATAAGCCTAGTCATAGATAGGCTCTCGATAGGGGAAAGACCCACTTCTATAAGGAGAATAAGATAGGGTGTATTGCTTTTAATTTTAAGGTTATACGTTATAAAACGCTTCTGGATTTGCTCAATATTTCTCCAGGATTATTTAGTTAAATTTAAATTTAATTATATTTATAGTTAAATTATATATATATATATATATATATATATATATATATATATATATATATATATATATATCACAACATTTTTAGATAAAGAAATACATACATGAAAATTATAGTTAATAATTATATTGTAATATATATAATTATTAATAGTTTTTTTTAAAAACGTATATATTATTATTTAATGGTGTATAGTTAGAAACATTTTATTGTCTTTATTAATGGTTTTTGGAAATCATGATGCATTGCTTTATATTCAATGAGGAGAGATTATAAGAAAAATGTAATTGATTTAAGCAATAAAAGTATTGAATTATAAATATGAATCATTAGTATAAATTATTTAATCTAACTATTTTATGTAAATAGATTATGCACTCATGTTTGAAAACTTTACCAAGTTCGGGGGTTGATGGTGGAGCTCTGGAGACCTTCGACAATGGTGGTTGTTGTTACCCTAACCTCTTGATGCATCAATCTACTATGATTGGCTCCACATTTGGCGCATTGGCTTGGTGACCCATGGCCCCTGCATGCAGGACATCTCTGGCCAGCCGAGCGGGCCAACTTGTTTCGGGTTCCTTGACTCTTCATGCCTGTATACACTTGGAATGTATGCACATGAAACATGAAGTTTTATAATCCTTGCCTTCTCGTGTTGGGGGTTTCTTTACTCATTATTTTTTTGGCAAGAAGGTTTCTCGGTGGAATTTTTCTGCTTCGGGAGGTCTGTGCGGGTTAGAACTTTTTACCCTAGCTCCTACCATGCCAACTTTTTTCAGTAGTGGTATTATTGTTTTTCGACGGTCTTGGCAGCTGACGACCATGCTGCTATTGAGAATACTGTCCAGCCTCCTCACCTCTGTGCGCAGTGCTGCTTTCCTAGGTTTTACGACCATTTCTGTCTTCGTCCACGGGGGAGGTATAATTATTTTTTTGGGTTCTTATTCTCGTATCTACTGATATTGGCTGTTTTTAGAGTATTTTTCAGTCTCTTGGAGGTTTTTTCAGGCCCATTTTTGGTTGGGGTTCTGGGGGGTATTATTCTAGTTAATATGGCCCTTTTTGTTGGGGTATTTTGGTCGTTTCAAGTTAGATCTCTCTTTCTGTATTAAGCCCAGTTTTATCGTTGTGGGTTGTCTTTGTCTACCGGATTTTTGGGTGGGTGTTTGGAGTTTCCACCCGGGGCTTTCTCTTTTAGTTTTTTCAGTTGGTCAGTGCACTATGGGACAAGATAAGGAGTATGTCAATGTGGAAATCGAGGCTGAGGAAATTTTGTCTGTATGGGGTCTTGAACCCATGAACCCTAACCTGGCCAAGGTCTCCCTCCCCTCTCGGTCTCATGAAGCCAAACCGAAGGTGGCTAATGTCTTAGAAAATATAGCGATCAGTTTCGCTTCCATAAAGAAGTTTGATTTCACTGTCTCGTGTTGGAGTTCGGTGGAGTGGACTGGTTGTTAACCTACCCAAAAACATCTTGACCTGGGTTTGTCTCATTCTTCTGTCGTTCCCTTTCTTTTTACTCAGGGATATCTGGGGCCAAAAAGTCACCATGAACACTACTTTTCTAGGGGATTGGAGGACATCTTCATTGGGGTTGGTTTTGAGGCTGCAAAGGTGGGTCGCGCATCATGCGGCTCAAACCCTCTAGTAGTTCCTACGGAGGTGACTCAGGTCTCCGACTCGGATCCTTAGTTGGAGTGTGGAGTGTCAACTCCTTTGGGGTCTGTGGGACTAAATAGGCTGGATTGGGGTTCTGGTGGGGATTTTGGCAGCTTTTCTCTCGGGGGTTTGAGTGGGGGTTTTTTGGACCTCAAGGGGGGTATCGGTCTCAGTGAGGCTAGGCGTTTGGAGCATGAGCACCCGAGCATATGGGAAGGCCTCAGTTCGGGTCGTGCTCGGAAGGGACCACTGTTTGGGCAGGATCTAGTCATGCGAGGGATCGGTTTGGGCCATACTGGCTTGGCGGGTGGTTGCTCATCTGGAGGAGGAGCGCGGTCATCGAAACTTTTGGTGAAAATTGAGGAACAGATTGGGAACAAAAGAAAGAAGGGGAAGATTATTAAGGAAAGTTCAGAGTGTCCTGTTATCTCCCTGTAATTTGATATATTGATTGAGATACAAATTGACAAGGGTAACATCAACCCAAGCTTTAGCGTTCTAGGATCTAGCCCTCCTAGTCTCAGAGAGGGATCTCTCAATATGTTTGTAAGGATGTATCTTGATGCTTTAAAGAGGTTGATTATTAGGCTAGATGTTAAGTGTAGGGTATTTTGATTTTTTTTGGTTGGGTATGATACTTTGATAGATTTTAGATATGAAACATGGAAGATTGTTAAGTTATTGGGCAATGGAGTCTAACAAGGTCTAGATAAGTTCATCAATGGTGTTAAGAGCATTTGCAGGGCAAGTTTACTTGGTTGGTGGATCTTTTAAGGTTATGATGGATTTATGAAATGGACATTAAAGATTGAGAACAACAAACTAATAAAGGGCCGAAACATAATTCTTTATATACTTGTAAACTGAGGGAGTTAGAAAATTGATAAGAACAACGAGATAATCAAAGGCATAAGCAGAACGTAATCCATTTGATTTCAAATTGAAAATAGATAATTAACCAAGACAAACATTCGGATAAAAACTATAGAAAGGTAAGAAACTTATCCAACTTTCAGAGCTTTTATCATCTAGAGCAGGAACACATTTAAAATACACAAGTAAATATAACCATAGAAGGATAGAAAAATTCTCACATCCAAAGTTACAGATATAAGGTTTCCTTAAAATAATTTAGCTAAGTAAAGGCAAAGAGCATGATTTTAAACAGACTTCTTTGACAAACCTAGACAAAACTGCTTTAAAGAGATGATTCCAAGAACAGAATATTTTAGTGGCAACAATATGCAGGGCCAACCATAAATCATAATTGATGCTAACTGATCTAATTTATTCAAGAAGTGGACAAGCTAAGAACTTGTTAGAGAGCAAATAAATGATTTCTCTAGTGTATCTTAGTAGAAGAAAAAATTAAGGCAGTGAAGGACAAACAGATTTAAGGTGCCATTAGAAAACATTTTTTAATCTAAATTATTTGTCCTACTGCAACATAGCAAGATGGAAAACATAATGGAAAACTAGAAAACATAAACAAAATAAAACTTCACCATCAACCAAGCCTATGGATCCTGTAAGAAATCCTTCTCCACCAACAAGCTAATCAGATCATGCATGAGTTCCAAGACATCAATTTCTCTTCAAGAGCTTCAAAGGACTATGTATTTTTCCAGCATCAGTCATCAAAATCCAACATTTGCAATGAGTTCCAATGCAGTATTTATACTGCAAATGAGGAGATGGAACTCTTCTAGGGTTCAAAATGTTATTAATGATAGAGTAAATACGTTCCTAGCCTTGAAAACCATGCAAGGCCTAAGGTAGGAACATGTGTGCAACTACTTCTATATTAATAACTCTGCCTTAACTGTACGAGAAAAGGTTGACTTTGAGGATTTATCCTCATCTTTACAATAACTGTCCTGACAGTTTAAAATATATTCTTTCATGTAATAACTACTGATTTTATTTACAGATAAAGGGTAGGCCAAAGGTGTCATTTTGATTTATCAAATGAAATAACTGCTCCCTTTTGATGTGTTCGAGGCTATGTTTAGGCCTAATTCTTCTTGATTTAATCATAAAACTGCTCTTTAGGCCCTTTAGCCTTGATTTTCCTTTAATACTCAATCTTACTGCTTTATGATTGATTAATCAATAACTGTGCTTTTAGATCGTTTGTTAATCTTGCTTCACTATCTTTTCTCTGTTTTCCGAAAAAACATTTATTTATTTCTTAACCCTTTGTCTTTATCCTTTAAATTGTGGATTAATCTTTAAATCTTCGAACTTTGCACTTTAATCCTTTCTCTTTATGCTAATCCTCGCTTTTCTTTGATTTCTTCGATTTAAGCCTTTAATCTCTCTTTTTTCCTATTTGTAGGGGCTTCTTGGCATTTTGGAGGGTTTCCGTGATTGAATCGATCAAATGCTCAGAATCAAACCCCGAATCCCCCATCTTGCTTGTTAGAATCTTGAGGATCGTCATCTCGGGCGTTTTTCAATTTAGATGTTGCTGTGGGCGAGCCTGTAAACTTCAGATTTCCATTAAACTTGCACTCAAACATAAAACATATTATGCAAACCTGCATTTTTTGGATAAACTGCGATCAGAGGCTTTGGGATGGGTGTTGGAGCAGTGCAGAGGAGGAAAAATGTGTGGAGGGAGGGTTTCATGGAGAAAATCCAAGAACCAGGGTTTCAAATGTGAGTTGGTTCGAAATGGGAGGAAAGTGGTTTTGGGAATACCACCAATGGTATTCGTACGAGGGATGGGCGGTAAATGGTTTTTCCCCGGGTGAATGCGATACAAGTCCCTGGGCGACGTGTGTCCAACAAAAACCACTGTTTTCGCGTTGAAAACGAGCGATCCATTCTTTTGGTGAAATGAACGCAAAATTGAATGTTAACCGTCCGATCTGGGGGGGGGCAGATCCACGGCTATAAGCGAGAGCGCCAAATGGAAAAGATGTGCGGTAGAAGAATGATGGGGCCGAGCTGACGTGGGCTCTTTGGTTGTGAGGTGAAAAGGTTCTTCGGGCGGGGTTAAATGATGAAAGTGGGGGATGGCCGTCAGATTAACAAGATCAATGGTGGGAATTTAATCCGGGTGAATGGGTAAATGGAGATCAGGAAATGAAAATGAAGGGGAGGAAGGCCTGACTACCGTTGGATTGATGAGATCAACGTTCAGATGGTTTGGAGGAATAAGTGAATCAGAGTAGAAATCTGAGAGAATACAAAGGTTTTGGGATTTTTTACATGGAAAAGGGGTTTATAAGAGCGGAGGAGGGGATCAATGGGAACCATTGGATCGGGAGGATCAACAGCCCAAATTAACTTCAGCGGGTCGAAAATCGGTGGAGAGATGGGTGTGGGAAGGAGGAATTTAGAGCTGTGATGTGCCAATGACCGATGGGAGGAGTAAGTGAAATGGTCAATGGGAGAAGTAGGGGCGATGGAAGGAGGACCGTTAGATCTGGGAGAGATCAACGGTCGGGATCTAATCGGCGGAGGATTCATCATTGAAAAAAGGAACGGGAACGAGAAAATGGGGATCGCCGATGGAGCGAGAACCATCCGATCTGGATTAGATCAACGACAGAGATTCACTCAGGGGATTGCATCGGCAGGGGAAATGAGAATGGGAACGAGGAAATGTGGAAGCTGTGATGTGCCGATGCGATGAAGTGCCGATGGTGCGATGCGATGGCGAAGTGCGATGGCCGTCAAATCTTGGGGATTGGACAGTCCCGATCTCATCGGAGGATCGGCATATCGGCAGAGTAGGGGTCTGGGAAAGAAGAAATAGGAATTGCGATGTGCTGATGAGCCGATGGGCTGATGGGCCGATGCACTTGGGCATAGAGCGCGGTCTTATGGTGGAAAAAGGGGCTCGGGCTTAAGCGAAAGGGGCTTAAGGCCTTATACTTAAAAATGAAGGATTTGGACAGAAAATGAAGGTTTTTTAGGATTTTTGGAGTTTTCAATAAGGGGAAAAAATGGTTGCAAACCAGAATAAAGGGATTTTATCAAGTTCAAAGGGGATTTTGAGGAAAAATAAAGGGTAAAAATGGGAAAAATGGGTGAAATGAAGGGGTTTTCAGGGGGTTTTTTCAAAGGAAAAAATGATGGAAAATGGGTCTAAAAACAGTCTCCTTCATGATAACAACAGGGTTTTTGAAGGATTTTGATGAAGATATCAGTGGAAAGGATCTTTGGCCAAGGTACACAACAAGGCTTCAAGAACTGACAATTTTTCTTAAAACTTGTTTCTTGAAGACTAAAAGACCTGTTTTAGCCATCATCAGTTATGACCAAATTTTATTGATGGCTAACAGTGGCTCTACTTGGGGAAGGTAGCTCCTTGGAGGTGTCAAGAACCTCAGAGAATAAATCTCTAGAAAGAAGAATAGTGCCTTGATCCATTGGGCAACATTCTTTTCTTTCTTTTGTTGGCTATCTTTGGATTTGAGAACATTTCAGCAATCTGTAGCATATGACATTCATCAAAGCAGCATCATTACCTACCCAATCCTACTTTTCCTAGCATTTTTTCTTCAGTAGGTGCACTTGGACTTGCAAACCCTTTTAAATAAACATTTTATTCTTTTCAAAAACAGGAAGAACTGATCTATTTCTACCCTTTTAACCTCCATGAGTTCAGATTAAATAGTTGAACTCAATAATTCTCTACCTAAGCTACTATCTGTCAAGATTAAGTTGTTTGACAGATCTGCATTCTCTATATTCTAAAACAGAAATTTAAAACATAGTCAATTCAGGATTAAGCAGTCTGATTTGCTATGGTTTCTATGGATTTATGTACAAGCTGCACATAGACTTTATTTGCAGAAAAATAAAACAAAATTCTGAAGGCTTAAGATCTAAAAATTATAAACATCCTTCTATTCTTTTTCTAGCTCTGGTTTTCATCTATTTAGAGCTATCTTTTTCCTTTTCTTGGTTCGGATTTTGAGTTTGTTTGAACCATTCTTTTCTATCCTAATATATTCTACTGATAAGTCAAGTCTGAAATAATCTTATCAATCAGTGCTTCTACTAACTTATCAACATAAATTTAAAGTATGTTCAGCCATGATTAGGCTAGATGATTGAACAATATATCATTTTTTAATCAGCAGTGGTGCCTAGAGTTGCTCACTTTCAGAAAATTCTCTTTTCTTTCTTTGGTTCATATTTTGAGTTTGTTAGAACCATTTTTTTTCTATCCTAATATTTTCTACTGATAAGCCAAGATTACATTGTTTGGCGAATCTGTTTTCACTAACCTATCAGCACAAAATTGAAATTTACTTAGTCATGATTAGGCTGTATGACTAAATAACCGTTTCTTTTCAAGCAGTGGCATTTGACTTGCACACTTTCAGATTTTTCTCTTTTTGAGTATGGGGATGTACCTCTTTTGAATATGTCCTCCTTTTTTGTACCCCTTTTTTTATTGTTTTTTGTATTTTCTATGATCTCCTTTTGTAAACTATGTTGTGTACAATTAAAAACAAAAACTTTAAAACTAGGAATCTTGGCAGAAATAGTGCTTGAGCATCCTGCCATTGACAGGACCTCCAAATAAATCTTCTCCATTCAATTCTTGCAGAAAAAATGCATTATGAACTTTGATAGAATGAATGATGTAGGGCCCTTTCCACAGATTCTAAAATTTTCCATGTTTTCCCTTTTCTTCCCTTATAGAATCCCACTTTAGAACTAAATTTCCAACTTGGAAATAATTTTCTTTAGCCCTCTTGTCAAATAACTTCTTGATGCTTTCTTGGATTGTTTGTGTTCTCTTATATACTTCCTCTCTGGACTGTTGTAAATGAATAGTCTGTTTGATTCTTCTTTGCATATCATTCTCTTCAGTTTGCACTTCTTGAAGGAGTTTCATGTTTGGAACTCCTAATGATGTTGGGAAAATTGCATCCATGCCATAAACCAGCTAATAGGGAGACATATTTATAGATTTCTTGGTAGTTAATCTATCAGCCCATAAAGCATGAATAAGCTTACTATGCCATGATTTCTGATTTTGCTCCAACAATTTTTTGATAATATTGACAAGGATTTTATTGGAGGATTCAGCTAATCCATTCCCTTGGGGATAGTAGGCAGTAGAATTACCCAATGTGATATGATATTTATAGCAGAATTCAACCATTTTTTTAGACTTGAAAGCAACAACATTATGTGTGATAATTTTTCTAGGACAACCAAATCTGGATAGCATGTTAGTTTTAAGGAACTTGATAATGACAAAGTCAGTAGCATTCCTAGAAGGTATGGCTTCTATCCACTTGGTAAAATAATCAGTGGCAGTGAGGATCCACTTATGTTGGGTTGAAGAAGATGGGTGAATTTCCCCAATGAAGTCCAAACCCCATTTTTGAAAGGGAGCCTCAACGCTGATAGGCTGCAAAGGTAGTGGTAAGAGTTTTCTCCTGCCATCAAAGATTTGGTGCTTGTGGCAGGACATGAATAACTTATGGGTGTCTGGGAAGAGGGTGGGCCAATAGTATCCAAACCTGAGGATCTTGTTTGCTGTGGTATTCCAGTTAATATTTCCTCCACATTCTCCATCATGTAGCTCATGCATGATTTTTCCTGCATCAAACTCAAGTAAACATTTAAGTAAAATCCCCACAACATTTTTCCAATACAAAACTCCATCCATTATACAATAATTTAAAGCCTTCTGTTTGACAAATCTAGCTTTTGTTTTTGACAAAGAAGGAGGAGCATTCATATAAAGTAACACATATATGATGTCAGCATACCAAGGCGAGTTCATGAATGTTTCTTCAATGAATGGTGCTGTGCATTATTCTATCTCTTCCAAAATATCAACCATGTTCATATCTAAATCTTGGAAGTTTGACTCAGCCTTGAGTTTTTCTAATCCCTGCCCTTTGATCAGTTTGGTGAGTCTGATTTCCAAATCATATTCTAAAATGGTAGCAATCCACTTGCCCCTTTTACCATCAGGGTCTTGATTAAGTATATCTTTGACAACCATGTTTGGGACAAAGGCTATGATATGTGAATGAAAAATATAAACTCTAAAAGCCTTCAAAGCTTTGATTAAGGCAAAGGCTTGTTTCTCCATAATGTTATACTTTAAAGGGGCATCTGTTGAGTCTCAAATCTGCATTGTTCTTATACATCTTCCTAGACCTTTTTCATTCACCTGAACCTCCCAAGTTGTCAATATCATTGTATATTAATTGCAAAAGAGCATCTAAAATGGTTTTTAACTATATTTTTGTGTCTGTTGTTTGATTTAGATTTTGCTCATTTAGCTGCGGAATCTTGCCACTTTCCGCAGCTGCTGCAACTTTCCGCAGCCATTTTGTGAAACTCTATGTTACAGGTGTCTTCAGGTAAAACGAACCACATGGGCAAGTCAGAAATGATGTGGACATGGATCGTGTCCTATTGGCTCGAGAAAATTCACCTAAGGAGGCTACGGTCAAAGGTGGCCAAGTGGAAGTCAACCGTAGAGTCCCACGATGACAGGACTCTGTTTCTCGTCACGTGGAGATTTATATGGCCGTTTATGAATTGCGGGAGACAAATCAACACCTGTACATGGCTCCATAAGCCGAATTCAAACATCCACTCTTCATAGATTTACTCCTCATCGCGGCCATGATCCTAGATCTCTGGACGTAATGGTTTACGTGTTCTCTATCAGCATAAACTTTGGGAAATTAGTTATATCACCTTCAGTATAAATAACCCGTTTGTATATGCATAAGAGTTAGTTTTTTATTAGTCTCCATTAGCTTCCAGATAGCTCCGTAATGTAATTACGTTGCCACTGTGCCGTAATATCACCTTTCTGTTATGACTGCATTTTAATATATAAGAAGACTCTGTTTCCAAGCGTAATTCGTACTTGAAGATTGTTGCCAAGGTTGGTGTAGAGGGCCCCTGCACACGCTGAGGTTTTGTGCATTATTGTATAGTTCTTGTTTTATTTCTTTAAGCTCATTGTGCCATAATTCATTCATGTGTTTATACATTGCATCTTTCATAGTATATATGCTTCATTTCTGTTTATAATCTTTCATGCTTTACATCTTGCTTCTGTCCATAATCTTTCATGTTTTATGTTATTGTTAACTGATCAGTGTTCTTGTTTCGGGTTATAAATAGGCAGCCCGGGCATTTGCATAACTTTTTGACTAATGACATGGAATTAATATTGTTCTGCTGCTAATTTACTTTTCTTAGTTTCTGTTTAATTTCAGTACTGCTTTGTTTATTTCAATCTTGCACATTTGTTTCAATAGTTAGATTTAGATATATCAAATTGTTCATGTCATTTTCAGTTACCTCCGAAAGCCACAGCTGGACTGATGGTGAGGGATTGAAGTATGAATGTATAGTTTGATATTAGTTTACTTTCTGCAAGTTAGATATATTAAATTGCTCATGATATCTTCAGTTACCTCCGAAAGCCACAGCTGGACTGATGGTGAGGGATTGAATTATGAATGTGTAGTTTGATATTAGTTTACTTTCTGCAAGTTAGATATCAGGTTACTCAAGTTGTTTATGGTTACCTCCGAAAATCATAGCTGGACTAATGATGAGGGATCGGAAGATAAGTTGATGTAATTTGATTTAGATTTACTTTGTTGCAACTTTTGGATTTCTTTCAGCATAGTTTCTTTTATGTTTGAACAACAGCAAGAATAATGAGTTTCATGATCGGTAGTTCATTGTTTGTTTGACTAGAGTAGTGATGCAATTTCATTTTCTTTAATTTCATTTTCTTTTAAGAATTGATTTTGTCATTGTGTTTTTTTTTAATTCTTTTGAAGTTTGGAAAATCATTAGAAAGACATTGTTGTCTTGAATATTTGTCTCCATACTTGTCTTTTAGAATTTAACAAAAATCCAAAAATGACAAAAAAGTAAGAGATAGGTTATCTTGGACATATAGTGCACCACACTTCGTCAGCTTACGAATCCTGGATTGACAAATTAAATGTAGCAATTTAGGACACACTAAATTGACCAAACATTTTGGCGCCGTTGCCGGGGAAGTGTAACTAGGTAGCCAATTTCTTAAAAAAAAAACACAAAATCATAAAAGAAGGGAAAACTTGATAACTTCTTGAAGTATGCTCTCCTCTTGCACCTAGTGTAATCTGGAGGATCAGAAAAGAGAGTTATTGGTTTAGTAATTTCTTAAGTATGCTCTCTTCTTGCACCTAGTGTGACCTGGAAGATCAGAAAGAGAATTATTAGCCCAACTTTAATATATATATATATATATATATATATATATATATATATATAAAATGACATGCATAGAGCAAGAGATTCTAGGGGAAGGTTTATAGCTAAAGCCAAGAGTTCGATTTTCACAACTCCATCTTCTTCAAGGCATAGACCAGATTCACCACCATCTACCCCTAGCCTTAAGATTTTTGGAATTCAAGGAGCAGTTGAATTAGAGGATTCTCCTATACCACCTACTAAATCTCATTTAGAAAAGGAAGAGACTCCCTCTCATCCTCCCTTGATAGAAGAACTAGAGGACTTTAAGGACTCTAAAGAAACTATCATGGCAGAGGAAGTAATAGATGGATTTGGAGGTAGAGGTAGAAGAGGAGAAAACAATGGAGACAACAATGGTGAAGGAAATAATGGAAGAAATAGGGAAGGAGACAACTTGTTTGGATTCCCTATAGTTGATGAGGAAACTCATACAACGATGAAAAATATCTCACCATATGTCCTCCCTAACTTTTATGGATTGCGAAGTGAGGATCCTGAAACATTTCTGTTTGAGTTTGAAGTTGTGTGCCGAACCTATGACTATATGGAAGACTCTCAAAAACTCAAACTGTTTCCTTCAACTTTGAAGGGATCTGCTTTGAAATGGTTCGTGGGATTAGCCACTCAATCTATTAGGACTTGGAATGATATGAAACAAACATTTTTGGATAGATACTTGGACTATTGTATGCCCACCAATCACAAGGATGAGGTATTCAAAATGATGCAAAAAGAAGATGAAAACTTGGAAGATTTACTTGAAAGATTTCAATACAACTTGAAAAGAGAAAAGATGAGCAACTTAGGTGATGAAACCTTGAAAGCCCTCATATTAAAAGCCATTAGAGATGAATGGATAGATATTTTAAACATGATGGGGAAAGGAGACATTTCTCAACTTCCACTTCGTGACATAACAGAACTATGTGTCCATCTCTCAAGAGGAAAATCTAAAATAGGAAAAGGGCCTAGGGATCCTTCTCTTATTAGGGCTAACAAATCTACAACTGGATCAGTAAGTAGGGTAGAGATTGGTAATATTCTTTATGAGTTCAAAACTGATATCTTAGGGAGCCTTAGTGAACAAATAGACACCCTTAAAATCCAAAACAAGCAGAAAGAAGAAACAGATGCTTTAGCCATCTTTTGTCCGAAATGTAGGAAGAAACATGCTTTAAGGGAATGTCCCTTGGATGCAAAAGTTGTAGAAACATGTATGGTTTGCTCAGAAAATCATGAGATCAAGGATTGTCCTTCAATCCCTGGACTCAAAGCTGTTTTTCAAGAAGATCCAAATTCAGTAGAATCTCTCTGTTTTGTCGCAAGGAGACCTTGGCAGGGACAACAATCTCAAGGGTTTAATAACCCTATGAATCTTCAAACCCCACCAAATTGGAATCCTTGGCAAAAACCTTGGCCCCAAAATCAGAATTCATATCAGCCATGGGTACAAGGGATGCAAAATCCTTATGGGAGATTTGCTCAATTTTATCAATATCCTCCATCTTTTCAAAATCAACAAGCTCCACAATTTCCAAGCCCAAATCCACAACTTTCAGTGCCATTTCCACAACAACAACCTTCTCAACAAAATACAAATCCTCAACTCATGCTCCCATACCAACAGAAGACAAATCAACTTCCAGCTCAGCCATTGCCAAATCCTAACAATAAGAATCCTCAAACTACTTATATGGTAGAAGGACAACAATTTCCTACCTATATGATTGTTCCTTTCAACGATGTACAACTCAGATCTGGTAGAGTTTTAGAAAAACCTTCTATAGACATTCAAGAGCAAGATACCTCTGAGGAGGACTCTCTTCAAGTCAATAAGGGTTCTAAGGAAGAATCTCTTCAAAATTCAAAAATTCAAAAAGAAAAAGAAAAGCTAGCATCCACAACTCCTATAGTTGAGCAACATGTATCTTCATCTACACCTCCTTTTCCGGAAAGACTACAAATTGATAAGGGGGTGGAAAAACAAATCTTGTTGCCTAACTATGACTTTCTAGATGAATTGAAGAATGTTTGTATCAAGATTCCATTGTTACAAGCCATTCGAGAAATTCCTATTCTAGCAAAAACCATAAAGGAGTTGAGTTTCAAAAGACCAGGAAGGAAACTAAAAGACACAAGAAGAATCCACCTGGTAGGAAAGATTGCAGATATTATGATGGGAAAAATTACCATGCCGAAGTATGTAGATCCAGGAAGTCCAATTGTCAAGACACATATAAATGGGATAGAAATTCCAAACACATTGATTGACTTAGGGGCTGCTATCAACATTATGAGTAAACAGACTATGGAACAACTAAAACTTCCTAACCTTCTTTTTACACCTACTTTACTGCAACTTGCAGATCGATCAATTATTAAACCAGATGGTGTATTAGAAGATATTTCAGTCTCCTTAGATTCTTGGGAATATCCAGTAGATTTTATGATTTTGACTCCCAAGAGTAATCTAGGAGGGCACCCACTTATCTTAGGAAGACCTTGGTTAGCCACAGCTGATGCTTTCATTAGTTGTAGATCTAGGGATATGTACATTTCTAATGGTAATTCGACAAAGAAATTCAATTTGTATCCTCCAGCAAAAGCAATCACAGAAGTAGGAGACAATGAATGGGTTGATGATGAGGACACTATACAACCTGTCTTTACCATTTCAGAAATTAGTGAGGATAGTCAAATTCTGAACACATTAGAAAATTTTGAGATATCTTTAGAATATGACCCCACACAATTTCAGTTGGAATCTGACATAGAATATTTATCATCAAGACAAATGTCTCTTTACTCTATGGAAGAGTTTGGTAGTTCTACCATTGAGATTTTTCCAGGAAAAACATTGAATATCAACAAACATTTGGAAAAGTCACAACAAAAAGAACTAATCAAAATCTTGCAAAAACATTCTACTCCATTTGCATGGGAGTATACTGACATGAAAGGTATTGATCCTAAGACTTGCATCCATCATATCTATATTGAGGAAAACAGTAGACCAATCAGACAACCTCAAAGAAGGATGAATCCAAATCTGAGGGAGATAGTGAAAGAAGAGCTCCAAAAACTACTCAATGTAAACTTCATTTATCCAATTTCAGATAGTCGATGGGTTTCTCCTCTGGTTATAGTACCTAAAAAGAATGGTAAATGGAGGGTGTGCATTGATTACAGGGAATTGAACAAAGCAACTTTGAAGGATCACTTTCCTTTGCCTTTTATCGATCAGGTATTAGACACATTAGCAGGTAAAAAGTACTTTTCAATTTTGGATGGTTTTAGTGGCTATAATCAAATTCAGGTAGCACCTGAAGATCAAGATAAGACCACATTTACTTGTCCATGGGGAACTTTTGCCTACTGAGTGCTTCCTTTTGGGTTATGTAATGCACATGCAACATTCCAAAGAGCAGTACTAGGAATTTTTTCTGATCTAATCCATGATTGTGTAGAGGTTTATATGGATGATTTTACAGTTTATGGTAATTCATTTGAAGAAGCATTAGAAAATTTGGAAAAAGTTCTTATAATATGTAAAGAAACAAACCTTTCATTAAGCCATGAAAAATGCTTTATGATGTTTACTGAAGGGATTGTTTTGGGGCATCATATTTCAGGAGATGGGATTAAGGTTGATATATCAAAAGTTGAAGTCATCTCCAAGTTGCCTATTCCAAATATTCAAAGAGATGTTAGAAGTTTTCTAGGATTTACTGGTTACTATAGAAGATTTATAGAAAACTTCACTAAAATAGCATCTCCACTCTTCAAATTGCTTACAAAAGATTGTGAATTTAAATGGGATCCTGATTGTCAATCAGCCTTTGAAACTTTGAAAACAAGAATATATGAAGCACCTATCTTGAGAGGACCAAATTGGAAACTCCCTTTCCATATTTCTACGGATGCTTCAGATACAGCTCTAGGAGCTGTGTTGGGTCAAAAAGATTTAGTTCCTTATGCCATTTATTATACCGGTAAAAATTTGACTCCCACAGAGTTGAACTATACTGTGACTGAAAAAGAGTTTTTAGCTGTTGTTCATGCAATTAATAAGTTTAGACATTACATAACAGGCTATGAAACTTTTATTCATACTGACCATTCTGCAATTAGATATTTAATGAAAAAACCTGTTACTAATGGCAGAGTGACAAGATAGCTCTTACTTTTGCAAGAATTCAATATTACTGTGTTGGATAGACCAGGAAAACAAAATACAGTAGCTGATTTCTTGTCTAGGATTCAGAATACTAAAGAAGATTCTCCTGTAGAAGATAAGTTTCCTGATGAATACTTGTTTGCATTAACTATTAAGACCCCTTGGTATGCAGATATTGCTAACTATTTGGTTACAGGGAAACTACCTTCACATTTATTTCCAAGAGAAAAACGAAAGATTATTCAGGAGAGTTCAAAATATTCCTGGATTTCTAACGAATTGTTTAAAACAGGGCCAGATCTTGTGATCAGAAGATGTGTCAGGGAAGATGAAATGCCTGATATTCTTAAGGCATGTCATGATGAACCATGCGGCGGACACTTTGCAGACAAAAGGACGGCCTATAAAATCCTCTCTTTAGGATATTGTTGGCCTTCCCTCTTCAAAGATGCAAAACAATATGTCAAAAGGTGTGACAGCTGCCAAAGAGTAGGGAAACCTACCCTTTCAAATGAAATGCCATTGCAAACACAGGTGCTCATTGAACCCTTTGAAAAATGGGCTTTAGATTTCATTGGACTTATTAATCCACCATCTAAGCAAAAGAAGTATATATTGGTTTGTACTGATTATGTTACTAAATGGGTAGAAGCCAAAGCATTAGTATCTGCTACTGAAAATTCAGTTGTTCATTTTCTTTATGAGGATATTTTTTCTCGCTTTGGTGTTCCAAGAGAAATTGTGACAGATCAAGGAAGCCAATTCACATCCAACTTGGTGGAGAAATTGATGGAAGAATACAAAATCAAGCACAAAAGATCTACTCCTTACCATCCGCAAGAAAATGGTCAAGTGGAGTCCACAAACAAAGTTCTTGAAAGTATCATCACCAAAACTGTTCATCTACATAGAAGAGATTGGGCAGAAAGGCTTCCCGAAGCCTTGTGGGCCTACAGAACTACATGGAGAAATACAACAGGACATTCTCCCTATGAACTTGTTTATGGGAAAGAAGTCCTGCTCCCCATTGAGTTCCAAGTCAAGACCTTCAAGATAGCAGTTCAATTGGGGATGAATTTATCAGAAGCCCAAAAGCACAGAATGGAGCAATTAAATGAGCTAGATGAGATCAGACAAGAAGCAATTTTAAAAACTGATCTAGTTCAATATCAAAGAGCTAAATGGCATGACAAGTACATCAAAGAGAAGAAGTTTCAAGAAGGAGATTGGGCATTGTTATTTGATTCCAAGTTTAAATATTTTCAAGTAAAATTTCAGACTCATTGGCTTGGGCCATATGAGATTGACAAGATCTTTAGCAATGGAGCTGTAAGAATCAAGACCATTGATGAGTTTCAAACTCCTCTTATTGTGAATGGCCACAGATTGAAAGTTTATCATAAGCCACTCTCAAAAGAGGATTTTGTCAAAAATTTTCAAGAAAATTCTGCAATCAGGCTGGTACAGAAGAATTCTTCTTCTCCACCAGCCTAGCTTTTGTTCTTTTCAGTTAAAAAAAAGAAAAAAGAAAAAAGAAAAATTTGTATAAGCTTGAAAACCAATCACTGATTGGCAGTCTTATACAGAAAATATAGGATGAAAATCAGGAACACCTGACACTCTATATTTTCCAAAAAAAATATCTCTTTCATTTCACAAGTTTTGTGACCACCCACTCCATTCCATTCCACTTCATTTCACTTCATTTTATCTATTTCATTCCATTTTCACCAATAAAATTCTTTTTTATGACCATTTCCATCTAGTCATTTGTCATCCGTTCATTTCCATTCACCCAAATAATAGTTGTGTCAGTTTCCGCAGCTGACATATATTTCCGCAGCTGACACCAGTTTCCACAGCCAGAAGCAGATTCCGCAGCTACCACTCTGTTTTCAAAAGAATGTACAACCAGATGTTATTTCCATAATCATGAAATTAAATGCAGGTGAGAGGACCAATTATGAAGACATGGGGCATTCAAGATACCAATGAAGAGCAACTAATTGAAGACCAAGGAAAAAGGCAAAGATTCCAAGGTATGAGTAAAAATTCATTTCAAATAGCATTGAAAACACATTTTTATATAGTTCTAAACCATAAGCTCCATCCATTATGTGCCATGATTATATTGACAAATTCCGTAACCCTTTCACGATCTCCATATGATCCTCCCGCATTCATTCTCAAACGGTTCCGTAATTAAACCCCCGATCTTCACTCATACTACAATATTCCACCGGTGACAATGAGACGTAGTTGATTTGACCACAGGCTCTTTCAGCCGCATAAAATCCATAGCCGTTGTTTAAACGTGCTTACATTTATTTTGCAGCCACCAAATTTCAAAACACTTCCGGATGTGTTATACTCCTCCTGTTGTTCTATTAATCTCACAGCCGTATCTCTGCCGTGCTCACGAAACCCCTCTCTGTTCCGCCTCACTCCATTTCGTTCTCTGTTACGCTACAACCTATATATCCACTCTCTGATATCTACCTACAGTCATTGTGCTCATTTCTGTGCATTCAACCGTTCTACTTCCATTGAACCCTCACGCAGGCAAATTTTTGAAGAGCAGAAAGAAGGATGGGTAAATTGCTAAGAGCAGAACCAAAAGGACCTAAATTCATGGAGGGATATCCGCAAGTCAGGGATATATTGAAGAAAGAAAAGTGGCTGCGGTTTATCCAAAAGTTCAGAGGCTATCATAAAGAAGTGACAAAAGCATTTGCAAGGTCGTTCAATGGCCTGGAAGTAGAGATTGGAGACCTTAAGTTTGCGGTGAACGAGGCATCTATAGCATCTGCCACGGAACTTCTTCAAGAGGGTGAGCGTTGGTTTAAGAATAAAAGCATTAGTGATGAAGCCTGGAGAACAATCTTACGAAACCAAGGTATGGACATAACTATTTTTAAAAGAGGAATTCTTGTTCATGCATTGAAAGAGGAATGGGCTACTTTGCTGTTAGTTGTTCAAAAATTCATTACCTGTGAAGGCCGTTTTGGGTCCATGTATATGTACCACACCAGATTGATGATGAATTTTCTAGATAATCAAACTCTCAATCTCCCATATCTTCTATTCAATAGTTTGAAGAAAATGTCTGTGACTTTTCAGAAGCATTTAGGAGATGTAGAACCACATCTATATCACCACGGTCTTGTAAAAATTTTTGATTGAAAAAGAGTTAAAGGAGAAGAAAGACACATGGGAACAATTTTTGGTTAGAAATTTCTTTGAGGAACCTCAGGAAATTCCTGAAGGTAGCACATCAAGAAGGAGTAGGAGAAAAAGAATAAATGATGAAACTCAAAGTACTCCTACTCAAGAAATTCCTGAAGGTAACACATCAAGAAGGAGTAGGAGAAAGAGAACAAATGATGAAATTCAAAATACTCCTACTACTACAATTGAAATAAATGATAGGGAAGAGAGACTGTCAAAGAGGAAGAAGAAAGAAACTAAAGGTAAAAATCCAATAACATCAAAAGAGAGAAAAAATATTGAGGCTATACATCAAACTCCTTCTTCCGAAGAAGAAGATCATCAAGTGTTATCTGAGAGATTGGTTCATCTTCAAGAACAGTTATCTATAGCCAAGAAGAAAGAGAAAGGGAAACAAAATAAAAAAGATAGTGGTCCACAGCGTGTGAGAAGAAGTTCCAGACTTAAGGGGAAATTGAGGAAAACGCAAATGAAGGGACCTCATTTTATCGATTTGGGAGAAGAAACATCTGAACAGTCCCTAGCTGACCATAGTCCATCTCACTCTCAATCAGTCAGTGAACCTGGTTCATTTCATTCTCAGTCAGACATTGAACATAGTCCATCCCATTCTCAGCAAGATGTTGATGTGAGCCCTTCTCAGCTAGATTTTGAAGATAACTCTCCTTCACGGCATTTTGGGGACAGCCCAATAAAAATGACACCTGATATAGACCCCAAGCAGCAAGAAGTATATGATTATATAGAATCTTTAGAAAAAGAAGCTACAGGTCCCAGTACTTCGTTCATTCAGCCTCACACAGTACAAGATGATTTAGTCCAATCACCGAACCAGGAAGTCTTTGAGCTAGAGCTTTTAAATAAACACATTAAAAATGAAAATGAGACATTGAAGGAACAAAGAAAATTGGACAAAATCATTCATGATAATACCATGCTACATCTGGGAATATGGCAGAAGAAGAACAAGTTATTGAAAAAGAAATGCCAGAAGTTAAGCAGAGCACTAGTTAATATCAAATTTAGATGCTTAATGAAGAAGCCCAGGATGTTGGCAGCACCAAGGAAGAAGAGGAGAGGGCTGGATGTACTGGCTGAAGTGTCAAGGCATATGAACTGAGGAAGGATTATAAAAATTTTTGGTTTCATGAGGACATGCAACACCTTCACAGTGGGGGTATGTTGAGTCTCAAATCTGCATTGTTCTTATACATCTTCCTAGACCTTTTTCATTCACCTGAACCTCCCAAGTTGTCAATATCATTGTATATTAATTGCAAAAGAGCATCTAAAATGGTTTTTAACTATATTTTTGTGTCTACTATTTGATTTAGATTTTTCTCATTTAGCTGCGGAATCTTGCCACTTTCTGCAGCTGCTGCAACTTTCCGCAGCCATTTTGTGAAACTCTATGATACAGGTGTCTTTAGGAAAAACGAGCCACATGGGCAAGTCATAAATGATGTGGACATGGATCGTGTCCTATTGGCTTGAGCAAATTCACCTAAGGAGGCTACGGTCAAAGGTGGCCAAGTGGAAGTCAACCGTAGAGTCCCACGGTGACAGGACTCTGTTTCTCGTCACGTGGAGATTTATATGGCCGTTTCTGAATTGCGGGAGACAAATCAACACCTATACATGGCTCCATAAGCCAAATTCAAACATCCACTCTTCATAGATTTACTCCTCAATGCGGCCATGATCCTAGATCTCTGGACGTCATGGTTTACGTGTTCTCTATCAGCATAAACTTTGGGAAATTAGTTATATCACCTTCAGTATAAATAACGCGTTTGCATATGCATAAGAGTTAGTTTTTTATTAGTCTCCATTAGCTTCCAGATAGCTCTGTAATGTAATTACGTTGCCACTGTGCCGTAATATCACTTTTATGTTATGACTGCATTTTAATATATAAGAAGACTCTGTTTCCAAGCGTAATTCGTACTTGAAGATTGTTGCCAAGGCTGGTGTAGAGGGCCCCTGCACACGCTGAGGTTTTGTGCATTATTGTATAGTTCTTGTTTTATTTCTTTAAGCTCATTGTGCCATAAGTCATTCATGTGTTTATACATTTCATCTTTCATAGTATATATGCTTCATTTCTGTTTATAATCTTTCATGCTTTACATCTTGCTTCTGTCCATAATCTTTCATGTTTTATGTTATTGTTAACTGATCAGTGTTTTTGTTTCAGGTTATAAATAGGCAGCCCGGGCATTTGCATAACTTTTTGACTAATGACATGGAATTAATATTGTTCTGCTGCTAATTTACTTTTCTTAGTTTCTGTTTAATTTCAGTACTGCTTTTTTTATTTCAATCTTGCACATTTGTTTCAGTAGTTAGATTTAGATATATCAAATTGTTCATGTCATTTTTAGTTACCTCCGAAAGCCACAGCTGGACTGATGGTGAGGGATTGAAGTATGAATGTATAGTTTGATATTAGTTTACTTTCTGCAAGTTAGATATATTAAATTGCTCATGACATCTTCAGTTACCTCCGAAAGCCACAGCTGGACTGATGGTGAGGGATTGAATTAGGAATGTGTAGTTTGATATTAGTTTACTTTCTGCAAGTTAGATATCGGGTTACTCAAGTTGTTTATGGTTACCTCCGAAAATCATAGCTGGACTAATGATGAGGGATCAGAAGATAAGTTGATGTAATTTGATTTAGATTTACTTTGTTGCAACTTTTGGATTTCTTTCAGCATAGTTTCTTTTATGTTTGAACAGCAACAAGAATAATGAGTTTCATGATCAGTAGTTCATTGTTTGTTTGACTAGAGTAGTGATGAAATTTCATTTTCTTTAATTTCATTTTCTTTGAAGAATTAATTTTGTCATTGTGTGTTTTTAAAATTCTTTTGAAGTTTGGAAAATCATTAGAAATACATTGTTGTCTTGAATATTTGTCTCCATACTTGCCTTTTAGAATTTCACAAAAATCCAAAAACGACAAAAAAGTAAGAGATAGGTTATCTTGCACATATAGTGCGCCACACTTCGTCAGCTTACGAATCCCGAATTGACAAATTAAATGTAGCAATTTAGGACACACTAAATTGACTAAACAACATCCCTTAAGGATTTACTGAAGAAAGATATAGGCTACTCTTGCCCTATGATGTTCTTTTGCAACAATACTACTGCCACAGTATGTTTAGAGGCAAAGGAGAAAATGTAAAAGTCTTTGGTGAAGCCAGGGTTGATTAACACTGGTGTTTGTGTGAGTGCTTATTTTACTAGTTCAAAAGATTGTTTTGCTTCCATATTCCACTTCACTCCTACTTCATTTTTCAACATATTCGTGATATTTCTTAGGAGCTCAGCAAGGTTAGGGATGAATCTTTTCAGGAAGTTAATCTTTCCAATGAAATATTGTAGCTCTTTAATGTTCCTAGGATGGCTGATTTGTAAGATGCCTTCTATTCTTTTGGGATCTATCTTGATTCCTTCCTCAGAGATGATGTGACCTAAGAGTTTTCGTTCCTGAAGGCCAAACAAAGTTTTCTTAGGATTTAGGGACAGGCCGTACTTTCTACATTTTTCATATACTTTTCTCAAGTGGACTAAGTGCTCCTCATCAGTCTTAGAGTAGACAATGATGTCATCAAGGTATATGACTATGAAGTAACCTATGTATTCTGAAAAATCTATGTCCATTGCCCTTTGAAATTAGCACCTGCATTCATTAAACCGAATGTCATTTTAACATACATGAACGTACCCCAAGGTGTAGTGAAAGCAGTTTTAAGTTGGTCACTTGGAAAGACTAGAACTTGGTTATAACCTGAGAAGCCATCTAGCAATGAGATTCTTTGTGAACCAACTATTTTTTGGAGTATGTGATCCATTTTAGGAAAGGGGTAATTGTCTTTCAAGGAGGCTTTGTTCAAATTTCTGAAGTCAATACAAAGCATAATTTCCCTGGTTTTCTTCCTAACTGACACAAGGTTGGACACCCATTTTGAGTATTGGAAATGGACTATGATCCTGGCATCGTACATATTTTTGATTTCTTTCTCAACTGAGGGTAACAAGAGGGGTTTTATTCTTCTCAACTTTTGTTTAAATGGTTTCTGATTTTCTTTGAGAGGAATTTTATGTTGGATGATTTCAGTGTCATAGAATTTCAAGTCTTCATACCCCCAAGAAAACACATCTTTAAATTCTCTAAAAAGCTCAATGTATTTCTGTTTTGTGTGAGATGGGAGAGTTTTGGATAGCTTGATTATTTTGGGCTCTTTCATCCCTCCAATGTTACACTCTTCTACATTTGTTTCAGTGGTTTCCATCTTGGGTTTTTTAGCTACATCATTAAAATCAAACAACTCTTCTAGTGGTGTAAGGCCTCTTGGCAAGGTGTCATATTTGTACTGCAGAATTTCAAATTCTCTTTAATCTGATTTATCAAATACTTCTGCAACACAAGGGTTTTGAAGGTGGTTTATATCATCATCAAAGGGCAGCTCTATTTTGGGATTTTCTTTTTCAGCAGACTTATTTCTTTCAAATCTCAAACTCTGTTTTTTGCTTGCAAAGTCATTTCTGGATTGCAGAAAATCATCTATTTGGTCATCATTGTCAAACACTTTCCAATGGTTCAAGTTGTCTGGTACAGTAGGCCTGTTATTTATTTTGATGAGGCATTGATTATTTTCATAAGGTAAAGAGAAATTGCTGGAAGCAAAGGCAAGCTCATTGGCAAGGAAATTTTGGGCCCTAGGGATGAAAGTAAGCTCATATTTCTCAAAGGTTCTGAGAATGTCCAGGGCAGAATTTCTATATTCCCTTAACCTAGGGTTCTTGGTTGAATATTCTCCCTTAATTTGATTGATGATTAGTTCAGAATCTCCTTGGATCAAGATTTTCTTGGCTTTGAGATTTTTAAGTAAGTATAGACCAATAAGGAGAGCCTCATACTCTACAACATTATTGGTGCATTGAAAATCTAACCTATTGGAATGGCCTTCATTTGTGTTGTGGATCCAAACACCAGCCCCTGATCCAGCCTTACCATAAGATCCATCAAAGCTCATATGCCAAAGGGTGTCAATTTAAGTTTTTTCAATGTTCTATACTTCGAGGCTGCTAGAGTTTTGGGAGTCATTTCCTTGATTAGAGAGCTAGTTTGATTGTTATGGGGAACTTAGTTCTCTCTCATTTTCATTCACTTGTTCACTTATGTCATTTTCATTGTACATGATGAAGGAGTTGAGGTCTGAGTGAATGGAATAAATTGGTGTGTTATTTGGCCTATTTATGTTACTCACCATGTATTTCATGTGGGATTCCTGGTACAATCTTCTTGTTTGATTGAAAACTGGGATGGTGGCATAGGTCATGTCCATTTGAAGGCTACCCTGGAGTTTGGGCCCCCATGATCTAGATAAAAGCATGCCATACTTTGGGGGGATGTCAGCCACAACTATATCCATGACTAGACTCTTAGCGGTGATCTATGCCAGATTGACACACAGATCATTGATTAGGCCTAGACACTTAACCCTACTAGAATCAAAAGAATACAAGTCTTTGTAGGGCTTTCTGATTTCTAGGCCTAATCTCTCCATCACAACCTTTGGCATGAGATTGTGTGAAACACCGGAGTCTAGAATAGCATTATGCAGAATTTTGTCATGTATGTTCAGACTTACATAGAAATGAGGGACTGCTCCTTCTTGATATCTTCCCTCTACTTCAAGACCAAACAACAGTTCTGGTTTATCATTAGTTAAGTTTAAGGTATCAATATCCTTGCCTATTTTTAACACTTTGAAAATCTGGGATCTGTATACCTCTTGGGTTACCAATTCAGTGAGGGGTATAGTGAACTTGATTTTGGGAGTCTCCCCCTCAAAACTAAAAGGTGCAGGTGTCTTTATTGCATTTACATCAGTTTTATCGGCCATGAAATTTTCTATATTTTTAATTTTCTGATTTTGATTTGATGGTTTGGACAATAAGGTTTTTTTGGGGCCACTATTTGAAGTACTAGGGCAACTTGGATCATTACTAGGCTGGCTAGTCTTTTGCTTGTTTAGTTCAGTCTTCTTAGCCATAGTATTTGTGTTTTCTGCTGTCTTTTTAGGGATAGGTTCAGAGGTTTTTCTAACAGTAGTGTTTGGCTGATATGTTTTAGGAACATCTTGACTCTTCTTTCTCCTAAGGTTATACTGCCTATGGAATTCCATTATGGTGTTCTCAAATCCTAATCTATAGTCTTTAGAATCTTCATATGATTTCTCATTTGGTTTTGAGGAAAACATCCTTTGTTCTTCTTCAGTAAGGAATGTGTTATCCTTATCATCTGAACCTATGACATTTACATGGTCTTCTTCCAACTACTCAGGCTCTCTTTCTTCTTGATCTACATAGTTGTCTTGGAAAGGGGGTCTGATTTGTTGATCAGCATCTCTTTGTCTGTTATGAGGCTGATTTTTTCTAAAGTTCTGATTTTGGTTTTGGGATTGGTTTCTGTTTTGAGGAGCTGATTAATTTTCTCTAGATTGTGCTCTCTCATAAATGTTCATCCTCTTCATCATCTCCTCCATCATCCTTTCCAATTTTGAGTCAGATGTGGAAGGTGTAGCTTCATCCTTATATGACACCCTCTTCTCAGTCTTCATTCTAGCTCTCTTCTCAATCAAATTTGCTTCCACACTAAGAGCTCCCTTCTGCATGTCTTCTAAAGTTAAGGGATCCCTTTCTCTTAGCTGATAGGCCATTTCAGGATCAAATACTTCAGGGAATTTGGCCAAAGTTGAGCCCTGTGGAGGTTTCAAATCTGGGGGTAGTGCGTTATAAACATTATTAAATCTAGTGCAATAATTTTGAACACTTTCCCTAGTGTTTCTCTTCAGGTTGTTGTAATCCGAAATTATTTGGAGAGGGTTCTTCCTAATTTCCCATTTGTTTATGAATGATTGATGGAAAGCTTGGAGGTCAATAATACTATTAGGGGTTAATTTTTTGAACCATTTTCTTTCTTCTCCCCCTAACTTTGAGCAAACAATCTGAGTTTAATGGTTTCATCATCTATCTCATTTCTATCAAAATAGTCATTCATCTTGTCCACATGTAGTTGAGCAGTAATAGAACCGCTAGCATCATATAATAGAATCGTGGACTGATAGTCCTGTGGCAGATTTACTAAAGGTAAAGGAAGGACCAGAGGAGCATACCATGTTGCCATGATAGGAGGTTGTGGAAAAAATGGGGGGTTTACAAGTGGAGGGTTTATGAAAGGAGGGGGAGGATGGAATGGAGTAGTTTGAACAGTGGGTGTGTGGATAACAGAAGTACTTGGACCAACAAGAGACTGTTGAGCAGATCTAGGGTGAGAGAAACCGAAGTTATGAATGAAATGCAGATCATGTGGGGTGGTTTCTCTGCTATCAGTATGTTCACCACTATGTCGGGGTGAGTGTGGAGGCTCAAAGTCTATCTGTTCTATATCACTAAGTGACTTAGTTCTAGATGGGTTTCTTATGAATGGTAAGTCAACTTGTGTATCTAGCAGAGCTGAGAGATTTTCAGGGACAGAATTAGCTCTATGAATTGGTCTGACAACAGTTGAAGTCTTGGATTTAGGAGATTTCGTAAGGATACTTTCTGGATTATCAACTATCTTAGGAGGATTTGGGTAAGGGTGTGATCTAGTATAGATCCTTCGTGAAGCCATATCTCTTTATTCACACAAGGTGTAACTAGGCCTTTAAAAAATGTTTTGGACTAATTTGACACAATCCTAGAGCAACCTATGGGACTAGTGGGATGAGGAAGGCCTATTGGAGGCTAGTGGAGTCGCCAGGTGGATTTTTTGTTTTTGTTTTTTGAAATTTTGAAGATATGTATATAATGGTCCACCACCAAATTCTTCTACAAAATCAATCTAGGGAGTACTTTTGGGTTTTCATTTTCTTTATGCAGCCTTAAGGTTAATGAGTATCCCCTAAATAAGTCATTATCTTGCTAGGATGATGAAGTAATTAGTTTCTACTCCTGCTATGGGTTGGTTTTTAAGTCAGACTAGGGATGTATATGAGTCTATAAGAGTTTGTCAGACTACTATGAACTCAGTCCCACCATGATCGCCGCTATGTTAGCTCCCTATAATTTCTAGATTGATTGAGATACAAAATGACAAGGGTAACATCAAACCAAGCTTTAGAGTTATAGGATCCAGCCCTCCTAGTCTCAGAGAGGGATCTCTCAATATGTTTGTAAGGATGTATCTTGATGCTTTAAAGAGGTTGATTTTTAGGCTAGATGTTAAGTGTAGGGTATTTTGAGTGTTTTTCGTTGGGTATGATACTTTGATAGATTTTAGATAGGAAACATGGAAGATTGTTAAGTTATTGGGCAATGGAGTCTAACAAGGTCCAGATAAGTTCATCAATGGTGTTAAGAGAATTTGCAGGGAAAGTTTACTTGGTTGGTGGATTTTTTAAGGTTATGATGGATTTATGAAATGGACATTAAAGATTGAGAACAAAAAAATAATAAAGGGCTGAAATAGAATCCTTTATATACTTGTAAACTGAGGGAGTTAGAAAATTGATAAGAACAACGAGAGAATCAAAGGCATAAGAAGAACCTAATCCACTTGATTTCAGACTGAAAACAAATAATTAACCAAGACAAAAATTCAGATAAAAACTATATAAAGGTAAGAAACTTATCCAACTTTCAGAGATTTTATCATCTAGAGTAGGAAAAAATTTAAGATACACAAGTAACTATAACCATAGAAGGAGAGAAAAACTTTAACATCCAAAGTTACAGCTATAAGGTTTCCTTAAAACAATTTTAGCTAAGTAAAGGCAAAAAGCATGATTTTAAACAGACTTCTTTGAAAAACCTAGACAAAACTGCTTTAAAAAGACGATTCCAAGAACAAAATATTCCAGTGGCAACAATATGCAAGGCTAACAATAAATCATAATTGATGCTAACTGGTCTAATTTATTAAAGAAATGGACAAGCTAATAACTTGTTAGAGAGAAAATAAATGATTTCTCTAGTGTATCTTAGTAGAAGAAAACATTAAGGCAGTGAAGGACAAACAGATTTAAGGTGCCATTAGAAAACATTTCTTAATCTAAATTCTTTGTCCTACTGCAACATAGCAAGATGGAAAACATAATGGAAAACTAGAAAACATAAACAAAAGAAAACTTCACCATCAACCAAGCCTATGGATCCTGTATGCAATCCTTCTCCATCAACAAGCTAATCAGATCATGCATGAGTTCCAAGACATCAATTTCTCTTCAAGAGCTTCAAAGGAATATGTATTATTCCAGCATCGGTCATCAAAATCCAACAATTACAATGAGTTCCAATGCAGTATTTATATTGAAAATGAGGAGGTGGAACTCTTCCACGGTTCAAAATGTTATTAATGACAGAGTAAATACGTTCTTAGCCTTGAAAACCATGCAAGGCCTAAGGTAGGAACATGTGTGCAACTACTTCTCTTTTAATAACTCTCTCTTAACTGTAGGAGAAAAGGTTGAATTTGAGGCTATATCCTCATCATTACAATAACTATCCTGACATTTTAAAATATATTATTTCATGTAATAACTACTGATTTTCTTTACAGATAAAGGGTAGGCCAAAGGTGTCAATTTGATTTATCAAATGAAATAACTACTCCCTTTTGATGTGTTCGAGGCTATCTTTAGGCCTAATTCTTCTTGATTTAATCATAAATATGCTCTTTAGGCCCTTTAGCCTTGATTTGCCTTTAATACTCAGTCTTACTGCTTTATGATTGATTAGTCAATAACTGTGCTTTTCGATCCTTTGTTAATCTCGGTTCACTATCTTTTCTCTGTTTTCCAAAAAAACATTCATTTATTTCTTAACCCTTTGTCTTTATCCTTTAAACTGCGAATTAATCTTTAAATGTTTGAACTTTGTGCTTTAATCCTTTTTCTTTATGCTAATCCTCTCTTTTCTTTGATTTCTTTGATTTAAGCCTTTAATATCTTTGTTTTCCTGTTTGCAGGGGTTTCTTGGCATTTTGGAGGGTTTCCGTGATTACGTCGATCAAATGCTCGAAATCAAACCCCAGATCTCCCATCTTGCTTGTTAGAACCCCGAGGATCATCCTCCCGGGCGTTTTGCAATTTAGATGTTGTTGTGGGTGAGCCTGTAAACTTTAGGTTTCCATTAAACCTGCACTCAAACATAAAGCATATTATGAAAACCTGCATTTTTTGGATAAAATGCGATTAGAGGCTTTGGGATGGGTGTTGGAGCAGTGCAGAGGAGGAAAAATGCGTGGAGGGAGGGTTTCATGGAGAAAATCCAAGAACTAGGGTTTCAAATGTGAGTTGGCGCGAAATGGGAGGAAAATGGTTTTGGGAATACCACGAATGGTATTCGTGTGAGGGGTGGGCAGTAAATGGTTTTTCCCCTGGTGAACGCGATACAGGTCCCTGGGCGATGCATGTCCAACAAAAATCACCGTTTTCATGTTGAAAATGAGCGATTAATTCTTTTGGTGAAATGAACACGAAATTAAATGTTAACCGTCCGATTTGGGGGGGGGGCCAGATCCACAGTTGTAAGCGAGAATGAAAAATGGAAAAGATGTGCGGTAGAAGAACGGTGGGGCCAAGCTAATGTGGGCTCTTTTGTCGTGAGGTGAAAAGGTTCTTCGGGCGGGGATAAATGGTGAAAGTGGGGGATGGTCGTCAGATTAACAAGATCAACAGTGGTAATTTAATCTGGATGAATGGTTAAATGGAGATCAGGAAATGAAAATGAAGGAGAGGAAGGCCTGACTACCATTGGATTGATGAGATCAATGGTCGGATGGTTTGGAGGAATAAGTGAAGCGAGGTAGAAATATGAGAGAACATAAAGGTTTTGTTGTTTTTTACATGGAAAAGGGGTTTATAAGAGCGGCGGAGGGGATCAGTGGGAATCGTTGGATCGGGAGGATCAATGGCCCAGACTAACTTCGGCAGGTCGAAAATCACCGGAGAGAAGGGTGCGAGAAGGAGGAATTTAGAGCTGCGATGTGCCAATGATGGATGGGAGGAGTAAGTGCGATGGCTGATGGCCGATGGGAGAAGCAGCGATGATGGAAGGAGGACCATTAAATCTGGGAGAGATCAACGGTCGGGATCTAATCGGCTGAGGATACATCAGCGAAAAAAGGAATGGGAACGAGAAAACGGGGATCGCCAATGGAGCGAGAATCGTTGGATCTGGATTAGATCAATGGCGGAGATTCACTCGGGGGATCGCATTGGCGGGGGAAAAGAGAATGGGAATGAGGAAACGCAGAAGCTGCGATGTGCCGATGTGATGAAGTTCCGACGGTGCGATGCAATGGCGAAGTGCGATGGCCGTCAGATCTTGGGGATTAGACGGTCCCGGTCTCATCGGAGGATCAGCATATCAGCGGAGTAGGGGTCCGGGAAAGAAGAAATTGGAATTTCGATGTGCCGATGAGACGATGGGCCGATGCGCTTGGGCACAGAGCACGGTCTTATGGTGGAAAAAGGGGCCCAGGCTTAAGTGAAAGGGGCTTAAGGCCTTATATTTAAAAATGAAGGATTTGGATAGAAAATGAAGGTTTTTGAGGATTTTTGGAGTTTTCAATAAGGGGAAAAAAGGGTTTTAAACCAGAATAAAGGGATTTTATCAGGTTCAAAGGGGCTTTTGAGGGAAAATAAAGGGTAAAAATGGGAAAAATGGGTGAAATGAAAGGGTTTTCGGAGGGTTTTTTTCAAAGGAAAAAATGATGGAAAATGGGTCTAAAAACAGTCTCCTTCATGATAAAAGCAGGGTTTTTGAAGGATTTTGATGAAGATATCATTGGAAAGGTTATTTGGCCAAGGTACACAACAAGGCTTCAAGAACTCGCAATTTTTCTTAAAACTTGTTTCTTGAAGACTAAAAGACCTGTTTTAGCCCTCATCAGTTATGACCAAATTTTATTGATGGCTAACATGTCCAAACTTGATCTTTGGAGTGGACCTATAGTTTGATAGTGTCATGGCAGCGTCAGAATTTATTCTGGTAGATAGGGCCAGAGGTAAGGTGTTTGCGGCAGATTACATTACAGAGTGGATTCACAAGAACTAGGCGGAAGCACCTCCAGGTGGGGCCAAGGTTATAACTCTGTCTAAAGGATGGTTCATGGTTACCTTTAATAAAATTGAAACATTTGAGTGGGTTTTGGTGCGACATTGGCGGTTTGGTGTGGCACCCATACTTTTCAAATGGTGGATGCCCCTGTTTGATGCTAACAGGGAAAACATGGACGACATACCGGTGTGCGTGCGACTATCGGCTCTAACTCCTCATTTCTGGCTATTGGAAGTGTTCCAGGAAATTGGAAACAGTCTGGGGACCTTTTTGTATGTAGACATGTCTTTTCTAGAATCCAGGGCTAGGCACACAGTGAGAATTTTAGTTCATTTGGCTCATAGGGAAGGGATGATAGGGAAGATTATCCTGAATGTTGATGGTCATGCAATTGAGCAGTTAATTGATTATGAACACCTACCCTTTCACTGCCATTTCTTCCACACTTTGGGCCACCTGACCCGAGACTGCCCCATGGGTTTCAAGAAGAGCTGGAAAATTAAAAGGGATCCTACACAACTTGACAGCACTAGACAGGGGGTTATGGATAGGGCTGGCCCATCTGATGAGATACAGGAGGCAGATGGGTGTCCTGAGTCTCAGTCGGGACTACACCCGATGGGGGTCACGACTTGGGTGGGAATTGCATAGGTACAAGTTTTAGCAGCAGCCATAAATTCAGGGGACATAACAGAGGTTATGGAGATTGTGGCACAAATGGATCTAGATGTGGATGTGGTCACAGAGGAGCCACACAATGTCCCTGCTGATCTAGCGTCAGATTTAGCGGGTACCCACCCTTGCCCCTCCTCTCCTATTTTAAACTCTTTTGATCTTCTGTGCTATTGTTCTGATAAGCCTGGTCCCTCCAGGCTCAACTCTTCACAATATATGAGTGTTAGAATTTTGTCTTTAGCAATGGATAGTATAATTACCAATATTCCTAACCTATCCATTGACATTGTTCCCTATAATCTGAGACTGAGGGAAAAAAAGCTATTAGAAAAAGAAATGTTTGGGGGTTTGGGTAAGTCACCCTTAGTGGAGAAAGGAAAAAAACACAGGGGTAGGAAGTCTGATCTATCCAAAGCCCAACTCAAGGTCATGATTGATACAGTCGATGGAAAACAATTATCCCTAAAAGGGGTGCTTAGAGCAGCGATTACCTCGATTTTGGGTTCTAAATGATTGTGCTCTCTTTCAATTGTTGGGGGTTAGCAAGTGAACCCAGAAAAATTTCTTTCAAAAGCCTTGTAAATTTACACCATCCTAATATTATCATGCTCCAGGAGACTTTAGGCTCTGGGGTGTAGATCTCTTCTTTTCTATCTTCTTTTCTCCCACAGTGGACCTTCATTTCCTCAGATGTTAGGGGCCACTCTAGGGGGAGGGGGTGATGACTGGGCTCAAAAAAAACTCGATCAATTTGGTCAAATGCTAGAATTCTAAGTTAGTGATCAGGCTAGAGGCTTTCTCCATGGAAATCATTTCTATTTTCTCGATGATCAACATCTATGGCCTGTGTGTGGAAAGGACCTATTTCTGGAACTCCTTAAAATGTAAATCTTTTATGAAAAGTCCACAATTGATTATGGGGAGGGGATTTAAATTTCTCTGTGGGCAGAGCGGAGGCATGGGGGCCGGCCACACATACTGATCCTTTGGCATATTTCTTTTTGAACTGGTTAAGGGATGGGTGCCTCTTTGATCCTTCACTTACCAAAATGACTCCTACCTGGAGAAATAATAGGGTGGGGGAGACACATATTTCTAAGAGATTGGACCATTTTATTCTAAGTGATGACTTTGCGGATAACTCAGTGGGCTTTCATTAGTGGGTCGGCATAGGGGGGATTTCAGATCACTCCCCTATATTCTTATAACTCAAAGGTCCCTTCCGAAAACCTCCCGCCCCTTTCAAATTTAACTCTAGCTGGATTAAGGAGGAGGATTATAATCTTTTAGTGATTGAAATGTGGAGTCTTGATTTGGATGAGGCTATACTCTCACATGCTCAGATCCTCATTGAAAAATTTAAAATCATCAAAAAGGCCACCATCAACTGGGCTAAGGAAAAGGCCCTGAAAGATGTGGAATCCATTAACCATATCAATGAAATTTTGGGGTGTTTATATAGCAATGGGGACTGGGGCTTCGTGGATGAGGAGGCCAGAAATAGAATCAAGGAGCTGGAGACTAGCAGGAGGAAACTTCTCAGGGATAGAGAAGATATGTGGCATCTCTGGAGTTGTGCTATTTCGTTGAAGGCAGGGGATGAAAACACCAATTTTTTTCACAATTATGCAAAAGATTGGAAAAATACCAATACTATTTGGGAGATGGAGAACTCCGAGGGAACTAAGGTGAATTCATTCAAAGATATCTCCACATTGGGTAGAAATCATTTCAAAAATATCTTCTCAGCACAAAATGAAGTAAATATCAGGGAAATAATCCAGGTGGCGCAACTATTCCCACGATATGCCGATGAGGAGTGTAACAAACTTCTTCTGGCATCAGTGGAAAAGAAGGATATTGAACACATTATTAAATCTATGCAAGAGGACAAAAGCCCTCTCCAATGTTGTGGAGGAATCCAGAGTGCAAGGAGTCATCCATGACCCCATAAAATCCACTTTTGGGCTCTTATTCCTAACTTTGATTCCCCATCATCTTTCGATGACTTCCGTCTTATTTCTCTTTGTGATTTTATTTATAAAATTATCTCCAAAACCATTTCCAACTACCTAAAGCCTATTCTTTCATCCTCCATTTCACGGGAACAATTTGGCTTCCGGATGGTAGACAAATTCATGAAGCCATTGGAGTGGCTTAGGAGACCCTCCACAGTATCAAACTATCTCGTAAGAAGTGTATGGTTATCAAGATTGATCTATCCAAAGCTTATTAAAGGATTAATTGGCTCTATATGAGGATGGTATTAACCCATTTGAGGTTCCATATTGATTTTATTAATTGGATAATGAGTTGTATCACTAATATTTCTTTTGTCGTTCTTATTAATGGAGCAGCTTCACAATTTTTTACAAATCAAAGGGGCTTGAGACAGGGTTGCCCTATGTCTCCCCTCCTCTTTCTTCTGGTGGCAGAAGGGCTTAGTCAAATTATTCACTAGGTCGGACGTGAAGGTACATTTGGGGGCATTGAAGTGGCTCCAAACCCTTGTGTCACACAACTAATTTTTGTGGAAGATATTTTATTATTCAGCAAAGGAAATAAAGGGGAGATCAGAATCCTAAAGTCCATTATGGACCTTTTTACAAAGGCCACCAGACTTGTAATCAAAAACCAGAAATCATCCCTCCCTTTTGAAGGAATTCCGGAGGCCTACCTGGTTTGGTTTCTTGATCTCCTCCCCTTCCATTTGGCTTCATTGGAAACAAGCATCAAATACTTGGGTTTTCTTTTGAAACCTAACAGATACCGCAAACATGATTGGTTTTGGCTTTTTTCTAAGATTGAGAGAAGAATAAACTCCTGGAGTCACAAGTGGCTCTCTAGAGCAAGGAGACTAGTTTTGATCAAATCGATCCTACCTTCTATTCCTGTTTATTGGATCAGCTTGGCATGGGTTCCCATTGGCATCCTCAACAAAATTAGAAGCATCTGCAATAACTTCCTTTTGTCCGCGAAGGAGGAAAAAAAATTCCTTCAATGGGTGGCCTGGAGTTTAACAACAAAACTCAAAGAGGTAGGGGGGGGGGGGGGGTTGGGGCATCAAACATCTAAACAAATTTGCTTCTTCCTTGGCAGAAAAGTCTATATGGAGAATTATTTCAGAAAATAACTTGTGGACCATGGTTGTTAAAAGGAAATATATTGATCTGGTCCCCTTGGATGGCTGGATAAGGATCCCGGTTAAAGATACTAAGAGGGCCTCCAACATCTGGAAAGCCTCTATAGGAGTCTTCAATCTAATCGACCATGGTTAGGCTTGGAATATTGGAAACGGGAAGCAGTGGAGAATTGGTTTAGACCCGTGGGTGGGATGCAACGAACATTACTCTTTATCTGAGGGGATCAAGGAAATTATATCACAAAGAGGTCTCTACACCCTTGATCAAATTGTTTCCCTAGCAGAACCAACCTATGGTCCCAGGGCTGGAAAATGGCGGAGGAGATTGATTTGGATCCCGAGTGGGAAGAGGAATGGAATTCTTACATACAGAAACTGGAAAATGTCCAGGTGCGCTTAAAAGAATCTGCAGATAGTTTGGTTTGGGTTCATTCGAAATCTGGTTCATACTCACCCAAGGCTGGTTATGCCTATCTAGTGGCATCCATGGAGGTGGGGGAAAAGGAATGGTGGTACAAGAGCCTATGGGGTATTGATTTCCTGACCAAGTCTATTATTTTATTCTGGAATATACTTTGACGCAAGGTGCCGACCTGGGACACTCTCCAAAAAAGTTTTTATATAGGTCCTGGGTGGTGTTGTCTTTGTAAAAATGAGGGGGAATAAATTGATCACTTGTTTACCAACTTCCCTTTCACAAAATAGGTGTGGTTTTACACCTTATCCCTGTGCAATGTGGACTTGGTTTGGATAGGGATCTAGTGTAATATTGTATGGAACAACTGGTGGGAACTTGCAAAGACCCAGAACATAGAATTCTGCCACTAATTATCTCATGGGGAATATGGATTTCTAGAAATAAAAGCATCTTTGAAGATATAGATTCTTCTCCCACTCTAGTGGCTAGTGAATGTGTTGCCATTTACTCACCCTTTTCCTCTCCTGCAATGGCCAATCGCCCCAGACAGGTGGTGTGTGAGAACATTGCTTCGGGTGTTCCATGGGCCTATTTTTATGGTGCATTTTCTAGGGGACTTTGTGGGGCTGGAATGATCATCCATATAATCTCAGAAACTTCATTTGCAGCCTCTGTGGGACTTGGCCCAGGAACCAACATTTTTGTAGAACTAGAAACTTTAAAACTTCTTCTGTGTTGGCTGCTGCACAAAGACATCACCATGGTTAATATATTTGGGGATTCTTTGAATGCCATTAATTGGTTTAACAACTCACAAAGATGTCAAATTTTTTTGTTGCTTCCCATTATTAAAGATATTCTTTCACTAAAAAATAGATTTACATGCATTTATGTTTGCAATATTTATAGGGAACGGAACTAGCAGGCTGACGGCTTATCTAAGATTGATCTTGGACAAGTTCAGGACTCGTGGATTATCAAAGAAAACAATGGCCTAGAGGTTTGTGTGGCGGACACTAGGCCATATTCATGGGGATCCCCATCTTTCTCTTTTTCTTTTCCATCAGCCTATACCTTTGTAATTTCGTTTTCTCTAGCATTGTTATATTTCTTGGAGGGGTTGTAAATATTTGGTTCTCAGACATTTAGTTATTATTACTTCTGCTATAAGCATGACACTTTATATACTGTTTTATTATCCTATACTTATCAGACTTAATGGGGACATATATTACAAATACTGGCTCACACAAATCTGAGTTTATGATGGTTTCCACCATTGTTTTTTATTGTTAGGTGTTTCTTCCTCTTGGGAGGCCGATTTTTATGTTGATGATTACAGTCCATGATTGGTGCTCTTGAATTGAATGTAGTGTTTCTCTATCTTTCTGGTCTTAGAGTGTGCACAAGCCACTTTTGTTCCACTTTGGTGTTGGGTGGCAATATGCGCTTGCTCCTTGAGGAGGCGTCAAGATATTATGGAATGCTAGACATATGTGATGTAACTTTTTGTTAATTGAGAAAGATTATGCACTCATGTATTGCCTCCATAATATATATCCCGACTCTTTGAAATATATATTTTTAGGATGTCATAAAGTGACGACTATATTAGCTGAGAAATAATTGATTTTGCACGTGTTTCTTATTTTATAAATATGAGATCCTAATGATTAAGATGTAGTATACATCTCTGAAAGTTTCAAATTGCTCTAAATTTTAAAGTGCTAAATACTTTTATCTAGACCAGAGAATATCCAAAAGTTGACAGATTTTTTAGAATTTTAAATGAACTTTATTCTTGTCCATCAATTTGGGGTTAAATTATGCGTTATTTATGCCTAGGTGATGATCTAAACTTTTTGAAAAAACTTAAGTTATGAAATAATATTAATGTTTTTATGTAGCAATTATGTCCATTTTCTTTTCAAAACAAGTGAAAAGAAATAAAAGAGAGATGGGAACTAGAACGAATTAAAGAACCTTACAACCTTTGCTATTGGCAATGGTGGTAATTAATAGAATTTAATGTCTAAACTCTTAAAGACAATTATAAGTTTTTCCGAATATTTTGTCATTTCTTCCGCAATGATATCTATGATCGGTTGTTATGTATTAGTTTGTTTGTACTGTAGAAAATTTAAATTTTTATATAGTTAACATTATGCTTTTTCTGGACATTTTCGGGTGACGTCAACCCGCCACCACATCCTTGGTTACGAGTTTCAAGGGTGGACATCATCCTGTCATGTATGATTGACCACGTTGATCAGATAGTTCAGATGAGGTATCATAAATAGGGATTCTGCGTACATCTAAGAGTTAAATAACACTTTCTTTGAGCTCTGGTGCTGTAAACTTGGATTTAAGAGTGTTGGTAGACAATTTATTAAGGGATTATTAATAAGCACATTTATAATCAGTCAAAGGATGTGGATTGAGCTAGTCTTCTACAGTTTCAAGTTGTATTTCATGTTCAAAAGATCTGCATTATTTTCTTCACGTTGTGGCCCTCATTGAAGTTAGAATTCCCTTGTTTGTACCTGCATCCAGAAAAAAAAAAATTCAGAGGGTGTTAATATAGAGTTCGGGGGAAGCAGAATGCTAGATTCTACTAACGGAAATATGACTAGTCTTCGATGTCTCCAGGGTAGTGAAAATTCAAGTAAAATTTGAAAAATTTTAGGTTATGGTTTTGCAATATTCTGAGAGAATTGTTGACGATGACTCAAGTTAATTTTTTGATAAACATGCTCCCTATGTGCTGGGTTTGTTAATGTTGGATATTAATATTGATACACCTTTTAATTAGGATCTGAAACTCATGTTTAATGAGGTTTTTTTAGATCTTCGTGCGAACAAACTTTGGTTTAATTCGTGATTTATTACGAGGTCAAGTTTCATTGCTTTGAATGAAGTCCTATAGAAGTATATTAGTAGAAAATGACCACAACTAAGTTGGAAGTCAGCCCATCTTTCCATTTCCTCAAGTCCTCTGAGCAAAGTCTCGACCTGGACTCCATATCGTCTACTTTTAAATAATCAGGGGTTTGAAGTTCTATTAGAATTAAAAATGCAATATTGTAGGGAATTTTTTTAATAATCAATATAAAATCTCCATGTTTTTATCTAACATTTATGACAAAAATTTTCAAGAATTTAACTCTCTAAAATTTGCGAAGTCAGAAGTATACCCATATTTTCATTTTTCAGAAGTCTCATGATCAAGGTGTCAACCCTGACTCCATATCATGGTGTTTTAGATAGTCAGGGGGTCAGATTTCTATTGGCATAAACATCTAGTTGGAGAAGAAAATAACTCTGAGCTTAGTCGAGCGCGACACATAGACGCAAGGATGTGTTAATTATTAAAAATAAATAATAATAATAAAATATTAACACACAAGTAATAGAAATATATTCAAAATGCAATATTGTAGGGTATTTTGTTTAATAATCAATATAAAATTCCATGTTTTCCTATAACATTTACAACAAAAAATTTCAGCGTTTTAACTTTCTAAAATTGTGATGTCGGAAGTTGACCCATCTTTCCATTTCCACAAGACCTGTGAGCAAGGTCTCAACCTCAACTCCATATCATGGTATTTTAAATAGTCAAGGAGTCGGTGTTCTATGGGCATAAATATCTAGCTGGGGAAGAAAATAACCCTGACCTCAGTCGGGCTCGATCCATAAACACATGCATGTGTTAATTATTAAAATTAACTAAAAAATAATTGTTCACACACAAGTAATAGGAATTTATTAAAAATGAAATATTGTAGGGGATTTTGTTTAATAATCAATATAAAAACTCCATGTTTTCCTATAGTGCTTACGACGATTTTTTTCAACATTTTCTAGTTTTTAAAATTTGTGAAGTCAGAGGTCGGCCCATCTTTCCATGTCCATAAGACTGGTGAGAAAGGTCGTGACACCCTCTCCCTATCGTGCTCTTTTAAATAGTCAGGGGGTTGGAGTTTTATTGGCATAAACATATAGCTATCAAAGAAAATAACTTGATGATCAGGACACTTACCCATGAACCTGAAATAATATATTAATTATTGTAAGTAAATTTTGAATAATGTACTTTAAATAGTAAATTTATACCCTATATATATATATATATATATATATATATATATATATATATATATATATATATATATATATATATATAATCTTGTCAAAATAAATACAACCAAATTAATTAAAAATATAAATAAAATAATTAAAGTCATTTATACTTCTTAACTATTCTATCAATTTATATTTAAAATATACCTTTGCAGTATATTTAACTTTTCATTTAGCCCTATATTTAACTTTTGGTTTATAATACAATTTAGATGAAGATCTTTTTTACTTTGTTTGCTAACCTTTTTTTTTTCCAATAATTTTAAATTGTAAAAAGAAATTAAATTGTTAAGCTTTGTTAATTTTACTTAAAATTAAAGATGATTGCAAAATCAAATAACGTTTCCTTGTTTTTTTTTGTTTTTTTTTACTAAACTTTATAAGAGTGAAAGAGACTTAGTTTAAAGAGATGTAATGCAAATTTCAATTTTATTTCACTTTTAATTTAATTTTATTCAAATATTTTGTAACTTAATTATTTGATATATTAAATAATTAATTATATTTGAAATTATATATATATATATATATATATATATATATATATATATATAACATTTTTAGATAAAAAAATACATATATTAAAATTGTTTTTTAGAGTGAGCATTGTTTTATTTTTTTTGTAAATTTGGCAGGACCTCATCTTCATCATGTCCAATATATCAGGGTGGGGCATTAAACTGGTGACTTCACATCAAGGAGTGCCTTAACAAAGCACTGGATCACCATCTATCTCGTGGACACAGTGGATATTGTTTTTATATATAAGTAAATAAAGTATTAAATTATTATATTAACTCATTTTAAATTTCATGGATGTTAAAATCCCTTATTCAACTAGTATTCCTAGACGTCATCCTGATGTGGTCTCATTTATATTGAATTTAAAATAAATAAACTCGAAAATTACATTAGTGTTACAATTAATAAATATATTGTCTTATATTATTTTATAGTACTTTATAGATATTTTGAATATATATATATATATATATATATATATATATATATTGTTAGTGTAACCCCTTATTGTTATTGTTGTGCCCTTGCATTTTTATTATTATGTCGGCTAGGATTATATTGTGACCCCTTTGACTCCTATTTATAGAAAGGAGGTTTTTTCAATTGTATCATCCAAGAATTGTTCATTTAAGTAATGTAAAAGAGGTTTCCCCTCGAAGAGGTTGATTTCTAAGTCGTTGATATATATATATATATATATAGCACTATTAATAGTTTCTTTTTTGTTATTTATATATTATTATTATTATTTAATGGTGTATAGGTAGAAACATTTTATTGTCTCTACTAGTGGTTTTTGTAAATCATGAAGCATTACTTGATATTCAATGATGGGAGATTATAAAAAGAATGTAATTGATTTAAGCAATAAAAATATAGAATCATAGATACAAATCATTAGTATAAATTATTTTATCTAAGTATTTTATGTAAATAGATGATGCACCGGTTTATTACCTCCATAATATTTATCCTTGGACTTTGAAATATATATTTTTAGAATTCCATAAAGTGATGGCTATATTAGCTAAGAAATAATTGATTTTTCACGTGCATCTTATTTTATAAATATGAGATCCTAACGATTAAGATGTTGTAGACATCTATGCAAGTTTGAAATTTCTCTAAATTTTAAAGTGTTAAATACTTTTATCTAGACGAGACAATATCCAATAGTTGACAGATTTTTCATAATTTTAAATTAACTTTATTGATGTCCATCAATTTGGGGTTATATTACGTGTTAGTTATGCCTAGGTGGTAATCTAAAATTTTTGAAAAATTTTAAGTTATGAAATAATATTAATGTTTTTATGTAGAAATTATGTCCATTTTCTTTTAAAAACAAGTGAAAAAAAAAAAAGATAGATGGGAGCTAGAAGGAATTAAAGAACCTTACAACCTTTGCTATTGTAAATGGTGGTAATTAATAGCATATAATGTCTAAATACTTAAAGACAATTATAAGCTTTTTAAAATATTTTTAGATACTTACATTTGACTTTTTGGTCAATCGGTGTTCTATAAGATTGGAAGTATAATGCCTAATTTGTTTACATTTGAACATCTTCGACTAGTAGAATTAGTTTTTACAACACTTTTTTGTGGTATTATTTATTGTATTTGATACTAAAAAGCCTTTAAAGAGAAGAATTATTTAGATTTTTAAATCATTCTTTGACTTGATAATATACTAGGTTCAGGTGATGTCTACTATTTTGGGTGGAATCTGTTAAAAAACAATGTTATGCAACAGTGAAAAATTTTGATTCATGGAATGTGTAGTTGTGAAATTATAAAAATCACTACAATAGCTTATAGAAGAGGAAGACACTGATAATCACAAATTCAATTCTGTGAATAAAGCAGAGAAGAAGAAAAACACAGTGCTTTAAATGGAATTTTTGTGGCTGGTGGATTAGATGCAGCTTAAATTGGTGCAAATGTTGGTGTTGTTGCATGCAATATATTTGTTCCTATCTAGAGAACATTGAATGAGTGTCAAAGGCCAACATGCAACAATTTGTTTTGTGTGCTTTAAATGATAATTTTTTTTATTCACTAGGCCTTATGTGAGAAATACTAGAATTTTTATGACAAAATTTCCATAGGTATTTGTGCAAAAAACAACAATGTGTAGTGTGTTTTACTAATCAAAGCACATACAATGTTTCTTTGGTGCTTCTTGCTACATAGAGATGTCAATTATTAGTTTTTCTAGTTGTCGCTTTTTTACATTAATTCCATGCATTGTTTTTGTTCACCCATTATGTCTGGGTTATGTACCCCCATATGCACACACTAGCTATGACACTCGGTCCAAATGCTATGATGTGCATATGTCAAAAGACTACAATGTTCACGTGTTAACCATATGTATGCTCGATCAATTGGAAGCGCATTCATCTGCACCAAGTATTAAAGAACAAATACTACATTATGCTAATAACCTAAATACTTTACATTTTATATGATACCATAACGTCTTTATAATATAACATTAATTTAGTAACTTAGACATGGTGCAATTGATAGCCTTATAGTAATAAAATTTTGAATATGTTTATTACTGAACAATAAGCTTTTGAATATGATTATTATTTTAAATAGCTTTATGCTTGTTATTTTAAATTAAAGTTGTTTATTATACAAAGCTATATTGTAATTGGTTTTTGAAACTAATCTTTGGATTATATTTGATTTATAAATTTTGAAAATAATTTATGAAATTTTACGAATTAAATATAGTGTTTTCAAATTTGTTAAACCGATAATAACATTTTATTGGTATTATTTTAAATTTGTATATAAATATATTTAGTTTTAAATTATATTTCGATTGCAAAGAATGCAATCTTCAAAGTTCCTTATGACCACTTCCTCTACTTCTTTGTCATAGTGCTAGGTACTCATTTCCGGAGTATTGCCAAACAAGATCCAAGAAAAAAGATAGTCACAAAGACAACAAAGACTACATAATATAAAGGAGGTCTAAAAATGTTTTACTATGATACATAGTAATTGAACATTCAATGTGATCCATGCTATTAACGCTATATATCATTGTCACATTTGGAAAATTTGTCATATTGTCTCAACAGATTTCATCGCAATGAAAAATAGTTTTGCGTTGAATGTGTAGGAATTATACAAACAATATGTATACCAATGGATTCAATCCGATCATGCGATATGCTAAAGAAATATACAAAATCCTTCTACAAATTAATTGTAGAAAATAAACACGATACCTAATCACAACAAGTAAAAGAAAGAAGCAAATCAATCCACAACACAGATATTTTCCCAGGGAAAGCCTGCTATTCAAAACCCCTCTATATTCTATTGTATATTCACCAAGGAATCATGAAACAATTACAATGCACTCTTCTCATAAGAGTCTGCTTCACTCTTACAACTATCTCACATTGATCCAGACAAAATCGACCAACACTTAGCCAATTTTCAGCCTCTACTCAGCCTGCCTTTCTTGTGCAATTCATGTGGAATGCAATCCCTATTCTTTAGGAATTTCAGCCTTCCAAAACTATGCAATGCTCATGGGAAATCCTATGGGTGTATTACTGCATCCGGGTAGTTTGATAATAATACAACTAATAGTTAACATCCATTTAACCTCTGTCTCATTTGGGTCTTTATCAGAACTAACATGCATGTAGCTATTAATATTAAATCATCAGTTACTTGACAAATAACTGCATGTGAATTAAATCTGATTTATTTCACTTGCCCTCTCACTAGTGCAACAACCAGTTACAAATATTTAAACTGATTTTAACTCAATTACTTGAGTTAAATGATTTCTCATGCATTAAACTAATGCACTAATTGCAACTTAGACTAAAAAACAAATAGAATCACTCTGCCTGCCTCACCAACCACCCCCAACTCGAAATTCATGAGGTAACTGAGCTTATCACACTCAGTTAACTATTACAAGTGATTAGAAATAAGATTTCAATTTATTGTACACTTTAATTAAGGGAAAATTAAATTAGACACACATTTCTTGTTGAATTTTCAACACTTACTCTCAACAAGAAAGGGATTATTAGCTACCCCGATCCTGCCTCTGTGGTATTCAAATTTTCTCTTGGAGAGCACCTTCGTCAGAATATATGCATCCTGATCCTCTGTGGGAATGTACTGAAGTAACATAATGCATCTCTAAACACAATATCTGAGATGGTGGTAACGAATGTCAATATGCTTGGACCTATCATGGAATACTGGATTAACTGAGATTTTTATGCAACTCTGGTTATCAAAATGTAGCACCATCAGATCCATCTGATGACCAAACAAACCAACAAGAATATTCCTCATCTAGATGGCCTCACATGCAGCCTGACTGGCTTGCATGTACTTTGCCTCAGCTCAATTAAGTGCAACTGATATCTACTTACTATTGTACCAAGAAAATGTTGTTGATCCCATGCTGAAGATCCCTCCTGATGTGCTCTTTCTGTCTGATGGACTGCCTGCCTGATCCACATCGGTGAAGCCTTGAAGCTTCACTCCCTCTGTCTATTTGTACCATAATCCATACTCTGTAGTTCCCATGAGATATCTCAAGACATGCTTCCCCGCCTTCCAAAAGAGCTTGGTTGGCTTAACCATAGCTTGACTAAGCTCATTAACTGTGTAGCAAACGTCTGGTTGTGTGTTCACCAAGCACATGATTGAACCGACAAGCTTCCTATAAAAATTAGTGTCCACTACCTCACTTGAAGTAGCATCCTCCTTCCTCCAGTTTCATGATAGAGGAGTCTCCACGGGTTTACATATCTCCATGTGAAACTTACTCAGAATCTCTTTGGCATACTTTCCTTGAGAAACAAATAGCTCCCCATCACGCTCCCATATCTCCAAACCAAGGAAATAGTGAAGGAGTCCCATCTCCTTCATCTCAAAATCTCTTGCAAGATCTTCTTTACAAGAAGTTATGAGCTACTCATCACCTGTAAAAATAAGATCATCAACATAAAGTATGATAATCAAAAGCTTACCATAAACCACAATCTGGTACAGGTTCTGATCTTCTTCACTCTTCATGAAGCCCAACCCGATGAAATAACTATCAATCCTAGTGTACCAAGCACGAGGTTCTTGCTTCAGCCCATACAATTCTCTCTTGAGTTTGCACACATGTGACTTAGTGTCAAAGGTCTCAAAACCTCTTGGATGCTCAATGAACACGTCCTCCTCAATAAATCCATTGAGAAATGTAGTCTTCCCATCCATCTGATGTATCTGCCACCCCATCTGCGCTGAGAGTGCAAGGATAGATCTAATCGATGAGTACCTCACAAACGGTGCAAAAGTCTCCTCATATTCAATCCCCTCAACTTATGAGAATCCCCAAGCTACAAATCTAGCCTAGTACTTCTCCACACTCCCATTTTCTACTTGCTTCACCTTATAGATCCATCTAGATCCAACCACTGATTTTCCAACTGGTCTTGGGACAACCTCCCATGCATTGTTCCTGATGATGGAGTCATACTCCTCAATCATGGCATCAACCCAAGTTGGTTGTTGCACTGCTTCATCAAAAGAGGATGGTTCTGTCACAATACACTTTCTCATAAGATCCATGTATCCAGTAAACTTGTATGGAGACTGGCTCTGTCTGCATAGTGATGTAGGTGCTCCTACATGTATTGCTGCATCAAGTCTCAATCTTTCAGCTTCTGTGGTGCACATTCTACCATGTCTGGTGGATGCCTCTGCATGAGTGGTTTCTACCACTCCATGATCCTTCACATGTGGTTGCTCCCCATCTTGAGGTTCATTCTTTGGAACCAAGAGTTCCTCATCTGCATGCAAATGAAGCTCCCTCTCAAGGGACAATCTCATGGTTTTCTCCTCATCAAATTTTACATCCCGTCTCACAACAGTCATCCTTTTGTTTGGAAAATACACTCGATATTTTTGGGGGGTATCAATGTATCCCAAAAATATCCCAATAACAGTTGTTGGTTCTAGCTTCTTTCTGGAAACTTTGGTCACATGGAAATAGACAGATGAGCCAAAAAAATTAAAATATGAAACATCAGGTTTCTTACTAGAAAAAGCCTCCTCTGGTGTACTCATGCCAAGTATCCTATGAGGACTACAGTTCTGCACAAATACCATTGTCTTACATGCCTCTACCCACAGATGCAATGGTAGGCCCTCATCATGTAACATCACTCATGCCACACCCACAATTGTTCTATTCTTTCTTTCTGCAACCCCATTCTATTATGGGTTATGAGGTGCAATCAAATCTCTTTAAATTCCTTCTTTAGCATAGAAGTTCTTGAATTCATTAGATATGTACTCACCACCATTGTCGTTCCTTAGAGCCTTCACATGCTTCCCTATATCTTTCTCAACCAGTGCTTTGAACTCACAAAATTTTGAGAGCATTTGATCTTTCTTCTACATGAAGTAGGTCCAACACTTTCTAGAAATATCATGAAAAAAAATCACATAATACTTGTGCTTTGCTATAGAAGTTGTAGAGAATGGTCCACAAAGATATGAGTGAACTCTCTCAAGGATTTCCACTGCTCGGTTCTCCTTCTCGTGAAAAGTGGCCTTTGCATACTTCCCCATGGTACATCCCTTGCATGTGTCTATCTACGCAAGAGTACCCTTTGGAAGCCCCGTAGAAATCTACTGCATGAACTTCAAAGCACCGTGGTGTAGATGGCCCAATATCCTGTGCCACAACTCACCCTCATCTCGACTCACCACTTTGTCTGCCTTACCCATACATTTTGTGCAACCATCTACTTCAAGTTTGTATATATTCTTCACACAAATCCCAATCTTCTTGACTTGTCCTGTGGCTTTGGGACAAAGGAATTATTTCCCTTCACTGAGAACCACATCATATTCTCTATCCTCCAACATTGCAACTGAAACTAAATTATTTTTCAATCTGGTACATGCATGAAATATTTTAATAAGAAGGGTTTACCTGAATCTCTCTGGAAAGTAATTGTACCAATCCTGGTAGCGCTATACCTCCCGTCATCACCCATTTCGATATGCATCTAGAGATCCTTCTCCTCCAAGCTACTAAAAAGTTCTTTGTCTCCCTTCATGTGGAAAGATGCACCAATATCCAAGTACCACACTGATCCCATCACACTAGACACCATGCATAAGATGAGTGAGAAATCCAACTCAAATTGCGAGGCCAAAGCCTCACCCGCTCCAGATCCTGAAGCCTTCCTATTTTTCTTCTTCTTCGGTGGACAATTAGTGGCATAATCTCCATGCTCGTGACAGTGAAAAAATTTCACTCTGGACATGTAATGCTTCTTGCCTTATTTTCCAATCTTAGATTTGGAATAGGATTCCTTTCCCTTCCCTTTCTTTGTCTTACCAGCCAAGGCGCAATTTTCCTCATCATCTGCCCTGGATGAGGATCCATCCCTGGTATTCTGCCTGGATTTTTCTTGTACCAAATCCAACCAAAGTTGCTCCCAATTTGGTAGCTTCTCCCTCCCATTGACAGAGTCTTGATAAATATGCCAACTCTTGGGAAGGCCTAAAAGTGTTATGCTCACCAAGTCATCATCCGTTACAGTAATTCTGACACTGCTAAGCTAATCTCGACATTGGATGAACTTGGTTAAATATTTTGGAATAGTGTTGCCTTTCTCCATTTTTATTTTCCTGATCTTGTCCTTCAGTGCCAATTTTCTATGGTCACTGCTACTCTAAAATAGATCTTTCAAAGCCTTCCACATTGCATATGGAGTCACTTTTCCATGGAGACGTGACACAATGTGATATTGAAATCCCTATAATAAGATCCTCCTCGCCTTTGTAACCTTCTTTTGCCAAGCATCAAGAAGAGCGACGTCTGTTGCTGTGAGCTTGGGAATGTCATTATCAATTAATTATTTCAACTTGTTGTCCTCTAGAACTGCCTCCATTCTATCTTTCCATGAAATATAATTAGGACTTCCCTCGAGTGCATATTCAAATCTCAAGCCATTAAAATCCATCTTGATCCACCTGTCGCACCAAAGAATATTTTTTCAAATGCGAATGTTGTTCATCACAAACTCAATTTCTTCTCCACTATAGTGAGTTATTGAGCTCTAATACCATTTAGAAATTATACAAACAATATTTATACCAATGGATTCAATCCAATCATACGATATGCTAAAGCAAGATATTGAATCCTTCTACAAATTAATTACGGAAAATAAACACGATCCCCAATCACAACAAGTAAAAGAAAGAAACAAATCAATCCACAACACAGATATTTTCCTAGGGAAAGCTTGCTACTCAAAACCCCTCTATATTCTATTGTATATTCACAAGGAATCATGAAACAATTACAATGCACTCTTCTCACAAGATTCTGTTGCACTCTCACAACTGTCTCACACTGATCCAGACAAAATCAATCAACACTTAGCCAATTTTCAGCGTCTACTCAGCGTACCTTTCTTGCGTAATTAAAGTGGAATGAAATCCATATTCTTTAGGAATTTCAACCTTCCAAAACTGCGCAATGCTCATGGGAAATCATATGGGTGTATTACTGCATGCGAGTAGTTTTATAATAATAAAATTGATAGTTAAAATCCCTTTAACCTCTGTCTCAACTGGGCCTTCATCAGAACTAACATGCATGTAGCTATTAATAGTAAATAATCAATTACTTGATAGATCATTGCATGTGAATTAAATTTGATTTAATTCACTTGACCTCTCAATAGTGCAACAATTAGTTACAACTAGTTAAACATATTTTAACTCAATTAATTGAGTTAACTGATTTCTCATGCATTAAACTAATGACTAACTACAACTTGGACTCAAAAACAAATAAAATCACTCTGCATGCTTCACCAACCACCCTCAACTCGAAATTCATGAGATAACTGAGTTTATCACACTTAGTTAGCTATTACAAGTGATTATGAGATAAGTTTAAAATTTGTTGTCCAATTTAATTAAGGGAAAATTAAATTAGACACACATTTCTTGTTGACTTTTCAACACTCCCTCTCAACAAGAAAGGGATTATCAGCTACCTCGATCCTACCTCTGTGGTATTCAAATTTTCTCTTGGCGATCACCTTCGTCAAAATATTTGCATCCTGATCCTTCGTGGGAATGTACTGAAGTAACATAATGTGCCTCTAAACACAATCTCTGAGATGGTGGTAACAGATGTCAATATGCTTGGCCCTATCATGGAATACTGGATTAACCGAGAGTTTTATGCAACTTTGGTTATCACAATGTATCACCATCGAATCCATATGATGACCAAACAAACAAACAAGAATCTTCCTCATCTAGATGGCCTCACATGTAGGCTGAATGGTTGCTATGTACTCTGCCTCAGCTGAACTGAGTGAAACTGATCTCTTCTTCAGGTTGTACCAAGAAAATGTTGTCGATCCTATGCTGAATATCCCTCTTGATGTGCTATTTTTTTCTAATGGAATACCTGCCCAATCTGCATTGGTGAAGCCTTGAAGCTTCACTCCCTCTATCCATTTTTACCATAATCCATACTCTGTAGTGCCCATGAGATATCTCAATACATGCTTCCCCTCCTTCCAAAAGAGCTTGGTCGACTTAACCATAGCTTGACTAAGTTGTTTAACTGCGTAGCAAATGTCTCGTTGTGTGTTCACCAAGAACATGAGTGAACCCAAAAGTTTCCTATAAACAACAGCGTCCACTACCTCACTTGAAGTAGCATCCTCCTTCGTCCAGTTTCCTGCAAGAGGAATCTCCATGGGTTTACAGATCTCCATATGAAACTTATTTAGAATCTCTTTGGCATACTTGCCTTGTGAAAAAAATAGCTCCCCATCATGCTACCATATCTCCAAACCAAGGAAATAGTGAAGGAGTGCCATGTCCTTCATCTCAAACTCTCTTTCAAGATCCTCTTTTCAAGAATTTATGAGCTGCGCATCACCTGGAAAAATAAGATAATCAACATAAAGAACGATAATCTAAATCTTACCATCAACCACAATTTGGTATAGGTTCGGATCCGCTTCACTCTTCGTGAAGCCCAACGCGGTGAAATAACTGTCAATCCTAGTGTACCATGCAAGAGGTCATTTCTTCAGCCCATACAATGCTCTCTTGAATCTGCACACATGCGACACATTGTCAAAGGTCTCAAAATCTTCTGGCTGCTCAATGTACACTTCTTCCTCAATAAATCCATTGAGAAGTTCAGTATTCGCATCCATATGATGTATCTTCCACCCCATCTACACTGAGAGTGCAAGGATAGATCTAATCGATGAATACCATGCAATCCTGTGCAAAAGTGTATTACTACAGGCGGGAAGTTTTCTAATAAAACAACCGATAGTTAACATCCCTTTGATCTCTGTCTCAACTGGGTCTTCATCAGAATTGACATGCATGCAGCTATTAAAAGAAAATCGCCAGTTACCTAATAGATCATTGCATGTAAATTAAATCTAATTTAATTCACTTGACATCTCACTAGTGCATCAATCAGTTACAACTAGTTAAACTGATTTTAACTCAACTAATTGAGTTAACTTATTTCTCATGCATTAAATTAATGCACTAACTACAACTTGGACTAAAAAACAAATAGAATCGCTATGCATGCCTCACCAGCCACCCTCAACTTTAAATTCATGAGCTAACTGAGTTTATCACACTCAGTTAACTATTACAAGTGAATATGAGATAATATTACAATTTATTGTCCAATTTAATTAAGGGAAAATTAAATCAGACACACATTTCTTGTTGAATTTTCAATAGAATAGATCAAAATTGCAAGAAATTGACCACAAGTTATCTAGATTCAATTGACATAGATTAAATCATTTCTTCTATTATCATGGTGACTGTCTATTTGACTCATTTTTTGTTCTTCTTCACTTTCGCTATATTTCAGTTGAAAGACAACCTAGGATTATAAACCACTTCTGACATTGCTTATCTCACGGACATGATGTTGGTTTTCATTCATTGCATACGATATTGACTCCTAAATATCTTCAAGATATTCATCATTTTAATGATCTTGAAATGTACTTGTAAGGATTGTCTACACCTTCTTCTATTTGTGCTCCATCTACAATTAGCTCATGAGGGGATGCATTTTATATCAAATGGTTCTCCAAATGGTTGTCAATTGGAGTCAAATTTTGTCTCTTTACAAATGGCTAAGCATATCTACGGTTCAATCCAGACAATCATGGCTATTGATATAATAGTTTGCTACATAACCAAAACCCTGCATGTGGAAATTTTGAACCACTCTTGTTACATAGCATGGTAGATATTGTAGGTTCAATAGATAAAGCAATTGGCTCATACATTTTTCCATACCAATTCTCACCTCAACACTTTGACATATTGTCAATTGAGAAAATCTTATTTGAACCTTGGTCTATCGACAAAATTTCAATGATTGTCATGAATCTTTGTTTGAGTTTATTTTTACACTTGCACCATGGTTTGATATGTCTAATATGAGAAAAAAAATTGCACAAAATAATTACAATTGTTTCATTTGCAAAGACATTAGAGCTACCAATTGCTTAAAACAACGTCCGAATGCTAGAAACATTGAGCAAGAGCAATGTATAAATGATTGGAAAGCTTATATTATAAACTTATCAATGTCATATTTATATGGAAATATAGAAGGAAAAGGTTTTGTAATACAATGGATATGTGAACTACTTGATGTTAACATATATATCTAGAATATAGAAACAAAATATATTTCCTTGAGATTATATTCATCAAACACTTGCTCCAAAGTCTTATACCTTATGCTTCTACCAATATCCACATCACATGTACATTTCCATGCACTTCTGCAAGTTCAAAATGTTGAAAATATTAACCACAATGACAAGATATCACAAGTGCTCCAAAGAATCTTGGAAAGAGAAACCTGCAAGTAAACATACAAGTAAAGTCTTGTGTATGTGTTGGTACTTTGTGAGGTTGAAACATCTTAAGAGTGAACTAAAGCAGAGGAAAAGGAAAAAAGAAGAGGGTTGATGGTTTGAGTGGAAAGAAGGGTTTATGGAAGCCTTTTCATATATCATGAGAAACAATCGATCTATCCAATTTGAGGAACAAATTGCAGAATTGAGGGCAAATTATTTTTAGACCTAGATCAATCAAGGAGTGACTGTGTGTGGGAAAATTTAGTGGCCCTAAAAACAGTGACAAAAGAGGCTAATTTGTCACAAAGATGGGGCAGAGATGTGTAGGTCCTAGGATCAACACTTTAAGGTGACTAGAAGGTTGACAAGTAGGAAAATTTGGAAGAGTGAGCATTGTTCACAAATGGAGTTGTGAGTAGTGCAAGATGTGAAAGATGTAGTGTAGCATTAGAGAACTTTTGAGGTGTAAAATAGGCCTCCTAAGAAAAATGTACAGCCAAAATAAAATTTATAAGAATCTAAAGGATTCAAGATGATGATGGATTAAAGATGATGCTGTCAACCATGGGGGATAATTCCCGTTTTTGGGGTAAAAAAGTAAAAATATTAAAAAAATAAAATAATAAAACTACTTTTTCGACTTGTATTTTCAACTTATCTCCTTAAGGGTTTACTCAAATTTCTAGCAGGAGTACTCGTTGGATGCAAAATTTAATTCCTCATATAAGGAGTACCCATGTTGCATACTTTCGATGGACCCTACTACATGAAAAATGAAAAATCCATGAAAAAGCAATCACATTTTTCATAGATTTCTCATTTGTTTGTGTAACATAGTCCATTGAAAGTATGCAACATGGGCACTCTTTGGATGAGGAATCAAATTCTGCATCCAACGAGTGTTCCTGCTCAAAATTTGAGTAAAACCATAGGGAGATAAGTTGAAAATACAGGTTGAAAAAATAGTTTTTTTCTTTTTTCCCTCTAACATTTGATGATGAAATCTAATCTTATTTTATTATTTCCACTGTTATTTTATAATTTCCTTAGGAGACCCGTTTTAGACCTCAAAATTCACCTAATGGAAGTAATGCAGGATGCAGACCTCAAGCACAGGTTCATGAAAGGAGTTAATGAGCTGTTAGGAGGCAGATCTAGCCCTAGTTCAAATTTTGCAGATGGGAAAACTTTAGTGAAGTAAGGGTAGTTCCAAAAGACCCAATGAGCAGTCATCCTAATGGAGCAGGTGAGTTACTAGTGACTAGATCCATGATCCAAAGTTCAATGACACAAAAGGAGTTTCATTCATTGATAGTGGATGGCTGGAGTGGTCAGCAGTTGGGATGCAAGAGGACCTACCAAGTGTGTTCAAACTTTCGAGCACATGGACTGAAAGAGCCGTTCGTGGCCACCATTAGCAAGTAGGTCAAGTGTTTTCTTGTTCATTGTATATTATTTGTAAAAGTGACCAACACCAAGCCCTAGTTGTGTACTTGTATTAGGTTTATATGTAAGGGCCATGATCCCTCGTATGAGAGCCCTAAGACTGTTGTGTTATAGATTGTAATATAACACATAATGGGTTTGAAAAATTTAAAAATTTTCATGTGCACTATTTGATTCATTGATGATGTATATTTCGCTCTACAAAGTAGAAGTGTCGTGGAATTTGAGTGTATTTGTGTTAGAAATACCCAAACCAGTTCTTGAGTGTCATGGAAATTCAACAAGTTTTGGTGGATTGGTGGAGTACTCAGTGCACAACAATATGTTGTGTGGCAGGTTGCTGGTAATGGAATTTTGTTGACTTGTCAAAGTAATTGGAGATAATTCATGTGCTTTGGTTTGGAGGAGATAGATTCATGTGGGTGGAAAGATGATTGCGAGATGATTTCTTCATTGGGTTGAAAAGTTGCATATCCAACAGTGGAGCCATGTGCAATTCATGTGTTTGACCCATGATGATGAGGAAACTTGTAGAGTTGAGTTGTGGTGGCCTAGAGTAGACTAGTCCTAGTGTTCAATTGTAGCTTAGGATTGACCTTGAAGGGACACAAGTTCACTTGCAGCAGTTCCTGGGAGGGAAAGCAATGTGTGCCAAGGGGAGGTTGTGTAGGCTCAAAGGGAGTCTACCTTCAGAGGGAGATGACAAAGGAGAGTTAGCCACCTAGTGGAAGTCTAACCTTCAAGTTCAAGCGAGAGAGTGGACTCTTCTAGGTCATGCAAGGAAAGTCACGAACCATGCAAGGTAAATTGTGGTACATGCAAGAAAAGTCATAGACCATTCAAGGATAGTCATGGTGCATGAAAGGAAAGTCATGTTACATGCAATAATAGTCATGAACCATGCAAGGAAAGTCATGATCATGCAAAGAGAAGACATGGCACATGTAAGGAAAGTCATGGTTATGCAAGGAAAAGTCATGGAGTTGGAGGTTTCTAGGAATATCGTATCTTTAAATATCTTGTTCTACCAGAAGGATGTGGTTGCGGATCAGATTCAGAGGCAAGGCCACTTCTACCTAGTGGTGGAAATACCTTCCTCACTAAGAGGGAGTGTTTAAATTTGGGTAGCTTGGAAGGTATTTCTGAGTAGAGAAAACCCACAAAAATAAAGCTTGTGGGAAAGACACCCAAGGTTTGGGGTTTTGACCCAAAGGAATGGGCTTGGAACCCATAAAAAATAATTTTATATTTTAATTTGTTGGTGAAGTGGAGTCTCTAGAAGGATTCCTACATACTTTGGTGGGGGGAGAATAGATTTTGGAAACTCGGCCTTAGACCCTATGAATTCACCTCCGACCATACTGCCTTGGAAATAATTCCTTTTTACCTTACCCTCAGACTTACTGACTCAACCCTATGAGACCTCCAAAATAGCCTTGACTTATTCAATCTGCATGAATCACAAAGGAAGTCCGTATAATGGATGTCCTTTTTGGGCTCCTAAGTCACCTATGGGATATGTATAAATATAAGCCAATAGAGAAGCTTAGTGTCACAAGTGAGAAGGACTTCAATTGTTAGAGAGGAAGGTAGAAGGACTTAGCCTAGGCAATAAAAGTAGCCATATGTAGCCTTAGAGAATAAGCAACACGCATAGGAGAAGCTCGAGTTTGTGCTTCGGTTAGTGAAGGAGTAGGTTGCAGTGGGAGCAGGTGATTTAAGGTTTGTTCTAGCTAGATCAAGAGAACCAATCCCTAGTTTGAGGGCTGATATATCATATCTAAGGCAGGCCAAAGTCTGATCAAGAGAGCCATGTTTTTTGTTAGTCTGCACAACATGAAGAGGTTCACAAACATATAACTGAGGGCTAAATATTGTGAAATAATGTCATAGGAAGGGCTAAGTGTCTAGGAAGGAGGCCAAGACTAAGGTTGATGCAGGCCACAACTAATAAGGCAATCCAAGTTGGAAAGGAGGTTGGTTAGTGTTTTTGTTGCAATCATGAAGTCTAAGGGAGGCCTATTAGGGTAGGCCATAACCTAGAACCCTAGGCTGAGGACAAAGCAAAGGAGGCTAAGGATGTTGTGGAACGCTTCAATTGGTGTTGGAGCTGGTCACAACTTGGTTAGGGTAGGGGATCCCTAGTTTGAGGGCCTAGCTGATGCAACAAAGGAGAGTTTGCAGAGATCTCGACAGGGTTGGAAAATGTTGGAGGCCTACTAAAGGATTGGTAGGGATGACAAAAAGGCACAACAAGGATTTTATGATGACTGTGGGCTAAAGGGAACTAGCCCAAGTGAGTCAAGTTTTTGTTGCCTATATTTTTGTAGGCGAAGGAAAACTGATTGTATTTATTTGTTGTGCATATGATAGCCTAATGGAATAGGCCTCAACCCTAGTTGGATTGGTCAAAGGATTGACTATGTATATTAGCTTTGTATTGGGGTTTGTAAAGGGCCATTATCCTTAGTATGGGAGCCCTACTGTTTTCTTATTTAAGGACTAGTAATGAACATGTTTTAGGCCATAAATAATGTGTATTGTTATTGATATGTTTGTTTTTATATTCTACTGTGCAAAGATGTTTATTTTTGGGCAATACTAGTGTGTTTGTGTTCCTAGCTAGGGTATAGACCAGACCTAGGGTGCATGGAAATTTCAACAATAATTCATTTTCTTGCTCCACAAGAGAAACAGTGCTATGTTTAAGGTCAATAATACATATTGGGAATATTCACATCCCAAATGAGGTAGTTCCTTATCTTTAGGAAAATTCAAAACCGGAATTCATGTACTAGGCATTGCAGTGCTTGAAGAGTCTTGAAGAGAAGTTACCCTCCTATTGTGAAGGTGTCCCCTTAGGGGTTATAAAAGAAAAATATTCCTTTGTTGAAAAGTAACTAGGTTTGGTCTTCATAATGACATGTGTAATTGTGATTTTATGTAATTGATGAAAAGAAGAAAAATAAAATTATTATTGTAGTGCTTGTCTCATGGTTTTCATGAGCAAGGAATTTTATTTTAGTGATGGCTCCCATTGTGAGCCTTTAGGATTTTTCATCTAGTCATAAAATTCAAATTGAGTCTATTTTATTTTAGTGATGGCTCCCATTGTGAGCCTTTAGGATTTTTCATCTAGTCATAAAATTCAAATTGAGTCTATTTTATTTTAGTGATGGCTCCCATTGTGAGCCTTTATGATTTTTCATCTAGTCATAAAATTCAATTTGAGTCTATGTCATGTATTAAGGGCCCTTCTTGGGCATATTACACTTGTGTATGAGTCATCAGAAATGTCAAGTAGCCATCTAAGACTAAGCACAAGCATTAACCTCAAGTCAGCTTCAAAGTGGAATTAATTATCTCTCCAACTGACATGTTGGCTCAACTTGATATCAAGTCGGTTTATTACCTTCGGAAACAACTATATATAGTGCAAGACATCTTCATTTCAGGACAAAGTTTCGGTGATCAATTTTGAAGCAGAAAAAGTGAAAAGTACAATGAGTTATCTTATAGTACAACAAAGTACATCGAAGGAAAGAGGAGTATAGTCTGAGCTCTTTTTTTATTTGTTTTTGGGTTTATATTATTTTCACGTATGAGGCCACAAGAGCTTACTTGCAGCAAAAGAAGTCGAGAAAGAGTAGCACTCCTCCTAGCCGAGTTGAAAGAAGGTTGAATCTAGAAGGGAGGACGAGATAGGAATTGCAATAAGGTAAAGTCTAGAAGGAAGGCCGAGATAAGAAGAAGGTCAAATTTAGAAGGGAGGCTAAAGATTTGAAGCTAAAGAAGGTTCAAGAAGGAGAGGAGTTGAAAAGGAGCAGAAGGTTGACTGTTGTTGTTAAAATATCTTATCAAGAGAATTTTTGTCTTTGTCTTGGAGTGGAAAATATTTCAAGGGTCATGGTCTTGGTATTCATCAATTATAATTTCTATAAGAAGAAGATTTTGTTCGGGTTTTCCTCTCAAAAAGTGAGAGTTTTTGGCTCTGGCTGATAGCCTATATTCTGTGTCTCTTGTCTCTTGATGGTTTATGCATTGGTAGTTGTTTGATCAAGAAGAATACTAATAACTTAAGTAAAACAAGATCTTATGTAAAGCAGTAAAAAGCACTCACAAGCAGTGACCAATGGAAGAGAAATCACTTAATTACTATGCCCTAGATTTCTCAACATCCTTCGACATTTGATCCATGAGTCCTCTTCGACCTTCACCTCTGACCTTCACAATAGCTGATGGATTTGTTTCCAACCTTCCAAATGACGCATGGACTAAAGATTTCAAAAAAATTGAATAAACCTTTCCACATGTTAGAGTCACTTTTTGAATATTTAGGCTCAAACCTAATTCACTCCTCTAGATCCATGTTTTCCAAATACTTAGCCCTCGTTACCTTCCCTTAGAGACCTTGTTTAAACAAATACCTCCAAAGATTTTTTGCAACAAACTCTTGTCTAAATGCCTGCAAGTTCTTTAACCTTCAGCCACCATTCTCTTGTTTATTTTCAATCCTTGATCACTTGCGAAGGGGAGAATGCTTCCCTCCATTTCTACTTGACCACAAAAATATTGAACAATTCTTTCTAACCTTTTCGAAGAACGATTTTGGGTCATTCTCGATAGATAACCAACAAACAAGTATGCTCTCAAGAACCAACTTAACAATAATCAATTTTTTTCACTCCCTTCAACACTCAATGATGACACCAAGAATTGATTCGTCCTTCAATCTTCCTAACTAGCCATAACCAATTAGCTATTTTGTAATCACTAGGTTTTAAGTTAATCCCCAGATACTTGCTTTATCGAGAGGCTGAAGCTTCAATGGAACTAGCTGGCTTAACCTCACCTTCAAGCTTTCACTTATCCCACTGAACAACAAATAAGATTGTCAAGAGGCTGAAGCTTCATTAGAACTAGTTGGCTTAACCTCACCTAATTTTTCACTTATCCCATTGAACAACAAATAAGACTGTCAAATTAATATTGGTTCCCATGGTCCTTTTTTTTTTAACCATGGTGGATCGGTAACTCATTGGAGTAATCCATTCCCATGGTATTTTTTTTTAACCATAGTGGAATTTTAATTTTTTTTTTAATTTTATTTTTATTTTTAAAATGATGGCGATCGGTAACTCATTGGAGTGATATGGGCAAGGCTCAAGATCAAAAATTTGTTCCCATAGTCTCGCAAAAGGTTTCCAAGGTGATCTCAAGACAATTCAATTCTCACAAGGTACCTTTCCAAAGAGGAGAATGTCATCCACTAAAAACAAATGAGTTGTGAGAGTGATCTGGGCTAAGCCCAAGATCAAACATACATTCCCATAGTATCGTAAAAGGTTTCCAAGGTGATCTCAAGACAATTAAATTCTCACAAGCTACTTTTCCAAAGAGGAGAATGTCATCCACAAACAACAAATGAGTTAAAACTATGCCTGCTAAATTGATTCCATTGGAGTGCTCAACCCTGTTTGCCTATAGAATCAATCTTCTTAGGGCTATTGCAACTAAAAGAAACATAAAATATGACAAGGAGAAGCCTTGGCTAAGGCCCCGAGGAGCCATAAAAAACTTAGAAGGTAGTCATTTATCAAAAATATGAAGTTAGTAGACTCCAAACATCCAATTATCCAGTTCACATACTTAAGATTCAGTCCAGCTTACAAGAGCACCAACTAGACTTGGATGATTTTCCAGCTTGGTCTCCATTTATGTTGGGAGGGGCACTAAGTTCTTTATGCCACGGGATCTTGTGGGATTATAATTTGTGTCTTTCAATCCCATATTTTCTTTGGAGTGACACATTTGGCCTTCCAAGTCCATAATGTTTACAACTTGCACCATGGATTTCATAGTGCCTAAATTCTTTTTAAGCCCTTTGAGTAACACATTTGGCCTTTTCAAGTCCATAAAGTTTACAAACTGCTCCATGGATCTTGTGGGCTTATCATTTGTGTCATTAAATCCCACATTTTCTTTGGAGTGACACATTTAGCCTTTCAAGTCCATAATGTTTACAATATGCTCCATGGATTTCATAGTGCCTAAATTCTTCTTAAGCCCTTGGAGTGACACATTTTCCCTTTCAAGTCTATAATGTTTACAACCTACTCCATGGATTTCATGTTTCCTAAATGCCTCTTAAGCCCTAGGATACACTTATGTGTGTCAAATTTCACCTAAATTTCACCTCTACATCTTGCATGAAGGAGCCAAAAGTATAATGGACTCCTTCCGTCACTATATTATAAAGTGCCTCATTGATGGAATGCATGTTTGAAATGGACTTGCCCTAGTAAGGCAATATAACAATGAGTAGAAAAATTTGGTCTCCATGAAAGGTTGGGAAAAATTGCATTCCAACTCTAGGATGCAAAGCTTCTGGATAGGGTTAGATTTCAACATTACTTTGGGACTCCCTTTGGAGATTATCATATATACATTATTTTACCATTCATCAATCAACTTTATTTGGCCTCAATGTGCGTTTTGTAGCGATAAAGTACCTTTTGTCATTCCTCCCATACTCCCAAATGCAACTTTACCTTGTTATATTATAGGTACCAAAGGGAGCTTAAATCAAGTAGGTATGCTAATAAAGCATTCGAATAATGAAGAAATGCACTAATTGGTTGAAAACAATTTGAGTCCAACCTCTTAGCTATTGAGGGTGAAAAAACATCCTACACATAGAGCTAACAATCGCCCTTGGGCAGGGAGGACAATTTGAGTCCAACCTCTTAGCTATTGAGGGTGAACCCACATCCTACACATAGAGCTAACAATCCCCCTTGGTCAGGGAAGAACATTTGAGTCTAACCTCTTAGCCATTGAGTGTGAACAAACATCCTACACATAGAGCTAACAATTCCCCTTGGGCAGGGAGGATGGCAAGTGTAATGCCTACACTTACAACACTGAATCTAATGATTTCAAGTAGGTTCTTGTTTTGAGACCAAGCCTAAGATACACTGGGTAACGTAAATCAAACTAAAGCCTAAAACCAGAGAGGGCCACTAAGTAGATAGCGAGGAGATGAAAGTGAGCCTCGAAAGAAACAAATATTTTAGAAGATTGAAGCCATAGATTTATCTCTATTTTAACACCTTATTTACTTGCACTGGGTATGATTCTTCCATTCTACTACCGTATTCAATAATGTGATTTCTAGCCTTCATTTCTGGCAGAGGGTGAAATAATTTTTTTCAGATCCTTCTCTTGGGGTTAAGTTCTATCCTTGTCATATCATGAGGGTGCATGCTCGTTAAGCTTGTTCAATCATGCTAGTTTGGAGTGGTGTTCCCACACATATTTACCTTATTATACCAATGACAAGTGACCACTTTTAGTAGCCACTCGTGCAAGCCTCCTTGTTTATAAGGTTATTGTTACCCCTAGAAGATGGCATTAACATCGATATCTATGAGAAAAAACGTAGTAAAAGAAACCAACTAAAACTTAAGATAATTTAAATAGACTAAAAAAAACCAACAAATTCATGATAAGAGTGGGTTTATTTCTTATCTTCGTTCTCAACACCTTATCCACATGCACTTGCTACGATTCTTCCATCCGGTTCCCCTACACCACAATGTGATTTAATAATGGTAGTGGGGAACAACCTGCTTCTAATACTTCTCTTGGGGTTACTATAAATTTCATATCATGAAGGTGCATGGTCCTTCCCCTTGATCACGTTGGATTGAGGTCAAGTGACCACATTTATTTACCATCGTGGACCTATGATAACTTCAAATGACCACTTCTGCAAGCCTCCCTTCTTTATATTGTTGTCAACAACTTGTTAGACCTGGTATTCACATCGGTATTGTTGAGAAATTAGGTTTGTAATAATTATGAATTAATTTTAGCAAACAAGCATGTTAGATAATGCTTTTGGAAGTTCCATATCAAGATTTTGGTTTCTTGTTTTTCCATATAATGACTTTCAGTACATCTCTATTCTCTCTCTTTCTAATTTAAAACATGCAATTTGAGGGGCATTTGTAAATTACCGTTTTTAAAAATAAAAAATATACTGGGGTGTTTATTTACCTCCTAAAACTCATGCCATTTGACCAGGGCAAAACATAGCAGGGATGGAACTTATTACTCTTAGTCATCCTCATGAGTGAACCAATGCCTCATTGGCTTTCTATCCATGATATATTCTGAAGAAGGGACGACCTCTTAATCAATCTCATGAGTGAACCAATAAATCGTTGGCTTGACTATCCATGATATATACTAAAGAAGAAATGGTTGCACTTTTAAATTGCTGCAAAATTTTGGGTGTTTTCCAAAGATGTTGTTTTCCTTATTAATAGGATATGATGGTTAGGTTGACGTGCATTAATAGGTGGGTTGCCTATTTAGATTTGTGTTGGATTAACACTTGGGGGTTTGTATTTTTATCTATTTTCCTTTGAACAGATTAATAATTGGTGGTTTGTATATGGCTCCATTATGTGCATGATAAAGCATAGTTCCAATATTAACGTTAATTGTGTTCAATTTTTCCAGTAGTTTGCATTGCATCAATACAAAGGAGCTAGACAACAAGGCTCTTGTTTTATCTCCTTTATCACCTTGAGGCTCGTACCTCTGTTGGGATCCATGCTTGCAAAGATCGATCACAATCCTCAAAAATATGCAAACCAATCTCGTTAGAAAAATATATTACAGTTTTGGGCTTTCAATGAAGCTTATGAAAATGAAACTATGTACAGTTTAGCTGGAGCTGGATTCACAAAAAGAATCCTCCATGTAACAACCAGCCATCTATTGGTCTAATAGGTACTTCTTTTGATTGTAGCAACTTGTTGCATTTTTTTTTTCCCATTTATCCCCCTGGTTAGGGAATTCCAAAATTTTTTACTCAAAAAAACTCTTTAAAGGTCATTACTTTCACAAAAAAAAACTCCTAGTCATCAACAAAGCACAATTTTTTGGTATTGAAAACACAGTATAGTTCAATTCAATGGCAACCCAAATTTTTGGACCAAAAATCTGTTGGTTGAATAGTTAAATTCTTTTGAATATAGAAACTTGTTGCCTTGTTTGTTTTCCATTGATATATAATTGTACACTAAGTTTGCCTCGTTCAGAAATTCCATAATCGTCTACTCAAAAACCTCCTCATTGGTTCTTATTTTCACAAAGGAACTCCTAGACATCGACAAAGCATATGAACAACACAAAAAATGTTACAACAACACAAATATTTGGTGTTGAGTACACATCTAGATCAATTGAATAACATCTTAGCACTATGAAGCTAATGTGGTATCCATGTATATGGTATTAATCAATTTCTCATTGTTTCCATTTATTAGTGTCTACTCTAACCCATCTAGATGCTCAGTGGACTTCTCAACCATCACATCCATCCCTTGTTAGCATTTGCATCCATTTTTTCCTCTAGGGATTATAATAAGATTGTTTTCCTGAATCCAAATAGGAAGTGGGTGGCTTACCCCCTTTTAAGCCCTTTGAATATCTTATAGTTATTCCTCTACTTTTATATATTCCTGGAAGAGTTAGAAAAATTTTCAAAGTTAAACATCTAGAGGGCCGCAAAACAAGATTATGAAAGGATTTTTACGAAAACAAAAATATTTCGTGTTGAGTACATAGTTCACATCAATTGAATGACATCTCAATCCTGTGCAGCCAATGCGATATCCTTTTATCCTATTTTCATCGATTTCTTAGTGTTTTCATTCACCAATGCCTACTCTGACCTATCTAGTTGTTCAGTGGACTGTTGAACCACCACATCTATCCCCTGTTAGCATTCATATCCATGTTTTCCAATAGGAATTATAATAAGAATCTATCCCCTTTTAGCATGCATATCCACGACATCCATTATCCATTGTTTCCTATAGGGCTTACATTAGGAATGTTTTGAAAATGCCAAATAGGAAGTCAGTGCCTTAACACGCTTCCTCCCCTCTTTTCCCTCCTTGAATCAACTTGCCAATATGGTTGGGTAGCAGTTAATATCCCTTTTTGAGACAAGTCGTCGTCGAGACTAAGTCATGTGATTTTTTGCTCTATATTTTTTTGTTCTGTATAAATCTTTCAGTGAATTTTGAGTAAGTAATAGGATTTTGGCATTTGGCGTGTTTGGTAAATTGTAGTATTTCTGAAATAATCCTTTATTCCAATGCTTATCTAGCAAATGAGCACCTTTTTGATCGAATGATGCGAAGAGAAGCCATACTCTGTCTGTGGGCATTTGCTACAGACATTTTCCAATGGCAGAGACGAAAAACAAAGAGTGATCAACAAGCTAATATTTCAATACAAATTGGAAAATGACTTGAGAAGAATTCCAAGGATGTTAGATTGAAATCACTTTAGCAGGTAATGCTTCAAATAATGAAACATTGGTGACAAGCTTGAAAGGAGTTGAAGGAGGAGCTAAAGACAAAGGTGTTGAAGAGAATTTTCTTACTTGTAAGTTTGGTTCACCATTTTGAAGTTATTACTTGTATTGGACCAGGATTCATTTATTTTATAAAGTTGTCAAACATCAACTCTTATTGTATGGTGTGTGAGTTGAGCTGAGCCTTAACTGATATTGACCTGTGAGTGCATATTACTCACAGATTGAAGAAAGTCCAGCAAAACTTCAATGGAGGGTAAATTTTTTCCCCAATTGTTTCTCTATCATATTTTATCACATTTTTTACATGGTGATAAATCCATATTAACAAGGATTAAAAACTGGTCACTGTTATATGGTACTTATAGGGTGTACCCAAAAGTGCAAGTATGGACATGTACCAAAAAGTGCAAGTGTTGATCTCTAATCTATTTGAACTTTGGACATTGTGGGCTTGAGTTCATTGAGATAGTTTGAATTTGAGCATAATGAACTTTTTTATAGATGTTGTTTTAAGTTTTTATTTCATTCTGTCTCAACAATTGAGACAATGACGAAGGGAAAATGGTTATCGGAGGTGCTCCAACAGGATGACAAAGAAACAACAAATAAAAATGCAGCAACTATTCTAAATGGGTAGGTCAATCGGTACTACACAAATAAAATATTCAATTGAGACAATGAAGAAGGGAAAACGGTTTTGAGAGGTGCTCCAACAGGATGACAAAGAAACAACAAACCTTGAAAATGTAGCAGCTATTCTAAATGGGTAGGTCCATCAGTGCTATGCAAATATAGTATTTGGATATGTAAATTTGAGAGCGATAAATTAGACTCCACTATAAAATTGATTCGAGATCAAGTTATTATGGGAGGACTGTATGCAAGCATTGGGAGATCTAGGAATCGAATTAATAGTTACAATTATTTTGGTAATGAGTCATTTTTTTTTCTCATTCAGCGTATTCCTTTGTTTCTTTCAGGAACCTGAAAAGTATGTTTTTCATCCTATGATCGATAGATTGAATTTTGGGGCTGTTAGGTCCCTATATTACTAGTATAGTCCCTTATTGTTGTTAGTGTAACCCCCATATTTTTATTTTTGTACCTTGTAACCCCAATATTATTATTATTGTTGTGTCCTTACATTATTATTATTAGGATGGCTAAAATTATGTTGTGACCCCATGGACTCCTATATATAGAAGGAGGTTTTGTCATTTGTATCATTGAAGAATTTTTCATTTATGTAATGTAAAGGATATTTCCCCCTCGAAGTGGCTTATTTCTAAGGCATTGATCTCTCTTTTCTTCTATTTTTGGCGTTGGTTTCATAACATTTGGTAGTAGAGATTTGGACTCTAGGGTTTTGCTGCTCCAAACAGGTCATTGTGGAATCTTCGCTATAACGTTTTTTCTACGAAGGCTCAGAAGCTGAAATTTTTATCATGCGAAGCCAAAATCCTGAGGAACTTCCTGTAAAAAATTTAGATCTTGGTTCACAACAATATGTGATATATGGAAGTTAAAGTTTTTTTAGGCTCCCAAATTTTATCTCAAAGAGGTGACCGTGGGAAAATCGTCATAAATCTCTATGAGCACCGGATTGGAATGTTGTAAAAGTGGCCACAAGTACAAATACTGTAGTTTCATGTATATCAATTTCAGAGTCGAAGGAGGAAACAGTGACACGTGGCACGTCGTACAAGTTCGCTCTACTGAAATAGTCCATAATTAGGCGATTGTGGGAGATTGGGCATAAATTTGCCTTGAAGAATCCCAATCAGGTCAAAATTGTGGCATTGGAAAGAATATTTAGAGGGCTACTATAGGGCTGAATTTCAAATATTTAATATCCAAAACCATAGAGATAATTTAGTTTCATATCGAGCTCCTCAAAAGTAATAAAAAGGTGTGTATTTTTTCGAATTTCATAAGTCTTGTGTGAAAAATCAGTTTGAAGTGATTCCAAGGGCATATTGAAGCATAAATATTAGTATTGGGCTCTAGAAAGCCACCTAAAAAGAATTCAACACCCATTAATCCTTCAAAAGGCTCTACTATGACTCATGAAGAGGAAGAAGCGCAACATGACATATCAAAATTACAAGAGAAAGTGCACCAAATTTCTCTCTAGCAAAGAGAAAAAAAAATGAAATGGAAGTTTTTAAGAAAGGCATGGAAGCTAAGATGGATGTTTTGAAGAAAGGCATGGAAGCTAAGATGGATGGTTTGAAGAATGGCATGGAAGCTAAGACGGATGGCTTGGAAGCTAAGATGAATGGTTTGAAGAATGGCATGGAAGCTAAGATGGATGGCATGGAATCTGACATGGAAACTAAGATGGATGACATGCAAGATAAGATCGATGAAAAAATGAAAGACAACATGGAAGACATGAAGAGTGATCTAAAAGCATACATGGAAAGTTTGATGAGAAGGTTAATACAAGAAATGATTCCTAATGGCGGAAAGATAGTAGAGGAAACTCATGATGAGAACAAAATAAATGTTAATTGTGATTTCATAAACTCTAATGTTGGATTGAAGAACCACCATATTCCAAACATGGATAGGAGTAATTTTGATGGCAAGGATCCTGTAACATGGATACTACATATGGAGCAATATTTTTATCTCAATAATGTCCAAAACACACAAATGATACACATTGCAACTTTACATTTAGAACAAAATACATTTGTATGGTATTGATGCCTTTGCTCTCGTAAAAAAATTGTCACTTGGTCAATTTTTACGAACGAAATGATAACACATTATGAGGATACAAAGAGCAACACCTTCTTTAGCCAATTGATAAATATCAAACAAAAGGGTTTAGTGGTGGAGCACGTTGAGGACTTCAAAAAATTGAATATAAGGGTAACTGATATTCCAGAGGAACATAGGATTGATATCTTCATGGGGACTTTAAAGGATACAATCCAACATGAAGTTCGCATTTGGGAACCTGATTCATTCAAGAAGGCATTCAGGTTGGCAAGAAAAATGAATGTAAATTTATGGCGACAAGGAATCCTACCACTCACATCTATAAAGATGGAAGTGTTGCTACTCCTAGACTTCCACAACCTACAAGGTTGACACCACAACAATTGGAAGAAAAAAGAGCAAAAGGGCTTTGATACAGTGGTGATACAAAATACACTAAAGGTCATAAGTGTGTTGAGAATAAATTATTTTACATAGATTGTGAAGAGAAGGAAGAAAATGAACAAGAAACTTCAAAAGAAGAGGATATACAACAAGAACCAACCCTAGAATAAGAAGAAATGAGTCCGAACATATTGTGTAATGCATTGGCAGGAATTACCACTCCTCAAACTCTCAAGATAGAGGGACATATCAAGAAGATAATGGTAATAATGTTGATTGATTCATGTAGTACACATAATTTTATTCATTGTAAGGTAGCCAAGGAATTGAATTGTTTCTTATACCCAGCACCAGAATGTCAAGTGAATATTGCAAATGGAGGAACTATAAATTGCTCTGGAAAATGCCATAATATTAAGCTAACCATGGGGGAATATGTATTGAATAATTAAATGCTTTCCATTCTAAAGGGAGGTGTTGATGCTTTACTAGGAGTACAATGGTTACAAGCTTTGGGGATGATAGATTTTAATTTTCAAGAACTTTTCTTGAATTTTTTTCAGAAGGAAATAAATTCAAATTATGGGGTATCGCAGGGAAGCCAGGAAAGATAATAAGCTCTAATGTCATTACAAAGCTTCTAAAGAAATAACAACGAGGTGTAATTGCATAATTATGTTCACTAGAAGTTCCAACATCAAAATCATCTATTTCTCCAGATCTCCAAAAAGACTTGGACAATCATTCCAAGGTGTTTGAAACTCCCAAATGACTCCCACCTATTCGTTATCATGATCATGCTATTCATTTGATTCCAGAAATTGTTCCTCCAAACATCAGGCCTTACAAATATCCTTATTTACAAAAGAGAGAAATTGAACGTATGATTGCAGAAATGTTAGAGGTTGGTATAATTCAACCTAGTCAAAGTTCTTTCTCTGCTCCAATAGTATTGGTGCACAAGTAGGATGGATCATGGCGCATGTGTCCAGACTATAGGGAGCTCAATAAGCTCACTATTAAAGATAAATTTCCCATTCATGTGATTGATGAATTATAGGATGAATTACATGCAGCAATTTATTTTACCAAGTTGGATCTTAGTTAAGGATATCATCAAATTAGAATGAAGACTGAAGATATTCTGAAAACAACATTTTGAACTCATGAGGGTCATTATGAATTTTTGGTCATCCCTTTTGGCCTTACCAATGCACCTTCTACATTTCAAGGGTTGATGAATTCCATTTTCAAACCCACCCTTAGAAAATTTGTGCTAGTATTTTTTGATGACATACTAATCTAGAGCAGGTCCTGGAAGGATCATGTTCAACATGTTGACAGGGTGCTCAAACTATTGGAGGAGAAAAAATTATATGAAAAAGCATCGAAATGTTTATTTGGAGTACAAGAGGTGGAATATCTGGGTCATATTGTATCTCACGAGGGTGTTAAGGTAGACCCTAACAAAATTAAATCCCTTAAGGAATGGAAAGTCCCCACGACCATAAAGCAGTTGCGAGGATTTCTCGGGTTAACATTGTATTATCACAAGTTTGTTAAGAATTATGGGAGAATATCTGCACCTTTAACAACATTATTGAAGAAAGATGCATTTTCATGGACTCCTGAAGCAGCTAAGGCCTTTGAACATATTAAAGAGGAAATGTGCCTAGCACCTGTCTTAGCTATGCCAGACTTCACAAAAGCCTTTATTGTGGAATGTGATGCCTCAAGAGATATAATTGGTGTTGTTTTAATTCGAGAAGAAAGACCCGTTGCTATTGAAAGTCATCCAATCAAAGGAAAGTATTTAGAGAAAGCTATTTATGAGAAGGAAATGCTGGAAATACTACATGCACTAAAGAAATAGTGACCTTACCTAATGGGAATACACTTCAAGGTAAAAACTTATTATGATAGTCTTAAACACTTTTTGGAAAAAATATTATCTTCAGAAGAGCATCAAAAATGGGTCACAAATATGTTGGGTTATGACTATAAATAATCTACGAAAAAGGGAAGCTAAATTTTGTTGAATATGCACTCTCAGGAAAGGATGAAGAGGTGGAAGCATTGCTTTGTGCCATTTATATTATCCAACCAAATTCGATAACGGAAGCAAGGGATGAATGGAAGAAGGAAGAATAAGTGTGGACACTCATTCAAAAGTTGCAGCAAGATCCTAGTACATCTTATACATTTAGTTGGAAAAATGATTCCTTATGGTACAAAGATCGCTTATATATTTGCAAGAATTCCCAACTAAAGAAAAATATTATTTTGGAATTTCACACTTCTCCTTTAGGAGGACACTCAGGATTTTTAAAAACTTACCACAGGATGAAGAAAGAATTTTTTTGGGATGGCCTTAAATCTAATATTCAAATGTTTGTGGCAGAATGTTTGGTTTTCCAGCAAATTAAAGTTGAGACAATTAAGACCCTGGGTCTTCTACAACCTTTATCCATTCCAAGTCAATGTTGGGAGGAGATTTCAATGGATTTTATCACAGATTTATCTAATTCCGAAGGAAAGAGTGTCATCATGGTGGTAGTTGATATACTTACCAAGTATGCACACTTTTGTGCATTATCTAATCCATTTAAAGAAAGTACAGTTGCTACTGAATTTATGGAAACAATTCAAAAGCTACATGGAAACCTAAAGATTATTGTAAGTGACAGAGATCCCATTTTTACTGGAAGATTTTGGACGGAATTATTTTCTTGTTTGGGTACTCAACTAGCTATAGCTCATCTTATCATCCCCAATCCGATGGTCAAACTGAGATAGTGAATAAATGTTTGGAAGGATATCTTCGTTGTTTTGTATCTGATAAGAAAACAAAATGGGTCAAGTGGTTACCTATCACTGAATGGTGGTATAACACTTCCTTCCATACTGCAGCAAAAATGACCCCATTTATGGCACTTTATGGATATCATCTACCGTCCATCACATCTTCTTTAAGAGAAAATTATAAGGTTCAAGCAGTGGAAGATCACATTGAGCATCAACAAGAAGTTCTCCAACTCTTAAAGCATAACCTAAATTTGGCACAAAATCTAATGAAACAATAGGCAGATCAACATCACAATGAGAGAATTTTTGATGTAGGAGACTGGGTATTTTTACGGCTCTAAACATACAAACGAATTTCCCTCAAGCAAGCTAATAAGGATAATAAATTATCGCCAAAGTACTATGGTCCTTACAAGGTGTTGCAAAATATTGGTATTATGGCATAAAAATTGGAGCTTCCTGCTTCTTCACGAGTGCATCCAGTTTTCCATGTTTCATGCTTAAAGAAGGTTATAGGGGAAAAACTTCTAGTTCAAACAATATTTATAGAACTTGATGAGGAAGGAAAAATCATATTGGAACCTGAAGAAGTCACTGAAACAAGAACTCAATAGCTACGAAATCGATCAATTTTAGGGTATCTCATCAAATGGAAGAACTTACCCACTGAAGATTCTACATGGGAGGATGAGAATTTTATACAGAAGCATCCAGAGCTACTCAAGCATTGAGGAAAACACTTTCTTGAAGGAGAGGGCATGTTAGGTTCCTATATTACTAGTATAGTCCCTTATTGTTGTTAGTGTAACCCCCTTATTGTTATTGTTGTACCCCTATAACCCCAATATTGTTGTTATTATGCCCTTATATTATTATTGTTAAGTCGGTTAGGATTATATTGTGACCCCATGGACTCCTATATATAGAAGGAGGTCTTGTCATTTGTATCATTGAAGAATTTTTCATTTATGTAATGTAAAGGAGGTTTCCCCCTCGAAGTGGCTTATTTCTAAGGCATTGATCTCTCTTTTCTTCTATTTTCGGAGTTGGTTTCATAACAGAGGCTATGAAGATATGGTTTTAGAAAAAAAAAATCATCCTCTGATGGATAGATTGAATTTTGGGGCTATGAAGATGTGGCTTTTAGAAAAACCCTCTCATAATCGTTGATTTCAAATGGCTAAATTCTTCCTATTGTCCAGTTCTTTGGCAGCTTGAATCTGTAGCAATGAAGGAATGTGGTTTTTAGAAAACCCTCAAGGCAAAGCTACAATCGATGGTTTCAAATGGCTAAATTCTTCCTAGGCTAAATTCAATCTGTAACAATGAAGGAATATGGTTTTTAGAAAACTCTCAAGGCAAAGCTACAGTCGATGGTTTCAAATGGCTCAATTCTTCCTATTCTCTAGTTTTTTGGCAATGAAAGAATATTTCACTACAGTCCACAACCGGAGTAGAGAAAAATTACATGGTTGTACCATTGTAACCCAAAAGAGAAGAGGAAAATTACATGGTTGTTCTGTTGTAACCTAAAAGAGAAAAATTACGTGGTTGTACCTTTGTAACCCAAAAGATGCGAGCCATGATTCACTTATTGAAACTCAAAATAATTATCTATGCTAAATGATTTTCACTGATTTCCACATCTATGTTAAATGATTTTCACTGATTTCCACATCTATGTTAAATGATTTTCACTGCTGTCAACAGCTAGAGAAGATAAAAATTACATTTTTGTACCATTGTAACCCAAAATTTGCAAGCCATGCTTCAATCTGGAGATGAACATGTAAGAACACTGAAAAATTAAAAGGCATCAATTTGATTTTAGTAATCAATCATTTATTTTGGTTTTCATTCAACATATTCCTTTTTTACTTTCGGAACCTGAAATGAATGTTTTTTATCTTCTAACATATAGATTGAATTTTGGGGCTATGAAGATGTGGTTTTTAGAAAACCCTCTAGGCAAAGCTACAGTCGATGATTTCAAATGGATAAATTCTTCCTATTGTCCAATTCTTTGGCAGCTTGAATCTCCATTTCTTTGGCAGCTTGAATATGTAGCAATGAAGGAATATTATTTTAAAGGATGATATATCATCCAAATAATTTGGCAGCGGGCTTCCAATCTATAGTAGTGAAGGAATAATGAAGGAATATTATTTTAAGGTAGATCATCCAACTAATTTGGAAACAGGCTTCCAATCTGTAGCAGTGAAGGAATATTATTTCAATGTAGATCATCCAACTAATTTGGCAACAGGCTTCCAATCTGTATCAATGAAGGAATATTATTTCAAGGTAGATCATCTAACTAATTTGGCAACAAGATTTCAATCTGTAGCCATGAAGGAATATTTTAAGGTAGATCATCCAACTAATTTGACATCAGGTTTCCAATTTGCAGTCGTGAAGGAATATTAATATTATTTTAAGGTAGATTATCCAACTAATTTGGTAGCAAGTTCCCAATTTGAAATTTGAAGTATTGAAACTCAAAATAATTATCTCTGTTAAATTATTTTCACTTGTATTTACCTCAAGTTTACATAAGCTGGACAAGATCCTAAGCTGGACAAGATCCTCTTTTTGGATCAAAATCCTCTTTTCAGATTTTGGATTACATAAGCTGGACAAGATCCTAAGCTAGACAAGAACCTCCTTTTGGATCAAGATCCTCTTTTCAGATTTTGAATGACGATATTGTAGTGCAGAGATATTTGACTACACTCTGGTCTGTCAACCTCCAAGGAAATAAATTTAAATATAAATTTAAATGGTGTAGTGGTGGTGAGAGTTTCATTGTTTCGAAAAATATCGGGACTTTTCTAATCTTCACATAGCCTAGAACTTCAATCTGAATGCTTGTGGTTGGGTATATGGGATGAATCCTTTTAGTTGAAAAGAACGAAAAGAATGTGATATAACTAACTGGGATTTACCACAAGTTTAAAAGTGGGTTAGTTTTTGTACGTATATTTGTGTCTCATTGGCATTATATAGAATGTTTTGTGGGTATATGGGATGAATCTCTTTAGTTAAAAAGAACGAAAAGAATGTGATATAACTAACTAGGATTTACCACAAGTTGCAAAGTGGGTTAGTTTCTGTACCAATATTTGTATCTCATTGGCGTTATATAGAATGTTTTGTAATTTAAAAAAATTATATATTCATTTTAATGAGCTTTCCTAATTGTAATTTTGTATCCTGACATATCTACAACAATACAATATCAATTAATTGATTTTGATTATCGATGATAATTGATTTAACCATGTCAGTATTTGTACAATATAAATACAATATCAATTAATTGATTTTGGTTATCAATGATAATTGATTTAACCATGTTATTACTTGTCATTGGAATTGCATTTATATAATTTTATATCATTATTTTTGTTTCTATTCATTTGTCCAATGAGTTCAGGATATCAATAATAATTGCATGTTAGTATTTGTGTAGTTGGAATTGCATTTATATAATTATTTATGTTTCTCTTCATTTGTCCACTCAGTTCAAGAGTTTAGGATATCTGTATCTATTCATTTTTCAATGGAAATGGATTTAGGACATTAAGATATTGTATCTATTCATTTTTCAATGTATCTATTCATTGATAAATGAAATGGTGTTAGGACATTAAGATGTTGTATCTATTCATTTGTCAATGGAAATGGAGTTAGGACATTAGGTGATTGGAAAATTGAAGCCATTTATTATCATTTGTCAATGGAAATGGAGTTAGGACATTAGGTGATTGGAAAAATTGAAGCCATTTCTTAATTCTAGAAGATGTTAATATCATTTTTTAATTCTGGAAGATGTTTATATCATTATTTGCTGGAATTGCATTTATATCATTATTTCAGAAATGGAGTTAGGACATTAGGATATCTATATCTATTCATTTTTCAATGGAAATGGAGTTATGACATTAGGTGATTGGAAAAATTGAAGCCATTTCTTAATTCTGGAAGACGTTTATATCATTATTCGCTGGAATTTCATTTATATCATTATTTCGCATTTTGATGCAGCACAAAATTGCAATTTAACATATTACCATGGAACTGTGGGCTATGGCCCACGTAAAATCCCTTTACTCACAACGATTATAATATTGGAGTTTATTAAACATACATACGGAAGCAATTGAACAAAGGTTACTTTATCAAAACTTTAAACAAATCGCAAATACTCCCAAACAACATACATACATGCTGAAATGTGGTTATAGGGTCCTGCAATATGGTGACCAATCACGACGCATTGCAAATCGGAAAAATTAACAAATAACCTTAACAAAAAACATATAATTTCGTCGATGCGAAGTTGCGATGACGATGTCACATCACAACATCGCAACCTCTCCGTCTTATCGCAAATTGGTGCCCACAAGTTTAAGCCTATATCGATAACTGTTAAAAAATAAATCATGCAATGTTTAATAATGTGCAATGCCAACACATGGCCCTTCTCCTCATCGCATCACAAGAAATACAACTTACCCAGCGAAGTATTAATGCTATCCGCTAAATTTTGCGATGTGTAAATTTGCGATTTTCTGTCTACCATTGATCTGTGCCCATATCTAACAGCCGTCACTGCTCACCCTTCTTTGACAACACGTAGTCTTATCTTCATTGCATCGCAAGTGATTTTGTTTAGCTTGCGATGTCATCTTGATCGTCAATCTCTTCCCCTTCAGATCTGTGATCTAATCATGACCGTCCACTCATCCTTCATGTGACTCTTCTTCGTCTCTTCATCCTTCTGTCTCTGCCATAGCTTTGTTTTACCCGAAGTTCATAGGAACTTCGTCCTCACTCACACTCACACAGTCTATTAATTAACAGAAAAAACATACATATATATTAATAAGTCCAAATCAAATAAAACACACACATTTCATTTATACACTGAACTAGAGTTACAGGCTAAGGCCACTCTGGCCTGAATTAGAAATTTTCTCTACGGATACATTGTGCTCTTCTGCCCTCCTCTGGACATACAGACTCAAATTTATAAAGAAATTACAAGCGAGTGGATCATCTAAGATCCACGATTTTTTCTCCCACAATCGCTCAACTAAACCCATAAATCTATTTTTTTGATTACATGGCAGATAATTACAATTTATCAAGTCTTCTAGAGACTTATCGCTTCCATCATTTCAGCTCTGTTTCACGGAATTTGCCCCTGTTTACAAATGGTTTTCCATGTCCCGCATTTTAAAGCATTGAATTTGAATTTTATTAAGGTGCTTCGATGCTCCTGCATTAGAATCCCAAGGTACAAAAATTATTATGACCTCTTGGTCATATGCCCTCTGCATCTTTGTAACAAGTTTTCTACTTGCTATCAGTACCAAATACCTTTTCTTTCTCTTAGCAATTCTACCCGCATTCCCTTTGGAATTTCCTTTGTGATCTTTCCGTAACAGAATTAGTGAGTTGCAACAAAACCTCTGTAGTAGCAAGCCTCCTCCTTGCTACACGATACCTCACTAAGCTTCTCTCCTCTGAGCTCAATCTTTCGTCATCTCTCTGGTTCTCTCTTCTCTGGAATCATTTGAGCACTCCTGGCTCTAGTTTGCTGCAAATCTTCTCACCTTCCTCGGTTGCTACCTGCACAATAATATAAAGACCACAAGCTTACCAATCTTCAACATAATTGTACCTCCTTCTTTGCATGCAGAATATTTTCTCGCAGGAAATATTTCCCTGCTCTGATACCACTTGATGCAGCAAAAAACTACAATTTAACATATTACCATGGACCTGTGGGCTATGGCCCACACAAACTCCCTTTACTTGCAACGGATTATAATATTGGAAATTATTAAACATACATATAGAAGCAATCAAACAATGGTTACTTTATCGAAACTTTAAACAAATTGAAAATACTCCCAAACAACATACATACACGCGGAACTATGGTTCTAGGGTCCCACAATATGGTGGCCAATCATGGCACATCGTAAATCAAAAAAATTAAAAAATAACCTTAACAACAAACATATAATTTGGCCAATGCAAAGTTGCGATGACGATGTCGCACCGCAACATCGCAACCTCTCCGTCTTATTGCAAATCAATGCCACAAGATTAAGCCTATACTGATAATGGTTAAAACATAAATCATGTGATGTGAAATAATCTGCACACGTGGCCCTTCTCCTCATCACATCGCAAGAAATATAGCTTACCCAGCAAAGTCTTAACGCTATTCGCTAAATTCTGCAATGTGCGGATTTGTGATTTTTCATCTACCATTGATCTGCACCCAGATATAACGGTCCTCACTTCTTGCCCTTCTCTGACGACACGTAGTCTTCTATTCATCGCATCACAATTTATTTTTTTTAGCTTGCGATGTCATCTTGACCGTCAATCTCTTCCCCTTCAGATCTGCGATCTAATCATGATCGTCCGCTCATCCTTCACACGTGTCAGGTCCCCATATTACTTGTTTAGTCCATTATTGTTACTGTGTAGCCCCCTCATTGTTACTGTTGTACCCCTATAACCCCAATATTGTTATTATTGTGCCCTTACATTATTATTGTTAGGTCGGTTAGGATTATATTGTAGGCCCATGGACTCGTATATATAGAAGGAGGTTTTGGTCATTTGTATCATCCAAGAATTTTTCATTTATGTAATGTATTGGAGGTTGCCCCCTTGAAGTGGCTGATTTCTAAGGCATTGATCTCTCTTTCCTTCTATTTTTGGAGCTGGTTTCATAACATTTGGTATCAGAGCTTTGGATTCTAGGGGTTCGTTGCTCCAAACAGGTCATCGTGGCATTTTCGCTATAACAATTTTTCTACGAAAGTTAAGAAGCTGAAATTTTTATAGAGGGAAGCCGGAATCCTGAGGAATGTAGTGTAAAAATTTTAGATCTTGGTTAACAATATTTTCACAGATATGATCTGTGGAAGTTAGTGTTTTTTCAGGCTCCTGAATTTCACCAAAAACAGGTCATCGTGGAAGTTTCTCTATAAAAATTTTTCTACTAAGCTTCAAAAGCCGAAATTCTGAGGAACATCTTCGCAAAATTTCAGAGCTTGGTTTGAAATATTTTCAGAGATATGATCTGTGGAATTTAGGGCTTTTTGCAGGCTCCTGAATTTAACCTAAATAGGTCATCGCGGAATTTTCGCTAAAAATATTTTTATACGAGGTTTCAGAAGCTGAAATTTTCACAGAGCGTAGCCAAAATCTGGAAGAACCTCCTGTAAAAATTTCAGATCTTGGTTCACAACATTTTTGGTGATATGATCTATGGAAGTTAGGATTTTTTCAGGCTCCCGAATTTCGTCTCAAAGAGGTGACCGTGGGAAAAACATCATAACTCTCTCTCTGAGCATCTGATTGAGATTCTGTAAAAAGTGGTCGCAATTACACAGATTGTAGTTTCCTGTCTATAAATTTAAGAAAAATAAGGAGGAAACAGTGACACGTGGCAAGTCGTACAAGTTTGCTCTACTAAACCTACCCATAATTAGGTCACTGTGGGATATTGCACATAACTTTGCCTTGAAGAGTCTAAATTAGGTCAGACCTGTGGCATTCAAAAAAGGATTTAGAGGGCTACCTCAGGGCCAAATTTCAGATATTGAAGATCTGAAATCACAGAGATAATTCAGTTTCAATATCGAGTTCCTCAAAAGCAAGAAAAAGGTGTGTAATTTTTTTTGAATTAGATAAGTCTCGTTGGAAAAAAAATAGTTTAAATTTATTCCAAGGACATATTGAAGAATAGATATCAGTAATGGGTTCTAAAATGCCCCCTAAAAATAATTCAACACCCATGAAGCCTTCATAAGGCTATACTATGACTCATGAAGACTAAAAAATACAACATGAGGTGTCAAAATTACAACAGCAAGTGCACCTATCGCAAAGAGCAACAAAAAATAAAATGGAAGTTTTGAAGAAAGGCATGGAAAATATGATGGATGGTTTGAAGAAAGGCGTGTAAGCTAAGATGGAGGGCATGGAAGCTAAGATAGATGACATGGAAGCTAAGATCGATGAAAAAATGGAAAACATGAAGAATGATCTAAAAGTAGACATCGAAGGTTTGGCAGAGTTGATACAAGAAATTTTTCCTAATGGAAAAAAGCAAGTAGAGGAAACTCATGATGAGAACAAAATAAATGTTAATCGTGATTTCATAAACTCTAATGTTGGATGGAAGAACCACCATATTCCAAATATGGATATGAGGAAGTTTCATCGCAAGTATCCCGTAACATGGATACTACAGATGGAGCAATATTTTGATCTCAATAATGTGCAAAACACACAAAAGGTACGCATTGCAAATTTACATTTAGAAAAAAATACATTTGTATGGTATCGATGGCTTTTCTCCCGTAAAAAAATTGTCACTTGGTCAATTTTTATGAAGGAAATGATAGCACATTATGAGGATACAAAAAGCAATACCTTCTTTAGCCAATTGATAAATCTCAAACAAAAGGGTTTAGTGGCGAAGCACATTGAGGACTTCCAAAAATTGAATAAAAGGGTAACTGATATTCCAGAGGAACATAGGATTGATGTCTTCTAGGGACTTTAAAGGATAACATCCAACATGAAGTTTGAGTTTGGGAACCTGATTCATTAGAAAAGGCATTCAGGTTGGCAAGAAAAATTGAATGTAAAATTAGGGAAACAAGGAAGCCTACCACTCACATATATAAAGATGGAAGTATTGCTAATCCTAGACTTCCATAACCTACAAGGTTGACACCAGAGCAATTGGAAGAAAAAGAACAAAAGGGCTTTGCTATAGTTGTGATAGCAAATACACTAAAGGTCATAAGTGTGGTGAGAAGAAATTATTTTAAATAGATTGTGAAGAGGAAGAAGAAAATGAACAAGAATCTTCAAAAGAAGAGGATATACACCAGGAAACAACCCTAGAAGAGGAAGAAATGAGTCCGGCCATATCATGTAATGCATTGGCAGGAATTACCACTCAGCAAACTCTCAAGATAGAAGGACATATTAAGAAGAAAAAGGTAATAGTGTTGATTGATTTTGGTAGTACCCATAATTTTATTCATTGTAAGGTAGCCAAGGAATTGAATTGTTTCCTATACGCACCACCAGAATGTCAAGTGATGGTTGCAAATGGAGGAACTATAAATTTGTCTAGAAAATGCCATAATATCAAGCTAACCATGGGGGAATATGTATTTAATAGTCCAATTATTTCCATTCCTATGGGAGGTGCTGATGTTGTACTAGAAGTACAATGGTTACAATATTTGGGGACAATAGCTTTTAACTTTCAAGAACTTTTCTTGAATTTTTTTTCAAAAGGAAAGGAAGTCAAATTACGGGGTATCGCAGGGAAGCCGGGAAAGATAATAAGCTCTAATGTCATGAAAAAGCTTCTGAAGAAAGAACAACGAGGCATAATTGCACAATTATCTTTCACTAGAAGTTCCAACATCAAAATCATCTATTTTTGCAGACCTCCGAAAAGTCTTGGACAATCATTCCAAGGTGTTTGAAACTCCCAAAGGACTCCCACCTATTCGTGATCATGATCATGCTATTCATTTGATTCCAGGAAGTGTTCCTCCAAACATCAAGCCTTATAGATATCCTTATGTCCGAAAGAGCGAAATTGAACGTATGATTGCAGAAATGTTAGAGGTTGGTATAATTCAACCTAGTCAAAGTTCTTTCTCTGCTCCAGTAGTATTGGTGTAAAAGAAGGATGGATCATGGCGCATGTGTCCAGATTATAGGGAGCTCAATAAGCTCACCATTAAAGATAAATTTCTCATTCCTGTGATTTATGAATTATTAGATGAATTACATGGATCAATTTATTTTACCAAGTTGGATTTTCGCTCAGATCATCAAATTAGAATGAAGACTAAAGATATTCCAAAAATAGCATTTCGAACTCATGAGGGTCATTAAAAATTTTTGGTCATGCCTTTTGGCCTTACCAATGCACCTTCTACATTTCAAGGGTTGATGAATTCCTTTTTCAAACCCTTCCTTAGAAAATTTGTGGTAGTGTTTTTTTATGGTATACTAATCTACAGCAGGTCTTGGAAGGATCATGTTCAACATGTTGACAGGGTGCTCAAACTATTGGAGGAGAAACAATTATATGCAAAAACATCCAAATGTTTCTTTGGAGTACAAAAGGTGGAGTATCTGGGTCATATTGAATCTCATGAGGGTGTTAAGGTAGGCCCTAACAAAATTAAAGCCATTAAGGAATGGAAAGTCCCCACAACCACTAAGCAGTTGCGAGGATTTCTCAGGTTAACAGAGTATTATCGCAAGTTTGTTAAGAATAATGGGAGAATAGCAGCACCTCTAACAACATTATTGAAGAAAGATGCATTTTCATGGACTCCTGAAGCAATTAAGGCCTTTGAACATCTTAAAGAGGAAATGTGCCTAGCACCGGTCTTAGCTATGCTAGACTTCACAATTTGTGAATACATTATAAAATGATGGTGTTGTTTTAATGCAAGAAGAAGGAAGACCCATTTCTTTTGAAAGTCGTCCAATGGTAATGATAGTGAGAAGAATGTTGCTGAGAAAATCTCGCAATACTACTCGCCCCTAAGAAATGGCGACCTTACCTAATGGGAGAAGGTACTTAGAGGTAAAAACTGATCATGATAGTCTTAACCACAGAGCCAAGAATATCCCAGAAAAGAGCAGCAAAAATGGGTCACGGAGATGTTGGGTTATGAATTTCAAATCATCTACAAAAAAGGGAAGCTAAATGTTGTTGCAGATGCACTCTCAAGAAAGGATGAAGTGGTGGAAGCATTGATTTGTGCCATTTCTATTATCCAACCAGATTGGATAACAGAAGCAAGGGATGAATGGAAAGGACGAAAGTGGGACATCTGTTTTCTTAAAGATTCATTTAATATCATGGTAACAACGATACATTCATTTGGAAAAATGATTCCTTATCAGTGCAATATGGCCTTAATCTTTGTAAAGAATTCCTACAATAAAATATTCATTTGAACACACTTCTCCTTAGGGAGGACACTATAAAAATTTTTAAAAACTTACCACGAGGTGAAAAATAATTTTTTGGGATGGTGTCACGTCAGTGTTCAAAATTTTGTGGTAGAATGTTTGGTTTTCTAGCAAAATAAAGTTGAGACAATTAAGACCCCGGGTCTTCTACAACCTTTATCCATTCCAAGTCAACGTTGGGAGGAGATTTAAATGGATTTTATCACAAGTTTACCTAAGTCCGAAGGAAAGAGTCTCATCATGGTGGTAGTTGATAAACTTACTAATTATGCACACTTTTGTGCATTATCTCATCCATTTAAAGCAAGTACAGTTTCTACTACATTTATGGACACAATTCAAATGCTACATGGAAACCAAAAGGTTATTGTGAGCGACATAGATCCCATTTTTACTAGAAATTTTTGGACGAAGTTATTTTCTTGTTTGGGTACTAAATGAGCTCATAGCTCATCTTATCATCCTCAATCCGATGGTCAAACTGAGATAGTGAATAAATGTTTGGAAGGATATCTTTGTTGTTTTGTATCTGATAAACAAACACAATGGGTCAAGTGGTTACCTCTCCCTGAATGGTGGTATAACACTTCCTTCCATACTGCAGCAAAAATGACCCCATTTCTGACACTTTATGGATATCATCCACCGTCCATCACATCATCTTTAAGAGAAAATTCTAAAGTTCAAGCAGTGGAAGATCACATCGAGTATCAATAAGAAGTTCTCCAACTCTTAAAGGATGCAACACTCGGTGGCACCAAAATCGGGCCAGCAGTAATGATCACGCTAAAATGAGAGAAGTTTTGATGTGGAAATCCCAGGTATTTTTAAGCTATGCCACAAACAAATAATACTCAAGCAAGCTAATAAAGATAATAAATTATCGCCAAAGTACTATGGTCCTTACAAGGTGTTGCAAAAGATTGGTACTATGGCATACAAATTGGAGCTTCCTACTTCTTCAAGAGTGCATCCATTTTTCCATGTTTCATGCTTAAAGAAGGTTATAGGTGGCGTCTTCAATTCCAGCAATATTTCTAGGCAGTGAGGAAGGAAAATTCATATTGGAGCTACTAAATGGTGTAGAACAAGAACTCGACAACTACGAAATCGATCAATTTCAGAGTATCTCATCAAGTGGAAGAACTTACCCACTGAAGATTCTACATGGGAGGATGAGAATTTTATACAAAAGCACCTAGAGCTACTCAAGCATTGAGGACAATGCTCTTTTGAACGATAGGGACATGTTAGGTCGTTATTTTACTTTTTTAGTCCCTTATTGTTATTATGTAGCCCCCTTATTGTTACTGTTGTACCCCTGTAACCCCAATATTGTTATTATTGTGCCCTTACATTGTTATTATTAGGTCAGCTAGGATTATATTGTGGGCCCATGGACTCCTATATATAGAAGGAGGTTTTAGTCATTTGTATCATCTAAGAATTGTTCATTTATGTAATGTATTAGAGGTCACCCCCTCGAAGTGGTTGATTTATAAGGTGTTGATCTCTCTTTTCTTCTATTTTTGGAGTTGGTTTCATAACAACACAACTCTTCTTTGTCTCTTCATCCTTCTGTCTATGCCATAGCTTTGTTCTACAAAAAGTTCATAGGAACTTCGTTATCTCGCTCACACTCACACAGTCTATTAATTAACAGAAATAACATACATATATATTAATAAGTCCAAGTCAAATAAAACACACACGTTTCATTTATACACTGAACTCGAGTTACAGGCTAATGCTACTCTGGCCTGGATTACAAATTTTCCCAGTAGCTACATTGTGCTCTTCTGCCCTCCTTTGGACATACAAACTCACATTTATAAAGAAATTACAAGTGATTGGATCATCTAAGATCCATGTGTTCTTCTCCCACAATCGCTCAACTAAACCCCTAAATCTCTCTGTTTGATTACATGGAAGATAATTATAATTTATCAGGTCTTCTAAAGACTTATCGCTTCCAACATTTCAGCTCTATTTCACGGAATTTTCCCCTGTTTACAAACGGTTGTCCACTTCCCATCTTTCACAGCATTGAATTTTAATTTTAATTAAGGCTCCGATGCTCCTGCATCACATTTATATTACTATTTTTGTTTCTCTTCATTTTTTCATTGGAATTGCATTTATATTATTATTTCGCATTTATATCATTATTTTTGTTTCTCTTCATTTGTCCATTGAGTTCACAATATCTTCATCTAGCCATTTTCCAGTTGAAATGTATCTATTCATTTGTCTTGTCAATGGAAATGGAGTTAGGACACTAGATGATAGACGCCATTTCCTAATTCTGGAACACATTTTTATCATTATTTGTGTTTCTATTCATTTATATTTCCATTGAGTTTTGGATATCAAGAATAATTGATTTTGATTATCAATAACCATGTTAGTAATTGTCGATGGAATAGCATTTATACCATTATTTTTGTTTCTGTTCATGTGTCCACTGAGTTCAAGATATTTTTATCTATTCATTTATTTCGCATATATGTCATTATTTCTATTTCTATTCATTTGTCCATTGAGTTCAGGATATCTGTATTTATTCATTTGTCAATGTAATTGCGAATGGAATTTTTATCATTATTTATGTTTCTATTCATTTATTTGTCCATTGAATTCAGGATATCAATAATAATTTATTTTGATTATCAATAACCATGCTAGTACTTGTCGCTGGAATTGCATTTATATCATTGTTTATGTTTCTATTCATGTGTACATTGGTTTAGGATATTTGTATCTATTCACTTATTTCACATTTATATCATTATTTCTACTTCTAATCATTTGTCCATTGAGTTCAGGATTTGAGGAATTGTTTTCAAAATATCATTTGTAATATTACACTGATTGTCTTGAATAGACCTAGATAAAATCTTAATTAAGTAGATCTAAATAAAATCCTAATTAAGTTCTTCCTTCCCATCAAATGATGAATGAATATGAATATGATAGGATAAATGATGAATGAATAAGAATATGCATATGAGAAGATAAATTATGATTATGCATATGAAATAATATTTAAAGTTTGTAAATTTTTTGAAGAGATCTAGATAAAATCCTAATTAATTTCTAAGATAAATAATGAATAGGTATATGAAAGGTTATTTAAAGTTTGTAATTTTTTTGAATAGATCTAGATAAAATCCTAATTAACTTCTTCCTTTCCATCAAAGGATGAATGAATATGCATATGAGAGGATAAATGATGAATAAATAAGAATATGCATATGAGAAGATAAATTATGAATATGTATATGAGAGGATATTTAAAGTTTGTAATAAGATATTTAAAGTGTGTAAAAATTAGTACTCTGACTACCTTGGATAGATATCCAATTTCTAATGAAACTATATTTATTATATTTCTATGTATGAATTAAATTTGTTATAAAAGTTAAATTTGGTGAAAAACTTATGGAAGATAGTAATATGTGTAGAGTACTATTCTATAAGATTTGTGGAAGATTGATGAGAAACATATCTTAAAAATAAGGGAGGACTATAATAGAATTTAGATTTTAAGATACCTGGAAGATTGATGGGAAACATATCATAAAGATTAAGAGACGACTATTTTGGAATTTAGATTGAGAGAGGACTATTCTAGAATCCCTTAGATTAAAAGAGGACTATTCTAGCTTTTGTGAAAGATTGATGAGAAAAATAAGTAGTTTAAAAGGATATTTGTGAAAGATCGATGAAAAAAAATTGTAAGTAGATAGAGTGTGATACATAATTTATTTAAAATATCAAAAAGCTTTTTAAGGAAAGCATGGTATATGTGAATAAGAGTATACAATATTTTTTTTTAAGGAAAGCATGATATATATGAATAAGTAGACAAGAGAATGATACAAAATTATAAGTAGATATAGTATAATACATAATTTATTCAAAATATCAAAAAACTTTTAAAGAAAACATTATATTGTTTATGTGAATAACACTATAAAAAACTATCAAAATATTTTTTTTTTAAGGAAAGCATGGTATATGTGAATAAGAGTATGATACATAATTCATTCAAATTATCAAAAAATATCAAAAAGACTTTTTAGGAAAGCATGGTATATGTGAAAATTTGAGGAAAACAAACCAAAGAACATAGTTTTCTTAGTATCAAACTATAAACAAATAGAAGTAAATCATTTTCTTATTATCAAACTATGTACTTTATTTTGATTAATTACTAAACTAAGTTTTAATGAAAACAAAGCAAAGTAATTTAATTAGATGATTAAAGTTTTGATGAAGGAAAACCAAAGTATTTTAAATGGATGAAAACAAATCAAAGTACTAATTTTTTTTTATCTTATTAAAAAAATGCTAATTTTTGGAATCATATATATATATATATATATATATATATATATATATATATATATATATATATATATATAAATATAAATATAAATATATATAAAGTGGTGATATTTTTAAAATATGAATAGCTATATTTTTCAAAAATAAAAATAAAGTGATTAGAATATTAAAATGTATCTAACTATAAGTAAATATAAATAAATCAAGGTGTGATATTTTTAAAATATGAATAGATAAGGTTGTTATATTTTTCAAAAATAAAAATAAAGTGATTAAAATATTAAATTTTATCTAACTATGTATTATATTTAATTAACATATAAGAAATATGTACTTTAAATAGATTTTTTTCTAAAAATGGAAAAGTTTACCTTATTATAATATTAATTTATCTCTATTCTTTTCTAATATAATTGGTAATCGTGATGTTTTTTTCATATGATTTATGAAAATAAAATGTAAATGCTTATCATGTTTTCAATGCATACGCTCAAGCTTTGCATGTACACGACTCAGATTTTAGATTATTTTTTTTAATTAAAATTCCAACTAACAAATATAATATTACATAAGAACATTAAAATACCAACAATGCTTATGTTCAAATGACGCAATACTTGCAAAACACCTAATTTGCCCATGACAATGTCTTGCTAGAATTTTGGCCCCTGAAAATGAAAATGGGTTTGTGTAGACACTTTTCGATTTGGTGAGTGCACATTCATTGTTAAACCTATTTTCCTAATGAAAGAAGGATTTAACGACTTCAAAAATTTGATGTGCCTATTTATCATTGATTATTATATTGGAATTGAAGTTAAAATTCTGCATATTTGCTTTGCATGATTTTTATTAGAATTAAAAAAAAAAAAATAGGTTCATTCTCAAATGGAAAGAAAAAATGAAGTATGCATAAATTGGTTCAAGGAAGACGTTGAACTAAGTGCCAATCAAGATTGAAAACGGTGGCATTCTCAAAGAATGAGATAATTCCAACCTTGTTAAAATGAAGAAGCTTAAGTCTATCATTGTGAACTGAAAATGAATTCCTTTAGTGTGGTTTACATAAATTAAATAACTCATTCTTTATGAAACTGAGCAAAGCAAGCCCAAAAAGGATGACCCACCTATGCATGTGTTTGAAGGGTGGGTGAGTGGCAATTATAGCATTCCATATTTCAATTTATCTCACTAGGATTTTATCAATATCGTAAAACCAACCTCAAAAAAACTTAGAGCTAGGCCTTCATTTTTTTACATTCTCTAAAACATGTTTGCAATGATTTATCTCACTGGGATCTTATCAATATCATAAATCCAACCTCAGAAAAACCTAGAAGCATGCCTTCATTATGTTTCATTCTCTAAGAAATTTTTGCAAAGATTAAAGGCTCGCAGTTGAAGTTTGAGCACTTCTATAATTGATGGTTGCCAACCACCAAAGTGGATTCTAAGAAATTCACTTTCATGATATTGGTAAATTTATTATTTCTTCTACATTTCTTATTTGGCCAAAAAAGTGTAAGCTGAAACAATGTTCGTATAAAGTGGGACATTATCAAGGAGAATCAAATCCCACTTGCACTTCTATAATTGATGGCTACCATTCATCAAAGTGGATTCTAAGAACTTCACTTTCATGATAATGGTAGATTCATTATTTCTTCTATATTTCTTACTTGGCTAAAAAAAATATAAGCTAAAACAATGTTAGTTATAGTGGGACATTCTCAAGGAGAATCAAATCTTGCTTTTTACACAGAATTTTTTTTTTGAGAAATTTGAATTGTTGTGGACTATCAATAACATTTTTTTTATAGATATCATTATCAAAAACATATTTACATAAAAGATATTTATTTTTAATTATAATTTATTTATAAAATTTAAGTCGGACTTATGGTAGCTTCTTGTTTCAGTGAGATTATTTTAATAACTTCACATATGCTTCCTTATAATGTTGACATTATGGGGAAATTTTTCCAGCTAATAAAAGAGAATCCTCAGGATCTACATAGCATATTGGGTCTTACCATTGAGAAGAGGACCAAGATATTAGAGAACATGGTTGGGGTTATGGGTAACCATGATGACATTTGCAAGATGTTGCAGTCCAAGTTGCTGGCCATTTGGAGGGAGCAAAAATTTGTCTCACTTGTTTCTTATGAACTAAGTGAAAGGTTGGTTAAGAAAAATTTAAAACTATTCATAAGGCAGTTGACGAGGATGCAAATTGGTGGTGAAGAACAAGATGCAAGGGATAAAACATGAAAAAAAAATTAATTGAGGAGGAATTCATCTACAAGGGTCCTTGGGGGCATAGCCACTCATGCTCGAGCGATGCAGAGGAGATGACAGAGGAGACCAGGAGGAGATTCTTTTTGACTTTCCAAGTGAGTATTCTTCTTATATAGTTGAGCTCATGGATTTTTATGAGGGCGTCTCTAAGGAGCATGAGAAATCATTTGGAGTTGTTGAAAACAACCTAGATATGCATCCATGTGTGATGGAGTATGAATCTGAGCAACAATTTATCCCCATGAGGGAAGAGGATCATGGAGTAGACTTGCGGGATGAGCGATTGATGATTCAACATGGACAACACATAGAGGAGCATGAATCAATTGAGGAGGAGGATAGGAACAATGTGCACGATGAGTCATTTCCAAAGAGTTAGTTGGAGGCTCATGTTGAGCCCATGATGGAGGAGGATGATAAACCATATTTTGGACCAACCATTGATGAGGAGCAGACATATGCACAGGCAGCTGGTAGAGATGGAGTAATTTCAAGCATCGCCCCTCTCCAGGAGTACATAGACAAGGCTTGCAACCCAATTTCCTCACTTTTTTCCATTATAGGGAGAGAGGTAGGGTTTTCTAAGTAGATCTTATTGATTGACTGGGTAGAGATACATGAGTTGAGCATGGTGCAACATAATGAACTTGTCTCATATACAAACACACATACATCTGATCCTTCCCACATAATGAATTGGAAAGAGACCATGAATCGATATCCTATTAATGGTGATTCATTCTTACTCAGGAGCTTGGTACAGTAGGGGCCCATAGGTGTGAGGGATATTACATGTTTCAGTTCGCAATGGGATGTAGAATGTCAGTTCATCAACACTCTAGTAGCACAATACCAACATCAACATAGTGGGGTTGACCTCAGTCGATGCCAGAGATTGGATTAGAGAGAGGTGATGAGTTGGTATTCTATTGGTGGAGCAACATCTGCGACTAGAAGCAAAGCATAACCAGAGCATCCCACAAGTCTTCTTCCAACAAGATATTACACTGAGGTCTTCCATCAAATATTCCTCTCAAAATGCCACCTCAAATAATTAATTAAGTCAGGCCCATTAATAAAACCGTTCTATGAAAGTTGTCGGAATGCAATGGAACAAAATGCAAGTTGTGAAGATGGTGGAATATGCCAAGCGAATGCCATCGAATACCGTAAAAACTCCTCAAAACTGTCTGGAACCTCTAATGATGTAATATTGCTCCTCCAACCTGTCCATCTCATCCCTGGAAACCCATCATAGCTATACTATAGAGGAAACTAAAAATGGAGACATTACATGCCTCCCTCCCCAAGATTGGTTTCCCTCAAGCAATCCATATATGTACACCACAGAGGAATTTGTACACTAATACTAGAATCTTATACAAAACACTAGGTCACATCATGCCTCTGTGCTCCACCAAAATGAATGGGTCCCTTGATACCTGGATCCCAAAAGAATTGTTGTCTCAACCTGCCATCAAAGGCATGACATTTTTTTTAATTAGTCAATTTGATTAAAAGGGAAAAAATAACATAACAACTTTGGATATAAATATCAACTTTTTATTTGTCTATATTATTATGAATAATCTAAAATTTAGTGGAGGTTAAACCCCTATTATTTAAAGTAAAATTTTGGAAACCCTATTCCAAAATAGACATGTCATAATTATACATTTTAGACTTGTAATTTTAATAATTTTTTAATCAAATTTTAAATAAATTATTCAAAATGTATTAAAAAAATTTAAAAACTCCAATTATTAATTTACACTCTTTTAAAATGATTGATAAATAATAATAAAAAACTATTAAATAAATGAAATAAAATAAAGTTTGATTATTTTATATTAATAATTTATGGTTAATAAATTTTAAATTAATTAAAAAAATTAATGTTATAATTTATGAATTTTTTATTAGTCCTTATGGTTAGCTTAGTTGGTCAATTCTTTGTCATTAAAGCATGTTTTCTATTGAGATATCCCTTTGGGTGGATCATTGATCTTAGGGACGGTGAACAACATAGAAAAAATATATGAATGTTTTATTTATTATAATTTTTTGATAAAAACTGAAGAATCAAATTTATCGATGAAACTAGGCAGCTCTCAGATGAGAGATTCCACCTGGAGACTGCGTCTACAAAACGCTCTCCCTCAAACTCATTACAATCGAGAATATATAGTTTTCACACATGTAGGGAAGTTAGAACAACTACCTAAGAAATATGAACTAATTCCTAATCTAAAGTTCGGGTGAATCGACTCTCTCCTAAATCACATTACTCCATTACTTCAACACTCCGCCTTAAAGGATAATGGGTTCACTAGTACTCCTAATATCTCCCTAAATGACTCAATTTTAATTCTTCCAAGAGGCTTATTGAAGATGTCAACATCATTATCACAAGTATTACAATATTCAATATGAATTTACTTTGACTGAACCTTCTCCCTAACAAAATGAAATTGTGTATCAATATAATTTTTGTTTTTAAAACACTGGATTATTTGCAAGTTTGATGGAGCTCTGGTTGTCACATATGATAATTGTTGCATCTTTTTGTTTTTCTCAGGCATCCTGGAGAAGTCTCCTCAACAAAACTGCCTCACATGTTGCTGCACACATTCCTTGATACTCGAATTCTGCTGAAGACAAGGATACAATGTTCTGCTTCTTGTTGCTCCATGAAATGACCCCAAACCCAATGTTGAATGCATAACCTATTATGGATCGTTTTTCATCTAGATTTTTGACCCAATCAAAGTATGAAACACCTATGAATATAAAATCAAACGAATCAGTATATTTAATACCGAATTCTGTGGTTCCTTGAAGATACCTTAAGACGCCTTTCGTTGCAACCCAATGACTCTCAAGAGGCTTTGACATGAATTGGCTCAATATACTGACTGCATAAGCCAAATCCGGCCTAGTTGTAGTCAAGTAAATTAGACTCCCAACCAGTTGTCTATACAGTGTTGCATCGACCTCCTTGGAACCATCATCATTCTGAAGTTTAATATTCTATTGTAAAGGTATTGTTGTAGCTTTTCACTGATCCATTCCGAAATTTTTGAATAAACTCCTGATGTACTTCCATTGTGATAGAAAGATCTGGCCATAATCCCTCCAGACTTCAATACCCAAACAATAGTGTATCTCTCCAAGGTCTTTCATCTCAAAAACCTCTGACATATGCTCTTTGATTTCTTTAATGATTTCATCAGCATTTCCTGTAATGATAAGATCATCTACATATAAATAAATAAAAACAATTCACCCCTCTTTATCAAACACAGTATACATATTAGGGTCATTCTTTCTTCTTTTATAAATATGTTATAGGAATGAATCAATTTTGTTATATCATGACCTGTGTGCTTTTTTTATTCCATACAATTCTTTCTTCAATCTACAAACTAAATGTTCCTCTCCCTATTTAACAAACCCTCCAGGTTGTATTAAATACACTTCTTCTTTTAATTCCCCATTTAAAAATGCAGATTTCACATCTAGTTGGTGTATCATCCAATGATGTTTGGTAGCTAAAGAAATTAACATTCTAATTGTGTTTAATTTAGCTACAGGGGTGAAGGCTTCATCATAATCTATGCCTTCTTGCTGCGAGTACCCCTTTGCAACCATCCTAGCTTTATGCTTATCTATACTCCCATCTGCTCTAAATTTAGACTTGTATAATAATTTTCAACCTATTGGTTGTTTTCCTTCAGGTAATTCAACTAGATCCCAAGTTCTGTTTTTAAATATTGACTCATATTCCTCTTCCATGGCCGCCCTTCATTCATCATATTGAATAGCTTCTTTATAGTTTAAGCATTCAACAAAATTTAACATACTAGTTATAAGAGCACAATCCCTATATCTTGCTGGAAATTGAGTTTTCCTACCTCATCTCCTGAGTGGCGGAGTGGTTTAAAAACTGATCTGATCATCCCTTGGCAGACATGGCTTGGCTACTACATCTGTACCATCTGGTTCTTCCATTTTCTGCTACTGCTCATGGTTGTTCCTTGTTTCATCACTCCCTTCTTCCATCAACAAGGGAATTTCACACTCTTCATTGTCTTTATCACAGTTTTCATTATGAACCTACTTTTTGAATACTACATCTCTACTTGAAAAGACTTTATGAGTAGAGGGATTAAACAATTCATAAGCTTTAAACTATGTACAATACCCAAAAAGAGTGCATTTAATGGCCTTTGAATCCAGTTTCTTTCTCTCCTCCTTTGGATTATGAGAAAACGCTTTGGAGCCAAAAAAAAATTAAATGTTTAACTGCATGCTTAAAACCTAATAAAGTTTCGAATGGAGTTTTAAACTCAATAATTTTTGTTGGACTCCTATTCTTCAAATATACTGCAGTATTTACTGCTTCTACCAAAAAACCAATAGATAGATTCTTACCTTTTAACATGCTTCGAGCACACTCCACAAGGGTTCTGTTCTTCCTCTCTGCAACCTCGTTTTGTTGGGGAGTGTGGAGTACCGTGAACTGCTGAACTATCCCATGGTCCTTGCAATATTTTATGAAGCCACTTTGCTTGTATTCTCCCCCTTGATCCAACGAAAGAATTTCGATAAACTTCCATGTTTGTTTTTTCACCATGCTTCTGAATTCTTTAAAGTATTCAAAAGTATGACTCTTCTAACTGAGAAAATATACCGAAGTAAATCTTGTGCAATCATCAACAAATAATAAAAAATAATAGGCACCTCCTAATGATCTTGACTGCATCGGCCCACATAAATCAGCGTGCACAAGTTCTAGTATATCTCTCTTATTTCTATCTAATTTTGTAGGAAACTCATCTTTGTGCATCTTCCCAAGAGCATATGCTTCACAATCAACATGAAAAATTTTTAGAGCAGGGATACCATTGACCATACCTCGTTTCTAAAGTAGCAGCACGTCATTGAAATTGATATGAATGAATCTTTGATGCCATAAGTCCTCTGTTGTCATAACCAATGATGTCAATGCTTGGTGTGGTACACTTTTTACATTGAGCTTGTATATGCGTCCCACTCGAATCCCTGATGCAATTGCCTTCATATGATCCATCAAATCTTTAATAACACAATAAGACTTTAAAAACTCTACCTTAAGATTCTGATATATTATCATAGAAACATAGATTATATTCTTTTTTATTCCGGGTACATACGTTACATTTTGAATATGCCTAATATTTCCATCAGGAAAAATGACATGAACATTACCATACCCTTTGATTTGGCACCCTTTGTCATCAACAAGGTAGATTTTTGCACCACTAATGGTTTCTTTGAAGTTTTCAAACCACTTTCTATTACTTGTCATGTGAGTGGAAGCTCCTGAATCAACAAACCATGTGTCTGCTTCATCATTCTCATTAGAACCAACCATAAACAATCCGAGGTCCTGATTATGATCTTCATCAACAAAGTGTCTTGCATGCCTCTTATGTCTATGTTAAGTTTCATCAGGCCTCTTTTTATGAAAATTATTTGCAATATGACCAAATTTACCACAATATAAACATTTGGTTCCTGAATTGATTCTGTTAGAAGACATACCTTGATATGGTATACCTTGAGGTGGCTTTCTTTGTGGTGTACCTCCACCTTTCTGTCCTGCAATTTCCTTCCCTTTGAAGGGATTCTTCTTCGCCATTAAATCAATATCTGAACTCTGAGGTTTTAGAGTCATCCGCCTTTCTTCCTCTTCCATCAAGATCCCTGTCAATTCTTCAAATTTGGGGGCTTTATCTCTCACATCCAAGCTTGTGATGAACAAATGATAGTCATCAATCATACCATTCATGGTAATCGTGACAAGGTCAGTGTTTGACACTACCTTTCCTATTTCACCAAGCTTATCTTTGAGGTCCTTGATGCGAGAGATGAACACAACTACTCATTCATTCTCCTCCATTTTAATACAGAAAATCTTTCTTTTCAGGAACAAAAGGTGATTTTTGTTTATGATGTCATACCGATCCTTGACGGTTGTCTAGATCTCGTTTGCTGATTTACACTCTCTGATGTGAGGGATAATGCAGTGTTTCACTAAAAATTTCACCAACACTTTTGCCTTGTTCTCCCTCTTCTCCCAATCCTGAATTGTTGTAGTTGATCTGCCTAGCTGTCGATTTCAATTCATCACCATTTACAATTGCCCATGTACTTTTCCCCTCCAACAAAGTCTGCAACTTGAGTTTCCAAGTGGAATAATTCGAACCGTTGAGCTTATTGCTTTCATTCAAGTATGCTTCGACCATCTGGTTATTCATCTTGAGCCTTAAAAAAAAATAATCAGACCTCCAACAATTAAAGGAAACACGTATCTACCACCAGATCAAAAAAATATAGGAGAAACAAATGATTGTTTTCTCTTAATAAAAAAGCACAATTTTTTCTAATGGATTAAAGAAGAAAAACCCCTTTCAGATGTTGCCCAAGCACCTTCTTTTAAAAAAAATTATATTCCTTTAAGTGATAATCTTTCAAAAAATAAAAAACTTACCTATAGGGTGAGGGTACCACTGCTGCGTCCCAATACCAAGACCATTCAATTCTCCAAAGCGCAGAATGAAGCCTCTTATGAACAATGTCTCCCTTTGAAAAAACGTATACAAAGTATGACATCAAAGAAATTGTTTCAATTTCTTTAAAGACATGGTATTCGCTTACGTAGCACTGAAGGTAACAATTTCTTCACCAGATTACAGAAGCTAGTCAACAACTCTATAATTACGCCTTTTCCAAGCCATTGCGTAACATGGAAAAGACAACTAGTAAACAGACCATTCAGGCTGATGTGTTTTCAATCCAACATGACCAATCTGGCAACGGCCTCCTCTGCCACGGCTCACGGGCTCCTTTGATACGGGCTCACGACCTCCTCTGCCAGTGCAACAAGCGAACACAGTCCCTTCCCTATCATTTGAAATAGCTTGATCACTCACAGATCCAACACGATCCACGAACAAAATCCAAACGTTGTGTTCGATACGTTAACGAATGCAACACTCCTCCATCTGCACGTTGTTGTGCCACAATGAATTGGAAATTAGCATGTGGATCACCTGAATCTCGTCTGAATCGGTTGCTGCCTTTGCATTACAGCATTCCTTTGGGCCTGTGGTGGTAGCAAACAAAACAATCGGCCTCACATCAACCACTTCGTGGCAAACAAACTCTTTTGCTAGATCCACCAATCACGCATAAAACAATTAAATCTCCATGCCAACAGATCTCACAACTTTCTTTAGCATCCACGGGCTCAACGCTAGACCAATGAGAAAATCCACGCTGAGAGGGATTAAAATTTTAAAAAGAGTTTTGGAAGTGTGGACCGATCAGCGCTGATTAGAACCCTTTTTCCTCCAAAATAAGCATTGATCCAGCAACTTTCACAGAGAAAAAAAACTTTGCCTCCTCACAGACTATATTCACACACACCATCAAGAGCTTTTCTTTTGCCACCTAAACACTCACTCATGGATCAAAGCACAATGGCTTTGAATTACCATCCCTGGAGCTTTGATACCATGATAAAAACTGAAGAATCAAATTTATTGATGAAACTAGGAAGCTATCAGATAAGAGACTCCACTTGGAGACTTCCTCTGTAGAAAGCTCTACCTCAATCACATTACAATTGAGAATATATAGTTTTCACACATATAGGAAAGTTAGAACAACTACCTAAGAAATAGGAACTAATTCCTGATCTAAGGTTCGAGAGAACCAACTCTCTCATAAATTATATTACTTCATTATCTTCAACAATTTTGAGTTAAAATTTTAAAAGCGAGTAGTCTATAATGCGACTTTTGAAGGCTTTTACCATAGTTTTTTCCGGTCTAATTTCTCTAAATTCCGGCAGGAATTTATTGAAAAGAGAAGTTTGATGGATAAACTTGCCCAATCGAAGTGCTTTAGGGGTTTTTCAGGGTGTTGAATTCATATATACAATCAAAAAACCAATTTAAATAACAGAAATCAAGATTTTACCTCAATTTGTTTCACCGAATCCCGACACCTGAAACTCCAAAAAGTCGCACTAAAGACAACTCCTTTTAAAAGTAATAAAATTTAGTAATGAATATGTGGAGAATTTTTAGTTAATTGAAATCATAAAATATTAAATCAAAATTTTAAATGAGCAAAAAATTATTGATTTTTTAAAATTTAATAAATAGAGAGGTGTGTAGGTTAATGATGTTATTTTTGTGATTTTCAATCATATTTTTTGAATTATTTTGATTGAAATTCAATTAAAAATTTTAAAATTTGTAATTCTAAATTATTAAATATAAAATTCAAATGGGTTGGGTTAGTATTTTGAAAAAACTAAATTTATTTTTAAATTCAAAATATACTTTAAAATATATATATATATATATATATATATATATATATATATATATGAAGAATGTATAATTAATACAGGCACAAGAGCACCGTGAATAGGAGCATGAGCACCGTGAACAAGAGCACAATCAGGCATCGTGAACAGGAGTTGTTCAAACAACCCGTTTATAGAAAGAATGGTTAAGAGCTCACCCAACTAAGTTTGTATAACAGAGGGTGTCAGCTAAGTTTAGTTAGTATTTTTAACAGGAGCACCGTGAACGAGAGCATGAATAGTCACTGTGAACAGGAGCACGAATAGGAACACGAACAGGAGCGTGAACAGGAACAGCGAAGGCACCGTGAATAAGAACAATGAAGGCAGGAGCACGAAGGCAAGCACTATGAACAAGTAGGAGCACGAAGGCACGAAGGCACCATGAACAGAGAAGCCACGAAGCACGAAGGCATGAAGTCACCGTGAACAGAGAAGGCACGAAGGAATAATGAACAACGTAACCCACCATGAACGGCAGGAGGAAGAGACAAATTGAAATCCCAAATCCCAAAATGCAAAACTAATGAATAGTAAATGTTAAAAATGGCAAGGAAATCTAAGATTTTGTGGAAACAAATCATTTGGGCCAAGTCAAAATTGCTTCTGCTGACAAAACATGAAAATTGATTTGGGTAAATGAAAAACAATATCAAGGTATTTTAAAGCGCAAACTTGCCCACTTTAAATGCGAACAAAGAAGAAGAAAAAAAACCAAAAAAGAAAAAAAAGAAGAGTCAATCATGTATAGTCCCACAACTACACCTCTTACTTGGTCATAAAATATCTATGTCCAAGAACTGACGAAAGTTAGGGAAAGGCTGGAAATTTTAGAAGCCAACGAACAGGAAAGAGACCGCAAATATTCAGAGATCACACTTGCAAATCAATGTTTAATGGAATGTAATAGAATTCTGAAAGAGCAAGTAACAATGTTACAAGATGTTGTAGAGGCAGGAAAATGAGAATGGGAAAACATGAAGGCAGCATGGCAAGCAAGAATGACGCAATGGAAGCAAACAAAGACGTGATAATCTCTAAAACAACTCAGGTAGATACACAAATGGGTCTGCAAATAGTCCTTTCCGAAAATAAGACAGAAGAGAACAAGAAGAAATACATTCCAAAAGAAATCAAAAATAGGATTGAGGACACCAATGGTCAAAGGATAGAAGAAAAAGAAGATGTAAGTTCTTGTAGAGCACATGAAAGAGAACATAAAGAAAGAAAAGAGAGATAAACAAATTGTATTATCAGGGGAATAAGAGACTATGGAAATAATGAAAGAACTTTCAATTTGACAAGGGACTTTTTGAGAGAGAAATTATAGTGGAGAGGGAAATTTTTTCAAGCAAGGAGGGTGGGAAAGATATGTGAAGAAAGACCTCGACCTATAAAATTCATCATGGCAAGTGTGGAAGAGAAACATCATCTCTTAAGCAAAAATAAACCCTTGAAAGGCTCACACTTCTTCCTAGATGAAGATTTAACTAGCAAGCTACAAGAAGAGAGAAGAGAAGAAGTGGAGAAAGCTAGAGCAATAAGAAACGAAGGGAAAAGAGCATGGCTGTACAATGGTAAAGCAATTATTGCAGTGTTTGGGCCTCACGGAAAAACAGGGTAGCAAGTTGACAATGAACAAAAAATAGGTAATTCTATAATAGGGAGGAAAACAACAGGATCAACATGGATGAAAAGGGGTGAAGACTCAAATTCGAGTCTTATGTGTCAAACCGCGTAGCAACCAAATCCTACCCAGGTCTACCTAAGTCTATTTCGTTGGAACTGTAGAGGTTACCCTTGGAGGAGGGGACTTGGGATAGGACCTATTGCAGAAGGTAGAGACATAATTTGTCTCACAGAAACTCATGAACATGATGGTTGCAAAAATCCTATATTTGACGGCTATTTGAAGTTAACAGTTTGGAACGAGGTAGCAGAAAATGGCAAAGGGTACGAAGGAATAATAGTTTTAGTGAAATAAAAATAATTTTGTCACATTCAGTTAGTGAAAGAAGATACAAATAAGCAATATTTATGGTTCAACATAACAGAGAATGAGAATGACATAAGAATTGCAGCATGCTATTTTGTGCCTCAAGTATCAAAAAAATTACAAAAATAAGGGATTGGACAGCAAAGATCTGTATGCAGCTTTAAAGAAAGATATTGCTGCATATTCTCAACAGGGATAAGTTATTTTAGTGGGAGATTTCAATGTTAGAACAAAAAATCAACAAGCTAGTATTCTTTGTTGCAAAGAGGATCACAATCCTATTTGGCTCATTGAAGAGGATAATTCTCGATGGGTGAGATGTTCAGAAGATGACAAATTTAGTAATCATTTTGGAGAGGAGTTGCTTACGTTGTGTGGTGCTTTCAACTTAATTATCTACAATGGTCTAGAGAGTTGGAAAAAATCTGGTAACTTCACTTGCAACACATACAATGGGGCAAGTGTAGTTGACTATGTTATTGGTTAACAAAGCCTAATAGAAAGAATAGATGAAGTTAAGATTGGAGAGAATATTTGGGACTTAAAATCAGATCGTAACTCAATTCTATATAGTTATCCTAGTTAGAAGAAAGGCAGAATAGGAGGAAACCCCAATGTTCTCAACAATCAACATCAAGGGGAAAAATTATTCTAACACAAGAAAATTGCACTATCTTCAAAAAAAATTTGAGGAGACCAATTCAAAAGGAGAAAATTGGTCCCCAAAGACTCAACAACCATGAATTAACAAATATAATCTAGGGTGCGCTTGAGAAGTGAAAAAGAGAAAAAAATAGGAAATTAGAATCAAATTGTTTTCCTGTGAATGCGTGGTTCGATGAGGAATGAAAAATGGCAAGGAGAACCTTGAAAAAGGAAGGAGAGGGGAAGATGAATGTAAAGTTATATAAGAAAATTTTAAAAAAGAAAAAATATGAGTTCATGCAAACAAGGCGGGAAGAGTTGATATATCTAGGCAAGAATAACCCAAAAAAATTTGGTAGGCATTTCAACCAAGGAAGAAGAAATTTGAAAATAATATTACAGCCAATCAGTGGCTTGACTATGCAAGGAAACCCTATGAAAAGGAATTAGAGGTTGAGCCTCCTCCCAAGATCAACACATCTACAAAGCTTTTCAAAATACATGAGGTGGAGGCAGGAATTAAAAAGTTGAAAGCGGGGAAGGCAAAGGACTTGGTTGAACTTCAAGCAAAATATCTAAAGTGGGGAATTAACATTTTGGCACCCCACATCATGGAAATATGCAACAACGTCATTCAACAAGGGTTCCCAAGGGATTGGACAACTAGTCTAGAAATTCCCCTTTTTAAAAGCGGAGACATTAATAATCCTTCCAACTATATAACCATTATGATCAATCCTCTGTTTGCAAAGCTTTTAAGTGGCATGGTAGAAAATAGAATCCGTAAGTGGGCAGAAGTAAAATAAAAGAGGGAAAAAGGGCAAGCAGGTTTTAGGCCGAAGAATTCTACAGTAAATCATGGTATCACGTTGAGACACATTGTTGAAAAGGTTTGGGGGAGCAAAGAAGAAGCATTTTGCTGCTTTGTTGACTTCAAAAAGGAATTTGACATGATCCCTAGAGATAATTTGTGGCGTGGAATGGAAGAAATTGAAATTCCTTTACAATATAGAGCTGATGTCCATAGGCTTTATGAAGAGGTGAAAGTCAAAATTAGAACTTCAACAGGCATTTCAGAAAGTTTTAGAAGTGACATCAGAGTCAAGCAAGGTTGCCCTTTATCCCCTACCCTTTTTGGTTTATATATTGACAAACTGGAAGAGTGGATAAATTTGCAAGGTGGGGATGGTGTTCGATTGGGGGAGTTTGTGATAAAGCTTCTTCTATATGCCAATGATATTGTGCTGGTTGCTAAATCGACCCATGGATTGTAGATGCACCTATATGCCCTTGAGCATTTTTGTAAAGAAGTGGGGATGCAAGTCAATACCAGTAAGACCAAAAAATGATTTTCTCTAATAAAAGGAAGCAAAGCCAACATATGTTCTTCTTTGAATGCAACATTCTTGAAGAAGTAAATGAATACAAGTACCTCGGGATCAATTTCAACAACAAGCTTAATTGGGAGGATTGCAGAAAGAAAAGAATTTTAGGAGGGTGGAAAGCATTATATGCACTTCAAAATAGATGTAGAGAGGCAGAGTTATGGGATTGGAACACGTTCAAAGTAATTTTTGGACTCCTAGTTTGTCCAGTGATATTATATGGGTGTGAATTGCGGGCTAGCAGCTTCTCTGTTTTGGAATGGAAACAAATTGAAAAATTTGAAAAACGCTTGATCATGAACAAGTTCAAAATTAAAAGTTTGGTTCGCCATGAGATAATGTTGAGTGAAATAGGTGCAGCGCCCATCAAAGCAATTGCCATGGTGCGTCTTATAAGGTACCTAAAGAGAATGGAGAAAATGGGAGGTGGTAGATGGTCGAAAGTGATCTTCAATGAAGGTATGAGTGAGAGAAAGAAATCATGGATGAGACAAAACAACAAATGGATGCAAAAATGGAATATTTACCTGAATGCATGTCCCACAAATAGCAAGGAGTTAAAGAATTTGGTGATGGATAAGTTCCGTAAGGGTATATGGGGAAAAGAGTTGGATAGAAAGAAGAAGTATTATGTTCAGGAATTCAACCCCACTTGTGATCTCCAACAAAAGGAATACATTGGAGCTAGCATTCCGTGGAGGGAAAAGGTTATTATTTCTCAATTAAGAACTAACTCACATCAACTTTGGTGTGAAACGAGACGGTGGAAGAGACCTAAAGAATCTTGGGAAGAAAGGGTATGTACTTTTTGCACTTCTGGGGCAGTGGAATAAAAAAAAAAAATCATTTTGGAATGTGATGCTTTTAGATACATCAGGGACAGTTATCACAGTATGTTAGCATCAATTCCGTGGCATTGTCTTTTCAGTAATGGAACTGTTAGAAGGTTGGGTCAGCGCATCATCAATTTGAGAAAGAAAATGATTGAATTACAGAAGGCAAAAAAAAAGGAAGTTGGTGGTCCCATAGACTATTTTTAGTCTCATGGACGTTAAAATATCATTCATTCATTCATTCATTCATATAGATTTTTGTTTCGAGCAATTTGCAATTAGGCGAAGAATTGATACTCGCATTGGAGTTGTGAAAAACATTACCATTTTACATCTGCTTTATTTGGAGCAATTTGCAACAAGGTGAGGAATTGATACTCACATGATAATGACACCAAGTGTATTTGAACCATTACCACCATATCTCTAAACATCTATATATTTTCTTTTATGATAACAAACTAATAAAGAGACTAATTTAAGTAATATTTTATATTAGTTTTAAGGTTAATTTAATGGGTGGAGTTCAATTTTTATTGTTAAAACACTTTACTAATAAGGCAGGCATCATAGATCTTGGATACTCTGGAATATATATATATATATATATATATATATATATATATTATGAAAATATATTTATATATTATCTTATTTTAATTTAAATTTAGTGAAAAAATATTTTATTTATTTATTTATTTTATATTGGTTGACGTTTCAAATCCTATCGAATCCCAACGAAGATCCATCTTCAGGACTATAGTCAAAACTCACTAGAGATTTTAAAAATGATGAGTGTAAATTATTTAATATGTAGAATTTGAATGCCTTAAAAAAAATTCAGAGTACTGAATTCATTTATGCATTTTAAATAACAAAAAAATCACATTTTTTCTTGAAATTATTTTACCAAATAAAAAAATCTATTTCATCTATAAATTATGTTAAACCTTCATGAAACAATTTTGATAAAAATATTTATTTATCTATAAGTTAAACTACACCTTAGATATAATATAACTTTATCGCTATTCACGTTGTACGTTTTATTCTCATTAGCCAACGAGAAATTACAGCCTAATACGTTGGCCACGCGTCAAAAATAATGAGATCGTGCCACTGCAGCTTACAACAAACGGTAGATGAAGCTCCTGTCAACCAGTCAAAGCCCTTCCTGTGTTTCAAAAAGTCGACAGAAGCTCCCATCAGACATGTAAGAGGGTATCAAACTGCAGTGTCAAGGGTCCCTACTGTCCGGGCTGACCCACATTCACAGCGCCTGATTATCACCATAGGTCCGCAGCACTTAGCTGGCGAAGTCTCAATAAATATACTAAAATGCTGCGAAGTTTCAATAAACATATACTGTTATTTTCACAGATGTGGTGGGGACTCGGGAGGTTTGGTCTTACATGTTTTTTTTTCTATTCTTATTGAAAAACAAATATATTGGTGTTGAACAGATTTGTTTGAAAGCTGCTCTAAATAGGATTTCTTCTATTAAAAAACAAATATACAAGTATTTTTGGATGACACCCTCCAGCATTCCACCATGTTGCATATTGCCATTGCCGAGATTCATTTTATTTTTGATAATAAAATAGATTAACACTAAAATCTTATTTTTTATGGTAAAAATAAATGAAGAAAATATTTTTTTTATCTTTATTATAATTCAAAATCTGTTACAATACAATTGTTTTTTTGGATTCATCCTGTATATCAGATATCATAGTTACTAAGGTAGAGTTTGAATTTGATTTAATATCAAAAAAGTTTTGTAGTAGCAATGTGATTATTAAAAAAATTAAGATTGTTCAATTTTAAAAATATTTTTTTTATCAAAAATGTGATTATTTAATATAGGATTTTTTAATTTTGTTTTATATTGTTTGTGTGATTATTCAATAATCAGAAATGCTCTTTGAAGTAACAAAGAAAATAAGAAATAGATAATCTCTATCTATATAATTAATATAATTAATTTTGAAAGTTAAATTTAAATCAATTTTATTATAGAATCATTTATAAATATATCTTGATAATCTATTTTGATGTCAATTATCGAATTTTGATAAATTCCACAACTTTAATCAAACATTAAAGAGCTGGATACCTTAAGATGATCACTAGAAATATATCTTGGTAATTTAATCTAACTCAAACCATCGGATCTAGAGAAATCCGACAACCGTAATCAATGAAGCATTGGGCAGTTGGGTAACTGTATCCCACAACCCTAATCAAGCGTTGGGCAGTTGCATAATTGTATAACCAATGGAATGGATATAGCCGATAAATTTTCTTTTCTGTAAACATTTTTGTTAAAATAATTTAAAGTAGCATTATAGTTGTAGAAACAGTGAGATGGGTGTTTCAGATTTGAAATTCTTACCATGATTATATCCCACAACCCTAATTCAGCATTATCGTGTAGGTGGTCCAAATTCACAATCAGTAAGCCTGGAATTTGACTTTCCAGGTAATGTTTCTTTTGCCATTAATGGTTTTCTTTTCTCACACTTATTTGCCGTGGATATTGAACATAAACATTCATGTACATATTTTGATAGGACAAAATTAGTTTGTTAAGGAAAATATGACTTGATTAAGTTATGAGTGGTTTTTGAGTATATGAAGGAAAATAAACTTGTCTAAATTTATCTTGACCAAGTATTTAAATCAAGTTATTAGTAATTTTTGAATATATGAAAAAAAATAAACTACTTTAGATCTATCTTAACCAAATGTTTAAATCAAACCCTTCTTTTATAAATAAAAGTATAAATTTAACTTCGAATTAAAAGTATAAGTTTAACTTCATATTGTTAAAATACAATTCTAGAAATTTAGATGATTCGTTTGTTTCGATGTAACCCACCTAACTTTTGTCATATTAGTGATGACTTGTTTGTTTCTATATAACCCACATAACTTTTACATTATTAATGAGCAACTCAAAGTAATAGTTTACTTGGATTATAAATTTATTCCTTCCAAAAAATATATCTTTGGAACATGTATAAAGTATAAAATATTTATATAAAATAAATTCTCATTATCAGATTTTTATTTTTTATTATTAATTGATTTGGTCTTAAATTTACTAGATATTTATAAGAATCACGTTTTTAATTTTTTTCAAGTGTTAAATATATTATTATGTTACTATTATGTTAGGTCACTGTCTATGCTCAGTTGTTATGTATTAGTTTGTTTACTGTAGAAATTTTTCGTTTATATAACTTTTCATATCTACAGTTCTTAAATAAGGTTTTTAATATCAATGGTTGGTCTAAAGCGCATAACATATCAGACGCACCAAGGATTTAATCGAATGGTGATCCCTTTACTTGAACTAATATCTTCGTGTTTCTAATTCCTCTATTTCCCCATTTCAGCAAATAGTTATCATTACACTTTCGCTGGAAAATTTTAGCTGGAAAATTTCAGGTGATGTCAGTCTGCCGCTGCGTCCCCGACTATGGGTTTAGAGGGTAAACGTCATCCTGGCATGTACTATTGACCAGGTTGATCAGATAGGTTGATCAGATAGTACAAACGAGATACCATAAACATGGATTTTGTGTACACACGAGAGTTAAATACCACTTGCTTGGAGCGCTAGTGTCGTAAAATTGGATTTAAGAGTGTTGGCAGACAATTTATTAAGGGATTATCAATAAGAAAATTTCTAATCAGTCAGAGGTTGTGAATAAAATTAATATTCTAAAATTTCGAGTTGTATTTCGTGTTCAAAGGCTCTGAATTATTTTTTTTGGTGTTGTGGCCCTCATTGAAGCTGGAATTCTCGTGTTTGTACCTGCAACCAGGGGTTTCAGAGGGTGTTAATATAGAGCTCGGGGGAAGCGAATTGCTAGATTTTACCAATGGAAATCTGGTGAGGTGAGTTTTTGATGTCTCCAGGGTTGTGAAAATTCACATTAAATTTGAAAATTGATAGGTTATGGTTTTGCAATACTCTGAGAGAATTATTCACGATGACTCTTGTTAATTTTTCATTGAGCATGCTCTCTATGTGTTGGGTTTGCTAATTGTGTATATTAATATTGATACACCTTTTAATTTGGATCTCAAACTCATGTTTGATGAAGTTTTTTAAGATATCTTTGCGAGAAAACTCTGGTTTAATTCGTGATTTGTTGCGGGGTTGAGTTTCAATGTTTTAAATTCAATCCTGTATAAGTATACTAGTAGAAACTGACCACAACTAAGTCAAAAGTCGACCCCTCTTTCCATTTCCACAAGTCCTTTGAGGAAGGTCTTGACCTCGACTCCATATCGTCTACTTTTAAATAGTTGGGGGTTCAGAGTTCTATTGGAATTCAAAATGCAATCTTGTACGGAATTTTGTTTAATAATCAATATAAAAGCTCCGTTTTTTTCTGTAAAGTTTACGGTGAAATTTTTCAGGATTTTAACTCTCTAAAATTTGCGAAGTCGAAAGTATACCCATCTTTTCATTTTTAGAAGACTCGTGAGCAAGGTGTCAACTCCGACTCCATATCATGGTGTTTTAGATAGTGGGTGGCGGGGGGAAAGGGCGGTCAGATTTATTGTAGGGTATTTTGTTTAATAATCAATGTAAAAAGTCCATGTTTTCCTATAACATTTACAACGAAATTTTTCAACATTTTAACTTTCTAAAATTTGCGATGTCAGAAGTTGACCCATCTTTCCATTTTCACAAGACCCTTGAGTAAATAGTCGAAGTTCTATTGGCATAAATATCTAACTGGTGAAGAAAATAACCCTAACCTCAGTCGGACCCGACGCATAGACACAAGCATGTGTTAATTGTTAAAAAAAACTAAAAATTAATTTATCACACACAAGTAATAGGAATTTATTCAAAATGCAATATTGTAGGGGATTTTCTTTAATAATCAATATAAAAACTCCATGTTTTCCTTGACATTTACGACGAAAATTTTCATCGTTTTTAAGTTTTTAACATTTTTGAAGTCGGAGGTCGACCCATTTTTCCATGTCCACAAGACCCGTGAGTAAGGTCCTAAACCCCTTTCCATATTGTGGTCTTTTAAATAGTCCGGGGTCAGAATTCTATTGGCATAAACATCTAGTTGGCGAAGAAAATAACCGTGACCCGAGTCGAGTCCGAAGCATAGACACAATCATATGTTAAATATTGTAAATAAATAAAAATTTGCTTGCTTGTGAAGATATAAAAATATTTATAACGAAATTAGAACCAACATGTCTGGTTATAAATGTGCATGCTTGCCTTTGAAGATATATAAATATTTATAACATAATTATAACTAGCATGTCTGGTTATAAAAGTTTTCACACGTAGAAGACAAGTTAAAATATGAGGTTGCATGAAATTGCAAGGTAGAAATTGAGCAAAATTAATTGAAATTTATTCAAAATGAAATCTTGTAGGGAATTTTGTTTAATAATCAATATTAAAACTCTAGGTTTTCCTATAACGTTTACGATGGAATTTTTCAACATTTTAACTTTCTAAAATTTTCCACAAGTCGGAATTCGGTCCATCTTTCCATTTCCACAAGTCATGTGAGCAAGGTGTCGGTCGTGACTCCATATCATGGTATTTTAAATAGTCGGGGCGCCAGAGTTCTATTGGCATAAACATTTAGCTAGTGAAGAAAATAAGCCCGACCTCAGTTGGGCCCGATGCATAGACAAAAGTATCTTTTAATTATTAAAAAAAAAAATCTTCACACTTGGTTGCAATGAATTTTAAATCCATTATTTCGTGAAAAATGAAAACTATTAGTCAAATTTAGAGGAATTAGAAAAACAAATATAGTCTATTCAACTATTTATGGATTGAGGAATCCCTAAAAACAAAGAAGCATGCTTGCATGTGAAAATATACAAATATTTATAATGCAATTACAACTGGCATGTTTTTCTTATAATTGTCCCTGCATCTAGAAAGCAAGTTAAAATATTAAGTTATATGAAATTGTAAGGTAGAAATGACCACAACTAATAGAAACTTATTGAAAATGCAATCTTGTAGCAAAATTTGTTTAATAATCAATATAAAAACTCTATATTTTCATATAATGTTTAGGACAAATTTTTTTAGCATTTTAGCTTTCTAAAATTTGTGAAGTCAGAAGTCAGCAGATCTTTCCATTTTCACAAGACCCGTGAACAAGGTACCGAACCTGACTCCATATTGTGGTATTTTAAATAGTCAGAAAATTCCAAGGAACAAGCTTGCTTGTATTTACAACATTATACACTTACGACATATGTGGCAGCAGTAGTTGTCTTAGAAGCGTTTGTATCTAAGGACATATTTGTTGAAAAGGCGATCGAATTAAAATTTTCAATAGGTGGATTTGATTCTTTTATGTTTGTTTTTTTTCTCAGAATGTGTTTTGGTATTTTAGGCGATTCAATTTTATTTGAAATTATATTTCTATGTTTGAGTTATTTTAGTATATTTTTCTTTTATGTTTGAGTTTTTCTAAGGCATTTTGATCAATTTTATTTGAATTATAATTTTATGTTTGAGTTCTTTTTGTTAAATCAATTTTCTTTTAAATTTGAAAATTTATTTATTTAAATTACAATTTTAGACAATGTACATATATATATATATAATCTTGTCCAAAAAAAATACAACCAAATTAATTAAAAATGTATATAAAATAATTAAATTCTTTTATACATTTTAACTATTTTATCAATTTATATTTAAAATATATCTTTGGAGTGTATTTAATTTTTGGTTTAAAATACAATTTATATGAAGATATTTTTTACTTTCTTTAGTGACTATTTCTTGTTTTTTTTTTCAATAATTTTAAATTGTAAAAGAAAATTAAATTATTATGTTTTATTAATTTTACTTAAAATTGAGGATCATTGGGAAATCCATTAAAGTTTTAATGTATGTTTAAAGTATTTTGACTAAACTTTATAAGAGTAAAAGAAACTTAGTTTAAATTTTATTTCATTTTTAATTTAATTTTATTCAAATAATTTTGTAAATTAATGATTTGATGATGATGATGATGGTGGTGGTTAACGTCCACCGAGACTAATCTTTGGTCTATCAGACCTAAAGAAAAGAGTTATTTAGTTTGATTATAAGATTTTATTCCTATGCTCAAAAATCTTGGAGAGAAGCCTCCCGAGCTCACTATAATTTTGACATCTTAAAAGGCTAGGAAGGTCAGTATTGCAACAAAGATTATGAAATTGAGCTCTAATGTGGTTAAAGGCGCACTTTCAAGAGGAAGTGATTTTCATCCTCGATGTTCATTCTCACAGAGATGGATGTGATCTTTCCATCCACAAAGCTTTAGAACCCACTGACATGTTTCACTATGGAGCTCATGAGAGTTTGTTCTAATCTTGGCTATATTAATTTTCTTCTTTGAGCTAGTTAAAACAGAGAGATACTTTTGATCTTCTAGGGTGGGGTTGATGACCTCCTTATAATATCTTAGTTTTCTTTTAGCTGCTAGATCTTTCTCACACCACATTTTTTCTTTGAACTTAGAAGTAACAATTTTTTTTATGTTATTAATGTTTTGCAAAGAAACATTCTCGTCAATCTCCAAATGGTTTAACCAGGCCTTGGCGTCTTTATACCAACCTTGTTTAAGCCTTAGGTGGTTTTGGTTGGAATTTAAAGCTAGCTTAGGAAGTCTATGGTCTCCTATGCTATTGAGCTTGTGTTTGTACAACAAAAGCCTAGTCATAGCTAGGCTCTCGATAGGGGAAAGACCCACTTCTATAAGGAGAATAGGATAGGGTGTATTTCTTTTAATTTTAAGGTTATACGTTATAAAACACTTCTGGATTTGCTCAATATTTCTCCAGGATTCTCTAGTTAAATTTAAATTTAATTATATTTATAGTTAAATTATATATATATATATATATATATCACAACATTTTTAGATAAAGAAATACATACATGAAAATTATAGTTAATAATTATATTGTAATATATATAATTATTAATAGTTTTTTTTTTATAACTTATATATTATTATTTAATGGTGTATAGTTAGAAACATTTTATTGTCTTTATTAATGGTTTTTGGAAATCATGATGCATTGCTTTATATTCAATGAGGAGAGATTATAAGAAAAATGTAATTGATTTAAGCAATAAAAATATAGAATTATAAATATGAATCATTAGTATAAATTATTTAATCCAAGTATTTTATGTAAATAGCTTATGCACTTGTGTTTGAAAACTTTACCAAGTTCGGGTGTTGATGGTAGAGCTCTGGATACCTTCAACAATGGCGGCTGTTGTTACCCTAACCTCTTGACGTGCCGCTCTACTATGATTGGCTCCACATTTGGCGCATTCGCTGGTGACCCATGGCCCCTGCATGTGGGACATTTATGGCTGGCTGAGCGGGCCAACTTGTTTCAGGTTCCTTGACTCTTCGTGCCTGTATACACTTGGCATGTATGCACATGACCCAGGAAGTTTTATAATCCTTGCCTTCTCGTGTCGGGGGTTTCTTTACTCATTCTTTTTTTGGCGAGCGGGTTTCTCGGCGGGATTTTTCTGCTCCTGGAGGTCTGTGCAGGTTAGAACATTTTACCCTAGCTCCTTCCGTGCCGATTTTTTTCAGTAGTGGTGTTATTTTTTTCCGACGGTCTTGGTAGCTGACGACTGTGCTGATATGGAGAATATTGTCTGGCCTCCTCACCTTTGCATGTAGTGCTACTTTCCTAGGTTTTACGGCCATCTGTCTTCATCCACGAGGGAGGTATAATTATTTTTCTAGGTTCTTATTCTCGTATCTGCTGCTATTAGCTGTTTTTAGAGTATTTGTCAGTATTTTGGAGGTTTTTTCAGGCCCAATTCTGGTGTGGGTTCTGGGGGGTATTATTCTAGTTAATATGGCCCTTTGTGTTGGGGGAATTTGGCCGTTTCGAGTCATCTTTCTCTTTCTACATTAAGCCTGATTTCATCGTTGTGGGTTGTCTTTGTCTATCGGATTTTTGAGTGGGTGTTTGGATTTTTGACCCACAGGTTTCTCTTTCAGCTTTTTCAGTTGTTCAGTGCACTATAGGGCAAGATAAGGAGTATGTCGATGTGGAACTCGAGGCCGAGGACATTTTGTCTGTATGGGATCTTCAACCCACGAGCCCTAACCTGGCCAAGGTCTCCCTCCCCTCTCAGTCACATGAAGCCAAAATAGAGGTGGCTAATGTCTTAGAAAATTCGGCAGTTCGTTTTGCTTCCATAAAGAAGTTTGATTTCACTGTCTCGTGTCGGAGTTCGGTGGAGTGGACCAGTCGTCAACCTACTTGAAAACCTCTTGACCTGGGTTTGTCTCATTCTTCTGTTGTGTCCTTACTTTCCAATTAGGGACATCTAGGGCCAGAAAGTCACCATGAACACTAATTTTCTAGGGGATTAGAGGACATCCTCATCGAGGCTGGTTTTGAGGGTTCAAAGGTGGGTCGCGCATCAATCGGCTCAAACCCTCTAGCAATTCCTGCGGAGGCGACTCAGGTCTCTGTCTTGGATCCTTAGTTGGAGTGTGGAGTGTCGGTTCCTTTGGGGTCTGTGGGGCTAAATAGGTTGGATTGGGGTTCTGGTGAGGGTTTTGGTAGCTTTTCTCTCAAGGGTTTGAGTGGAGGGTTTTTGGACCTCAAGGGGGGTATTAGTCTCAGTGAGGCTGGGTGTTTAGAGCATGAGCACCTAAGCATATGGGAAGGCCTCAATTCGGGTCGTGCTCAGAAGGGACCACTGTCTGGGTAGGATCTAGTCATACTAGGGATCAGTTTGGGCCATACTGGGTTAGTGGGTGGTTGCTCAAAAAGTAATTCATCTGGAGGAGGAGCGCGATCATCGAAATTTTCTGTGAAAATTGATGAACAGAAAGGGAACAAAAGAAAGAAGGGGAAGACAATTAAGGAAATTTCGGAGTGTCCAAACTTGATCTTTGGAGTGGACCTACAGTTTTATAGTGTCATGGCAACGTCATAATTTATTCTGGTAGGTAGGGCCAGAGGTAAGGTGTTTGCGGCAGATTACATTGCAGAGTGGATTCAAAATAACTGGGCGGAAGCACCTCCAGGCGGGGCTGAGGTTATAACTTTGTCTAAAGGATGGTTCATGGTTACTTTTAATAAAATTGAAACAATTGAGTGGGTTATGGTGCGACGGTGGATGCCCCTGTTTGATGCTAACAGGGAAAGAATGGATGAAATAACGGTGTGCGTGCGGCTGCCAACTCTAACTCCTCATTTCTAGCTATTGGAAGTGTTCCAGGAAATTGGAAACAGTCTGGGGACTTTTCTCAATGTAGACATGTCTTTTCTGGAATTTAGGGCCAGGCACACAGCGATAATTTTAGTTCGTCTGGCTCCCACGGAAGGGCTGATAGGGAAGTTTAACCTAAATGCTGATGGTGCAATTGAGCAGTCAATTGACTATGAACACCTACCCTTTCACTGCCACCGCTTCCACACTTTGGGCCACTTGGCCCAAGACTGCCCCATGGGTTTCAAGAAGAGCCGGAAAATTAAAAGGGGTCATACACAACTTGATAGTGCTAGACAGGGGGTTATGGATAAGGCTGGCCCATCTGAAGAGATACATGAGGCGGATGGGGGTCCTAAGTCTTAGCTGGGACTACACTCGATGGGGATCACGACTTGGGTGGGCATTGCGGAGGTACAGGTTTCAGCGGCAATGATAACTTCAAGGGACATAAAAAACGTTTCAGAGACTATGGCACAAACGGATCTGGATGTGGAAGTGGTCGCGGAGGAGCAACGCACTATCCCTGCTGATCCAGTGTCGAATTTTGTGGGTATCCACCCTTGCCCCTCCTCTCCTATTTTAAACTCTTTTTATCTTTTGTGCTATTGTTCTGATAAGCTTGGTCCCTCCAGGCTCAACTCTTCACAATATATGGGTGTTAGAAATTTGTCTTTGGTAATGGATAGTATAATTACCAATATCCCTAACCTATACATTAACATTGTTCCCTATAATATGAGACTGAGGGAAAAAAAGCTATTAGAAAAAGAACTGTTTGGGGGGTTGGGTAAGTCACCATTAGTGGAGAAAGAAAAAAAACACAGGGGTAGGAAGTCTGATCTATCCAAAGCCCAACTCAAGGCCATGATTGATATAGTGGATGGAAAACAATTATCCCTAAAAGGGGTGCTTAGAGCAGCGATTAACCCAATTTTGGGTTCTAAATGATTGTGCTCTCTTTCAATTTTCGGGAGTTAGCAAGTGAACCCAAAAAAATTTCTTTCAAAAGCCTTGTAAATTTACACCATCCTGATATTATCATGCTCCAGGATACTTTAGGCTTTGGGGCATAGATATCTTCTTTTCTCCCACACTGGACCTTCCATTAGAGGAATTTTTAGGTCTAAAATGGGCCTCCTAAGGAAATAATAAAATAATAGCTAAACCAATAAAATAATATTTATGAATTTTCAATTCACTCCATGTAACCATAGTTAAATTCAATTCAAAGGTTGTACCAAAAAAAATTAATAAAAAAATATATATATTGTATTGATGTGACTATAAATAAGAATGAGCTTTTCAAGAAAAAGTCATTATCATTTAACAACCAATGCATTTATCCTTTGTACTTAAATAACTTAAAATAATATATAAATATAAATTTATAAATTCCTAATTATATTATATGTTATTAGTTAAAATTTATATTATTTAAATTGTATAATAGCATGTAATTAATATACTATATAAATATAATATAATATAATATAATATAATAAATGTATAGGGATATGCATTGTTTCTTTCAAGAAATATGAAATGGCAATAATATATTTTTATTCAAAAAATGTGAAATGACATTTATTATGAGTACTTTACTTTGACTTTAAAAGTACTTAGAGCACTACCGTGGTTAACCATGAGTTTTTATCTACCATTGAGAATGTGACAAGTAAGTACCTTTAACTCAAACAATGCCACTTCAACCATTAGGGATGATGTCATCCCCTCAACTATGATTGGTTCTCATAAAGTGAATTTTGATTGTACATTTTCCTTAGAAGGCCCATTTTAGACCTTAAAATTCCCCTAATGATTTCCTTAGATGTTAGGGGCTGCTCGGGGGGGGGGGGGGGGGGGGGGGTGATGACTAGGCTCAAAAACAACTTGATCAATTTGGTAAACTACTGGACTTCTGAGTCAGTGATCGGGGTGGAGGCTTTCTCCATGGAACGTGATTCTATTTTCTCGGTGATCAACATCTATGGCCTGTGTGTGGAGAGGACCTCTTTCTAGAACTCCTTAAAATGTAAATCTTTTATGAAAATTCCACAATTGATTATGGGGGGGGATTTAAATTTCTTTGTGGACAGAGCGGAGGCATGGGGGTCGTCCACACATACCGATCCTTTGGAAGATTTCTTCCTGAACTGGTTGAGGGATGAGTGCCTCTTTGATCCTTCACTTACCAAAATGACTCCTACCCGGAGAAACAATAGGGTGGGGGAGACACATATTTCTAAGAGATTGGACCGTTTTCTTCTAAGTAACGACTTTGCGGATAAATCGGTGGGCTTTCATCAGTGGGTCAGCACAGGGGGGATTTCGGATCACTCCCCTATATTATTAGAACTCAAAGGTCCCTTCCGAAAACCTCCCACCCCTTTCAAATTTAACTCTACCTAGATTAAGGAGGAGGATTATAACCTTTTAGTGATTGACATGTGGAGTCTTGATCTGGATGAGGCTGAACTCTCGCATGCTTAGTTCCTCATTGAAAAATTTAAAATCATAAAAAATGCCACCATCAACTGGGCTAAGGAAAAGGCCTTGAAAGATGTGGAATTGATTAATCATATTAATGAAATTTTGGGGTATTTGTATAAAAATGGGGATCGGAGCTTCATGGATGAGGAGGCCAGAAATAGAATCAAGGAGCTGGAGAATAGCAGGAGGAAACTTCTCAGGGATAGAGAAGATATGTGGCGTCTTCAGAGTCATGCTATTTGGTTGAAGGCAGGGGATGAAAAGACCAATTTTTTTCACAATTATTCAAAAGGTCGGAAAAATACCAATATTATTTGGGAGATGGAGAACTCGAAGGGAACTAAGGTGAATTCATTCAAAGATATCTTCACATTGGGTAGAAATCATTTCAAAAATCTCTACTCATCACAAAATGAAGTAAATATCAGGGAAATAATCCAGATGGCACAAATATTCCCACGATATGCCGATGAGGAGTGTAAAAACCTTCTTCTGTCTCTGGTGGAAAAGAAGGATATTAAACACATTATTAAATCTACGCAAGCAGACAAAATCCCTCACCAATGTTGTGGAGGAATCTAGAGTGCAAGGAGTCATCCATGACCCCATAAAATCCACTTTTTTGGCTCTTATTCCTAAATGTGATTCCCCATCATGTTTCGATGACTTCCATCTTATTTCTCTTTTCAATTGTATTTATAAAATTATCTCCAAAACCATTGCCAACTACCTGAAGCCTATTCTTTCATCCTCCATTTCGCGGGAACAATTTAGCTTCCTTGATGGCAGACAAATTCATGAAGCCATTGGGGTGGCTTAGGAGACCCCCCACAGTATCTAACTATCTCGTAAGAAGTGTATGGTTATCAAGATTGATCTGTCCAAATCCTATGACAGGATTAATTGGCTCTATATGAGGAAGGTATTAACCCATTTGGCATTCCATATTGATTTTATTAATTGGATAATGAGCTGTATCACTAATATTTCTTTTGTTGTTCTTATTAATGGAGCAGCTTCATAATTTTTTACAAATCAAAGGGGCTTGAGACAGGGTTGCCATCTATCTCTCCTCCTATTTCTTCTGGCGGCAAAAGGGCTTAGTCAAATTATTCACTAAGCCAGACGTGAAGGTACTTTAGGGGGCATTGAAGTGGCTCCAAACCTTTGTGTCACACAACTAATTTTTTTGGACGATATTTTATTATTCAGCAAAGGAAATAAAGGGGAGATCAGAATCCTAAAGTCCATTTTGGACCTTTTTGTGAAGGCCACTAGACTTGTAATCAACAACCAGAAATCATCCCTCTCTTTTAAAGGAATTCTGGAGGCCGACCTGGTTTGGGTTCTTGATCTCCTCCCCTTCCATCTAGCTCCGTTGGAAACAAGCATCAAATACTTGGGTTTTCTTTTGAAACTTGACGAATACTGCAAATAGGATTGGTTTTGGCTTGCTTCTAAGATTGAGAGAAGAATAAACTCTTGGAGTCACAAGTGGCTCTCCAGAGCAAGGAGTCTAGTTTTGATCAAATCGGTCCTACTTGCTATTCCTGTTTATTGAATCAGCTTGGCATGGGTTCCCATTGGAATCCTCAACAAAATCAGAAGCATCTGCAGTAACTTCCTTTCATCTGAGAAGGAGAACAAAACATTCCTTCTATGGGTGGCTTGGAGTTTAATAGCAAAACCCAAAGAGTTGGGGGGGGGGGGTGTAGGGCATCAAACATCTAAACAAATTTTCTTCTGCCTTGGTAGCAAAGTCTATATGGAGAATTATTTCAGAAAATAACTTGTGGAACATGGTTGTTAAAAGGAAATATATTGGTCTGGTACCCTTGGATGACTGGATAATGATCCCGGTTAAAGATACTAAGAGGGCCTCTAACATCTGGAAAGCCTCTCTAAGAGTCTTCAATTTGATTGACCATGGTTTGGCTTGGAATATTGGAAACGGGAAGCGGTGCAAAATTGGTTTGGACCCTTGGGTGGGATGCAATGAACATTACTCTTTATCTGAGGGGATTAAGGAAATTATATCAAAAAGAGGTCTCTACACCCTTCATCGGATTTCTTTCCCTGACAGAACCAACCTATGGTCCCAGGGCTGGAAAATGGCGGAGGTGATTGATTTGGATCCCGAGTGGGAAGAGGAATGGAAGTCTTACATGCAAGAACTGGAAAATACCCAGGTGCACTTAAAAGAATCTGCAGATAGCTTGGTCTGGGTTCATTCGAAATCTGGTTCATACTCGCCCAAGGCTGGTTATGCCTATCTAGTGGCATCCATGGAGGTGGGGGAAAAGGAATGGTGGTAGAAGAGCCTGTGGGGTATTGATTTCATAACCAAGTCTATTCTTTTATTCTGGAATATACTTTGACGCAAGGTGCCGACTTGGGACACTCTCCAAAAAAGATTTTACATAGGTCTTGGGTGGTGTTGCCTTTGTAAAAATGAGGGGCAATCAATTGACCACTTGTTTACCAACTGCCCTTTCACAAAACATGTGTGGTTTTACACCTTATCCCTGTGAAATGTGGACTTGGTTTGGACGGGGATCTCATGTAATATTGCATGGAACAACTGGTGGGAATTTGCAAAGACCCAGAACATAGAAGTCTGCCACTGATTATCTCATGGGGAATATGGATTTCTAGAAATAAAAGCATCTTTGAAGATATAGATTCTTCTCTTGCTCTGGTGGCTAGTGAATGTGCTGCCATTTACTCACCCTTTTCCTCTCCTGTGATGGAAAATTGCCCCAGACAAGTGTTGTGTGAGAACATTGCTCCGGGTGTTCCATGGGCCTATTTTGATTGTGCAGTTTCTAGGGGAATTTATGGGGCTAGAATGATCATCCATATAATCTCAGAAATTTCATTTGCGGCCTCTCTGGGACTTGGCCCGGGAACCAACAATTTTGCGGAACTACAAACTTTAAAACTTCTTCTGTGTTGGCTGCTGCACAAAGACATCACTATGGTTAAGATATTTGGGGATTCTTTGAATGTCATTAATTGGTTTAAAAACTCACAAAGATGTCAAAATTATCTGCTGCTTCCAATTCTTAAAGATATTATTTCACTAAAAAATAGATTTACATGCATTTATGTTTGCCATATTTATGGGGAACTGAACTTGTAGGATGACGGCTTGTCTAAGATTGATCTTGGACAAGTTCAGGACTCATGAATGATTGAAATAAAGGATGGCTTGGAGGTCTGTGTGTCGGACACTAGGCCATATTGATGGGGATCCCCATCTTTCTCTTTGTCTTTTCCATCAGCCTATACCTTTGTAATTTCGTTTTCTCAAGCATTGTTATATTTCTTGGAGGGGCTGTAAATATTTGGTTCTTAGAAAATTAGTTATTATTACTTTTTCTATAAGCATGACACTTTATATATTGTTTTATTATCTTATACTTATCAGACTTAATGGGGACATATATTACAAATACCGGCTCACACAAATCCGGGTTTATGATGGTGTCCATCATCGTTTTTTATTGTTAGGTGTTTCTTCCTCTTGGGAGGCCTATTTTGCTATTGATGATTACAGTCCATGATTGGTGCTCTTGAATTGAATGTAGTGTTTCTCTATCTTTCTAGTCTCAGAGTGTGCACAAGCAACTTTTATTCCACACTTTGGTGTTGGGTGGCGATATGCTCTTGCCCCTCGAGGAGGTGTCAAGATCTTATGGAATGCTAGACATATGCGATGTAACTTTTTATTAATTCTTAATAAAAATTTCTATTTTTTCTTGGGAAAAAAAGATTATGCACTCATGTATTGCCTCCATAATATTTATCCTGGGTCTTTGAAATATATATTTTTAGGATGTCATAAAGTGAGGGCTATATTAGCTGAGAAATAATTGATTTTTCACGTGTTTCTTATTTTATAAATATGAGATCCTAATGATTAAGATGTAGTAGATGTCTCTGAAAGTTTCAAATTTATCTAAATTTTAAAGTGCTAAATACTTTTATCTAGACCAGACAATATCCAAAAGTTAACAAATTTTTTAGAATTTTAAATGAACATTATTCTTGTCCATCAATTTGGGGTTAAATTATGCGTTATTTATGCCTAGGTGATGATCTAAACTTTTTGAAAAAATTTAAGTTATGAAATAATATTAATGTTTTTATGTAGCAATTATGTCCATTTTCTTTTCAAAACAAGTGAAAAGAAATAAAAGAGAGATGGGAACTAGAAGGAATTAAAGAATCTTGCAACCTTTGCTATTGGCAATGGTGGTAATTAATAGAATTTAATGTCTAAACTCTTAAAGACAATTATAAGTTTTCCAAATATTTTGTCATTTCTTGCGCAGTGATATTTATGATCGGTTGTTATGTATTAGTTTGTCTGTACTATAGAAAATTTACATTTTTATATAGTTAACATTATCCTTTTTCTGGAAATTTTCGGGTGATGTCAACCCGTTGCCACATCCCCGACTACGAGTCTCAAGGGTGGACATCATCCTGGCATGTATGATTGACCACGTTGATCAGATAGTTTAGATGAGGCATCGTAAATAGGGATTTTGTGTACATCTAAGAGTTAAATAACACTTGCTTTGAGCTCTGGTGCTGTAAAATTGGATTTAAGAGTGTTGATAGACAATTTATTAAGGGATTATCAATAAGCACATTTATAATCAGTCAAAGGATGTGGATTGAACTAGTCTTCTGCAGTTTCAAGTTGTATTTCATGTTCAAAGGCTCTCATTATTTTCTTCACGTTGTGGCCCTCACTGAAGTTAGAATTCCTGTGTTTGTACTTGCATCCAGAAATTTTTTTTTCAGAGGGCGTTAATATAGATTTTGGGGGAAGTGGAATGTTAGATTCTACTAACAGAAATATGACAAGTCTCCGATGTCTCCAAGGTAGTGAAAATTCAAGTAAAATTTGAAAAATTTTAGGTTATGTTTTTGCAATAGTCTGAGATAATTGTTGACGATGAATCAAGTTAACTTTTTGATGAACATGCTCCCTATGTGTTGGGTTTGTTAATGGTCGATATTAATATTGATACACCTTTTAATTAGGATATGAAACTCACGTTTGATGAGGTTTTTTTAGATCTTCGTGTGAAAAAACTCTGGTTTAATTCGTGATTTATTGTGAGGTCAATTTTCGTTTCTTTGAATGAAATCCTATAGGAGTATATCAGTAAAAAATGACCACAACTAAGTTGGAAGTCGGACCATCTTTCCATTTCCACAAGTGCTCTGAGCAAAGTCTTGACCTGGACTCCATATCGTCTACTTTTAAATAATCATGGGTTTGAAGTTCTATTAGAATTCAAAATGCAATATTGTAGGGAATTTGTTTAATAATAAATATAAAATCTCCATGTTTTTCTCTAACGTTTATGACAAAAATTTTCAAGAATTGAACTCTCTAAAATTTGTGAAGTCAGAAGTATACCCATATTTTCATTTTCAGAAGTCTCGTGATCAAGGTGTCAACCCTGACTCCATATCATGGTGTTTTAGATATTCGGGGGGTTAGATTTCTATTGGCATAAATATCTAGTTGGAGAAGAAAATAACTTTGAGCTCAGTCGAGCGTGACACATAGACACAAGGATGTGTTAATTATTAAAAATAAATAATAATAATAAAATATTAACACACAACTAATAGAAATTTATTCAAAATTCAATATTGTAGGGTATTTTGTTTAATAATCAATATAAAATTCCATGTTTTCCTATAACGTTTACAATAAAAAATTTCAGCGTTTTAACTTTCTAAAATTGTGATGTCGGAAGTTGACCCATCTTTCCATTTCCACAAGACTTGTGAGCGAGGTCTCAACCTCAACTCCATATCGTGGTATTTTAAATAGTCAGGGAGTCGGTGTTCTATTGGCATAAATATCTAGCTAGGGAAGAAAATAACCCTGATCTCAGTCGGGCCCAATCCATAGACACATGCATGTGTTAATTATTAAAATTAACTAAAAAATAATTATTCACACACAAGTAATAGGAATTTATTAAAAATGAAATATTATAGGGGATTTTGTTTAATAATCAATATAGAAACTCCATGTTTTCCTATAGTGTTTACGACGAATTTTTTCAACATTTTTCAGTTTTTAAAATTTGTGAAGTCAGAGGTCGGCCCATCTTTCCATGTGCATAAGACCCGTGAGAAAGGTCGTGACACTCTCTCCCTATCGTGGTCTTTTAAATAGTCGGGGGCTCGGAGTTTTATTGGCATAAACATCTAGCTAGTGAAGAAAATAACCCTAGCCCAAATCAGGCCTTACGCATAGACACAAGCATATGTTAATTATTGTAAATAAATAAAAATTTCATGCAAAGTGAAAATATTATAATTTTATTACAATTTTAGACAATGTACTCTAAAATAGTAAATTTACATACCTAAAAATAATATATATATATATATATATATATATATATATATATATATATATATATATATATATATATATATATAATCTTGTCAAAAGAAATACAACCAAATTAATTAAAAATGTAAATAAAATAATTAAAGTCGTTTATACTTCTTAACTATTCTATCAATTTATATTTAAAATATACCTTTGCAGTATATTTAACTTTTGGTTTAGCACCATATTTAAGTTTTGGTTTATAATACAATTTAGATGAAGATCTTTTTTACTTTGTTCGCTAACTTATTTTTTTCCAATAATTTTAAATTGTAAAAAGACATTATATTGTTAAGCTTTGTTAATTTTACTTAAAATTGAAGATGGTTGCAAAATAAAATAAAGTTTCCATGTCTTTTATTTATTTATACTAAACTTTATAAGAGTGAAAGAGACTTAGTTTAAAGGGATGTTGATGCAAATTTCAATTTTATTTCACTTTTAATTTTATTTTATTCAAATATTTTGTAAATTGATTATTTGAAATATTAAATAATTAATTATATTTGAATATATATATATATATACACACACACACACACAGAACATTTTTAAATAAAAAAATACATATATTAAAATTATTTTTTAGAGTAAGCATTGTTTTCTTTTGTTGTAAATTTGGCAAGACTACATCTTCATCATGTCTAATATATCGTCTTGATCGGGGTGGGGCATTAAACTGGTGAATTCACATCAAGGAGTGCCTTAACAAAGCACTGGATCACCATCTATCCTGTGGACAGAGTAGATATTGTTTTTATGTATAAGTAAATAAAGTATTAAATTATTATATTAAGTCATTTTATATTTGGTTATTTTAAATTTCATGGATGTTAAAATTCCTTATTCAACTTGCATTCTTAGACGTCATCCTGATGTGGTCTCATTTATATTGAATTTAAAATAAATAAATAAAAATAAATAAACTCGAAAATTACAATAGTGTTACACTTAATAAATATATTGTCTTATATTATTTTATAGTACTTTATAGATATTTTGAATATATATATATATATATATATATATAGTTAGTGTAACCCTTTATTGTTATTTTTGTGCCCTTACATTGTTATTGTTATATCGACTAGGATTATATTATGACCCCTTGGACTCCTATATATAGAAAGGAGGTTTTTTCAATTGTATCATCTAAGAATTGTTCATTTAAGTAATGTAAAAGAGGTTTCCCCCTTGAAGAAGTTGATTTCTAATTCGTTGATATATATATATATATATATATATATATATATATATATATATATATATATATATATATATTAGTTAGAGGGATTGGCAACATCAGGCAGCTTTCACATGCGTGGCACGAGGTCCAACCCCCCGGCTACCACTATAACCTCTCGGGAGGCGCATTTGCCCGGCCAGGCGGAACCCGGATAAGACAAGACCTTGAACTAGTGACACCAACTGCAAGCCTGAATCACCTTAACAATCAAATCAGCTAGCCACTAAACCAAACTTACAATGAGCTATATATATATATATATATATATATATATATATATATATATATATATATATATATATATATATATATATATATATATATATATCATAGCACTATTAATAGTTTCTTTTTTGTTACTTATATATTATTATTATTATTTAATGGTGTATAGTTAGAAACATTTTATTGTCTCTACTAGTGGTTTTTGTAAATCATGAAGCATTACTTGATATTCAATGATGGGAGATTATAAAAAAATTGTAATTGATTTAAGAAATAAAAATATAGAATCATAGATACAAATCATTAGTATAAATTATTTTATCTAAGTATTTTATGTAAATAAATGATGCACTGGTTTATTGCCTCCATATTATTTATCCTTGGATTTTGAAATATATATTTTTATGATTCCATAAAGTGATGGCTATATTAGCTAAGAAATAATTGATTTTGCACGTGCATCTTATTTCATAAATATGAGATCCTAACAATTAAGATGTTGTAGACATCTATGCAAGTTTGAAATTTCTCTAAATTTTAAAGCGTTAAATACATTTACCTAGACGAGACAATATCCAAAAGTTAACTTTATTGATGTCCATCAATTTGGGGTTATATTACTCGTTAATTATGCCTAGGTGGTAATCTAAATTTTTTGAAAGTTTTTAAGTTATGAAATAATATTAATGTTTTTATGTAGAAATTATGTCCATTTTCTTTTAAAAACAAGTGAAAAAAATAAAAGAAAGATGGGAGCTAAAAGGAATTAAAGAACCTTACAACCTTTTCTATTGTAAATGGTGGTAATTAATAGCATATAATGTCTAAATACTTAAAGACAATTGTTGTTGTGGATTAGTCGCACGGGTGTACGAAATCGCACCAGCTTAGAGAGTGTGGTCTACTCTCTAAACTATTGGTAACAGGCAGAAGGTGGGGGAGCTCAAAAGCATAAAAATTAATGGAAATAGTATGCTGAAGTATGCTCTCGTTAAACTAAAACTAAAACCACAAATCTACAAAATCTATATAGAGAGTTCCAAACGATAATAATGCAAATGATGGCTCGATGGCCTCTTCTTATTAAACGTTCAAAATGGAGAAGAAATTTTACCCACTTGCCAAAGTGCCCCTAGGTAATGGCTCTAGGTCCCGATGCAAGGATGTTGCCTTCCAAGCTCTGCCTCTGATGCAGTCTCACTTTCACTCTCTGCTCTGGTGGACTAAGATGTTGGGTGGCCAACTATCGAGTCCTCTTTAGCTCTAGCTCCGGGTCACACACAATGTTGGTGTTTCTTGGGCAACTTTGGCCAGCATAACACTGTGATCACCATTTGTTCATCTCTTGGTGGGTTTATATAGGTGAGCTTCAAATCCTCCTTCCCTCCCTTGGTACATGATGGATGGTGACCCAAGTGAGAGGTGTGATTCCATTGTGTGCTCAAATATTCTTTTGTGTGCTCACATAATGTCTAAGGAGGTGCTAGTGACTGTCCTTAGGCAGCTTTCACATAAGGAGTAACTGTCCTTTTCTTGGTGTGGTCCCGAAGAGCGACTTTTTTCCATTTCCAGGAATGCGCGCTTATCGGGCAAAAAGGTGCGTAGAAGGTTCTCTTCTCGAAGGATAAAGTGCGCATTTAAGCATTTATGACTAGTTCAAATATGATTTTCTCAAAACCTTAGAGATTTTAAATACTTCTTGATTCCATAATGTATTCCTGTCCTGTAAATCCTTGGGCTCGACATTAATTGATGTCATCCTCTGTTGTACGATTTTCTAGTGTCAACAACAATTATAAGCTTTTTCAAATATTTTTAGATACTTACATTTGACTTTTTGGTGAATCAGTGTTCTATAAGATTGTTAGTATAATGTCTAATTTGTTTACATTTGAACATCTTCGACTAGCAGAATTAGTTTTTACAACACTTTTTTGTGGTATTATTTATTGTAGTTGATACTAAAAAGCCTTTAAAGAGAAGAATCATTTAGATTTTTAAATCATTCTTTGACTCGATGATATACTGGGTTCAGGTGATGTCTACTAGTTTGGGTGGAATCTGTTAAAAAACAGTGTTATGCAACAGTGAATAATTTGGATTCATGGAATGTGTAGTTGTGAAATTATAAAAATCGTTGCAATAGCTTATAAAATAGGAACATACCGATAATCACAAATTCGATGTTGTGAATAAAGCAGAGAAGAAGAAAAACACTGAGTGCTTTAAATGGAATTTCTGTGGCTGGTGGATTAGCCGCAGCTTAAATTGGTGCAAATGTTGGTGTTGTTACATGAAATATCTTTGTTCATATCTAGAGAACATTGAATGAGTGTCAAAGGCCAACATGCAACAATTTGTTTTGTGTGATTTAAATGATAATTTTTTTTATTTACTAGGCCTCATGTGAGAAATTTTTTTCACAAATTATAATGCTAAAATCAACATATATTACGTGCATCCCTAAATCTCATAGTCATTTATCCTGTCTATATCTACTTGGAAACTTTATTCCAAGATGAGTGGCTATAGAAGCTTAAATTATTGCATTTTTAGTCAATTTTGGTGCAATATATTTTGATAAAATTAACACATTTACTAAAGTACATATGAAATTTAATGTAGTTATAGTACTATGATTACATTTGAGCAATGGTTTTTATTTGCAATTTCTTTACTCGTGTGACTAGAATATTATTTGTTATTTATGCATAGTATATAATGCTTTCAATGGCTAGAAAATAATATAATACAAACCCACATTGGTCACCTTTGGTCATTGTTATTTTCATATAATAGATTAAAAAAAATAAAAAAAATTACTCCACTAACATTGAATACAATGTTACTTTGTCTTTGTACACAAGCCCTATGTACCTTGCATAAATTGATGGTTGAAGTGCTATAAATGCTACTATTAATAATGAAAATAATGATACTTTTCAAATCACTATGGTTTTAACCTTCTCTCATTCTAAGTATGTCAATCTCTTAATGATTGGTGGATGATCACAAATAAAACTAAACTATGTATAAGCAATGCATCAAGGCAAAGTATATAGAGTTGATGTGACTGATTTTATTGTATCATAGATCATAAAGAGACAATTTCAATAAAAGAATTCTAAAATCACATATATAGAAAAAATACTAGAATTTTTATGACAAAAATTTCCATAGATATTTGTGCAAAAAACAACAATGTGTAGTGTGTTTTACTAATCAAATCACATACAATGTTTCTTTGGTGCTTCTTGCTACATAGAGATGTCAATTATTAGTTTTTATAGTTGTCGCTTTTTTACATTAATTCCATGCATTGTTTTTGTTCACCCATTATGTCTGGGTTATGTACCCCTATATGCACACACTAGCTATGACACTCAGTCCAAATGCTATGACGTGCATATATCAAAAGACTACAATGTTCACGTGTTAACCATATGTATGCTCGATCAATTGGAAGTGCATTCATTTGCACCAAGTATTAAAGAACAAATACTACATTATGCTAATAACCTAAATACTTTACATTTTATTTGATACCATAACGTCTTTATAATATAACACTAATTTAGTAACTTAGACATGGTGCAATTGATAGCTTTATAGTAATAAACTTTTGAATATGTTTATTACTAAACAATAAGCTTTTGAATATGATTATTATTTTAAATAGCTTTATGCTTGTTATTTTAAATTAAAGTTGTTTATTATACAAAGCTATATTGTAATTGGTTTTTGAAACTAATCTTTGGATTATATTTGATTTATAAATTTTGAAAATAATTTATGAAATTTTACGAATTAAATATAATGTTTTCAAATTTGTTAAACCGATAATAACATTTTTATTGGTATTATTTTAAATTTGTATATAAATATATTTAGTTTTAAATTATATTTCGATTGCAAAGAATGCAATCTTCAAAGTTCCTTATGCCCACTTCCTCTACTTCTTTGTCATAGTGCTAGGTACTCATTTATGGAGTATTGCCAAACAAGATCCAAGAAAAAACATAGTCACAAAGACAACAAAGACTACATAATATAAAGGAGGTCTAAAAATGTTTACTATGATACATAGTAATTGAACATTCAATGTGATCCATGCTATTAATGCTATAAATGATTGTCGCATTTGGACAATTTTTCATATTGTCTCAATAGACTTCATTGCAATGAAAAATAGTTTTGCATTGAATGTGTAGAAATTATACAAACAATATATATACCAATGGATTCAATCTGATCATGCAATATGCTAAAACAATATATGGAATCCTTCTACAAATTAATTGCGGAAAATAAACATGATCCATAATCACAACAAGTAAAAGAAAGAAGCAAATCAATCCACAACACAGATATTTTCCCAGGGAAAGCTTTCTACTCAAAACCCCTCTATCTTCTATTGTATATTCACCAAGGAATCATGAAAAAATTACAATGCACTCTTCTCACAAGAGTCTGATGCACTCTCACAACTATCTCACATTGATCCAGACAAAATCGACCAACACTTAGCCAATTTTCAGCCTCTACTTAGCCTAACTTTCTTGTGCAATTCATGTGGAATGCAATCCCTATTCTTTAGGAATTTCAGCCTTATAAAACTGCACAATGCTCATGGGAAATCCTATTGGTGTATTACTGCATGCGGGTAGTTTGATAATAATAAAACTAATAGTTAACATCCCTTTAACCTCTATCTCAATTGGGTCTTCATCAGAACTGACATGCATGTAGCTATTAATAGTAAATAATCAGTTACTTGACAAATCAATGCATGTGAATTAAATCTGATTTAATTCACTTGACCTCTCACTAGTGCAACAATAAGTTACAACTAGTTAAATTGATTTTAACTCAATTAATTGAGTTAATTGATTTCTCATGCATTAAACTAATGCAATAACTGCAACTTGGACTCAAAAAAAAATACAATCACTCTGCGTGTTTCACCAACCACCCTCAACTCGAAATTCATGAGGTAACTGAGTTTATCTCACTCAGTTAACTATTACAAGTGATTAGATATAAGATTTCAATTTATTGTATAATTTAATTAAGGGAAAATTAAATTAGACACAAATTTCTTGTTGAATTTTCAAAACTTCCTCTCAACAAGAAAGGGATTATCAGCTACCTTGATCCTACCTCTGTGGTATTCAAATTTTCTCTTGGCGAGAACCTTCGTCAGAATATATGCATCCTGATCCTCCACTGGAATTACTGAAGTAACATAATGCATCTATGGACACAATCTCTAAGATGGTGGTAACGAATGTCAATATGCTTGGACCTATAATGGAATACTGGATTAACCGAGAGTTTTATGCAACTTTGGCTATCAAAATGTACCACCATCAGATCCATCTAATGACCAAACAAAGCAACAAGAATATTCCTCATTCAGATGGCCTCACATGCAGCCTGACTGGCTGCCATGTACTCTGCCTTGGCTCAACTGAGTGCAACTGATCTCTACTTACTATTGTATGAAGAAATTGTTGTCGATCATATGCTAAAGATCCCTCTTGATGTGATCTTTCTGTCTGATGGACTGCCTGCCTGATCTGTATCGATGAAGCCTTGAAGCTTCACTCCCTCTGTCTGTTTGTACCATAATCCATACTCTGTAGTTCCCATGAGATATCTCAAGACATGCTTCCCCGCCTTATAAAAGAGCTTTTTCGGCTTAACCATAGCTTGAATAAGCTCGTTAACTGTGTAGCAAATGTATGGCCATGTGTTCACCAAGTACATGATTGAACCCACAAGCTTCCTGTAAACAGTAGTGTCCACTACCTCATCTGAAGTAGCATCCTCCTTCCTCCAGTTTCGTGCAAGAGGAGTCTCCATGGGTTTACATCTCTCCATGTGAAATGTACTCAGAATATTTTTGGCATACTTGCATTGAGAAAAAAATAGCCCCCCATCACACTGCCATATCTCCAAACCAAGGAAATAGTGAAGGAGTCCCATGTCCTTCATCTAAAACTCTCTTGCAAGATCCTCTTTGTAAGAAGTTATGAGCTACTCATCACTTGTCAAAATAAGATCATCAACATAAAGTATGATAATCAAAATCTTACCATTAACCACAATCTGGTAAAAGTTCGCATCCGCTTCACTCTTCGTGAAGCCCAAACTGGTGAAATAATTATCAATCCTAGTGTACCGAGCACAAGGTTCTTGCTTCATCCCATACAATTCTCTCTTGAGTTTTCACACATGTGACTTACTGTCAAAGGTCTCAAAACCTTCTGGATGCTCAATGAACACATCTTCAACAATAAATCCATTGAGAAATGTAGTCTTCCCATCCATCTAATGTATCCACCACCCCATCTGCACTGAGAGTGCAAGGATATATCTAATCGATGAGTACCTCGCAACTGGTGCAAAATTCTCCTCATATTCAATCCCCTCAACTTGTGATAATCCTTGGGCTACAAATCTAGCCTAGTACTTCTCCACACTCCCATTTTCTGCTTTCTTCACCTTATAGATCCATCTAGATCCAGCCAATAATTCTCCGACTGGTCTTGGGACAACCTCCCATGCATTGTTCCTAATGATGGAGTCATACACCTCAACCATGGCGTCAACCCAAGTTGGTTGTTGCACTGCTTCATCAAAAGAGGATGGTTCTGTCACAATACATTTGCTCATAAGATCCATGTATCCAGTAAACATGTCTGTAGACTGTCTCTGTCTGCGTCGTGATGTAGGTGCTCCTACATGTATTGTTGCATCAAGTCTCAATATTTCAGCTTATGTGGTGCACCTTCTACCATGTCTAGTGGATGTCTCTGCATGAGTGGTTTTTGCCACTCCATGATCCTCCACATGTGGTTCCTCCACATCTTGAGGTTCATTCTTTGGAACCAATATTTCCTCATCTACATGCAAATCAAGCTCCCTCTCAAGGGACAATCACATGGTTTTCTCATCATCAAATTTTAGATCCCATCTCACAACAGTCATCCTTTTGTTTGGAAAATACACTCGATAGTTTTGGGGAGTATCAACGTACCCCAAAAATATCCCAATATCAGTTGTTGGTTCTAGCTTCTTTTTGGAAACTTTGGTCACATGGAAATAGACAGATGAGCCAAAAAATTCAAAATACGAAACATCAAGTTTCTTACAAGAAAAAGCCTCCTCTGGTGTACTCATGCCAAGTATTTGATGAGGACTACTATTTTGTAAAAATACCATTGTCTTGCATGCCTCTACCCACAGATGCAATGGTAGGCCTTCATCATGTAACATCGCTCATTTCACACCCACAATTGTTCTATTATTTCTTTCTGCAACCCCATTCTATTGTGGGTTATGAGGTGTAATCAACTCTCTCTGAATTCCTTCTTTAGCACAGAAGTTCTTGAATTCATTGGAGATGTACTCACCACCGTTGTCATTCCTTAGAGCCTTCACATGCTTCCCTGTATCTTTCTCAACTAGTGCTTTGAACTCACAAAATTTTGAGAGCGTCTGATCTTTCTTCTACATGAAGTAGGTCCAACACTTTCTAGAAATATCATCAACAAAAATCACATAATACCTGTGCTTTGTTGTAGAAGCTGTAGAGAATGGTCCATAAACATCTGAGTGAACTCTCTCAAGGATTTCCACTGCTCGGTTCGTCTTCTCATGAAAAGTGGCCTTTGCATAATTCCCCATGGTACATCCCTTGCATGTGTCTATCTGTACGAGAGTATCCTTTGGAAGCCCCGTATAAATCTACTGCATGAACTTCAAAGCATCGTGGTGTAGATGGCCGAATCTCCTATGCCATAACTCACCCTCATCCCGACTCACCACTTTTTCTGCTTTACCCATAAATTTTGTGCAACCATCTACTTCAAGTTTGTAGATATTCTTCACATGAATCCCAATCTTCTTGACTTGTCCTGTGGCTTTGTGACAAATGAATTCTTTCCTTTCACTGAAAGCCACATCATATTCTCTATCCTCCAACATTGCAACTGAAACTAAATTATTTTTCAATCTGGTACATGCATGAAATATTTTAATAAGAAGGGTTTACCTGACTCTCTCTGGAAAGTAACTATACCAATCCCAGTAGCGCTATACCTCCCGTCATCACCCATTTCGATATGCATCTGGAGATCCTTCTCCTCCAAGCTACTAAAAAGTTCTTTGTCTCCTGTCATGTGGAAAGATGCACCACTATCGAAGTACCACACTGATCCCATTTCACTAGACACCATGCATGCGATGAGTGAGAAATACAACTCAAATTGTGAGTCCAAAGCCTCACCCGATGTAGATCCTGAAGCCTTCCTATTTTTCTTCTTCTTCGATGGACAATTAGTGGCATAATCTCCATGCTCGTGACAGTGAAAAGATTTCACTCTGGACATGTCATGCTCTTGCCTTATTTTCCAGTCTCAGATTTGGAATAGCATTCCTTTCCCTTCCCTTTCTTTGTCTTACCATCCAAGGCGCAATTTTCCTCATCATTTTCCTTGGACGAGGATCCATCCATGGTATTCTGCCTAGATTCTTCTTGTACCAAATCCGACCAAATTTTCTCCCAATTTGGTAGCTTCTCCCTCCCATTGACAGAGTCTTGATAACTATGCCAACCATTGGGAAGGCCTAAAAGTGTTATGCTCACCAATTCATCATCCATTATAGTAATTCCGACACTGCCAAGCTAATCTCGACATTGGATGAACTTGGTTAAATATTTTGGAATAGTGTTGCCTTTCTCCATTTTTATTTTCCTGAGCTTGTCCTTCAGTGCCAATTTTCTATGGTTACTGCTACTCTGAAAAATATATTTCAAAGCCTTCCACATTGCATATGGAGTCACTTTTCCATGGAGACGCGACACAATGTGATCTTGAAATCCCTCTAATAAGATCCTCCTCACCTTTGCAACCTTATTTTTCCAAGCATCAAGAAGAGCGATGTTTGCTGCTATGGGCTTGGGAATGTCATTATCAATGAATTCTTTCAACTTGTTGTCCTCCAGAACTGCCTCCATTCTATATTTCCATGCAATATAATTAGAACTTCCCTTGAGTGCATATTAAAATCTCAAGCCATTAAAAGCCATCTTGATCCACCTGTTGCACCAAAGAATATTTTTGCAAATGCGAATGTTGTTCATCACAAACTCAATTTCTTCTCCACTATAGTGAGTTCCTGAGCTTTGATACCAAGTAGAAATTATACAAAAAATATGTATACCAATGGATTCAATCCAATCATATGATATGCTAAAGAAAGATATTGAATCCTTCTACAAATTAATTGCGGAAAATAAACACGATCCCCAATCACAACAAGTAAAAGAAAGAAACAATTCAATCCACAACACAGATATTTTCCCGGGAAAAGCTTGCTGCTCAAAATCCCTCCATGTTCTATTGTATATTCACCAAGGAATCATGAAACAATTACAATGCACTCTTCTCACAAGAGTCTGTTGCACTCTCACAACTATCTCACACTGATCTAGACAAAATCAATCAACACTTAGCCAATTTTCAGCCTCTCCTCAGCCTGCCTTTCTTGCGAAATTCATGTGGAATGAAATCCCTATTCTTTAGGAATTTCAGCCTTCCAAAACTGTGAAATGCTCATGGGAAATCCTATGGGTGTATTACTGCATGCAGGCAGTTTTATAATAATAAAAATAATAGTTAAAATCCCTTTAACCTCTGTCTCAACTGGGTCTTCATCAGAACTGACATGCATGCAGCTATTAATTTTAAATCACCAGTTACTTGACAGATCGTTGCATGTGAATTAAATCTGATTTATTTCACTTGACCTCTCAACAGTGAAACAATTAGTTACAACTAGTTAAACATATTTTAACTCAATTAATTGAGTTAACTGATTTCTCATGCATTAAACTAATGCACTAACTGCAACTTGGACTAAAAAACAAATAAAATCACTCTTCATGCTTCACCAACTACCCTCAACTCGAAATTCATGAGATAAATGAGTTTATCACACTCAGTTAACTATTACAAGTGATTACGAGATAAGTTTAAAATTTATTGTCCAATTTAATTAAGGTAAAATTAAATTACACACACATTTCTTATTGAATTTTCAACACTCCCTCTCAACAAGAAAGGGATTTTCATCTACCCCGATCCTGCCTCTGTGATATTCGAATTTTCTCTTGGCGATCGCCTTCGTGAGAATATCCGCATCCTGATCCTTCGTGGGAATGTACTGAAGTAACATAATATGTCTCTAAACAAATTTCCTGAGATGGTGGTATTAGATGTCAATATGCTTGGACCTATCATGGAATACTGGATTAACCGAGAGTTTTATGAAACTTTGGTTATCACAATGTATCACCATCGGATCCATTTAATGACCAAAAAAACCAACAAGAATATTCCTCATCCAGATGGCCTCACATGCAACCTGTCTGGTTGACATGTACTCTACCTCAACTGAACTGAGTGCAACTGATCTCTGCTTCAGGTTTTACCAAGAAAATGTTATCGATCCTATGCTGAAGATCCCTCTTGATGTGCTCTTTTTTTCTATCGATTGCCTGCCCAATCTGCATTGGTGAAGCCTTGAAGCTTCACTCCCTCTATCCGTTTGTACCATAATCCATACTTTGTAGTGCCCATGAGATATCTCAATACATGCTTCCCCGCCTTCCAAAAGAGCTTGGTCGACTTAACCATAGCTTGAATAAGTTGGTTAACAGCGTAGCAAATTTCTCGTCGTGTGTTCACCAAGTACATGAATGAACCCACAAGTTTCCTATGAACAACAACATCCACTACCTCACTTGAAGTAGCATCCTCCTTCCTCCAGTTTCCTGCAAGAGGAATCTCCATGGGTTTACAGCTCTCCATGTGAAACTTACTTAGAATCTCTTTGGCATACTTGCCTTGAGAAAAAAATAGCTCCCCATCATGCTGCCATATCTCCAAACCAAGGAAATAGTGAAGGAGTCCCATGTCCTTCATCTCAAACTCTCTTGCAAGATCCTCTTTTCAATCATTTATGAGTTGCACATCACCTAGAAAAATAAGATCATCAACATAAAGAACGATAATCTAAATCTTACCATCAAGCACAATCTGGTATAGGTTCGCATCTGCTTCACTCTTCGTGAAGCCCAACCTGGTGAAATAGCTATCAAACCTATTGTACCACGCATGAGGTGGTTGCTTCAGCCCAAACAGTGCTCTCTTGAGTTCGCACACATGCAACTCACTGTTAAAGGTCTCAAAATATTCTAGCTACTCAATGTACACTTCTTCCTCAATAAATCCATTGAGAAATTCAGTCTTCGCATCCATATGATGTATCTGCCACCCCATCTGTGCTGAGAGTGCAAGGATAGATCTAATCGATGAGTACCATGCAATTCGGTGCAAAAGTGTATTACTACATGCGAGTAGTTTGCTAATAATACAACCAATAGTTAACATCCCTTTAATCTCTGTCTCAACTGGGTCTTCATCAGAATTGACATGCATGCAGCTATTAAAAGTAAATCATCAGTTACCTGATAGGCCATTGCATGTAAATTAAATCTGATTTAATTCACTTGACCTCTCACTAGTGCAACAATCAGTTACAAATAGTTAAATTGATTTTAACTCAACTAATTGAGTTAACTGATTTCTCATGCATTAAATTAATGCACTAACTACAACTTTGACAGAAAAAAAAATATAATCACTCTGCATGCCTCACCAACGACCCTCAACTTGAAATTCATGAGCTAACTGAGTTTATCACACCCAGTTAACTATTACAAGTGATTATGAGATAAGATTACAGTTTATTGTACAATTTAATCAAGGGAAAATTAAATTAGACACACATTTCTTGTTTAATTTTCAACATAATGGATCAAAATTGCAAGAAATTGATCACAAGTTATCTAGATTCAATTGACATAGATTAAATCATTTCTTCTATTATCATGGTGATTGTCTATTTGACTCATTTTTTGTTCTTCTTCACTTTTGCTATATTTCATTTGAAAGACGACCTGGGATTAGAAACCACTTCTGACATTTCTTATCTCACGGACATGATGTTGGTTTTCATTTATTGCATACGAAATTGACTCCTGAATATCTTCAAGATCTTCATCATGTTAATGATCTTGAAATGTACTTGTAAGGATTGTCTACACCTTCTTCTATTTGTGCTCCATCTACAATTAGCTCATGGGGGATGCTTCTATATCAAATGGTTGTCAGTTGGAGTCAAATTTTGTCTCTTTACAAATGTCCAAGCATATCTGTTGTTCAATCCAGACAATCATGGATATCAATATAATAGTTTTCTACATAACCAAAACCCTGCATGTGGAAATTTTGAACCACTCTTGTTACATAGCATAGTAGATATTGTATCTCCAATAGATAAAGCAATTGGCACAGACATTTTTCCATACCAATTCTCACCTGAACAATTTTACATATTGTCAATTGAGAAAATCTTATTTCATCCTTGATCTATCGACAAAATTTCAATGATTGTCATGACTCTTTTTTTGAGTTTATTTGTACGCTTGCACCATGGTTTGATATGTCTTATATGAGAAAAAAATTGCACAAATTTTTTACAATTGTTTCATTTGCAAAGAAATTAGAGCTACCAATTGCTTAAAATAACACCCGAATGCTAGAAACATTAAGCAAGAGCAAAGTATAAATGATTGGAAAGCTTATATTATAAACTTATCAATGTCATATTTATATGGACATATAGAAGGAAAAGGTTTTGTAATACAATGGATATCTGAACTACTTGATGTTAACATATATATCTGGAATATAGAAACATAAGATATTTCCTTAAGATTATATTCATAAAACACTTGCTAAATCGTATTTGTAACTAAGTCTATATTTCTATTCGCAAAGGAGAATTGAAAAGAAAAAAACTAGTTTCTAAAGATGTCAAAAATAAAAGCAATCTTCAAAAATTATTAGAACAATAATACACATAAAAACAATTTTATAGAGCGTTTAAAAAACATGTTTATTGTTGGAAACAATGTTTGAATTACATATTTTGTGATAATAAACAAGGGAATTTGTGAACGAGGAGATGCACAATGTTGTATAGTGCTATAGGACAAAACCATGGTTGAATCAATTGCATAGGTTTGCAAAAGACATAGACGAGCTCTAGATACAACAATACACAATATTCTTGTTTCAAGTGATACATATGCAGTTGGTTCAATATGATCAATGGTGATAGAATGTAAGCAAAATAACAAGAAACTTGAACTCAATATAAAATATGGTGAAGCTGTAAATGAAAATGCATTTGTAAGTCTACTGCTACAATAACCATACTTGCATTTTCACCAAAAGATAATAGTTTCTTAGCTACAATAACCATACTTGCATTTATGGGCCATCATAAACTAAAAGCCCTAAATTTCCATCTATTTGCAACCATTTGTTTCTAGTGTGCATTCAATACTATGAAAAATGTTGAATAGTCTTATAGGATAAAACCATGGTTGAATCAATTGCAAAAGTTTGTAAAAAACGTAGACCAACTCCAGATACAAAAATTGTAGAAATTATACAAACAATATGTATACCAGTGGATTCAATCTAATCATGCAATATACTAGTGCAAGATATTGAATCCTTCTACAATTAATTTGCAGAAATTACCCGCGATCACACAATCACACCAAGTAAGAGAAAGAAAATCAATCCACAACACAAGATATTTTTCTGGGGAAAGCTTGCTGCTCAAAAACCCTCTATCTCTATTGTATAATGAACCAAGGAATCATGAAACAATACAATACATTCTTGCTCACAAGAATCTGTTACACTCTACCAACTATCTCACACTAATCTAGACAGAATTGGTCCAACACTTAGCCAATTCTCAGCCTGCCTTGCTCACGAAATCCCTAGGAAATTAATGCCTATTATTTAGGATAATTAGCCTTCCTTGAATACACAATACATCATGGGAATCCTATGGTGTATATAATTGCACCCAGGGAAATTTTCTATAAATACAACTGATAGTTAACTTCCCTCTAACCTCTATCTTAACAGGGTCTTCATCAGAAATGGCATGCATTCAGCTATTAATAGTAAATCATCAGTCACTTGACAGATCACTGCATGTGAGTTAAATCTAATTTAATTCACTTTACCTCTCACTAGTGCAACAATCAGTTACAACTAGTTAGATTGACTTTAACTCACTTAATTGAGTTAACTGATTTTTCATGCATTAAACTAATACACTAACTGCAACTTGGACTCTAAAACAAATAGAATCACTCTACATGCCTCACCAACCACCCTCAACTCGAATTTCATAAGCTAACCGAGTCTATCACACTCAGTTAACTATTACAAGTGATTATGAGATAAGATTATAATTTATTTTCCAATTTATTTAAGGGACAAATAAATTTGACACACATTTCTTTTGAATTAAATAAGAAATAATTAAATCAAAAGCCTCCATGGTAGCCATTTTTGGGTGCCATTTTATGGAAATTTTTTCTGGATGCCAATTTCATTATTTCTTTTTGCAAATTTCAACACTCCTTCTTAACAAGAAAGGAATCAATCTGTCCCGATCTAGTACCTTTGGAATTTTCTTACATGCAACACTTCTCTAGTGTTGTTGGCACATGCAACTCTCCTGAAATTGAATAGCCTCCAAACAACTAAATCCGTATTAGTCATATGTCATCAGATTCTTCTCACTGCTGGATCCTACTGCACATGTCTACTAGACTCTCTACGTTGTTGACATCTGCATCCATGCACTCTGCACTGTTGCCAAATATGATCTGCACTCCAATATCTGACACCTTTCACTTTGATTTATGTATTCCTGACATATTACTGCATCGATATAATCGATACTTCTTGCTTCTACTGTAATGTGGGCTCCTTGTAGCCAAGTTAAATCCATGAGACACACCATCTCAATGAATCCTACCCAAATTTCTTCTTGGGATTAATTCTGCAGAACGCCCCACCTCACACCTGGAGGTATAGATGCATGTACTCCCTCTACCCTTCTGGATAAAAATTCCCCCCTCTTGGAGGACTCTACTTGAATGGACTCTTCCACTTTGTCTCCTCTTTGCTTCTCCAATTTTGGCTACTCCACAATCTTTTGAGACTGCTTCTAAGGCTGCGTGTTGAGAGATAATTGCTCCATCTCAACCACCAAGTCATTAACCATTGCTTTTCTCCTCAAAGCCTTACATGCATCCTTAACCTCAAGAGAATATAGGTTCTTGACTCTTGAACCAATTTATTTCACATGTCCCGTGACTATGTGTTTAAGGAAAAAATTTCCTTTTCTAAACATCACTTCATAAACACGGTCTTCCAATACCACTACAAAGACAAGATTCTTCCTTAGGCCTAGAACATACAAAACATATTCTAGTCTGAGAGGGGAGCCAGAATCCCTCTAAAAGGTAACTATACCTATTTTGGTCGTGTTATACCTCTCGTCATCTCTAAACTCTATGTTCTGCTGGAGGTCCTTCTCCTCCAAGTCACTGAAGAGATATCTATCCCTCTTCATATGGAATGAGGCACCACTATTTGAATACCACATGCATCCCATTACAATGTTGTCCATGCATGTAATGAGAGTAAAATCAAGCTCAAACTATGAAGCCAATTCTTCACCCGCTGCCACTGTAGGCTCCTTCTTGCTTGCCTTCTTTTGTGGACAATTTGTAGCATAGTGCCCATGCCCGTGACAATGAAAAAATTTGATCTTGGACAAGTCTTTCTTGCTTGCTTCACCTTGAGATTTCTTTCCCTTGGCCTTCTTTTTATTACTGGACAAGGCACAATCTTCCTCTTCATTATTCTTGGATGAGAATCCATCCCTGGTATTCTGCCTGAATTCTTCTTGTACTAAATTTGACCAAAGTCGCTCCCAATCTAGTAACTTCTCCCTCCCATTGACAGATCCTGATAACTATGCCAGTGCTTGGGAAGGCCTAGAAGTTCTAGGCTCACCAAGGCATCATATGCTATGGTCACACCAATACTTCCAAGCTCATCTTGACATTGAGTGAACTTCATCAAGTATGTTGGTACCGTCTCGCCCTCCTCCTTCTTGATTTTACTCAGCTTGTCCTTCAGCGCCAACTTCCTTTGGACGCGGTTGTTCTAAAATGGATTTGTCAAGGCCTTCCACATAGCATATGGAGTTTCCTTTCCATGGAGACTTGAGAAAATGTGATCTCGAACTCCCTCTAATAATATCCTCCTTGCCCTTGCTACCTTCTTTTGCCAAGCATCAAGAAGAGCAGTGTCTGCTGCTGCATTCTTGGGAATATTATTACCAATGAATTATTTCAACCTGTTATCCTCTAGTACTGCCTCCATTATGTCTTAAATGTGATATAATTATAACTTCCCTCAAGTGCATATTTCAATCTTAATCCATTAAAATCCATTTTTATCCGCTTGTCGCTCCAAAGAAAGTATCTGCAAGTTTGAATACTATTCAACACACACTCAATTTATTTTCCATTATTGTGATTCCTGACGCTCTGATACCAAGTAGAAGTTATAAAAAAAATATGTATACCAATGGATTCAATCTAATCGTGCAATATATTAGATCAAGGTACTGAATCCTTCTACAATTAATTTGCGGAAATTAGACGCGATCGCACAATCACACCAAGTAAAATAAAGCAAATCAATCCACAACACAAGATATTTTTCTGGGGAAATATTGCTGCTCAAAACCCCTCTATCTCTATTGTATAATGAACCAAGGAATCATGAAACAATACAATGCATTCTTGCTCACAATAATCTCTTGCACTCTACCAATTGTTTGACACTGATCCAGACAAAATTTGTCCAACATTTGGCCAATTCTTAGCATGTCTTCAGCCTACCTTGATCACATAATCCCTAGGCAATTAATCCCTATTATTTAGGATAATTACCCTTCCTTGATTGTGAAATACATCATGGGCATCCTATGGTGTATATAATTGCGCCCAAGCAATTTTCTATAAATACAACTGATAGATAACTTCCCTTTAGCCTCTGTCTCAACTGGGTCTTCATCAGAACTAACATGCATGCAACTATTAATAGTAAATCATCAGTCACTTGAAATATCACTGCATGTGAATTAAATCTTATTTAATTCACTTGACCTCTCACTAGTGCAATAATCAGTTACAAATAATTAAACTGAATTTAACTCACTTAATTGAGTTAACTGATTTCTCATGCATTAAACTAATACACTAACTGCAACTTGGACTCTAAAACAAATAGAATCACTCTACATGCCTCACCAACCACCCTCAACTCGAATTTCATGAGCTAACTGAGTCTATCACACTCAATTAACTATTACAAGTGATTATGAGAGAAGATTACAATTTATTTAAGGGATAAATAAATTTGACACACATTTCTTCTAATTTAATTAAGAAATAATTAAATAAAAAGCCTCCATGGTAGCCATGGGTGCCATTTTCTGGATGTTGTTTCTGGATGCCAATTTCATTGTTTCTTGTTGCAAATTTCAACAAAAATACACGATCTTCTTATTTCAAGTGATACATATGCAGTTGGTTCAATAGGATAAATAGTGATAGGATGTAATCAAAATAACAAGAAACTTGAACTCAATATACAATATGGTGAAGTTGCATATGAAAATGCAAATGTAATAATGCTACTACAATAACCATACTTGCATTTTCAAAGATATTTTATCTCAACAATAAAGTTGTTAATTGTTAAAGTGAAAAGACCCTGAATAAAAAGTTTTATTAAATTGAAAATTGTAGATGATATGCTTTGCATGTATTCCTTGAAGCTTGTCTCAGAAATAACTGGGAATGTTCTTTTCGATGTGGCATTTGCAACATACCATCAATTTTGTAACCAATTTTTTCTAGTGTGCATTCAACACATGAGCAACAATATTATAGAGTGTTTCCAAAACATGTTTACTGTTGGGAACAATGTTCCAATTACATATTTTGTAATAATAAACAAGGGAATTTATAAACGAGGATATGAAAAATGTTGTAGTGTTAAAGGACAAAACCACGGTTGAATCAATTGCACAAGTTTGCAAAAAATGTAGAATAACTCCAGATACAACAATACACAGTATTCTTATTTTAAGTGATACATATGCAATTGGTTCAATAGGAGAAATTCTTTCATTATTCATTTATTAAGAAAAAACCATGAACATTAAAGAGATAATAATTCATCAACACATAAGAAACATATCAACACACATGAACACTAGTATTTTAGGTGGAAGCCCAATGTGGGAGAAAACCACCATTGTAGTCGTCTTTGTATTCTTTGTTTATTATTAATAAAACTTCATTACATCTTGTACTGGAACAAACTCTTATCAGCACCTAGGAACCCACCTGCAGGAGGCTACAACCTCCACTCATTCTCTATCACCCATTGAAAGGGAGATACAACCCCTTGATCTCATTTATCGGCTCCTACCGAAAGGGAGCTCCTACCCCCTAAACAGATTTAATAGCTACCACCAGAAAGAAGCTTCAACTCCCTATTAGGTTCCTATATTACTAATGTAGTCCCTTATTGTTGTTAGTGTATCCCCATTATTGTTATTTTTGTACCCCTGTAGTCCCCATATTATTATTATTCTGCCCCATAAAAGCCGACTATTGTTATTTTTGTGTCCTTGCATTATTATTGTTAGGTCGACTAGAATTATATTTTCAACCCATGGACTCCTTTATATAGAGAGGATGTTTTTTCATTTGTATCATCCAATAATTGTTCATTAATGTAATGTAAAGGAGGTTTCCCCTTGAAGTAGTTGATTTCTAAGGCATTGATCTCTGTTTTCTTCTATTTTAGGAGCTGGTTTCATAACATTTGGTATCAGAGATTTGGATTCTTATGGTTTTGTTGCTTCAAACAAGCCATCGTGGAATTTTTGCTATAAATTTTTTTCTACGAAAATTCAAAAGCTAAGCAAAAAACCCATTTGCGAAAATATCCTAATAAAATTTGTGTAAATATTTTAGATCTTGGTTCATAGTATTTTCAAAGATATGATATGTGGAAATTAGGGTCTTTGCAGACTCCCGAATTTCATCTCAAAGAGGCAACCTTGGGAAAATCGTCATAACTCTATCTATGAGCATCAGATTGGAATTCTGTAAGAAGTAACCAAACATACATGGACTTTAGTTTCTTGTGTATCAATTTTAGAGCCGAAGGAAAAAACAGTGACATGTGGCATGCCATACAAGTGCACTCTACTAAACCATTCCATAATTAGGTAATTGTGGGAGATCAGACATAACTTTACCTTGAAGAATCCAAATCAGGTCTGACCTGTAGCATTGGAAAGAAGACTCAGAGGGCTACTACAAAACCTAAGCTCAAATATCAGGGATCCAAAATTATAGAGATACATCAGTTTCAATATCGAGCTCCTCAAAAGCAATAAAAAGGAGTGTATTTTTTTTTAAAATTGCATAAGTCTTGTTTGAAAAATTATTTTGAAGTGATTCCAAGGGTATAATGAATCATAGATATTAGTATTGGGTTCTAAAATTCTCCCTAAAAATAATTCAACACCCATTAAGCCCTCATAAGGCTATACTATGACTCATGAAGATGAATAAGTGCAACATGATATATCAAAATTACAAGAACAAGTGCAACAAATTTCGCTCTCGCAAAGAGTAACAAAAAATGGAATGGATGGTTTGAAGAAAGGCATGGAAGCTAAGATGGATGGTTTGAAGAATGGCATAGGAACTAATATGGATGGTGTGGAAGCTAAGATGGATGGTGTGGAAACTAAGATGGATGGCATGGAAGCTAAGATGGATGGTATAAAAGGAAAAATGGAAGACATGAAGAAATACATGGACGGTTTGGCAAAGTTGCTACAAGAAAAACTTCCTAATGGAAAAAAGGTAGTAGAGAAAACTCATGATGAGAACAAAAGAAATGTTAATCATGATTTCATAGACTCTAATGTTGGATTTAAGACCCACCATATTCCAAAGATTTATATGAGGAATTTTGATGGCAAGGATCCCGTAACATGGATACTACAGATGGAGCAATAATATTTCTCCATAATGTGAAAAACACACAAAAGGTACACATTGCAACTTTATATTTAGAAAAAAAATACATTTGTATGGTATCGATGGATTTGTTCTCATAAAAAAAGTGTCACTTGGTCAATTTTTACGGAGGAAATGATAACACATTATGAGGATACAATGAGAAACAACTTCTTAGCCAATTGATAAATCTCAAACAAAAGGGTTCAATGGTGGAGCACATTGAGGACCTCCCAAAATTGAATATAAGGGTAACTGATATTCCAAAGGAGCACAAGATTAATATCTTCATAGGGACATGAAAGGATAACATCCAACATGAGGTTCACCTTTGGGAACGTGGTTCATTGGAGAAGGAATTCAAGTTGGAAAGAAAAATTGAAAGTAAAATTATGGCGACAAGGAAGCCTACTACTCACATCTATAAATATGGAAGTGTTGCTACTCCTAGATTTCCATAACCTACAAGGTTGACACCACAACAATTCGAAGAAAAAAAAGAAAAAGGGATTTGCTACAGTTGTGATAGAAAATATACCAAAGGTCATAAACTTGTACTGAGAATAAATTATTTTACATAGATTGTGAAGAGGAGGAAGAAAATGGACAAGAAACTTAAAAAGAAGAGGACATACACCAGAAACCAATGCTAGAGAAAGAAGAAATGAGTCTGACCATATCCTGTAATGCATTGGCATGAATTACCACTCCTCAAACTATCAATATAGAAGGACATATCAAGAAGAAAAATGTAATAGTGTTGATTGATTCGAGTAGTACCCATAATTTTATTCATTGTAAGGTAGCCAAGGAATTGAATTGCTTCCTATACCTAGCACCAGAGTGTCAAGTGACGGTTTCAAATGGAGGAACTATAAATTTATCTAGAAAGTGCCATAATATCAAGCTAACAATGGGGGAATATGTATTGAATATTCCAATTCTTTCCATTCCAATGGGAGATGCTGATGTTGTACTAGGAATACAATGGTTACAATCTTTGGGGACAATAGCTTTTAATTTTCAAGAAATTTTCTTCATTTTTTTTTTTGGAAGGAAAGGAAGTTGAATTATGAGGCATCACAGGGAAGTCAGGAAATATAATAAGCTCTAATTTCATGACAAATATTTTGAAGAAAGAACAATGAGATATAATTTCACAATTATGCTCACTAGAAGTTCCAACATCAAAATCATCTATTTCTCCAAATCTCCAAAAAGTCTTGGACAATCATTCCAAGGTATTTGAAACTCTCAAAGGACTCCCACCTATTCGTGATCATGATAATGCTATTCATTTGATTCTAGGAAGTGTTCCTCCGAACATCAGGCCTTACAAAAATCCTTATGTCCAAAAGAGTGAAATTGAACATATGATTGCAGAAATGTTAGAGGCTGGTATAAGTCAACCTAGTCAAAATTATTTCTCTGCCCCAGTAGTATTGGTGCACAAGAAGGATGGATCATGGTGCATGTGTCTAGATTATAGGGAGCTCAATAAGCTCACTATTAAAGATAAATTTCCCATTCCTGTGATTGATGAATTATTGGATGAATTAAATGGAGCAATTTATTTTACCAAGTTGGATCTTCATTCAAGATACCATCAAATTAGAATTAAGAATGAAGAGATTCCGAAAACAACATTTTGAACTCATGAGGGTCATTATGAATTTTCAGTCATGCCTTTTGGCCTTACCAATGCACCTTCTACATTTCAAGGGTTGATGAATTCCATATTCAAACCCTTGGAAAATTTGTGTTAGTATTTTTTGATGATATACTAATCTATAGAAGGTCTTGGAAGGATCATTTTCAACATGTTGACAGGTTGCTCAAACTATTGGAAGAGAAACAATTATATGCAAAAACCTTCAAATCTTTCTTTGGAGTACAAGCTGTGGAATATCTAGGTCATATTGTATCTCAGGAGGGTGTTAAGGTAGACCCTAACAAAATTAATTCCATTAAGGAATGAAAAGTCCCCACAACCGTAAATTAGTTTCAAGGATTTCTCAGGTTAACAAGGTACATCTCAAGTTTGTTAAGAATTATGGGAGAATAACAACACCTGTAACAACATTATTGAAGAAAGATGCATTTTCATGGACTCCTGAAGCAAACAAGGCATTTTAACATCTTAAAGAGGCAATGTGCCAAGCACCGATCTTCGTTATGCCAGACTTCACAAAAATCTTTATTGTGGAATGTGATACCTCAGGAAATGTTGGAAATACTACAGAAAGATATTTATGAGAAGGAAATCTTGCCAATAATACATGCACTAAAGAAATGGCGACCTTACCTAATGGGAAGAAACTTCAAGCGAAAAATTGATCATGATAGTATTAAATAATTTTTGGAACAAAGAATATCTTTAGAAAAGAAAAAAAAAAGGGTCACAAAGATGTTGGGTTATGACTTTGAAATCATATACAAAAAAAGGAAGCTAAATGTTGTTGCAGATGAACTCTCAAGAAAAGATGAGGAGGTGGAAGCATTGCTTTGTGCCATTTCTATTATCCATCCAGATTGGATAACCGAAGCAAGGGAGGAATAGAAGAATGACAAAGAAGTGTGGACACTCATTCAAAAGTTGCAGCAAGATCCCAGTACATCTGATACATTTAGTTGGAAAAAATATTCCTTATGGTACAAAGATCGCTTATATCTTTGTAAGAATTCCCAACTAAAAAAATATATTCTTTTGGAATTGCACACCTCTTCCTTAGGAGGACACTCAGGGTTTTTAAAAACCTACCACAGGGTGAAGAATTTTTTTTTTGGGATGGCCTTAAATATTATATTCAAAAGTTTCTGGCTAAATGTTTGGTTTGCCAACAAGATAAAGGCTAGACAATTAAGACCCTGAGTCTGCTACAACCTTTATACATTCCAAGTCAACGTTGGGAGGAGATTTCAATGGATTTTATCACAGGTTTAACTAAGTCTGAAGGAAATACTGTCATCACGGTGTGTTGGCTCAAAGGGTTCGGAGGTTAAGATTTTCCAACAAACCCCTATACTACTGGCCCTTTCGGCAGTGACATGCTTACGCAGGCCAAAGTCTCACCCGAAGCAGTATGGAAGGGTGCTGGAACCAGGTTTCTGCACCCTGAGAGAGAGTAGGTAATTCAAGAAGGTCTGCATTCCCAGCCTATCAAGCCCACATTTAATAGATCTATTCACAAGCTTATATAGCAGAGCTATTATCAGGCACAGATCTAGTAATTACCTTCGCAGCCACGTGTGTAATACCAATCTATCAGCACAGCAACTATAATCGCAACAATTAACAGATCACAGATTCATATAACAGAAACATAGATACTTTCGCAAATATCAAACATATACTTTAATCATATAACCCAATTTTGCATCAATCATAACAAAACAAATCCAGATAACATCAGATATCCAACAGTACTTTGTATATATATTAATACCAAAATCCTCTTACAATCCCAAAATACCACCTATGCACATAGCCAACAGGGTCCGCACACAATATGATAGAGGATCTCTATGCACACAACCAGTAGGAGTCCTTACCCAAAAACCCGACTACAGATCTAATAATTCGTGCCTAGCATCAATCTATATTCTTTCCTACCTTAAGACTAAAAAGCGTTCATCTATTTATACCAATTTATCCTACGAATCCAATGGTCAGAAAACTATGGTTTGCGGACTCTTGGTCTACCCTCGACCCATTACAATGCCTTCAGGGATTTGACCCACCCCAAAACCCCTGTGCTAGACTAATTAATACAATATTATACAAAAATGGAAAAAATTCGCAGCTGTTAGGAGACCCTACTCCAACAGTCCCCCAACACAATCTTGTGACTTGTCCCAAGTTACTTTGATGGTGGGGTCTCCACTTGTGCCTGCAACAGTCTGATCGCTTCGGCCAATGGGGGTAGCACACCTTCACTCTAAGCTACAACATTTTTCACAATGTCGACCAAATTCTGTGAAGTCGAGCCTTCCGTTGCAGTGGTGACACTCTCCAGAGTCTGGTTTAGCTGCTTAGCAACAATATAACCATCCTGCAAGAGCTTGAGGGCTTCATCAGCCCAAGGCTTCAAGGAGTCACCGAGGACCTTATTTTTATGTCGAAGTTCATCCATATCATTTCAGAGGGTGTGGCTGGTTCGAAGCTGTGCCAAGCGCTGAGTAGGAACCAATGTGGTCAGGGTGGCTTCTACCTTCTCGCACTCTTCTTTCTTCTGTCGCAGGTCCTGTTTTATTTCTCGCAGGATCGAGTCACGCTAGACCTTGGTCCAGAGCTGCATAGCTGTTTCCAGTAATTGGACACCCTACGCGATCTGCCTTGTAATGAAATTTGTAGCCACAGAAACCAGCACAACTCGCTGGGCCTGCACCTCCGAAGGTGTTTCTGGCTACAACTTAGCCTGCAGATCTGTGATCTACTGCTCCATCTGTCTCTTGACCACCTGAAATTCCATCCTGGAGGCCTTCAATGCTACGACCAACCTTTAAACCTTAGCCTGGGGGGTAGCTATGGCTGGGATTTCTTCTAGAACATCTGCACATAGTTTGTGAATCAAGTTTTCTAGCTTCGTGTGCTACGTGGTGGCGATGGACACTTCAACGTTCTTTTTCTGTGATGGTTTGTTCAACCATACCGAGTTTTTGGCAAACTTGCAGGTCCTGATGCTAAATTTCCTGAAACAATGAGGTGTGGAGACCCTGCAATGCCTCTTGTGGTAGTCTGGCTAAATTTAGTTGTACTTATGCACTGGCCTGGACTTGCATTCCCAAGTTGGGTGGGCTAATAACAAGGGTTGTGCCAGGTAACGAATAGAGACGACTTTCTTCTATAACTAATGCTGCACTGTTGGTGGCCGAGGGCATTCGTACCTGAGTCACACTGGTCTGCAATGTGTCTGTCTTCAGCTGTAGAGTGTGGAGCTCAGCCTGGATTATGTCGAGCGTAGATTTCTATTGTTCTTCTAAGGCTATCCATCTATCCTTCATGGCCAAAGTGACCACATCAGCAATTTGTTCAAGGTCTCTGTCGGTCAACGTGATTGTCTCATCTCGTTCTATCCACTGAGAGCACTGCTTATTTCGGGGCTCTTTGATAGGCTCGCTTGTTCGCTTCATGCCACAGGGGGAGGAAGTTCCTTCTACATTCAATCCTTCTGTACCCAGATCTGGCTGTGAATCTACCTAAGTCTCTGTCTCGATGTCCTTCTCGGTGGTCTGCTTCTGCTGCGCATCCTTTTGTGCTGCCGCACCCGTTTCTTTCCCTGTACTCTTGCTTGGTCCTCTAGTATCCTTAATGATGACAGGTGGTATTAATTGCATCCTGTTGGTTCCTTCAGTGCCCTTCACACTGGTTTTGAATCCGGTCTTCTAGTTAGGAGGCCAGAGCGCAATTACATTGTCAATTTCTTCATCCGCTAACATATAAGGGAGTGAGGTCCAGGATTTATCCTTGCAACCTCGAAGTTGGACGTTGTGCATAACTATAAGGCCGCAATGCTCTTATATCTGTCATATACTGTGGGCGAAAATCACAGGCAGGAATTGATAGCTACTGCCAAGTTGCTCTGGAAGAGGACCCAAAATACTTGGTTTTCCTCGATGCGATGCGCATCCCTGGAGTCCCACAAGTGACGTAACGATCCCCTTCGCACATGTTTGGGGTGAGCTCAGGGAGGAATGACTTCACAGGGGCTTCCCAGGCGACCAATGCTATGAGGAACAACAACTAGGAATAACAAATGGCTCGTCCCTGCTCCTAGGAATCTCGGACATTAGCTAAAAACTCATCGCACAAATACTGGGCCGAGTTGAAGCATACCCCTTTCCCACATTGGCCCACTAGCTGAATTACGTATGTGGAGACAGAGGTGACCTTACATTTTCTCATCATCTTGCACGCCAGCAACATAGTGCCCAACTATGTGCCTCGGTCTCTAATGGACTTGATTATGAAGCCTCAAGTATTTCAGTCCACATGGTAGGTTTTGTGCATGTACTCAGTAGTTTCCCCCTCACACTTCTTTCCCACGCACTCCAGAGGATTCAGTCCATTCATGGGAAGGCTAGTAATTCTATGAACTAGCGCAACATTGATGGGGATTCTGTCCTAGATCCATAGGCATCCATCACGAATTAGGGCGAGAAACTGTCGGGCCAGCCGGTACATGATGTTGTAGTGACCAAAGTGTGGCATCCTTAGCAGGGTTAGGAGCCCGGACCCAGCCAATCCACGCACCCAGCACTGGGGAACAATTTTGATCCCATTGTCTTCCTGAATCATATCAAGGTATAACTTAGGTGCCAACTTAGGGAAGGCCTCCAAACTGGGCATGGCATGATCATCAAATTTAATTTCATCGAGCCTTCCAAAAGGTTCACCAATGACGGGGACCTCTCCTGGGGTCAGTGGCATCTACAGATAGGTGATCAGGACATCAAGGTTCTTTGGCATGCATGTCGAGGCCCTGCGTGGCTAGAGGAAGGGAGGTAACCATTTGATCGGGTCGGCGGGCTGGGCCTCCTCCTAAGAAACATGCACTTAGGGCATCGCCCACAGGGATTATTTGTTTCTCAGGGAAGTACGGGGCTTGCCTCCAGCCCATTTCATGGGTTTCAAGGGTTTCCCTAAGCCTTCTACCTTTTCCTTTCCCTTCTTTGTGACTGGCATGGAGAAAAATTCTTCAACTTCAGACTCAATCTCCACCACTTCCTTAGTTTCGTGTTCCGCCGAGGTCACTAGTTCCGAGGTTTCAGCAGGATTCGTGGTTGTCATCCTAGCACGAAAGAAAAACTCAGGATTGCTAATGTTATAGGGAGTAGGTTGATTAGACATGAAAGGGATGCTATAGGCACAAAAATTATTACAACACAAATTCTTCAAGGACAAACATGCCAATTACAAGCTATTCAAGCGATACGGAAACCTTGTCTGATCTATCCTGCCCTTTTTATAGCTTTTGCGATCGCCCAACGGTAGGGTAAACTTCACTTGGAACTTACCATCAGGAAAATGGTAAAAAATCTCCAGAAATCACCTCATTAAATGCCAGCCAACCCCTCCTTCCAATGGTAATTTTTTCTTTTTCCCGATTTGCTGTTCCAACAGCTAGTTTTCGCACCCCTAGTGCGTTGAGCGCAACCCTGTGCTCCGAGCGCATCCCTATGCTTTGACCATACCTCTTTTGCTTCCAACATGCCTGCTACTTTCTGAGTTTATTATTGTGCCTCTGGCGCACCCTCCCTGGTCTTCCAAACCTGCAGCTGCCTCCTATGCGCAACAGGGCACCTGCGGCACTTACCTTCCTCGGTGGGTCTGCTCCCCTTTATACACCTAATTCGGCCATATAGTCATTTGATCCGATATGGTTTAAGCTAACTGCCATTGGTATAGCAGAGTAGCATATCACCATGCAGGGTAGCTAACCGAATAGCTACACCATCCGTGATTTCCTTAACTAAATAGGGCCTTAGCCAATGTTGTCGGAACTTTCCCGGGTGCCTCACAAATTGGCTATCATACAATAGCACTAAGTCACCCTCTACAAAGGACTTTCATCGAATATGTCGGTCATGCCATGCCTTATCCCGTGCCTTCTACACCTGCTAATGGGAGTTAGCAATGAAACAGTCTTCCTCCAAAGCCACAAGCTGCGCTAAACGCTCCTCCATGATATTAGGCTTTGCCATATTCGTAAAGGCTGTGATGTGCAGACTAGGAACAATATATTCCATAGGCATAATGGCCTCCTTGCCATAAACCACCCTAAACGGTGTTTTCCCTGTCAACTTTTTATAGGTGGTTCGATAGGCCCAAAGAACAGACAAGATGCACACGTCCCAGTCACTGCGATCAATCTTACAGACCTTAGTGAGTGCATTCTCGTAGACTTTATTGAATGCTTCAACCGCTCCATTCGTCTGAGGATGATATGGAGTTATTTTCACGTGATGGATCCGGAATTCCTCCATCATGGCCTGTATTGTCTCATTAACAAAGTGCATACCTATATCACTCATCAATATTTTTTTACACCCAAATCTAGTTAGAATCTACTCGAAGATGAAGTGCAAAGCAGTATCTACAGTGCAATCCTCTACGGCTTGTGCATCGGCCCACCTGGTTACATATTCAATGGCAGTTATGATGTAGCGCACACCTATCTTCTTTCTGGGTGGGTTAATAGGTCCCACAAAATCGATGGCCCACTTGTCAAAGGCTTGAAGGGCCATTTGCAGTTGAAGGGGAATTTCATCTCTACGCGATGGCCTTCCTATCTGTTGGCATGCATCGCAGGCTTTACAATAGTCGTGAGATTCAGTATGCATGGTAGGCCACCATAGGCTAGCTCTTAAGATCTTCTGCACCGTTGCTTTCCCTGCGTAGTGACCTCCTGCTACCCCATCGTGGGCTTCTGCCAAGATATCATGCCATTCATGCTCTAGGATGTACCTGCGCAGAACTTCATCTGCTCCCATCTTATATATATGTCCTGCGATGATGGTAAAATCTATAGCACGGGCTACCAGCTCTTTCTTTTGTTGCACCGAATACTCCACAAGTGTCATGCCCATAGTCAGGAACTAAATGATGTCAGTGAAGTGCGCATCAACCACCTTAATAGAAAATAGCTATGCATTAGGCAAACCTTCCTCCAGGTTGGTCGGTTCCTCTCCACTCTCGACTCGAGTCAAGTGACCTGGCCTGGAATTCAACTTCCCTGACTTGACAATGATCTTAAAGTTGTGCTCTTGGAAGAGCAGAAGCCATCGATAGATTCCCACCCCCAACACAGACTTATTCACTAGGTACTTCAAATCTGAATGATCTGTGAACATTTTGAAGTGCCCCCCTAACAGATAGTGCTGGTAATTTTGTAATGCATATACCATGGCCAACCCCTTCCTCTCCGCGGTGGCATAATTGCGCTACACACCCAAGATTTTTCGACTATAAAATGCAATTGGGTGATCAATGTCTCCGGCTCCAGGCTGCATAAGGACCGCTCCCAAGGCGGTTCCTGAAGCATCAACATGAACATGAAATACCTTTTCCCAATCAGGAAAAATAAGGATAGGCACAGATACCATCTTTTCCTTGAGTAGCTCAAAGCTCTTCTGACACTTGTCATCCCAAAAAAATGAAACATCCTTCTTAAGCAACCTTCCAGAGGTGATGTGATCAGTGTGTATCCCTGAATTAATTTTTTGTAGTAGCCCGTATGTCCGAGGATCGAATGCAACCATTTCTTAGTCGTAAGTACTGCCATATTAATGATAATTGCAACCTTCACAGGGTCAACCATCAGCCCCTGACGACAGACTATATGTCCGAGCAAGATTCCGAAGGGTATGTAGAAGATATATTTCTTGATATTCAGGGAAATCTAGTGTTTTCGGCAGGCGTCCAACATTATGGGCAGGTTTGAAACGTGCCTATTTACTAAGCCGAAGACAATCCAATCATCGAAGTACACCTCCATAAATTTATGGATGAATTCTTTGAACACTGTGACAACTACTCGCGAAAAGATAACAGGGGAATTCCTGAGTCCAAATGGCATGACTGTAGACTAGAAGGATCCCCATTCAGTGGAAAATGTAGTTTTTCTGCGATATTTTGATGTGATTATGATCTGATGGTATCCGGACAACCCGTCAGTAAACAAGTACGCTTCTTGGCCTCCTACGCTATCCAGGACCTCATCTGAGAATGGTGTCGAAAAGGGATCATGTACACAAGCATCATTCAACTTGCGTAAGTCCACACAGATTTAGATTTCCCCCTTCATCTTATTTTCCTAAACCACCATCGGACTTACCCAATCCGACTACTCGACCGGTTCGATAATACCTGTGGCGAGAATTTTATCGATCTATTACCTAACCTTTTGTTTATACTTAGGGTTTAGCTGATAAGGCCGCTGCTTTACAGGGCGTGCATTCGGTTTTAGCATGATGTGCATAACCCCTACGTCCCCTGTGATCCCCTTGAGCTCCGAAAACTTGTTTGGGAATAAGTCTTGATATTCTGTGAGAAATTCTGCAACTTTTCTTATAGTGTCATCATCCCAGTAGTCCCCAATTTTAGCCAACTTAGGCTACTCTACCATGCCAATTTTGACTTCCCGCGGTTTTAGAGGCTTCGTCACATCCAAAGTCTGTAGTGGAGGTCCCGCAACTATGCGCTCTCCCTCCGACTCTGGGATACAGACATCACGCAGATCCTCATCGTACTCTTCTATAGTTATATTGCGACAATTGACAATATCGTGCATCTGCACTTCCCACATTGGTACCCCCAATGCTACGTAGGGGCTGGATTCACCAAATCCAAAGGTGTCTATATCCTACAAAGCTTCATCAAGCGCCTCCGAGCCCCTTGTTAATCCAAATTTTCCTATGACTTCATCCTTCAGAGTTTCCTAGTGGAGGGTGCACTGATGTAGCTCCACATCCAAGTACCATGCATTGGGGATTGGTCCCAACGGATGAATAAACAAGTGAACCCATTCCTCTATAGTTCGATCGTACCACTTCTCCATCCAAGTGAACAAGTGTTCACGCGGATCCCCTGGGCCAAGAAACATCTTGACGCACACATAAACTGGAGGCTGAAATCGTAGGTCATCATGTCCCAACATTCCTCCCAGTCCTGGAACACCTCCTTATGCGTGTCACACCATCTTGCAGGTGTTGCGTGCATGGCTAGATTAAGGGCCCATAACCTTCGTCCTCTGGGAACCTCAGCTTCAAATTTTCGCAAAAATTCTTTTATACTATCGAAACCATCAAAGTAGGGCAGTTCTCTTACCTCTGAGGATATGTAGTGGAAGTCCCTTGTGATTCGCAGGCAGCACATCGCAGAGACTCCATGCAGCCATTTTTTCCAGTTTTCTATTTCTTCGCTAGAGTCTGAGGAGCATTCGCTATCTTTTTCCCAGCAAAGCACACCATCAGCTGTAGGATTGATCCAGTCTTTGTCCCTTGTAGTTAAATTTTAGATGTGATCCACCTCCTCTTCCTCATGCACTAGCTCTGTATACCTTTCTCCTTCAGCGGGGTCTAGTGGTACGATCACCTGTGCTCCTTCACTTTCAAACACCATGCTTTTCTTTTGTAAATTGATAATACCACCAATATCAATGGCCCAGTCCAATCCTAGGAGTGCAGGATAGGGGTCCGCATCTTCCACAATCTGAATGAATTCAAAGTCATCCCGGACCTTAACTCCTGCAATATCTACCATGATCTTTGATAGTCTTCCCAACGGGATGATATTCTGTTGATTGGCCATGCGCAGCTGGATAGTGGACCATTCCAATTTAGGTTCTCCCATTCACTGCCAAGTTTTTTTAGGTAGTACATTCACATCTGATCCTAGGTCTAGAATAACCTTATCCATCTCTTAATCACCAATCTGCGTGATTAACTGCATCTCCCTACCAGTGTGCCTCTTATGCTTATATAGTTTGTGCACATCCTTAACTTCCATGGCTGGGGTTGTTCTTTCTGCATAGCTGTCAATTAAAGCTTGGAGGCTTTCTACGGCCCTTTGGTTGCACAACAACTTCATATATGCCTGCAGGAATGGTTTAACTTCCTCATCTACCTTGAGGTTCACGAAGGCTTGCGGGTTAGATGCCATAGCCTTAGCGAAGTCTTAAGGAGCTGCAAAAAGTGTTTCCTTCTCCTTTTGTAAGTCCAAACCTTCCTGTTTAGTGGTTGCTTTATAGATAAGAGGCTCCACCTCAGCCTTCTCCGCAGGCCCTCCGGTGGCCATGTCGCTGCATGTTATCACATTAACGCTTTTCCCCTCGTCTTGAGGTTCTCCCTTAACCCTCTGTACATTCTGCGCAGGTGTCTGCTGTTTATCTTGAATCTTGGCTACCAATATCGAGCAGTCTTCGATCACATGGTTCAGTTATTTGCAGTATCTGTAGTATTTCCTTTTTGGATTCGTGTAGTCCCTTGCAAAGTGGTCTATCTCCCCATAGTTATATCAGATCAGTTGTCCTCTACCCCTACCTGCGCTTCTACCTCAGCCTCCTCCCCTGCCCCTAGTTGGGGAGCCACTTATGCCAGAGGGGGATCTTGGTGAGGACGGATATGACTGTACCCTATATACGTTTCCTTGATCTATCATCAAATCATACGTCTGACAGTTATGTTCATCATGTCCTATAGATCTGTAGATTATGCACCATTGTTGCTTTATCTTTGGGACATATGCAACAAGGCGGGGGCAGTAGTTGGTATCGTGCAACCCAAAAACGCAACAATCATCGCACCACAGCACCAACCCACTTGGTCCTGCAGCTTCCCTAGGACGCAATGGGATGGGTCCCCTGGCCTGCATGTAGTTTGCTAGCAGAGGATAGTTATCCTTGGTGTGGCCATTCACCCTGCATCATATGCACCATCTTTCAGGGCTAGCCTCTGTTCCTCGCTCCTTCCATAGATTTTGGATCTCCATGTGCATCACTTCTAGTTGGCCTTGTATCTATTGTACTCCTAACTGGGTATCATCTCTTGGCACAACCTCCAGCTTCATAGAAATCTCCAAGGCCTTCTCCTGCAACTCAATGGCTTGATGACCCATTGACACGTGCAAGTGGGGCAACAACATAGCAATGAACCACTCAATGTGATGTTTTTCATCATACAGAAATCCTCCTTATCTAATTACCTTCTTTAGCCGTTGGTCAGCTTCCCATATAGACTTCGATGGTTCTTGCTTGAAATCTTTGAGATCGTTCACTATCTGAGAGTAGGACTTAGGCTTCTTGAACTTTTGTTTCAAAGAAATTTTAATCTCTTCAATGGTCGCATTCGCATGCTGATCGATGTATCCCATATACCAATCCAAGGCTCTTCCTTCAAAGGCAAGGGATAGTTGCGCCCTTTTCATAGCATCGATGTCCATGTTCTACGCAGTCCATACCGATCCTGCGACAAACCAGAACCAATCCATATCTTCATCTCCTACGCCCTTGAAGGTGGGTAGCTTCATGTGTGAGGCCATATCGTCTTCTGGTGGTGGTGGAGGTGAGTTCTTACCCCTATGAGTGTTCGAAGGCGACGTAGACGAAGGGATGTGCACAGCAGAATTTCTTACTGGACTATAGACAGATCGATCTCTTTCTTGATTAGTTCTGTAGTATTTACCACTACACATTGTACCCTCACTTTGATAAGAGCTTATTCACTTTGTATGAATACACAAAATTCTCTTTTCGCACAATAAGATCTTAATTGGTAATGGCAAAGTTCTTAGAAATTTACCCTGGAAACCTTTGAAGAACCTTCGCTTTGCCTCTGAATAGGACACAAATTGGTTGATTGAAAATTATATCACAAATCCTCCTATCACACTATCCACCCAGTGATCTACTGTGCGAGTGATGGTGTTATCATTCTTCTCTAACTATTGGATCAGCTCTGGGGTCCACTGCGTGATCTGCTCGTCTTTCCAACACTTCTAAAAATCTACAAGCCTTGCGAGCCACTCCTGTAGCTCGGTCGCAAATGTCACAAAGAAAATTTCATAGATCTATGTGAAAATGTACTTATTCTTCCACTTCTCTGCGGTCAACTTCGCACTGTGATTTTCTTTTACTTTGAATTCCTGAACTTTCTTTTCAAACCGCTCGTCGACTTCTTTCTTCTCAGGTTTCCAATACGGTCTTGGCTTTACCCGATCTCTCTCTCAAAATTATTCCAGTCCTAGCAATGGAACCATTTGTTGGCTCGAAGGGTCCTGACCCAGGTTTAGAGGTTAAGGTTTGCCAACAAACCCCTATACTACTGGCCCTTTCGACAGTGACCTGCTTGCGCAAGCTAAAGTCTCACTCGAAGAAGTATGGGAGGGTGCTAGAACCAGGTTTTCGCACCCTGAGAGGGATCAGATAAGTCAAGTAGGTTGCATTTCCAACCTATCAAGCCCGCATTTAATAGATCTATTCACAGGCTTATATAGCAGAGCTATTATCAGGCACAGATCTAGTAATTACCTTTGCATCCATGTGCGTAATACCAATCTATCAGCACAAAAACTATAATCGCAGCAATTAATAGATCACAAATTCATATAAAAGAAACATAGATACTTTTGCAGCAATCAAACAGATACTTTAATCATATAACCCAAGTTCGCATCAATCATAAAAAAATAGATCCCGTTAACATCAGATATCCAAGAGTACTTTGCATACATATTAATACCAAAATCCTCTTACAATCCAAAAATACCACCTGCGCACACAGCTAGAAGGGTATGCACACAGCAGGGCAGAGGATATCCATGCACACAGCCAACAAGAGTCCTTACCCAACAACCCGACTACAGATCTAACAATTCGTGCTTAGCGTCAATCTCTATTCTTTCTTACCTTAAGACTAAAAAAGGTTCATCTATTTATACTGATTTAGCCTACGCATCCAATGGTCCGCAAATCATGGTTTGCGGACTCTTGGTCTACCCTCGACCCATTACAATTCCTTCAGGGCTTTGACCCACCCCAAAAACCCTACGCTAGACTAATTAATACAGAAATATACAAAAATGGACAAAATTCGCAGCTCTTAGGGGACTCTACTCCAACATGGTGGTAGTTGATAAACTTACCAAGTATGCACACTTTTGTGGATTATCTCATCCATTTAAAGCAAGTATAGTTTCTATTGCATTTATGGAAACTATTCAAAAGCTACATGGAAACCCAAAGATTATTTTAAGCGAAAGAGATCCCATTTTCAATGGAAATTTTTGGACGGAATTATTTTCTTGTTTAGGTACTCAACTAGCTCATAGATCATCTTATCATCCTCAATCCGATGGCCAAACTGAGATAGTGAAAAATGTTTGGAAGGATATCTTCGTTGTTTTGTATCTAATAAAAAAAACTCAATGGGTTAAGTGGTTACGTCTGGATGAATGGTGGTATAACACTTCCTTCCATACTCCATAAAAAATGATCCCATTTATGGCACTTTATGGATATCGTCCATCATCCATCACATCATTTTTAAGAGAAAATTCTAAGGTTAAAGAAATGGAATATCACATCGAGCATCAACAAGAAGTTCTCCAACTCTTAAAGGATAACCTAAATTTGTCACAAAATCGAATGAAACAACACACATATCAACATTGCAGCAAGAGAATTTTTGACGTAGGAGACTAGTTATTTTTATAACTACAACCATACAAAAATATGGCTCTCAAGCAAGCTAAGAAGGATAATAAATTATCGCCAAAGTACTATGGTCCTTACAAGGTGTTGCAAAAGATTGATACTATGCCATACAAATTGGAGCTTCCTGCTTCTTCCCAAGTGAACCTAGTTTTCCATATTTCATGCTTAAATAAGGTTATAGGTGACAAACTTCCAGTTCAAACAATATTGCCAGAAATTGATGAGGAAGGAAAAATCATATTGGAACCTAAAGCAATCATGGAAACAAGAACTTGACAGCTACGAAATCGATCAATTTCAGAGTATCTCATCAAGTGGAAGAACTTACCCATCGAAGATTCCACATGGGAGGATGATAATTTTATACAGAAGCATCTAGAACTACTCAAGCATCGAGGACAACACTTTTTGAAGGAGAGGGGCATGTTAGGTCCATATATTACTATTGTAGTCCCTTTTTTTTGTTTGTATGGCCCCATTATTGTTATTTTTGTACCCATGTAGTCCCCATATTGTTATGATTGTGCCCCATAAAATCCCACTATCGTTATTGTTGTGCCCTTAAATTATTATTGTTAGGTCAGCTAGGATTATATTGTGACCCCATGGACTCCTATATATATAAAGGAGGTTTTTTCATTTGTATCGTCCAATAATTGTTCATTAATGTAATGTAAAGGATGTTTCCCCCTCGAAGTGGTTGATTTCTAAGGTGTCGATCTCTCTTTTATTCTATTTTGGGAGCTGGTTTCACAACACTCCCTCACTAAAGGTTCCAACCCTCAACACCTCTTTTGTACCACGTTTCATAATATTTCATACTGAATCCACCTGACTCAAAACATCAAAACCTATATGCCACCTTTCATTACATTTTCAAATTCGATACACACCCAACATTATGCTCAATACTAAGTAAGAATTATGAAACCAAGTGTTGAATCAAATCATACAATCATTGAACAAACTGAATCACTATAACATTAGAAAACCAATCACTGAATCTCAACTAACATTTGTAACCAATCCATATCATCATAATTAGATCACACTAATGCATAACTAGTCATAAATATACCAAACAATATTTAATCATCATAGAAACAAAGTTTTGTTACTACAAACCATATTTAGATATACTTCAAAATGTATATTTTATTGTTATGAAGCAAACCTGCATTGTACACGCTTCCTTTGTCTCACACTTGTGTACGGATCTCATAATATTGAATATTAAATCATTAGATCATTGTAACATTGAATCAACCACTGAAACATACATAGATCATTGAACCAATCACATATCACTGAACCAATCATGGATCACTGAACCAATCAAATATCACCACACTGTAGCATCCTTACTGACAAATATTTCAATCCAAAATCAACCCATTCAACATTTTCATACACAGACCATCATGATAGAGACATAAGAAAACATAGAATAACTCATGAAATTTCATCATTAAGCCACACTAAAAAACCCTAGAACAAATACACAACATCCATGAAACATATTAGTGTATGTACATGACTACCATGCATAACACCTGCATACAAATCTCAACATATTGAATAAATTCATATAATTTATATGTGACTACCTAGAAATAGATCAGCATATGTACGTGAATATCCATAGACAAACCTGCGTACATATATGAAAACTTTCACTACAAACACATTTCACATTCTTCAACCTCCATTATCAAAACTTCTTATTACTAAATACACATTCAGATCACAACATTACCATAATCACATATCCATGATTATTAGCTACTTAGACATTTGCAACAAGTAAATCAATTAAGCATATATGTCGAAATATATTCAGATCTTTCATATCTAAGTCTTCTCCTTGCTTCCTAGTGCACACCTATTTAAGATCAGATTACCCATGAATAACTCATCACTTGAAAACTTAACACTTTATCTCCATCTACTTCTATAGCTTTTTCCTTAGCCAATACCTTAGGTAAATACCTTGGTAATGTCGTTAGTATTATTTGACGGGATCAAATAATCGTTTCTACTCTAATTACTATGGGCCAATACCATGGTAATGACCCCTGGTATCCATATTACCATGGTTTGAATTCTATACTCGACTTTCATTCATAGGACCTGTGTATGTACGTGACCCTTATTCATAGGATTCACATATACTTTCTCAAACTTCACCTTTAACATCCATCTGTCTTTGAATTGTCATTTCTTTGTCCATGTCCTCTATAGCATCAAATTGCATGAGATCATATTATCACAATGTTGACATCAAGTACATCTTTATCAATCAGGTTGCCATCAAGGACAACACATTAGCCATAATTCCAACACTCATGGAGCAAACCAACCACCTTCTCCTCCACCTCATAGTTCAATTTTTGAGGAATTTGACCATCCATCATCTTCTAATACAAACCAGGATGCCACTACTATTGTTATATCATCTTCTGCTACAAACCAAGCTACAACTACAACTACTACTATTGTATCATATATTTGAATTGATGGAGTTATTTGACTAGTTTATATATATATATATATATATATATATATATATATATATATATATATATATATATATATATATATATATATATATATATATATATATATATATATATATATTTGGTAGGTCATGTTATATATGTTCATTTAATGTGCTTGCAGATAGATGTGTATGTGATAGCAGTTATTTGACATGAGATGTATATTCGAGGATGTGTGTGGTGACGATGTTAAATTACCATGCATGTGTTTTGTTAGACGTGATCATGATGATGATGTCCTGTTAGATCATTATATTTGTGTGGTAGCTAATGGTGTTTACATGTGTTAGAGGTGTATATAATTATATAATGTTAGCAAATTTGAATGTGTAATTTAGATGATGTTTATGTTTGTTAGATGGTTATCATCATTAGGTTTATTTTTATGAAAATATATTTATTATATATTATGTATTGGTGATCTTATATCAAAATTTAATATATGAAATTACATGCAAAACTACTTACTTTAAAAAAATGCAAAGGTATTTTTATAAATTACAAAGTTTAATATGGTTGAAACTATAATTTTAAAATTACCATAAATAATTTTCTATTGGTTAGATAGTTCATACATATTCATTCTAACCTAATTAGTAAAATATTTCAATACTCACAAGGAAAATATAATTAAAGGTAAAATCATTTAGTTAGTTCTTAATAAGATGAAATTGTGTAACTCATTCAATTTTTAATATAAAATATCAATAATAATAAAATATTCAAAAATAAAATTTAAACCATGAAAAATTACAGATGGTCTATATAGAGAGATAGAAAACCACTATAGATCCATCTTAATTATAAATTTATGAAGCAATAAAAGAGATTAAATATTTTGACATGTATATCTTTTTCCAAGTTTTGCATTCTAAAAAGATATTTTCATATAATGAGATTTGATCCCTCACAACTCTTGGTAGATTTGTTGTTAATATGTATCTATATTTGTTTATAAAATTCAATATATTGTTAAATTTTAAAAACTTAAGTCATAATTTTTTATAATTAATTTAGATTTAATATAACTTAAAAACTATATATTAATAAAATTTAATTTATTGCCAAAGTTATGAGAGTTTCAAGAAATTTAAATTTAATATTAATAACAAATATTACCTATTTAAATTAGAAATTTCTCTCTCTAAAGAGGAGGAAGAAATGTAAAATAAGGCTTTTGAAGTTACTTGTAGTTGAGGATTTGCTCTATTGGAAGTTCTCTCTTAAAGAGGCAAGTGATTTTTTGTCTAGTAATAAAGATATAACATTTTGGTGCTATTTTGGTTATTTATTTGCTATTGTGGTTTAAATTTATCTTTTTTTAGTAATAAATATGAGTTAAATAATACAAAAACCATACTATATTAGATTTAACTTTTTAACAAATAATATAGTTGATTATTTCTTAATCAAGAACTCAGGAAATATTATTTTTTCCACATACTTATCACAAGATAGTCACTAAAATTCATGTTTTCACATTTCTCCAACTAATACATCATTTTACAATAATAAAGACATGTATACTTTAAATAATTTACCTATAAGCACATAAAAATAGATATTGATTTTACATAATCTAAATAGGAAAGAAAAATGCATTACCAAGTCTATTATAAAGTCAAACAAATGCCTCTTAATCACCATCACACTATTTATCATTTAATTCTTAGTCATAAAATATTTATTGATTCAACATTTATGTATAATTACCATTGAAAAGAAAATTCAAAACTCTTCCATTACCCATAAATAAAAAATTAAAACCTCTCATGCATCCATGTAAGCCCATTTGTTTCTCATATGATCCATAAAAAGATGTAATCGGCATTTTACACATGCACATAAGACTTCCTTTTAGTTTACATAATGTTACAAGAATTGGAATTTAAATATAGTAAAGATGAGTTTACCTCTCATGTCAAGAATTTAATCTTACATATTAATACACATTTTGTTCATTGTTAAAGTCTTCAGATTTATCACTACATGATTTATATTGATTTTGATATAAACCTGAAGAAAAACATGTGAAATGCTTAATAAACCAATAAGTGTCTAACATCTAATTATACATTCCTTCACTTTAGTTGCTTCATATCAACCATTTTATGTCAAGTAGGGAAGAATAAACTTAGTTTATCAAAATCATGAAGTGCTTTTGTGAACCTTTCCAAAATAAATATTCAATGGTGTTTCTAAATTCCCTATTTTCTCATTTTTAGGATATTCTCCTCATTTTCCTATTTGAGAAAGATTTTCACCTTGAATTACTGTTATCATATATATTGTACACCGTGTTTTAAATATTTATATTTATGGAGATATGTTGCATAGTAAAAACAAGGGAGGTTATTTTACTATATTGAAATTTAACTTTTATGATGGTTGTATTAGGCCTTTTAGTACACATATATAACACATATATGATTTCCCTTCTCCATTTTCTAGCACTTTGTGAGTTATTCTAGATTGATACTCGCAATGCCATTTGAGAAAGGAGATAATCAATATATTTAGATTGGTATCTTAAAAATATATAGTTATAAATAAAAATTCTTAATGGAGTGCTCACCTTTAGGATTCAAAATGGACTTTTATATTACCTAGAGTAGAAAATGTTTTATATTAGAAATATATGTTTGGAGTCACAAAAGTATAACAAAAAAGTACAAAATTGATAACTCATGCTTAGAATTACAATGTTTTGTTCCATCCTCATGTCTATACAAAGTCTATAGAACAAGTCTACTATAAATTAGAATTAAAACAAATTAAACAAATATGTTAAAATTTTAATTTTTAAATTATAAATTTCACGATTGGAAATACTTAATTTTAAGTGTAAAAATGTTTCCACTGGAAAAAAAAGTGTAAAAACGTTTTTGGATCTTACCAATTATATAAAATGCCAAAAGTACGAATAAAACAATATAATTAGCAAAATAAAGAAAACTAAAACATACAACAATAGTATAAATGATGAAATAACACAAGTACATATCAATCTTTGTTGTCATCGCCCTAATTATCTTCCTCGCTTGGCGTGATAACACTTTTGTTCTCAAAAATATGTTTTGATCTAGGGTTGTGTCTTAATACGAACCACTAATACCTATCCAACACATATGGGTAAAAAAACACTTTTTTACAGTGTTTGGGGAAAACATAAGGCTCCCTAGCTTCATGACACATCTTTCTAGAGTTGATAGATGGAACAACCTCGGGTTAAAACTTCATGTAATAAAATTAATAAAGGAAAAATAAAACCAAGGTCATGGGACATGTATTCCAAGATGAATGTTAGGAAAAACATAATGATGGGGATCACTTGTGATTAATTAATGGCTATGGAAATTGGAAAAGGCATTGGAAAAGGAAAAGTGGCATTAATAAGCATTTATTTATGAAAATAAAGGAAAATAGGAGAAAAGGAAGATGAAAGGTCACAAAATTGCATGTGAGGAAAATTGAACGAAAATAGAGGAAAATGACAAAAATAGATGCCTCAATGATAAAAAGGCTTCTTAGGATTAGTTCACAACTTTTTTTTCAGTTTATTTTGGGAGCTCTCTCTCTATTCTCTCATACTCTTGTACACCTAGAGCATTATTGGAGCATTTTAGCATCATTGTATTTGGAGAAAGAAGACAAGGAAAAAGAAGGAAATCACAAGGGGAAAGCGGGATCAACAACTATAGCAGGATTTCCTTGTAGGTAACAAGTTTCATGTATGATCTCCTTGTTGATTTATGGATGCATGGTATACACATGTGATTATTTGGTTATGATTTTTCATTAGCATGGATGATTTCGTAGATTGACAGTGGTTTTATCCTTACATTGCCATTTCTCGGATAGTCATGGTGTTGTTGGCTATGGGATGGAACAAACGCTCTCAAATCTCTGGAACATATTGGGTTGAGTTACTAGTCCTGAAACCTAGGTCGGAAAAATGCTCTAGAGCCCTTGGTGTTGGAGCCAAGTTGCACAAACTCTTTGGAGCCTTGGAAGGCTATAGGTTGAGTTACTAGTTCCTAGAGCCCTGGAGAGCTAGGTAGAGACTGATATGGTTAGTATTAGTTATGTACAGCCGCGAGGTGGAATCGTTGGTTGAGGGTTGAGGTGGTTTGGATTATGGAAGAATTGGTTTTATGTTGCTTGGTTTATTACATGAGATCCCACATTCATGCTTGGAATATGGTGTGGTAGTGATTGGATGAAAGAGATATTTGGTTCAACCCAATCTATGGTCGGTTGGTATGTGGAAGTCCCTGACTTGGTTGGATTTTGCATATGATAATAAGAGTTTTTTCTTATTGCAGTTAATGATTACTTTTACTTGATATTATGTTTCTTTTATGGTTATTATATCATGGTTTATTTCTTGTTTAGTTGTTGGTTATATATTGGTTATATGATGTATATTTTCTATGGATCTTGATATATCTTGATTAGTTGATGAAGGGTTAGTGAATGCATGAGATAACAAGTGTTATTACAACTATTATGAGAGGGCATTAGAACTTCTTAGTGATCCTTAGATAAGTCTCATAGCCCTAGGTTCATATATTCATTTGCGACCTATAGATTGCATGTTCACCATATGTTTGATGAAATGATTGTCATGGTTAGGCCTAGTTAGATCAAGTATTTGATCGAGTTTTGTATGAATGGATTTGTCTTGATGTCATTCATCATTGTGGAAAGTCTCATTGAGTTTTGGGCAGTGGTTTGGAGGGCGACTTGGAATTTACGCTCAGAATTTAAGATCACACCCTCTGAACTAGATAAATTAGGTTACAACCACATGGATGCAGTGTTGTGTATGCGGTTTGAGGCTCAAAATCACATGGATTCCTTGCTATGGATGCATTTGTGGGACCAGGGTTGAGAAAAAGAGGGCTAGCTCAGGGTTTGGCCACTTGGGGTGGTTGTTCAACCTCTAAGTGGCCTATAGCCCCTGTGGTATGTGTTGAGTTGTTAGTTTTTTGTCTATAGTTGGCCCACTTCCTTAAGTGGATCTAGGAGGTCAGGTCAAGTCATAGTATCTCTTCCTCTCATGTTTACCAGGGAAGGTCGATGAAATTGGGTAAATGTGGGAGGGGTGGTTACACCAGATATCAACCCACTATTGTGATCTTCCTTTACATTATTCTGATAAAAGATGTCCCAGCACTTGAACCTAAAATAACACATTGGAATAAAGAGAAGTCCACTTCAATGATGCCTTATAGCTTCCCAACATCACCTAGTGTCCCCTGTTTAGGTTTTTATCGTAGTGGCTAGCACAACTATATTGGTCGAGCTTGATTTCCACTCCACAGTCTTGTGTCATGCATCCATCATTAGCATCCTCTGTGTGAAAATGATATCCATATGCCCACATAGATGGGAACAAATGCACCTATAAAAATGTTAAAAAATCACATTGTCATGTGTCTAATAACTCAAACGTAACTAAAATATAAAATATATATGTTACAATTTAAATTTTTATTATGAAGTTAAAATAAACGTACAAAAAAAGATAATTACTAAGTTGTTGCACCTAATCCCTATGTTTAGTGCATCCTCTTTAGCACATAGGTAACTACTAAATGCAACATATTTATTTATGACTTGATCAGAAACCCAAATGTTGGGGCATATCATTGGCATGTTTTTTTTTAAATGATCAGGATAAGGCACACTTCTACCATTCAAATATCTGAATTATTTCCTATCACTGTCCCATTTCCTCTTATGTTTGTACAATGCAACCCAAAGTTGTGTCGCTTCTGAATTATAAAGAATGAATTTTTTGATGACTTTGATTTCTGAGGTCGTTGATGAAATCAAACCAACACATATAGTATGTATGAGATAAAAATGTGCATTATGAAGTTCAGTGTGAATAGTTATTGTGTATAAATTTGACAAATGATAAGTCACTTACTCTTTATCAAGCACCCTTTTCCATTCATTTGGAGAAGCTCCCTTCTATTTTGTCTTCATCCCTTTCATTGTCCCAAATAACCACACCTAGTATGTTGTTGATATACTTGATGTACTCACTAGCATAATAGAAAGACTCATATGATATGTACCCCTATGCCATAGACCCCTCGGGTTTTTCCCTTTGTCGAACAAAACCTTTCAATTTATTCATGTACCTCTCTAAGAAGAACATCCAATGACAAGAAACCATCCCAACTAATTCAACCTTACATACTTGGTGAATTAGAAGATGAACCTGCAAGTCCATGAAACTCGTTGGAAGTTCCTTATCGAACATATAAACAATTTCATCTATCTCTTGATGCCTCCGTGGAATTCTAGCCATATGAATCTCCTTTTATGTGATCCAATGTAAAAATGCAGATAATTTAGATATAGAACGACGTAGTTCTTGGGGGAAGTAATGGTTCACACACCCACACATGAGCAGAGGATAATGACACTACAGAGTAAACACACACACAAATTAATTATACTTTATCCCATTGCATAAAAATAATAACATTTAATAAAAGCATGTTTTTTAAATACATACTATTAGATGATTGAAATGTTCATGTGATTTCAACCCTGAAAAATGGTATTCCACAGTGAAGCAGCGCAGTAATGAAGATCCATATAACAAATTCACCCTCACACCCATTATAACTTCCTTTTCCAAAGAAATATCATCTTTCTTTAAAGTTCATGGGACGTTGCCTTCTTTGAAAGACCAAGAGGGGCTAGTCTCTCCTCTACCTTCTTTCCTTGGCCAATGTTTATTTTTAGTTTTCGAAGAAATAATATCTCTCCTAGTGACCAATGTGTCATTTTATTTTGATGATATGTTCCTCCATAAAGAAGATGATTTTTTTTTGGATATATGCATGGGACCTAGTAAATGGGAAATCTTTAGATGTTCCCAATATGTGAGCTCATAAAAGACATATTTCCTTTTCATCCCAATGGGAAATTTATCAACATAGGTGTTGAAGAATTTTGGATGATCAAACATAGCCTCACCATTTGAATCAAAAAAAAAATTCACCTCCTTCTCCTTCTCTCTCTCTGGTATGCTCTAAGCCATTGAGTTGGTGTCATTATTGTAGGCCTTTGGGTTCTATCTAGTTTACCATTGAAAGTGGATGTTGCTCTTCTGTAAGGGTGTTATTCTAGGAGGAATACCCTGGAGAAATCATACATTGGCTTTCATAGGTGGTTGCACCACCTAGCCTTCATAGAAGGTCCAGAAAATTTACATAAACGATACCCTTTTGTTACAAGGTCTGTGAAATTTTTGTATAATACAGGGCATGTTAGTGATCATGAAGATCAGAAAAATTACAACAAATTAAATCAATATGTGAATCAATATTGTTACATATATAAAAAAATCAATAAACATGTAATTGATCAAAGAAAACTCCTAATCTTGGATAATCATGCACATATTCCATACAACGTAAAACACATATCTATTGTGATGGGTATTGATACATCATATACATGTATCCCTTCCCATAATTCCTCAAATTCATCTTCTAATGGTTATGTTGTACCTTGGTAGACAATCTTCAATTAAACAAATATCAGTGCCAAGACATTTATTAAAAATCATGATGAAAATATTTTATTGTCCCAATGTTATTAACCCCAAAGATTTAATCCCTTATCATTCTCCAAGTATTGAACAAAATTTCAAAATGGCCTTCTGGAGTTGAATACAAATGGAAGAGAGAGAAGATAAAGAAGTGATGGTGGAAAGTCTTCAAAAATAGGATTCTTCTGCAAAATCTCTTGCTTCAAACTTTAGAAGAAATATGGAAGTAACAGAAAGTGAAATTTAGAAAAGAGGAGCACATCATTAAGAATTTTAACTTTAACTTACAGAACCGTAAAATTAAAGACCATCAACTTCATTACTCATTTCTAAAGAAGAATGACATGAAATAGATGTAACTGGAAAAACAAATCATACTCAACAAATTATGGAATCATTTGAAAAATTTATTCATATGCACTTGAAGATGAAAATACCAAAAATATTTTCTTCTGAGATCAAAAAATTAGAACCCCCTAAATGTCTCATTTCTTGTCTTTTATTCATGTTTTTAGCCCTCACTATTTTACTATTATAATCAGTTTCAAAACTGATTCTCAAACAATTTCAAACTACTACTTTTTCAAAAAAATTAAATAATAAAGTTATAGTAATAAATTTAAATGTTATATTTAATAAATGAATAATATATATAACATTATTAATGCGCTCCCATTGCAATGTTGGTCACATTTAATAAAATTGATTTCACTTAAAAAGGTAAAATAAAAAATGGACGTAGATGGCATGTGGGCCATGGATTTATGGTGAGAAATATGTCATTAATCCAAAACCAAAAACCATTTATGGGAGCACCCCAGTAGTTTTTGAAACAAAGGCTGAGTGATGTCGTAATATTTATTAACCATGGATCTTAAGATGAGAATTTTTGTTGAGTCTGCTTACATAGGCACTTGAATGGTTTTTGGAACAAGGGTTGAGTGATGCCTTATTGAAACACAGTCGTCGATCTGCAAACAACGGTTTAGGACAAACCACTCTATGGGGGAATTATAACATTATTTGGAACAAGACTGGATTCTTTGGAGGCTTTGTTAAAGCATGGTTTCCCTATTTCCCCACTTTTAACCACAACATTTAATTCCAAACTGCACCCTTCATCTTTCGATATGAAAATTGGGTTGAAGCATTGCGTTCTTCAGTTCGAGATGTTGATATTTTTTCTCCTAGAATGAAGAAGAAGATAATTAACAAGGAAAGTGGCTTCAACTTATAAATTAGAAGAATGCATTACTGGTTGTCTGGTCACGCCCTTCTCTTTTTTTATTATATATGCACCTATTTCAACTATTTTCATCTCCATGTTCAATAATGGTTAAGGAATTGAGGAATGGACCAAGCCAAGTGGATCTAAATTTTTGTTACTATCAAATGGAGAATTCTTCTTGTGAGGCAGAGTTGTTTAAGAATTTAATACCTCTGAATGCCAGCCACGATCAACTTCACTGGCTCATAAAATTGACTCTTTATGAGGAATAACAATATTTTCTTTAGGAAACATACTAACTTATGTTATATGGTTATTAGTTACACCCACCCTAAGGAATAAACCTTGATCCTTAAAACTTTCAATAAACCTCACCTCTTCAACTTGAACAGTTGTGATTGTCACCTTCACAATTCATGGAACTTTGGCAATTTTATCCACAATATGTAGATCTTGTAGCCCTGAAAGATATTTTGTGCTTCTTACATATTTATAGCCATCAAGGTTCCATTGGAGTTTACACTACTCATATTATTCAAAAACAAAAGTAGATTGGTCCCCTTGAGAGATTTCCATGGCATCACACATGCAATTCCACCTTAGGAAAATTGTACGTCTTCCAAATGCACTATCTCTTCGTGTCCATTCTCCGTTTATTTCGGTGGTATTTTCTCCAATTATTTTCATTCGTCAAAATCATGGCATCCATGTGCATAATCTGAACCAAAGATATTTAAACAATATGAAGCTTCACTACACCCATGTTGCTCTTTGTTCTCCTCATAGCGACCTACATCAAATGACCGATAAAAAAAACATTAATCTTCATCATTCAAGTCTTATTCTAAGAGGTAAATTGTGATCACACAAAACAAATTCCAGCAGAAAAGAGTCATCCCCAATTTTCACAATGTTTATTAAGAAAACTATGTTGGAATTTCTGAACAATTCCTTAACATATAGAGGAAATAAAATTCCTCAACTCAACACAGAGATTTAATTAAAAAAAATGTGGACAAAGATATGAAGAACATAAATTTCATTAATAAAAACTGGACTATTACAAATGATATCCTCAGAACTACAGCATTCTGGATTTACAAAAAAAAATTCTACTGGCTGCTACACACGAAGCTCAATCTTTCACTATTTCATTCACAGAAAAAAAAAAAAAATTGCTCTCTCTATCTCTATCTTCGTTTTCTACCTTCTGGCTAGAAAAAAATACAATACACAGCAACTCAAAATTATGCCTACGGCATATTACATTACACACACACATATATATATATATATATATTATAAATATTCCATATATATATATATATATATATATATATATCAAAACATATTTAACCAAAGTTAACACAAATGTACCGTGGTAAAATAAAATTAGCCCAACGTAAAACATTTAAAACATGATGCGGCAAATGTAAACTAAGTCAAAACATTTAAAATAAACTTTCTCTTTATGCTTTCCGGGGGATGCTTGGAAGACCTTCACGTGAGTTCTATTCACCTCCTGGAATTACTTGTGGTTGGTAAAGAGGTGGGTCTAGAGGTGAGTGACGTCGCCTCCTCCGGGGGTTGTATTCCCCTTTGCTGTTGAAGCTTGGATGCTCCCCCAGAATATTTTTGCTGTGCAATGTATTTAATATGGTTGGTAGAGAAGTTAATGTTGGTGGTTGCTGCAGATAACTTTCATGGTTGCGTGAAGTTCTAAACTGGAGGTTTCCACCACCATTGTTGTCCTTTCCCAAATTCAAATCAGCATTTAATTTTGCTGTTGATTGTTGTCTTTCGATCCCATTAGATTTTAAGCTCGTCATCCTTCTACTGTCTGCGGGTAGTTGGAATTAATATTCCAACACTCCACCTTAATTTTAACTGCTGGGTTTTCTTACATACCTAGGAATTTACTTAAATATTTAATACTTTTATGCATTAATGGCTTTGTCAAAATATCAGCGAATTGTTCCTCTATCCTGTAGTGCTGCAAAACAATTTCACCATTATTAACTAGTTCACGTATAAAATGAAATTTTGCATCAATATGCTTTGTTATCTTATGGAAGACATAATTCTTTGATAAAGCTATCGTTGAGTTGTTATCACAATAAATTGTCGTTCCTTTGTCTCGTTCATGACATAAATCTCTGAGAATTCTTCTCATCCATACTGGTTGGCATGCTGTTGTTGTTGCTACCACATATTCTGCCTCTGTTGTTGATAAAGCCACTATTGGTTGTTTCTTGGAAGCCCATGAAACGGCTCCCAATCCCAAATGAAACACATATCAGGATGTGCTCTTCCTATCATCTACACTTCCAGCCCAATCACTGTTAGTGTAACCAGTCAATTTAAAATTTTCAGATGGGGAGTATAAAATACCATACCCCTTCCATTCACATACCTTAGAATCCTCTTGGCTACTTGCCAATGAATCTCTTTCGACCTTTCCATAAATCTGGAGATTAAACTTACAGCATGCATTATATCCAGCCTAGTTGCAGTCAAATACATGAAGCTACCAACTATGCTCTTGTACAATGTCGGATCAAAATCCTTGCTGCTATCTTCTTTACCTAATTTTAACCCCATGACAGTTGGAGTTACAGCTGCCTTGTTGTTCTGCATGTTGAATCTTTTCAACACTTCTTCAACATATTTTTCTTGGGAAATAAAAATCCCATTTTCATTTTGCTCTACTTAAATTCCAAGAAAATATCTCAAAAAATCCAAATCAGTCATTTCAAATTCACTCTTCATGACTGCTTTAAAATCACCAATGAGAGAAACTTCATTTCCATTAAATATTAAATCATCTACATATAAAACAATAATAATAATCTTACCATCATTTTCTTTTATGTAGAGTGTGGGTTCTCCATCACATTTCTCAAATCCATTTTCAATCAGGTAAGCATCTATCCTATTGTACCATGCTCTTGGAGCTTGCTTCAGCCCATAAAGGGCTTTCTTTAGCTTGCATACTTTGTGCTCTTGGCCTTCAATCTCACAGCCTGGAGGTTGTTCAACATATACCTATTCTTTCAACACTCCATTCAGGAATGCATATTTCACATCCATTTGGTAAACCTTCCATTTATGTTGTGCTGCTATGGAAAACACTATTCTCACTGTTTCCATCCTTGCGACTCGTGTGAAGGTTTCTTCATAATCTCTACCTTGTTGCTGCTTGTAGCCTTTGACAACAAGTCTTGCTTTATGCCTTTCAATCTTACCTTCAGCATTGCTCTTGGTCTTATAGACCCATTTTACTCCAATGACTTCTTTACCTTTAGGGAGATCCACTAACTCCCATGTATTACTCTTCTCTATTGCACCAATTTCTTCATCCATTGCTTCAATCCATTTTTCTTCTTTCACATCTTCTTCAAAATGAATTGGGTCATCAACATGACAATAAAAAGAAAATAAAGAGTTCAGACCGACATTATCATTTACCTCTCTTTGTTCGCAAATCTCACTCATATTTCTTAATCTCGGTCTTCTTGGTGTACTTGGAGTTCCACTTGAACTCAATGGAGTTTTAGTTCCCTGTGGTGTGCTTGAAGAAGCACTTCCTTGATTTCTCAAGGCTGTTTTGTTTCCAGCTTGTGGTGTGGTTTGTTGTGCTTATGGTGGTGGAGGAGGAGCCACCAAGGAAGGATTATTTGTTGTTGTACCTTCCTATTCTTCTTCATGAGACACACATGTCTTCACATTCACCATTTTCTCTAAGCTTCCATCCCAAGCTTCTTCTTTAATAAACTACAAATCTATGCTTATTATTGTTTTCTTGGTGGATGGATTATAGAGTTTGTATGCTTTGGACTCATCACTGTATCCAAAAAAGATACATTTCTCCCCCTTACAGTCCAATTTCTTTCTCAACTGATCCAGAATGTGTGCATAAGCCACACAGTCGAATACTTTCATGTGGGTGACAAATTGCTTTATGCCGCTCCACGCTTCTTCCGGAACTCTGTTCATGACAGCTTTGGTTGGGCATTTATTCAAGATGTATGCTGCACAATTTGCAGCTTCAGCCCAATACGCATTTGGCAAATGTTTTTCTTTCAACATGCTTCTTACCATGTCCATGATGGTCCTATTCTTCCTTTCAACAACACTGTTTTGCTGAGGTGTGTAGCTTGTGGTAAACTCCTTATGTATGTCATTCTCCCTACAGAAATGTAGGAACTCTTTGGAGATGTATTCTCCGCCTCTGTTAGTACTTATCACTTTGATGTAGTGCCCACTCTGCTTCTCAACATGAGCTTTGAAGTGGCAGAACTGTTCAAACAATTCACTCTTCTGTTTTAAGAAATACACCCATGTCTTTCTAGTGTAATCATCTATGAATGTCAAAACATATTTGTTGCCAACTAAATATGGCATTTGCATTGGTCCACACAAATTTGAGTGGACAATTTCTAAGGGTGCCTTTTCCCTTATACTCTTCCCTGCTGGAAAACTTTCTCTGTGTTGTTTGCCCAAGATGTAGCCTTCACAAAGGTTGTTCAGTTTCTCAATCAGTGGTAATCCTTTTACCATTCTCTTTCTATGCAACAAGTTCAGGCCTTTGACATTAAGATGTCCAAATCTCAAGTGCCATAACCAGATTTCATCTTTCACTTCCTCTTGAAAGACTTCTTGTGTTACAGCTACTACATTTCTTCTTTCCTTCAAGTCTACTCTGAGCTTGAGAGGAAACATCCTATTGCTTGTCATCTACACCTCTATAATGACTTTCTTGCTTGGAGGTATGTCCATGATTGTGCACACATCATCTTTAAAAAATACATTGTAGCCTATGTCAATGAGCTGTCCAATGCTTAAAATATTACATTTCAAACTAGGTACATAATATACATTTGGCACAAATTTCTGTTCTCCATTTCTTGCCAGGATACTGACTCTGCCTTTTCCCTTGATAGAGATCTTACTATCAGTTCCTCTTGTTACCTCAGATTTAACATTTTCATCCAGATTGGAAAACATTTCTATGTTTCCAGTCATGTGGTTGCTACAACCTGAGTCTAAGAACCATACATCATCTTGTCTATCTTGTGCTACATTACATGTTAGCAGCACATTACTCTGGTTCTTTTTTTCTTTTGCAAAATTAGCATTCTACCTATTATTCATGTCATTTTTCTTTTTCCTACATTCATTGGCATAGTGCCCATATTTCTTGCAATAATGACACTGGACTTGGGATATATCATACCTTTGTCCATGAGCTTGATGTTGGCTTGAGCCTTCATTCTAGTTTTGATTGTTGCCCCTTCCACTCAAACTTGTAGGGCTATTTCTTCCTCTGTTTTGGCTTCTGCCTCTTCCTCTGTTGTTTGCTTTGCCTTGACCTCTGCTTTGGCCAAAAGACATTTGAGTTTTGAAAGCTTGTTCCAATGAGGAATCTATTCCTTTGTTCAGTCTGTGTTCATGAGACATTAGGGATGCACTCAGCTCATCCACTGTAAATTGTGAGAGATCCTTTGTCTCTTATATTGCCACTATTATGGCATCAAATCTTGAGGGTAGACTTCTCAATATTTTCTCCACTATTCTCCTGTCTTCAAGTGTCTCTCCATGAGACCTTATCTGGGTAACCAACCCAATAACATGAGTGAAGAATGAGTCTATAATTTTAGACTCCTTCATATAGAGAGTTTCAAAATCTCTCCTCAACATTTGCAACTTTGATGTCTTCACCTTCTCCATGCCTTGATAGGCTGTTTTGAGAATATCTCATTCCTCCTTAGACTTTGTTGCTACTGCAATCCTTGGGAAAATACTCTCATGTACATATTGAAAGAGATAGAAGAGGGCTTTGGAGTCCTTCTTCCTATTATATTTTAACAAATCTCTTTCTATTGTTGTCAAAGCAGCTAGTTCTGCTACATCTGCTGGTTCTGGGTAGCCATTCTCAACTAGCTCCCATATGTCCTATGAGGCAAACAATGCTCTGATCGTGATAGCCCAATATTCATGGTTCTTCCCGTTAAACTGTGGAAGTTGGTTATTCGTTAGGCTAGTGCCTGCTACTTCCATTCTTGACTGTGTTAAAAAAAAAAACAAACTCCTTTTGACTTTGTAAATAAACAAAAGCTTTCTCTGCTGGAGAAATCCACTTCAATAAATTTCTTACAGCTTCTGCACTGAAGGGAAATCTCTGCATCGTTCACTGAGTGCCTAGACTAGCTCTGATACCATGTTTGAATTTCTGAAAAATTCCTTAACATATAGAGGAAATAAAATTCCTCAACTCAACACAAAGATTTAATTTAAAAAAAAATGTGGACAGAGATATGCAGAACATAAATTTCATTAATAAAAACTGGATTGTTACAAATGATATCTTTAGAACTGTAGTGTTCTAGATTTACAAAAAAAACTTCTATTGGCTGCTACACACACAGCTCAATCTTTCATTGTTTCACTCACAGCAAAAAAAAAATCTCTCTTTGTCTCTGTCTTTGTTTTCTGCCTTCTGGCTAGAAAAAAATACAATACACAACAACTCACAATTGTGCTTACAACATGTTACATTACACACATATATATTATAAATATTCCATATTTATAATATATATATCAAAACATATTTAACCAAAGTTAAAACAAATGTACCGCGGTAAAATAAAATTAACCCAACGTAAAACATTTAAAACATGATGTGGCAAATTTAAAATAAGTCAAAACATTTAAAATAAACTTTCTCTTTATGCTTTTTAGGGGTTGCTTGGAAGACCTTCACGTGAGTTCTATTCACCCCCCAGAATTACTTGTGGTTGGTAAAAAGGTGGGTCCAGAGGTGAGTGACGTCACCTCCTCCAGGGGTTGTATTCCTCTTTGCTGCTGAAGCTTGGATGCTCCCCCAGAATATTGCTGATGTGAAATGTATTTAATATGGTTGGTGGAGAAGTTAATGCTGGTGGTTGCTGCAGATAACTTTCGTGGTTGCGTGAAGTTCTAAACTGGAGGTTTCCACCGCCATTGCTGTCACTTCCCAAATTCAAATTAGACTTTAATTTTTCTATTGATTGTTGTCTTTCGATCCCATCAGACCTTAAGCTCGTCGTCCTTTTGTTGTCTGTGGGCAGTTGGAATTAATATTCCAAAAAAATAGTATTTGAAAGAACTTATAAAACATCTTAAATCGCTTCGAATTTTTCGACAATTCCCACGATGAAGTCAATTGGGGTCTCTCTGCACAAAACCCATGTTGCGTATTTTTAAAATTCAACACCATTTTCCCGAAAAATGATCCCAGATTTCACTTCCTGGAGATGTCTATGTTCTCCGCTTTCTATTTGCATACAATAAATCATTTTCTGCTAGGGGATTTTGCACATCCTTAAGCTGAGCTGATGCATTTTCAATTGGGTTGTTTGAGTTATAACCAATAATATCTAACATTGAAGCCAAATATTTATTTCCACTTTCATTTTTAGTAGTCACAGGAGTCTTTTCTTTCCTAAACTCTAGACTATTTGTTCCTCCAACCTCTGATTCACTAACACTATGTGAGTCTTCCTCCCATTCAAGGTGCTTCTTGATTTTCACTCTTATGCTTGATACATCTTGAAGAGAGAAGAAATGGTTTACAAGGCAGATTAATGTAGAAGTTTTTTCTTCAACAAACTCCACTATATTCTCCTTCTCATGAAGAAGATCAGTGCAAACATTGACAATATTATGAATAATTGTATCAAACTCTGAATTTTTCCAATGAAAGACACGCATCATATAGCCAAGCATTTCTGAAGAATTCCCATAGAGATGAAATCCACATGCTTCATGAACCATACTATTTGAATGAATTTGATCTGTGAGATTTGACTTGATAAAACCTTCAATAAGAATTAGTATTTTGTGAACAGAAGAAGTCACTTTTGATCGAAGATAGGTAGTTCTTGTTCTATTTGAAGATTAAAATACAACCATTTCGTCTTTATATGAACTCCCATGTGAATGGGATTTGGGTGAATAATTATGTGAGATTATTCCTTGAAAAGTGCCACCATTCAAATCATCAGTGTTATTTATATTTTCTTTTGTTGTAGCAAATTTCTCTTGAACATCGAGACTTTACAATAGAAGCTTTGACCCTCTCCATCACTTCATCCATGTTTTGAGACTTTGCATGGGCTTCAAAAAAAATGCATAAAACCTCATGAAGATTGGAATTATCTGCTTCATTAGTTTATGGCATAATTCCCCACCTCATTATTCCTGGTCCAAATCCAAGAGGAAAAAAATAAGCTACAACATCTGGCTACAACTGGGGACAATGCTTTCCTTGAAAAGCCCTGAGAATAGTAGACCAGTAGCCTATGTTGGGCATGGAGTCAAACCCAAAACTAAAATTGGTCTGAATATGAAATCTCTAAAAATTTCAATCTCCCTAAATCCTCTATCTTCCATGATTTTTATTTTCCTTTTTGTCAACTAAAATAAAACCTCTGAAGAATAAAAACTGGAAAGAGTGGGAGGTATGGAATTGGATCTTTGCACTTGGGTCTAATTTGAAGAAATTAAAGATGAATGATAAATTTTTTCTAATCTAGAGAAATTGGATTCACACCTTTCCAATGTGGGCCAATCAGATTTGTGGATTTCAAATTTGGCACTCAAATCAACAATGCTTGCCTTAATCCAACCTAGATTCTTGGAGGACCCTTGTGAACGATTCAGACTTATAATAGCTTCTTTTTTTAGTGAGATTATTAGAATAACTTCACCTGTGCTTCCTTATAATGATGACATTATGGGGAAAGTTTTCCAGCTAATAAAAGATAATCTTCAAGATCTACATAACATCTTGGGTCTTACCATTGAGAAGAGAATAGAGATATTAGAAAACATGGTTGGGTTATTGGTAACCATGATGACATTTGTAAGATGTTGCAGTCCAGGTTGTTGGCCATTTGGAGGAAGGAAAAATTTGTCTCACTTGATGCTTATGAACTAAGTGAAAGGTTGGTTAAGAAAAATTTAAAACTATTCAGAAGGCAATTGACCAAGAAGGAATTGATGAGGATGCAAATTGGTGGTGAATAACAAGATGCAAGGGATCAAACATGAAACAAAAATGAATTGAGGAAGAATTCATCTGCAAGGAAGGGGCATAACAACTCATGCTCGAGTGATGCCAAGGAGATGACAGAGTAGATCAGGAGGAGATTCCTTTTGACTTTCCAAATGAGGATTCTTCTTCTATAGTTGAGTCCATGGATTTTTACGAGGATGTCTCTAAGGAGCATTTGCAATCATTTGGAGTTGTTGACAACAACCTAGATATGCATCCCTGTGCGATGAAGGAGTATGATGAGAAAAAAATTATCACCATGAGGGAAGAGGATCAGGGAGCATACTTGCGGGATGAGCGATTGATGATTCAACATGGAGAGCACATAGAGGAGGGTGAGTCAGTTAAGGAGGATGATAGGCACAATGTGCACGATGAGTCATTTTTGGAGGGTCAGTTGGAGGCTCATTTTGAGCCCATGATGGAGGAGGATGAGCAACCATATTCTGGACCAACCATTGATGAGGAGTAGACATATGCATAGGCAGTTGGCAGCGATGGAGTAATTTCAGGTGTTGTCCCTCTACAGGAGTACATAGATAGGGCTTGCAACATGGTTTTCCCACTTGTGTCCATTATAGGGAGAGAGGTAGGGTTTTCTAGGTGGATCTTATTGATTGACCAGGTAGAGATGCATGAGTTGAGCATGGTACAACATAATGAACTTGTCCCATATATAGGCACCCATACATCCGATCCTTCCCACACAATGGATTGGCAAGAGACCATGAATTAGTATCCTATTGATGGGGAGTCATTCTTAGTTAGGTTCTTGGTACAACAGGGGCCCTTAGGTGTGAGGGATACTACATGTTTCAATTGGTAGTGGGATGTAGAATGTCAGTTCATCAACGCTCTAGTAGCACAAGCCCAACATCAACATAGTGGGGTTGACCTCAATCGATGCAAAATGTTGGATTAGAGAGAGGCGATGAGTTGGTATTCTATTAGTGGAGCAACATCTACGACTAGAAACAAAGCATAGCCAGAGCATCCTAGCTGTACTATAGAGGAAACTAAAAATGGAGACATTACAAGTCCTCCCTCCCCAAGATTGGTCTTCCTCAAGAAATCCATATATGTGCACCACAGAGGCATTTGCACATTGATACCAAGATCTTATAAAAAACACTAGGTCACATCATGCCTATGTGCTCGACCAAAATGAATGGGTCTCTTGATACCTGGATCCCAAAAAAATTGTTGACTCAATCTGCCATAAATGGCATGACATTTTTTTTAATTAGTCAATTTGATTAAAAAGGAAAAGAAACATAACAACTTTGGAGATAAATATTAACTTTTTATTTGTGTATTCTATTATGAATAATCTAAAATATTAGTGGAAGTTAAACCCCAATTATTTAAAGTAAAATTTTGAAAGCCCTATTCCAAAATACAGTTGTCGTAATTATACATTTTAAACTTGTAATTTTAATATTTTTTTTAATCAAATTTTAAATAAAACTTATTGGAAATGTATTAAAAAAAAACTAAAATCTCTCATTATTAATTTACACTCTCTTAAAATGATTGATGAATAATAATACAAATTTATTAAATAAGTGAAATAAAATAAAATTTGATTTTTTTTATATTAATAATTTATGGTTAATAAATTTTAAATTAATTAAAAAAAATTAATATTATAATATATGAATGTTTTATTAGTTCTTATGGTTAACTTAGTTGTTCAAGTCTTTGTCATTAAATCATGTTTGTTATTGAAAGATTCTTTTGATGAATCACTAATCTTAGGCACAGTGAACCACATTAAAAAATTATATAAATATTTTATTTATTATAAATTTTAAATTAAAATGTTAAAAATAAAAAAAATTAGTAATGAATATGTGGAGAATTTTTAGTTAATTAAAATCATAAAAGGTTAAATAAAAATTTTAATTTTTTTTTTTTATTGATTTTTAAGATTTAATATATCGAGAGGGTGTGTAGCTTAATGATGTTATTTTTGTGATTTTCAATTATATTTTTTTGAATTATTTTGATTTAACTTCAATTAAAAATTTTAAAAATTGTAATTCTATTTTGTTAAATATAAAATTCAAATGGGTTAGTATTTTGAAAAAACTAAATTTATTTTTAAATTTAAAATATAATTAATATATATATATATATATTTTTTTTTTCTAAATTGAGCTAATTCTATTTATGTATAAGTAATAGTACAAAACTGCCTCAGTTCAGCTGCGTTAGCCTGAAGCTGGGCCTGAAAGTCAAGCATGGTTCTGAAAAGATGTTGCCCATATAGGGAAACCAGCTCTTTAAAAACAGTCTCGCCGCCCTTATGAAGGGAAACCGGCGGAATAATTATGATTGTAATGACACAGTAACAAAAAGCAAGCACTATTATAAACGAAAACCAGTGAACTGCTATGTGATGAAGAAAACTAGCATCGTTACAAAAATAAGCAAGATCTAAGACCATACTGCTCCAAGTCATTGCTGAGTCAGCTGGAGGTGACGGGAGAAGGTTGTTCCTCCAGAATTGGGCAGCCATAGTAGTCCTCAGGATCATCCGCATCAGCATCCATAGCACCCTCATCCATAGCGCCTTGAGCCTCCGAAGTTTCCACCTGCAAGGGAGAGAGACCACGGGGGGAATTGGCTGTAGCATCGGGCTTGGCCAGGTCTTCAAGGGGAGTAGCAGCCGAAGAGGAGCGAGGTGCAACAGAGGCAAGGTGGGGGTCAGGAGAGGCGGGAGTGGAGACATTCCAAGAAGGAGAACTGATAGTGGCATCCTCTCGCAGAGTAATCGTGATGTAGGCAGTAATTGAAGGGCGGTTGAAGGTGCCATCAAACCTCAGCTCCGCACGTTGAGTGGTCTGGCGGAAGAAAGGCCTGCTAGCGGGCAGGGGAACATGAGAGGCGGTGTAATGGGGGGCTTCATGCTGAAGGGAGGCAGGCGGCCGACCATAAACAAAATCAAAAGGAATTTCAGAGGCAATTCTGCTGGAAGAGGGGCGCTCCCCAGCTGAGCCACCGCGAGTGCTACCTCTACGAGCTGTCATACGCTGCCTGAGAAGAGGCATGGCAGGCTCGGCGTCGGGAGGCTCTTGAATATGGATAGCAGCAGCAGAGGAGCTGGGATTGAACAGAGGCAGACCACAGAAATGCAGAGCGACAGTCGGGTTAGAAACAGGCTAAGGGGCAACGGTCGCACCAGAACAAAACTTGCTGTTAGAAAAGTGAACACCAGGTAAGACCTCAATACAGCGATATAACGAGCAGCGCCGGCCTGTGACTGTGCGAGCGCTTGGCTCAGCACAGTGGACAGGGCACGCACCGGCCAAGGGCACCATACAGACGCGGAGGGAGGCGAGGAGCTTGTTGAACAGAGAGTCGAGCAGAAAGACAGTGTCCATAATGCGCATACCAGGCGAGACAAAACTATAGAGGCGCCGGCTCGATGGAGCATTGAATGAGGTTGCAGGCGCAATGAAGGCGCAATTAAAATTTCCGTGGAGAGCCATGTGGCCACCACGCGTACCAGTTGTCCCCGTGGGACTAACAATCATCCGCATCCGGAAATTAATATATATATATATTATATTATAGAAATGTATTAATTATAATTAATACAGGGGACTATTATTACTTTACATATAGTTTTTTGTTTCGAGCAATTTGCAATTAGGTGGAGAATTGATACTCGCATCGGAGTTGTGGGAAACATTACCATTTTACGTCTTTTTATTTGGAGTAATTTGCAACTAGCTGAGGAATTGATACTCACATGATAATAACACCGAGTATATTTGAACCATTACCAGCATATGTATATATATTTCTTTTATAATAACAAACTAATAAATAGACTATTTAAGTAATATTTTATATTAGTTTTAAGGTTAATTTAACTGGTTGAAATTTAATTGTTAAAACACTTTATTAATGAGACATCATAGATCTTGGATTTTCTTTGGGTTCGACTTGAAAAAAAATACATATAATTATATTATTTTATTTTGATTCAGTGAAAAACATATTTTATTTATTTATTTATTTTCTTAAATTATGTCCTAAACTAATTAGAGGACGTAGTTTAACTTATAAAAGAAATGATTTTTTTCATAATATCTATTATGATTAATTTAACTATCACTGTAAGTTGTTTAATATGTAAAATTTGAATGTCTTAGAGGGATTTTCAGGATGCTGAATCTATTTATACATTCAAAAATACATTTTAAATAACAAAAAATCATATTTTTCCTTGAATTTGTTTTGTAGAATTCTAATAAAAAAATCTATTTTTTTTATAAATTAAACTACGCTTTAATTAGAAAATTCTAATAAATAAATTTATTTCACTACACCTTAATTAGACAATTATTTCCTACAAAATTAAATATAACTTTATTGCTATTCAAATTGTACATTTTGTTATCATTAGCCAACCAGAAATTACTTACAATCTACAGCCTAACACCACAACCACTCTTAAAAAAATGACGAGCCTTATTTCTTTGGCTATACGTTATTAAATGTAAGCGGTGAGACATATACTGCCCACCCTTAATTTAAATCTAACGATATACAGTATATGTATAACCCAAAAAATAAATTTTACTCCAAAAAGAAATGAGATCGTGACACTGCACGTTACAACAAACAGTAGATGAAGCTCCTGTCAACCGGTCAAAGCCCTTCCTGTGTTTCAAAAAGTCGATAAATGCTCCCATCAGCCATTTAAAAGGGAATCTAACTGTAGTGTCAAGGGTCCCTACTGTCCTGGCTGACCCACATTCACAGCGTTTGACTATCACTACAGGTCCGAAGCACTTAGTTGGCGAAGTCTCATTAAATATATAAATGTTATTTTCAGAGATGTGGTCCAGATTAAATTTTACAGATTCCTTTTCTTAAGTAAAATTATATACTTTAGATTTATAGATGTTTGAAGCCACTCCAAACACAATTTTTTCTATGAAACCCTCCTGCATCCCACCATGTTGCATATTGCCATTGCTGGGATTCATTTGTTCTGTTTCAAATTATCTCCTGTTTTCATTTCCTTAACCCTGTTTTTTCCACCATGCAGGAATTTCACAGGTCTCTGCAGCATAGTTTCACAATACTATTTGTATTTACTCTTCCGGTTGCAGAGAGAACGCCGGCAGGGTAACCAGAGTGGCATTCGCACCAGATTCTCTCGTGTCGCACACGTCCTCCGGGGTGAATCGCTTCCCGAGAGCCATGAATTAAGCTTTCAGCGGCTTTCTATGTTCGCACTGTAATGTAACAGATATTTATATCATTTCGCTAGTTGGAAGGACTGTCTATTTTTCCAATGCTGTGGATGGTGTTGCCAGATATGACTGTAACCTTCACCACGTTGATATGTATGAAAATAGTTTTGTTTGGTAAATCCTAATACATATTTTCTTATATTCACTATGATCCAGAATCTGTTGCAATACTATCTGCTCTTTAGGTGGCATTGTCTAAAGTCCAAATACAGTTATATTTTTCAAGCGTGTTTGAATTTTTTTTTTAATAATGGAAATAAATTCAACATTAAAATCTATTTTTTTCAGTAAGAAAAAAACGCTGTAGTATTATAGTTTATATTCAATAAAAAACAAGTGATTACATCATAAGACATTATACCTAATTTTAGTCCCGAAGAATTCATCAATTGGAAACCCAATCCTCTAAGCATTCTCTAAGCATTTACCATAACAGCCCATGAATAGAAAATCTCATAATGGCCTCCGATTTTACTAGAATTCAATGCCTCACAATACAAGGAATGATCTCTAAGACTGATCTCTAAGACGCCTAAATGAAGAAAAAACGAGATGTCTGATGAAGCAATGCCAAGAACAGAGTCAATGCCAAGAAGCCACCAGCAACCTCGCTTGCAGAAGAAGGCTTGCTTGCACCCAACATCGAAGAAACAAATTAGAAAACAGGCTCGCTTTCAGAAGAAGGTCCCCATCATCTGTCGACTGTTAAGGAATAGGGAGTATCCAAGTGTCGAGGCAAAGGGAACCCCTGTAGAGATGAATATGAAACTCTCCAGAAGGACTGTCCAGTTCTTTCTTCGAAAACTTATCAGCTCTAGTATTCAAATCTCTATAGATGTGTTCAATACTATATGACTGAAATTTCTGTAGAATGTTTCTAATTCTCTGAATCCAACCAAAGCAGCGATGGATTTGCAGATTACAACGATCATTGATCCCATCTATAGTAATCTTCGAGTCTCCGTATATATAGATGTCTGAGAGTTTTAGATTATATGCAATGTACAGACCTCTCCAAAGTGCCATAATTTCAGCCTTGTTGTTTGAGCCAGAGCCTCCGTTCCAGCCTTGTTGTTTGAGCCAGAGCCTCCGTTCCAATAGATTTGATAATGGTTGTTGTTGTGAAGACGAATCCAAGCCTCGCAGCCACATATTCCATTGATGCATGCACCATCGAAAAATAATGCCGGGAGAATGCTCTGATGAGGTGTAATTTGTCCAGAAAGATCTTTTATATCAGAGACGACGCATGAATTTATATTGATCCAAGTCGAGATATCCTTAATGATCAAGGCAGAGTGAGAAGGGGAATCTTCAAAAATGCATCGATTTCTGGCAATCCAGATTTCCCATATAACATAGAAAGGTGTAGTGTTTAATGGATATGCGACTCGAGCCCATGATGTAATAGATTGTATACAATCAGAAGGCTGCCAAGATGAATTGCGAATAACATCTGAGAAATGCATCCAAATCGAAACGCTGAAAGGGCAGGTAAAAAAGAGATGTGATGAGATTTCTTCCTGCAATTGAAAGAAGGGGCATCTTCCAGGACCCATAAAGCCCCGCCTACATAAAACATCCCAAGTCAATATTTTATTTTTCCATAATAGCCAAATAAATAATACAATCTTGTTTGAAATATTTAGGTGCCAGGCAAAGTAGAAGGGAGACAACGTAGGAGAAGGATTTGGCTGAATGAGATTTTCATAAATGTCCTTCACAATTAAGCCCGATCCAGATGTTCTTCCGTTCCAAGTCAGTTGGTCACCATTTCTGTTATACGATAGTCCCAGTCCTTGTAGAAATTTTTTATACTTGTTCCATGCCGGTAAATCAATTCCATATATGCCCATTTTGTTAGCGGATTTCCAAATGGGAGCATCAAGGGATCAGCAGAGGATAAGGTCCGATAAAGTAAATATGCCCGTCTGATGTAATCTGTGTAATAAGTGTTCATCTATCTGATATTGTTTAGAAGATGAAAATATCCTGTCAATCTCAATGAAAATATTACGCCCATTCTCAAATTTCCACGCAAGTCCTTGACTCAGCAAAGGCATGATCTTGCAAAAACTGATCCAAATTGCAGATGCCCAATGCTCCTTGATAAATCCACTGAATAAAAAAGCTTTAATGAGTCTGTATGTATTTGAAGTCTATTTGAAATCTATTGAAATCTATCTTATTAGTCCCTGCCGCCTACGGCATGGCAGGGACTCTTGTAATCGATTTTTAGATTTTCATTAGTGTTGCACAACAACCGAGTTAAAAATGAAACTTATAATCCAAAGTTTTGATTTTATATTTAATAAACAACTTTTTTTAAACCAATAAGAAACCTCTGGCCGCTATTTCAACCACTAGAAATTTTGGAGGTCTTATTTGGCCTCATATCGAGGCCAGATCTCTAGAAACTTAGGGTAAAATCTTCTTTTTTGCATATTTTTTATTGAGATTTCACTCTCGGAAACTAATGCTAGCATTAGTTTGAATGAATTCTTTGTATGTTTCATAAGTTTGAATGAATGCTTTGTATGTTTCATAAGTTTCCATAAACATTAGTATGAGATCGGTATCCTGAGGCATACATCTATAACCAAAGTTCCAGCGTTAATCTCAAACATTTTCCACCGAAAATAAAAAATCATTGTCCACCGCTTATGCTGCCACGGGTTCTGTTACACTGAACAGTTATCCTTATGCTTGCCATCACGCTGTCATTGTGCTTTCTTCCTTGGCCTTTTCATTCAGCGCTTCTTCAACTTGAAGAATAGGCCAGAATTCTTCGTTCTCGCTACAGGTCTCTGCAACACCTACCTCCGGAAGAAACGAAGGACTTCATTCAGTGAGTCCGTGATCGCCCTCTAAACGATCAAAATGAGGTATCTGCTTGACTGCGACACATTCGGAACACTGGTATACTTTGTCTTCGCTCTACATGTATTTATATCTGGAGGTTTACCTGCAATATGAGATGGCTGGAAGTGTGAGCTCTCTTCCGCAGGTGGTTGGAAAATAAAATTCTAAGACTGTGAAATTTATCTCTACGATCATTATTATTGAGGTGAAGTTATTAAATCAAAACTGAATAAAAGTACCCAAATGAAAGCGGCTTGGATGAAGCTTTCAGACGGTCGGATTCGCCTGTGATGCACTTGTCATCGTGATAACAAGTTCGACTCCACATGAAATCCAACTCAGTTTTCTGGACGAGCTATGCATGACTCTGCATGTGAGAATGTTCTCTGTCGATCCTTTGTTTCTATGAACATTATAGAACTTTGTAGTATCAAATATTCATTTAATTGCATATAATCAAACAGCAATTTACTCGAAATCTCACTAAATGTTTTACTTTCAGATTCAATATTGATCTTTAAATGAAATCATACGTCAAATTTTCCAATAAAATTTAACCATTTTTTGCAATCTACAAGACATTCTTCACACGAGAACATTAGCTAAAATAATCCCAGCAACCAAATTTTGAAATCTAAAAGGCATTTCTTACTTTTGATAGTTTCTTAGAAATTTTGGGATGAATTTACCAAATTTTGCAACCCATAAGACAATTTTTTTACATTATATCATTACTGTAAAAAATCAGCGAAGATTTTACCAAATTTAGCAATCTAAAAGGTATTCACTCGCATGATAACTTAAATTTCGCAAGAAAATTACCCGTCAACGGGAAACATTGTTGTACATAGTCGTGGCAGATTTCAAACACAACAAACCCTGGCCTTTTGCTAACTTCCACCGCAACCCCAGCTCCACTGCATATCCTCTATTCAAACCCTGGACCTCTATCCAAACCCTGAATTCAAGGTTACGGAGCTGCCTATTTTAAACCCCGGTCACCACCACTATAGATCTGCCAAAAACAAACGCACTGACATATACATTTACAAACCCTATCCAGCTGAAAAACTACATGAATAAACTCCATACTCATAAAATTGAAGATGTGGGATGTTGTAAAGGCTAAACATCTGACATTAATATACCTCAAATTGCTCAATTCAGCAATTTGCGCGTACGGCCATGAGGTGCCGCAGAAATCGGACTGGCGGCCGGGCAAATCGAGATCTTCAGAACTGGGGGTTTAGACAAATGACAGAGTCAATTACTAATGAGAAAATTGTAGAGAGGTCAGATTGGCCTTGAATCCATCATCGAATGCACACAGAATCGCATTTTCAAGCCAATTCACCCGGATAGCTCAGGAACAAACTCGTGCTTTACCAGCAGGAACCTTTCTTCTTCATAAGGAACACCGTGAAAGACCTCACGGAAATTGAAATCGGTCACAATGCTTGTTGTAGTGATAGGTCGTAAATCCGCCTGACTAGCTACACGCAGCAACAGATCCTCTATCCCTCTTCTTGTTGAATAGCTACATGCACTTCTCGTTGAATAGCTACATGCAGGTGCGCCTCTTGCTGCTCTATATCTCAATTTTGAAATCAATGCTTGTTCGCACAGGTTTTGTTCTACTTGCATAGTGCTGCATATTTGTAGCAAATTGCAAGAAAAATTGGTGAACATCCATTGCCCTGAGCCCAGTTGCAGCGAGCACTTGTGTCCAGAACAAAACCTGTCAATTGATTCTTCCGAAACAAAACCTGGAGGAATGGTGCTTGGCATGGGCTCGAACGCGGGCTCTATATTCAGAAAACCCCTATGTGGCGTGGTTTTAGCGCTCCGCATGCATGCTCGCTCTGTTATGTTATGGAGGAGGTGAGGCACGTTGCCCTCATGCAAGGGCCCACATGGTTATCAGTTTTATATTTTTTAATCACTTTTATTATTTTCATATACTTTATTTCTTATTTCGGTTTGTGTCTTATTTATTGGCTACTTCATTTTTGGTGACAATTGAGAAACTCTTAGACGTTTTTTTCTCGGGCTTAAGCATAATCATTCCATTAGAGAAGCATATTTTTTGTTTCGAATATTTTTACTTTGATGTTATGTTCTTTGTTTTTCAATGTTTTTACCTTTGTGTAATCTCCTTGTTGGGTTTTGCAGATTGAAGTTTTGTACCTCCTCTAATTTACTCTGTGTTAGGGAGTTCACCGGACCTTGCAGTTGGGCCTGTATCAATAGCTTCTCGGCGGTTTGACGTTACAGATAGCCATTGTGGATTGGCACTACTAAACATTAAAAATAAGTTTAGCAAAGTTTTTGTGCTGGGAAATGTCTTCACATCTTTGCCCAGCATTGTAAATCGATGAAGAAGATAGAACTAAGCTGAGACCGACCGTCACGGATCTTCGAATCTTACTATGTATGAAATAAAAAACCAGTCTTGCTGCGTTAATGGCCGATTAGGGTTACTTTGAGACAATTAACCAAGTGTTGGTGGAGATTAGGGTTCCTGTTCGTTTATGATTATATAGAATAATTATGTTCCCTTTCGATTTTCTACGAGGCCCACAACGGATGAAATCAATGAACACTCGGTTAATTTTGTTGATGAAAATCAGTATCATATTTAGGGTATTGATCATATGTTGTAATTTTTTTCTGAAATTTCCATGAATAACCTCTTTTATTTATGAATTTAAGTGGTAGCCTTTTATAAAACACACAAATTATGCTAGAATTTTACGGTTATTAAAGCTGAGGCGAAGGGGAAATTTTCTGATCGGAAAATCTGTTGAATTGGCAGAAAATTTGGGGGTTCTGCTACTATTGCGGGAGAGAGTGGGTGTTGCACTTCTGGCGGTTGCAAATGTGGAGCTAACTATACCTGCGACCCTTGCAATTGCAAATGATTAATAGTATATGCGATAGAGACTGGCTAGTTATGGTTGGATAGGTTGTATGAGGTGTTAAATGGGCAGGTCACCTGGATATAAAATAGAAAGTTGTTGTAATAAGTCATGCCACTGTTCTCTCTGCGTCAGAGGTGCCGGGTATGTAGTCTACAGTTTGAAGATCATATGTTTCCTAATTTCCTGTTGTAACTATGGATGTGGCTGTTTCTTATTTCCGCAGTGATTTAGTGATTTCTTGAAAATTTTAAGCTAAAACTCTGCAACATTGAAAATTGCTTGCATTTTTGAACAAATTCTAGCTTTAAGATAATATGTCTGCCGGAATGTACGATGCGATGGCGGCTTGCGGGATAGGGCTTTACATTTCTCACCTATCTTTTGTTCACATCATCGATATCCAATGTCCTCCCTTGCAAACCATGTTCTTTGAGCACATTTATCTTTCACTCTCGGGAAAACTTGCTCTCCATGTGCAATAACCTGCAACAAATCAATTATTGATTCAGGTCACTTTTTAATGCAGAAAGCACATTCAAAGCATCGCCATAATTCAGCTACTCAATCTAGTCATCCCGGTGAGAAAGGAAAACTGACCTGCAAAAGACGCTGTAAATTTAAATGCATTGTAGGAAATCGCCTATCATCCAATCTCTGCTTCTTCAATAAGTAACCACCTAAAATCATAGGGAATCAAGAATGATGCATGAAGAAACCAACACAATGGAAACACCGCTATTCCTTAAATTCATCCATTAAATGACTTGAATTCTGAATATCCTAAGGCCCTTCAGCCTTGCCTTAAAACATATCAAGACAAAAATCTTTAGTGAAAATTTTCACAATCCAAAATATTTTGTTCATCCTATGCTGAAAAACTTCGTGACAAAACACAATACTTATCTACATTTGCATTCGGCTTTAGTGACAAAAATGACAAGGAACATATATACATGTTAAAATTCTTCATCTAAAAATATGCATGTTGTTCAACACAATCTAAGCTTCAACCCCAGATTGTGCCCTCTCCAACTAGAGCTGATTCATAGAACACATATTGAAAAGCTTTAACACACTTTAGATCTACCTAGAAACCTATTTGTACCCAAACTTATGCTCAATTCTTTTCTTGGAGTGCAAGAGATAAGTAAACATCCATATTCTCAGAAAAGTTAGACCAACCGAAACTACCCTACAATTTACCGGTACTAGGTATCTTCTGATAAATAACGAGTGTAATGTCCATTACTAGATAAGTTGGATTTTTACATGGATGAACTCTTCATAATTCCAACATGTTGTTCTCGAAGAAAACAGCTTTTGCAACAACTAACCCAGTTATTTACGCTTGAGAAAAGCAAGGGATTAAAATAAAAATTTACATTACGAACAGCAGAGGAAACTAGAGGGCAGCTGGAGAGAGAGAGAGAAAGCGAGGATGCCTTGGGGATTACAACATCCGTTGGCCAAACAAGTTGCAAATCCTTCTTGGTCCATAGGTGGAATTTACAATTTTACAGGAAAGATCCAGAATATTCTTGGGATTACAGGCAACCAGGAAATGGAATCATTCTGAAATAAAGAGACTTGAATTGTATTTAAGGAAACCAAAATGGATCAAGGATAATAAAAATTGTTTGAAGGAAAGAGGTGTTTGAAGGAAAGAGGTGAGAAACAATTTTCTGAAACGATTCATTCTGACTTTTGCTACGAGAAGAAACTGTATCATTGTCGCTCTCGCTACCAAACATTAAATTTGAGAATTGTTCATATGAAAAACTAAACTAAAAAATCAGATACTATGAGTTGCCGCCCTATGAGTTGCGACTACAAGGTATAATGTTGTCTTTCACGCGAAGATATTAGTTAAACAAGAGTGGCTGCAAGGCAGCTAGTCCCTGCCTTGAGCCAGGACAAGTGTGAACGACATGGGCTTTCAAGTTACACGGTTACCTTATTTAACTAATATCTTCGCGTGAAAGACAACATTATACCTTGTAGTCGCAACTCATAGGGCGGCAACTCATAGTATCTGTTGATTGTTGTGAAACCTAAAGCTTGTTCAAAATTCCCTACAAGTCAATAATTTCCACTTGATACATGTAACATAGTCTCTCTTAGTATTTGTTGATTGTTGTGAAACCTAAGGCTTGTTCAAAATTCCCTACAAGTCAATAATTTCCACTTATACATGTAACATAGTCGCCCAGCCTTGGTTCTATATCTCAACTGATAGACATGTCTGGTCAACAGGTCTCGTGTATGATAAGTTGGAAGAATAAACAGGAAAATTCTAGGCCTTCCTTTCTGATTTCCATTTTTAAAAGAAGACCTATGGCAGAAAGGTAGGGAACGTGTGCTTCAAGCGAAGTCAATGCCCAACAAATACAGAAACGCAGGTGACGTTCATAGATATTTTTCAACTTTGGCATCAGCGGATCGGTTGCTCTCGAATATGAGGCCTTACCGGCCTCTTGGCTGAAGGATTTTAGCAGAATATCATACCCATTGAATGTGCATGCTGTTGGTGCTGGATGGGTTTGCCTGAATTTTAATTCAGGTACACGTTGTTTGGATTGACGAATTCGGGCAACCAATTTTTTACTTTTATATCTTGTTTGAATTCAACCATTTAAACCCAAATTGTGAAACTCTTACGGTTTTCGTGTACACCCAGTTTGTACTTATATATCTTGTTTGAATTCAACCATTAATACTAAACTTGCGAAAGCTCTGGATTGAATTCCGGGACGCCCAATTCGCATTTGTGTTATATTTTATTGAAATCTGTGACACCCAGTTTGCATTTCTTAGGTTTTTTTTTTTTTTTTTTAAGAAATTGAAATTCAAACACACCCAATAAGGACTTTGGCTTTGAGGAGTCATGATGCCGGTCAGTCTTGAAGAGACCAGCACTGATGCAGACGAAATGGATTCTGAAATGGCCATGGAGTCTCCGATTAGACAGAAACAGAAGTACAACATACATTTCCCTGGTGCAGTGAAGAGGAGTGCATACAGATTTGATGGGCAAGGCAATTTCTTTAATAAGGATTGGGATCTGAGCGAAGGCGAGGGTGGGGAATTTTGTTGGTACCATGTTGAGCTGCCGAGATCTAATCAGAAACTCGCAGTGGCTGCACAATACTTGATTGATGTCCTCTGCCCACCTCTGAAGCTTCACGATATCCTGTCCCTCGTGACCAGTGGGCCCTTCTGTGGGAATGTCGATGGGGCTCTTGTGTTTAGGGTCAATTCCCCAGGCCCCACTGTCAGCAAATTCACCCAGAGGCTTGCCGCCAGGATCAGCGAGAATACTGTGATCACAGTATCTCTGGGCAAGGTGCCAAGGCTGGGATTTTCTCCGACGGGGCAGTCTCTGCTATCTGAGATCCCTAGTGTGGAGGGTCCTCCATCCCATCGCCTTTATGGAGAAAAGGATGAGGAGAGCTCAAAACAAGCCCCAGAGTCCAATGGAATTGTCATCAGAGAGCATGTTCTGGAGTTTCTGTTGACTATGAATCATTCCGAGGAAGCTGATAACCCTGTGCCCACTAGGGTCTCCAATCTCCTTGTGCACATTGTGGACACCCATGTTGATCATCTGCAGGATATAGTAACGAAGCTTGAGATAGAGTTGGATTCCATAGAGCTTGAATTGGATAAAGGTAAGCAACTCTATCATCTATGCTCTCTTTGTCATACTTTCCACACCACCTGTCATTTTTTAGTTTAGTTTTTCATATGAACAATTCTCAAATTTAATGTTTGGTAGCGAGAGTGACAATGATACAGTTTCTTCTCGTAGCAAAAGTCAGAATGAATCGTTTCAGAAAATTGTTTCTCACCTCTTTCCTTCAAACACCTCTTTCCTTCAAACAATTTTTATCCTTGATCCATTTTGGTTTCCTTAAATACAATTCAAGTCTCTTTATTTCAGAATGATTCCATTTCCTGGTTGCCTGTAATCCCAAGAATATTCTGGATCTTTCCTGTAAAATTGTAAATTCCACCTATGGACCAAGAAGGATTTGCAACTTGTTTGGCCAACGGATGTTGTAATCCCCAAGGCATCCTCGCTTTCTCTCTCTCTCTCCAGCTGCCCTCTAGTTTCCTCTGCTGTTCGTAATGTAAATTTTTATTTTAATCCCTTGCTTTTCTCAAGCGTAAATAACTGGGTTAGTTGTTGCAAAAGCTGTTTTCTGCGAAACAGCTACAGTGGGAATTATGAAAGAGTTCATCCATGTAAAAACTAACTTATCTAGTAGTTTTGACACACAGCCCCGTTATTTGATTTGTAAGAGATACTGGTACTGGTAAATTAGGGTGAAGCCCAAGTTGGTCTAACTTTTTCTAGAGGAATATGGATGCTTACTATATCTCTTGTACCTGAAAGAATTACAGATAAGTTTGTGGTACAAATAGGCTTCTAGGTAGGATCTAGTGCTATGTTGAAGTTTTCAATATGTGTTCTATGAATCTGGCTCTAGCTAGAGAGGGCACAATTGGGGTTGAAGCTTAGATGAAGTTGAACAGCAATGCATATTTTTAGATGAAGAATTTTAACATGTATATATGTTCTTTGTCATTTTTGTCACTATGCTGAATGCAAATGTAGATAAGTATTGTGTTTTGTCACGAAGTTTTTCAGCATAGGATGAACAAAATATTTTGGATTGTGAAAATTTTCACTAAAGATTTTTGTCTTGATATGTTTTAAGGCAAGGCTGAAGGGCCTTAGGATATTCAGAATTCAAGTCATTTAATGGATGAATTTAAGGAATAGCGGTGTTTCCATTGTGTTGGTTTCTTCATGCATCATTCTTGATTCCCTGTGATTTTAGGTGGTTACTTATTGAAGAAGCAGAGATTGGATGACAGGCGATTTCCTAAAATGCATTTAAATTTACAGCGTCTTTTGCAGGTCAGTTTTCCTTTCTCACCGGGATGACTAGATTGAGTAGCTGAATTATGGCGATGCTTTGAATGTGCTTTCTGCATTAAAAAGTGACCTGAATCAATAATTGATTTGTTGCAGGTTATTGCACATGGAGAGCAAGTTTTCCCGAGAGTGAAACATAAATGTGCTCAAAGAACATGGTTTGCAAGGGAGGACATTGGATATCGATGATGTGAACAAAAGATAGGAGAGAAATGTAAAGCCCTATCCCGCAAGCCGCCATCGCATCGTACATTCCGGTAGACATATTATCTTAAAGCTAGAATTTGTTCAGAAATGCAAACAATTTTCAATGTTGCAGAGTTTTAGCTTAAAATTTTCAAGAAATCACTAAATCACTGCGGAAATAAGAAACAGCCACATCCATACTTACAACAGGAAATTAGGAAACATATGATCTTCAAACTGTAGACTACATACCCGGCACCTCTGACGCAGAGAGAATAGTGGCATGACTTATTACAACAACTTTCTATTTTATATCCAGGTGACCTGCCCATTTAACACCTCATACAACCTATCCAACCATAACTAGCCAGTCTCTATCGCATATACTATTAATCATTTGCAATTGCAAGGGTCGCAGGTATAGTTAGCTCCACATTTGCAACCGCCAGAAGTGCAACACCCACTCTCTCCCGCAATAGTAGCAGAACCCCCAAATTTTCTGCCAATTCAACAGATTTTCCGATCAGAAAATTTCCCCTTCGCCTCAGCTTTAATAACCGTAAAATTCTAGCATAATTTGTATGGTTCTAGGCAAGGCGTTCACTTAAATCTAGCAAGAAAGAGGTTATTCATGGCAATTTCAGAAAAAATTACAACATATGATCAATACCCTAAATATGATACTCATCAATGAACACCAACTGGAGTGTTCATTGATTTCATCCGCTAGGCCTCAGAGAAAACTGAAAGGGAACATAATTATTCTATATAATCATAAACGAATATAGGAACCCTAATCGACCAATAACACTTGGAAAACAATTGCTTCAAAGTAACTCTAATCGGCCATTAACGCTGGTTTTTTTGCAGATCTGAAGCCTTTATTTCATACGTATAGTAAGATTCGAAGATCTGTGACAGTCGGTCCCAGCTAGTCTAATCTTTCTTCTATCGATTTGCTAGAGCTGCAGCATGTAAGACAGATTGCTGAGCACAAAAACTCTGCTAAACTTATTTTTAATGTTTAGTAGTGCCAATCCACAATGGCTATCTGTAACGTCAAACCGCCGAGAAGCTATTGATACAGGCCCAACTGCAAGGTCCCGTGAACTCCCTAACACGGAGTAAATTAGAGGAGGTACAAAACTACAATCTGCAAAACCCAACAAGGAGATTACACAAAGGTAAAAACATTGAAAAACAAAGAACATAACATCAAAGTAAATATTCAAAAAGGAAAAATATGCTCTAATGGAATTTACTTGCGCTTAAGCCTGAGAAAAAACGTCTAAGAGTTTCTCAAATTGTCACTAAAAATGAAGTAGCCAATAAATAAGACACAAACCGAAATAAGAAATAAAAAGTATATGAAAATAATTAAAGTGATTAAAAAAATAAAATAAAAACCTGGATAACCATGTGGGCCCTTGCATGAGGGCAACGTGCCTCACCTCCTCCATAACATAACAGAGCGAGCATGCATGTTAGGCGCTAAAACCACGCCACCTAGGGGTTTTCTGAATATAGAGCCCGCGTTCGAGCCCATGCCAAGCACCATTCCTCCAGGTTTTGTTTCGGAAGAATCAATTGACAGGTTTTGTTCCGGACACAAGTGCTCGCTGCAACTGGGCTCAGGGCAATGGATGTTCACCAATTTTTCTTGCAATTTGCTACAAATATGCAGCACTATGCAAGTGGAACAAAACCTGTGCGAACAAGCATTGATTTCAAAATTGAGATATAGAGCAGCAAGAGGAGGGTTAGCAGAGGCCCAAGGGAGGGCACAGAGAAGGACGAAGAAACTAAAGAAAGCGAAGAGTTGGATGTGCTCGGTGAAACATTGAAGTTCCTGGAAATGGCCAAGAAAATGCAGCAACAACCAAAATGCCTCAGACAGTTCGTTATTTGTCATCCTAAAAATGTTAGATATGACACTCTTGTATAACAAGAAGAAGATACATGGACATCATAATTAAAAAGGTTTGAATTTTAGTTTATTTTGTACAAAATTATGAAATAAAACTGCAAAGGCAGCATCTGATTGCAGCTCGTGGTTGGGTAGAATATCAAATTGAGTGCAGGGTTCTATATTGGAATAAAGAAACATTCCTTGACCATGTCTCCCTCTTAACCCTGTATAATTAACCCTGTATGAATTTATTTGCATACTGTTATATCATATATGCTCTCTTTTTTTAATATCGGCATAACTATTTCTCTAAATGGAATATAGCTCCTTCAATGTACGTTCTAAGGACCAAGTATGCTCTGCATTGCATTTAGAAAATTGAAACATAGATGTACTTTTACCAGTTTGTGCATATAAGTACACTAGACAAATGCTGATGAAAAAAAATGTACACCTGCTACTGTACAAGTCCTAAACAAGGATAGGGTTATTATCCCGAAAGGGGATGGTTTGAATGGTAGGTTTCTAGCAATATTGAATAACATGTAAAGGAATTAAGGAATTTTCAGAAAGTAGGTCATACTTTAAATAATAAAAAACCAAATTTCAAATTTGTTTACTCATTTTTCCCATAAGCACAACTGTGCAAAATAGTGGCTCTATAATTGCTCCCATAATTAGAACATATTTAAATTTATTATGGCAAGAACCTATATAGCAAGAAATATGTTTAAAATGCCAAGGAAAACTCTGTTATTCAATCAAATATACGGCAGTATACCAACAATAAGCAAGAAAAAATGGGTTTTGTCGTTCATTCTTATATTCTGCAATATGAATACAAAATCTTGCAGATGCTCTAAATCTATATATATTACTGTTATCACACTAGAAAAATTACTACCAAGACTACTAGTGAATGAGTCATGACCCATTGAACATGGTAGATTTCTTAATTTTATATCAAGTGAATATTTGCATTTGCATTAGCTAAAATTTCAAATAAATCTAGTTAGAGAGAGAAAATTTGCAAATACATTGAAATTCTCTGTACAATTTGTTTATTCAACATCAGCTTGCCAATTTATGTATCCGGAAAATGAAAATGAAGTGCCAGGTCTCGATTTGGAATTGCGTCTTTAGGTAAAGAAGTGCACCTTTGCTTTCTGCAAGTCTGCAGGGTCACCACCTATGCTGCAGAGAAAGGTAATTATACTTACATTTGAATTTTGTATGCATATTTCTTGATATTTTCACTAAACCACACAAACTCATCAGCACCAACAAATGTCTTACCATTCTATGTTGTAGGTGATGACAACCGAAGGCTGGATCGGCTCGACCGAGAGGAGCAGGTTCAAAGTCTAGTTCAAAGCCTACTAACTGTATTGTGAGTGGGGAGAAAATCGTACCCACCTCTCTTTGGTTTTCCTAGTTTGATTCCCACCTCGCCTTGATTCGCCTCGTTAAAGACTCGAGCTTGAACCGAACAACCAAACCCCATTGGTGTTGTTGAGACAGTGGAACTGGCTGGAAAATGCCCATAAGAGAGGAAGGATCTCGTTGGAAACCCCATTGGTAATGCTGAGACGGTGGAACTGGCTGGAAAATACCCATAAGAGAGGGAGGAGCTCGCTAGAAAAGAATTCCCATAAGCCAAGGTGCCTGAAGATCCTATGCAGTTTGTTGTTCATGGATTAAGGCGCCACATGTTTTCTATTTTCCGTAAGAGAATAAGTTTCTGTCAATATATATTATATTTTAAGACAGGGATATATAACTCTTTTCCGTAAGAGAACAAGTGTCTGTTGATATATATTATATTTTAAGGCAGGGCCTATAATATGATCCAACATAACACAAACCATATCCTTTTACACTATCGCATTCCGTTTACACTATTGCATATCCTTTCCTTTCCTGGCAGCATTCAGGCTAGCATTTTATACTCGAGATTAATGCTAGCATTAGTCTATCGCTTTTGAAGAAAACTGAAAAACTTCGTACCAATTCAACTTACTCTATGTTTTTATAGGTGCGGCCTCGATATGAGGCCAAATAAGACCTCCAAATCGCTCATTGGCTAAAACAATTTAAAACAATAATTACATGGATTTTAGATGAACATCACTGACAGATAAAAAAATTGGTTTTTAAATATAAATAAATAAAACTTTATAATAAATTGAATGGTTCGATTTGATTTTCGTGCACGAACTAATGCCGGGACCCAAAAACGATTACTATAGTCCCTGCCATGCCGCAGGCGGCAGGGACTAATAAGGTAACGGTGTAACTTGAAAGCCCATGTCGTTCACACTTGTCCTGGCTCAAGGCAGGGACTAGCTGCCTTGCAGCCACTCTTGTTTTTTATCGATAAAAGAAATAAAGCAAATATTTTCTTATCTTTACTATAATCCAGAATCTGTTGCAATACAATTGTTTTTTTTATTCATAGTGTATATCAGATATCATAGTTACTAAGGTAGAGTTTGAATTTGATTTAATATCCGAAAATTTTGTACCAGGCATGTGATTATTCAATATAAAAAATTTTATCAGAAATGTGATTATTCAATATAAGGAATTTTTTGGGTGATTATTTAGAAATGTGATTTGATATAATAGAGGAAATAAGAAATTGATAATCTTATTTTCATAATTAATTTTGAAGGTTAAATTTATATTAATATTATTTATAAGTAAATATATGTAGATAATCTGTTTTAATTTTTTAATATTATTTATAGAATTTAAATAAATCTCATAACTTTAATCAAGCATTAAAGAACTGGGTACGTTACCGATGATCAATAGAAATATATCTTGGTAATCTAATCTAACTCGAACCATCGGATTTAGATAAATCTCACAAGTTTAATCAAGCATTAAGGAGCTGGGTACATTACAGATGATCACTAGAAATATATGAATAAAGGGACAAATCTGAAGGCCGGAGCTCTTTCGTATTGGATAGATTGGATTAAACACTTAAAGAGATCTTTTAATATTATCAATTTTAGTCATGTGTTCAGGGAGAAAAGCATAGAAGTAGATACACTTTCTAAAAAAAGACTAAAAAGGGAGGTTTGGGGAAATGTTTTATGAGCTCTACAACATATCACGCATCAGAGCAGAGGGTAAGGTTAGGTTTTCATTATTTTTTTGGAGCTGTGTGAACTGACTCTCATTGTAATAGAAAGCTGACATTTTTGTAAATTCTATCACCAAGAAAGTAGAACTATAGTATGATCACTGTATTTTTGATGTGTCAAAGTGGAACTAAAAAGACTAACATTAATAATGTAAGAATCAGTGAAAGAGTTTTTTTGTTATGTGCCAGGTACATTATCTTGATAATCTAATCTAACTTGAACCATCGGATCTAGATAAATTCCACAACTGTAATCAAGGATTGGGCAGTTGGATAATGGTATCACTCATGGGATTTGATGGGAAAATTGCTTGTCATCATTAATTTTCTTATTAAACAGCATTAATAAATTTTCTTCTTAAATCACTATTTTGTTAAAATAATTAAAACTAATATAATTATAATTGCAAAAACAATAAAATAAGTCCCACAACCCTAATCCAGCATTGAACATTTGGTAACTTACAGATGATCACGGAAAGTATATCTTGATAATCTAATCTAACGCCAATGGTCAGGTCTAAATAAATCCCAGAACCCTAACCAAACAAGCATTAGTAAACTGAGTACGTTACAGATGAACATTGGAAGTATATCTTGGTGCATTTTATTATATAAATAGAAGTTTATCATCATAGTTTGGATCTGTCAGAATTATTGGACGCTGTTGCAACAGCAACCATGTCCCTGCACAACATTTACATCTCATGAGACATCTTTTTCCTAGTAGAACTTTGTAATTGTGGAGGGACCGATTGTGGCCAAATTCGTTAAAGAGAATCGTTCCAATGGAATGGGAAAAGAAAAGGAATGAATTAAAGCGTACGACCATTATACCCGGAGTCTATATGATAGAACAGCGGCTCTTCTACATGTTCGTTACCTCCATTAATTGCTTCTAAAGGCTGACATTAAGTTATCACGTAGGTGGTCCAAATTCACAATTAGTAAGCCTGGAATTTGACTTTCCACGTAAACATTTTTTTTCCATTACAGATATGTTTTTTTCTCTCACACTTATTTGCCGGGCATATTGAACATGAACATTCATGTACATATTTTAATTGGTCAAGTTTGTTAAGGGAAATGTGATTTGGTTAAGTTAGGAGTAGTTTTTGAGTTTATGGAGGAAAATAAATCAGTTTAAATTTATTTTAACTAAATGTTTATGTTTAGAGGGATTGAATATTTTTTTTAAATTTTTATTCTAAAAATAATTTGCATTTAAAGAGATTTATCCAATTATATTAAAAGAGATTTGCATTTCAAGAAATTTAATCTCTCATCATTTAATTTAATACATCGGAAATTAAGATAATCTGAACTAATTTACATTCAATACCAAATAACTATAAAATATTTATATAAAATCAATTCTCATTAATACATTTCCATTTTTTTAATTGATTTTGTCTTAAATTTACCAGATATTTATAAGAATGGATCAGGGTTCTAAATTTTTTTTGAAGTGTTAAATATATTATTATGTCACTATTTGTGTACTGACATCTATGATTGGTTGTTACATATTAGTTTGTATATACTGTTGAAATTTTTCATTTTTATATAGTTAACAGTATACTTTTGCTGGAAATTTTCGAGTCATATCACTTTGCTGTTGCATCCCCAACTATGGGTTTCGAGGGTGGACGTCACCTTGGCATGTACTATCGACCGAGTTGATCAAATAGTACAGACGATGTACCATAAACAAGGATTTTGTGTACATAAGAGAGTTAAATACCACTTCATGCTTTGAGCACTGGTGTCGTAAAATTGGATTTAAGAGTGTTGGTAGACAATTTATTAAGGGATTATCAATGAGCACATTTCTGAATCGAACTAATATTCTGAAGTTTCGAGTTGTATTTCGTGTTCAAAGGCTTTCCGTTATTTTCTTTGTGTTGTAGCCCTCGTTGAATCTGTAATTCCCGTGTCTGTCCTTGCAACCAGGAGCAGGGGTTTTAGAGGGTGTTAATATAGAGTTCGGGGGAAGCAAATTGCTAGATTCTACCAATGGAAATTTGGCGAGGTTTCGATGTCTCCAGGGCCATGAAATTCACGTTAAATTTGAAAATTTCTAGGTTATCATTTTGCAATATTCTGATAGAATTGTTGATGATGACTCAAGTTAATTCTCGATGATCATGCTCTCTATGTGTTGGGTTTGTTAATTGTGTATATTAATATTGATACACCTTTTAATTTGGATCTGAAACTCATGTTTGATGAGGTTTTTTGAGATCTCCGTGCAAACAAAATCTGGTTAATTCGTGATTTGTTGCGGGGTTTAGTTTCGATGCTTTGAATGTAATCCTGTATAAGTATACCAGCAGAAACTGACCACAACTAAGTCAAAAGTCAACCCATCTTTCCATTTCCACAAATCCGGTCAGCAAGGTCCCAACCTTGACTCCATATCATCTACTTTTAAACATTCGGGGGTTTGGAGTTCTATTGGAATTCAAAATGCAATCTTGTAGGGAATTTTGTTTAATAATCAATATAAAAGCTCCATGTTTTTCTGTAAGATTTACAACGAAATTTTTCAAGAATTTAACTCTCTAAAATTTACAAAGTCATAAGTATACCCATCTTTGCATTTTCAATAGACTTGTCAGCAAGGTGCTGAACCCGACTCCATATCATGGTGTTTTAGATAGTCGGGGGGCGGTCAGAGTTATATTAGCACAAACATCTAGTTGGCAAAGAAAATAACTCCGAGCTTAGTCAGGCGTGACACATAAACACAAGGATGTTTTAATTTTAAAAAATAAAAAATAAGTAAAAAACAACTATTCACACACATCTAATAGAAATTTATTCAAATTGCGATCTTGTAGGGTATTTTTTTTAATAATCAATATAAAAAGTCCATGTTTTCCTATAACATTTACAGCGAATTTTTTCAATATTTTAACTTTCTAAAATTTGACCCATCTTTCCATTTCCACAAGACCCATAAGCAAGGTCTCGAACCCGACTCCATATCATGGTATTTTAAATAGTCAAGTAGTCGAAGTTCTATTGGCATAAATATCTAGCTGGCAAAGAAAATAACCCTGACCTCAGTCGAACCCGACACATAGACATAGGCATGTGTTAATTATTAAAAAAAACTAAAAAATAATTGTTCACATAAAAGTAATAGGAATTTATTCAAAATGCAATCTTGTAGGGGATTTTGTTTAATAATCAACATAAAAACTCCATTTTTACCTATAATGTTTACGACAAAATTTTTCAGCATTTTTAAATTTCTAAAATTTGTGAAGTCGAAGGTCGACCTATCTTTCCATGTCCACAAGACCCGTGAGTAAGGTCCCGACTCCCTCTCTATATCATGGTCTTTTAAATAGCATGGGGGTTGGATTTCTATCGACATAATCATCTAGTTGGCAAATAAAATAAGCCCCACCCCAGTCGAGTCCAATGCATAGACACAATCATATGTTAAATATTGTAAATAAATAAATAAAATCAATTTGTGAAGTTGAAGGTCGACCTATCTTTCCATGTCCACAAGACCCGTGAGTAAGGTCCCGACTCCCTCTCTATATCATGGTATTTTAAATAGCATGGGGGTCGGATTTCTATTGGCATAATCATCTAGTTGGCAAATCAAATAAGCCCCACCTCAATCGATTCCAATGCATAGACACAATCATATGTTAAATATTGTAAATAAATAAATAAAATCATACAAAGTAAAAACTATTACTCAAACTTAGAGGAAACATACAAAGAGACATAGTATATTCAATAAGCACTAGAATAAAAGGGGCATGCTTGCATGTGAAGATATATGAATATTTATAATGGAATTAGAACTATCATGTATGGTTATAAATGTTTCCACATGTATCCCAGTTAAAATATGAGGTTGTATGAAATTGAAAGGTAAAAATTGAACACAACTAATTGAAATTTATTCAAAATGCAATATTGTAGGGAATTTTGTTTAATAATCAATATAAAAACTCCATGTTCTCCTCTAATGTTTATGAGGAAATTGTTCATCATTTTAACTTTCTAAAATTTGCGAAGTCAGAAGTCAGCCCATCTTTCCATTTCCACAAGTTTCGTGGGCAAGCTGTCGATGGTGACTTCATATCATGGTCTTTTAAATAGTAAGGGTGTCAGAGTTCTATTGGCATAAACATTTAGCTAGCGAAGAAAATAAGCTCGACCTCAATCGAGTCCAACGCATAGACAAAAGTATCTGTTAATTATTAAAAAAAAATGTTCACACTCGGTTGCAATGACTTTTAAATCCATTATTTCATGAAAAGTGAAAACTATTAGTCAAATTTAGAGAAATCAATATATTCAACTATTTGTGGTTCATAAAAGTGAAAACTATTAGTCAAATTTAGAGGAATCAAACAAAGAAATAGAGTATATTCAACTATTTGTGGATTGAGGAATCATAAGAAGCAAAGAAGCATGCTTGCATGTGAAAATATACAAATATTTATAGTGTATTTACAAGCATGTCTACTTATAAATGTTAAATGTCCTTGCATGTAGAAAACAAGATAAAATATGAAGTTATATGAAATTGCAAGATAGAAACTTACCATAACTAATAGAAATTTATTAAAAATGTAATATTGTAGCGAATTTTGTTTAATAACCAATATAAAAACTCTATGTTTTCTTATAATATTTATAGGGAAATTTTTCATCATTTTAACTTTCTAAAATTTGTAAAATTAGAAGTCAACACATCTTTCCATTTTCACAAGACCCATGAGCAAGGTACCGACCCTAGCTTCATATAGTAATATTTTCCTACCCTCGCTCCATCTAGTAGTATTTACAACGTTATACACTGACGACATAGGTGGGAGTACTAGTTACCATGGAAGCGTTTGTATCTAAGGAGAAATTTGTTGAAAAGGGATATGAATTAAAATGTTCAATACATCGATTTAATTCTTTTATGTTTGGTTTTCTAGGGATTGATTTTATTTGAAACTATAATTATAATTTTATGTTCGAGTTATTTTGGTACGTTTTGGAAATTATTTATTTAATTAATGTGTGTTTTAATTATTTTGACTAAGTAAAAACAACTTAGTTTAAATTTTATTTGTCTTTTAATTTAATTTTATTGAGATATTTGTAAATTAATTATTTAAAATATGAAATAATTAATTAAATTTAAAATTAATTAAATTTATAGTTATTTCAATTATATATATATTTCAATAATGTTATACCGAAAGAATTTCTACAAATTTAATGTTATATTCTTTATATTATTTACATAATGCTGAAATGCTTTATTATCGAATTATAGAGTAGGTATTGTTTCTATTTTAATTGGATGTTAAAATTCCTTTTTCAACTAGAATTCTTGGACGTCATCCTGATGTGTCTCACTTACATTGAATTTTAAAAATTAAAAATAAAAATAAAAATAAACTTGAAAATTACAATAATGTTATAGTTAATAAGTATATTGTTTTATATTATTTTATTGTACTATATATATATATATTTGTATAGTTAGAAATATTTTATTTTTTTATTAGTGGTTTTTGTAAATCATGATGCATTGATTTATATTCAATGAGGAGAGACTATAAGAAAAACGCAATTGATTTAAGCAAAAAAAATATAGAATCATAGATATCGTTAGTATAAATTATTTTTTCTAATTATTGCCTCCATAATATTTATCTTGGGTCTTTGAAATATATATCTTTACGATTTCATAAAGTGTTGACTATATTAACTGAGAAATAATTGATTATGCATGTGCTTCTTATTTTATAAATATGAGATCCTAATGATTAAGATGTTGTAAACCTCTATGCAAGTTTCAAATTGTTCTAAATTTTAAAGTGATAAATACTTTTATCTATACCAAGGAAATATCCAAAAGTTGATAGGTTTTTCAGAATTTTAAATGAACTTTATTCTTGTCCATCAATTTGGGGTTAAATTAAGCATTATTTATGCCTAGGTGGTAATATAAACTCTTTGAAATTTTTTAAGTTATGAAATAATAGTAATTTTTTTAATGTAGCAATTAACTAAAGGAATTAAAGAACCTTACAATATTTGCTATTGGAAATGGTGGTAATTAATAGCATTTAATATATAGACACTTAAGACAATTATCATTTTTTTCAAATATTTTTCAGTGCTTGCACAGTCACATCTGTGATCAATTGTTATGTATTAGATTTTCTGTACTATAGAAAATTTTCATTTTATGTAGTTAACATTATCAGTTTGCCGGAAATTTTTGGTTGACGTCAACCCGCTGCCGCATCCTTGGTTATGGGTTTTGAGGGTGGACATCATCCTGGCATGTACGATTGACTGGGTTGATCAGATAGTTCAGATGAGGTATCGTAAAAATTCTGTGTACATCTGAGATTTAAATACCAATTGTTTTGAGCTCTGGTGCTCTAAACTTGGATTTAAGAGTGTTGGTAGACAATTTATTAAGGGATTATTAATCAGCGCATTTCTAATCAGTCATAGGTTGTGAATTGAACTAGTCTTTTCCAATTTCAATTTGTATTTTGTGTTCAAAGGATCTACATTATTTTCTTAGCATTGTGGCCCTCACTGAAGTTAGAATTCTTGTGTCTATACCTGCATCCAGAAGAAAAGTTTTCATATGGTGTTAATATAGGGTTTGGGGGAAGCAGATTGCTATATTCTAGCACTAGAAATCTCATGAGTTTCTGATGTCCCCGGGGTCATGAAAATTCATGTCAAATTTGAAAAATGCTAGGTTATGGTTTTGCAATATTCTAAGAGAATTGTTGATGATGGCTCCAGTTAATTTTTCGATTAACATGCTCTCTATGTATTTGGTTTGTTAATTTTGTATATTAATATTGGTACACCTTTTAATTCAGATCTAAAACTCATGTTTGATGAGGGATTTTAACTCTGGTTTAATTTGTGATTTATTGTGGGATCGAGTTTTGATTCATTGAATGTAATCTCGTAGAAGTAGACCAGTAGAAGCAGACTACAACTAAAATAGAATTCAGCCCATCTTTCCATTTCCACAAGTCCTCTAAGCAAGGTCCCGACCCCGACTCTATATCGTCTACTTTTAAAAATTCAAGGGTTCAATTTTCTATTGGAATTCAAAATTAAATCTTGTAGGGAATTTTTTTTAATAATCAATACAAGATATCAATGTTTTTTTGTACCGTTTACCATAATTTTTTTTAGGAATTTAACTCTCTAAAATTTGTGAACTCGGAAGTATACCCATATTTGCATTTATAGAAGACTTGTGAGCAAGGTGTCGACCTCGACTCCATATTGTCATGTTTTAGATAGTCGGGCGGTCAGATTCTACTGGCATACGCATATAGCTAGAAAATAAAATAACTCTGAGCTTAGTCGGGCATGACACATAGACAAAAGGATGTGTTAATTATTAAAAAAATAAAATAAAAATAACAGTTCACACAAAACTAATATAAATTTATTCAAAATGAAATATTGTTGGGGGTTTTGTTTAATAATTAATATAAAAACTCCATGTTTTCCTCTAATGTTTACGATGAATTTTTTCAGCATTTTTAAGTTTTTAAAATTTGTGAAGTCAGAGGTCGGCCCATCTTTCCATGTCCATAAGACCTGTGAGCAAGGTCCTCACACCCTCTCCCTATCATGGTCTTTTAAATAGTCGGGGGGGGGGGGGGGGGTTGGATTTTTGTTGGCATAAACATCTAGCTGGCGAAGAAAATAACCCTGACTCCAGTTGGCCTGACACATAGAAACAAACATTTGTAAATTATTTTAAATAAATAAGAATTTAATGCAAAGTGAAAATATTATAATTTTATTACAATTTTAGACAATTTACTCTAAAATATTAAATTCATTTACATACTTAAAAATACTACACACACACACACACACACACACACACACACACACACACACATATATATATATATAGACACACACACACACACAACCAAATTAATTGAAAATGAATATAAATATTTAAACTCTTTTATACATTTTAACTATTTTATCAATTTATATTTAAAACATACCTTTGTAGTATATTTAACTTTTTTAAAAATGACTGAAAGAACTCATATATTTCACACAAAGGTGTATGCATCAACACACACACACACACACACACACACACACCCAGATTACATTCAGATTACTCTAATATATAGAGTTTCTTAAATCTAACTTATTCCTAAGTTAGAAAGAGAGATTGAGAGAATTTCTCAACCATCACAAACCAACATCTCAAATATAGGATGTAAGAATTAATTCCAACATCTCCTCTTAATTCTTACATTACATATATTTATTGAAATCACCTATAAACACAAAAACACACAATCATTATTTAACTCATTTACAACTTATCTATATAGGCTCCATCAAGTTGCCTCATAACCGTCGTAAAGGTGTAGTCGGCAAGTTGGATTCCCGAGTTCGACTATTGAACTCCTGAATCAAGGACTTCCCAAAGTTAATTATCAGACATCGTCCCAAGTTGTCACATAACCTCATTAGAATACCACTCCACGTCTTCAACGAATGAGGGATCCTTCCCTAGATCTGCAACTGCCATACTATCTAGACAAATATCCACGTTGAGCTTGACCTGTAGCTATTCTAAAAGAGTTTAAGAGGTTCAAATTATTTGTTGAATTCATCATCACTTAAAAAAAAAATATTACAAATTTTCAATACTAAAAGTAATTTAAATACTACACTACATGCAAACACTACTTTTGGTACATGTCTTCTATTCGTAGTTTGAATAGATGCAAAGCTTGCATCGTCTTGAAGCTTGAAAAGACTTAGAGCTTTCATCAAATATTTTCTCATGCCCACCTTTCCTTCATTGCTCCTACAGGATAGGAAGACTTCCTTCTCGTAATCGCAGTGACTTCCTTGCACTCGACAACATCACAACTTGGTCACACAGCAACTATGCATGAAAAAGATCAAATCCTCAAATTTTCTAGTTTCTTTTTCCTGTCATCATCATTGGTTTGATCCCTCATGCTTCCACAAATTCCTCTACATCAAGGCATTTTAAAAAATGGTTAAATGAAATCGTTACATTCGAGAACATGTCGTTAGCAAAGTTTTCATAGCGTCACAACTTTAACTTGCATCTTATTGCTCTGGAATTCAATAAATAACACATCCAAATCCACTGGGAAAACTGGTAGGAATAGTTGGTTCGATATCTCTTTCACACAAGACACCTGTAAAAAATTATGGTCCCTCCCAACAACTGTGACAAATTGGCATCGGGTTCCTGCGACGTTTCTACAGCACTGATGGACATTATGTGAGTTCATTCTATAACAGTGGGACGAGAACATACAGTCATTGTACACAATCCTCAGATGAGAGTATGCCGAAGCACTAACCCATCCCATGCCCATATTTGGAGTCGGTTCTTGGGGCTAGTGAGTCGTTTAAGCAATTTGGGTATTCTGAAATTCAACAAGTTGCAGGATAACACCACTATTAACATTAATAACATAAAACACACCACAAAAGACTATTTTTTCACACCTGCTCAACATATTTCAAATACATAATTTACTATTTCTCTCAGCATTCCCATGAGGGAGGCCCAGGCCCTTACGAGCTCTGATACCATGTTAAAAATTACTAAAAGCACTCATATATTTCACACAAAGGTGTATGTGTCAACACACACACACCCTTATTACATTCAGATTACTCTAATATATAGAGTTTCTGAGATCTAACTTATTTCTAAGTTAGAAAGAGAGGTTGAGAGAACTTCTCAACCATCACAAACCAACATCTCAAATATAGGATGTAAGCATTAATTCCAATAACATTTGGTTTATAATACAATTTACATGAAGATATTTTTTTACATTGTTTGCCGACCATCTCCTGTTTTTTTCCCCAATAATTTTAAATTGTAAAAAACAATTAAATTGTTAAGCTTTTTTAATTTTACTTAAAATTGAGTATGATTACAAAATCCATTAAAGTTTCAATGTCTGTTTTATTTTTTTTTACTAAACTTTATAAGAGTAAAAGAGACTTAGTTTAAAGCTACGTTGATGTGAATTTAAATTTTATTTCACTTTAAATTTTATTTTATTAAGATATTTTGTAAATTAATTATTTGAAATATTAAATAATTAATTATAATTATAGTTATTTCCCCATATATATATATATATATATATATATATATATATATATATATATATATATATATATATATATATATATCACACAACATTTTCATATAAAAGAAATACATATATTAAAATTTCAATAATGTTATGATCTTTACATAATCATAAAATCATTTATTATGGAATTATAGAGTAGGTATTGTTTTTATATATAAGTACATAAAGTATTAAATTAGTATATTAAGTCATTTTATATTTGGTTATTTTAAATTTCATGGATGTTAACATTCCTTATTCAACTAGTATTCTTGGACGTCATCATGATGTGGTCTCACTTATATTGAATTAAAAAAAATAATAAATAATAAATAAATATGAAAAATAATAAATATATTGTCATATATATATATATATATAGCGTTATTAATAATTTTTTTTTACTTATATATTATCATTATTATTATTATTTAATGGTGTATAGTTAGAAACATTTTATTGTATCTACTAGTGGTTTTTGTAAATCATGATGCATTGCTTGATATTCAATGAGGAGAGATTATCAAAACAATGTAATTGATTTAAGAAATAGAAATATAGAATCATAGATATGAATCATTGGTATAAATTATTTTATCTAAGTATTTTATGTAAATAGATGGTCTCCACAATTTTTATCCTTGGTCTTTGAAATATATATTTTTAGGATTCCATAAAGTGATGGATATATTAGCTAAGAAATAATTGATTATGCATGTTCATCTTATTTTATAAATATGATATCCTAACGATTAAGATGTTGTAGACATCTATGCAAGATTGAAATTTCTCTAAACTTTAAAGTGATAAATACTTTTATCTAGACCAGACAATATACAAAAGTTGACAATTTTTTCATAATTTTAAATGAACTTTATTCTTTGGGGTTAAATTACAAGCTATTTATGCCTAGGTCGTAATCTAAAATTTTTGAAAAATTTTAAGTTATGAAATACTATTAATTTTTTTATGTAGCAATTATGCCCATTTTCTTTTCAAAACAAGTGAAAATAAATAAAAGAGAGATGGGATCTAGAATGAATTAAAGAACCTTGTAACCTATGCTATTGGAAATGGTGGTAATTAATAGCGTTTAATGTCTCCATCCTTGTTGCCAAGATTGGTGTGAATGGTTTGGCCCTCTCCATCCTTGTTGCCAAGATTGGGAGGGTTGTCCATAATGATATTGGTTCTAATGCTGCCAATGTTGAGAGTGACTAGTGTTAGTATAGGAATATGGATGTGCATTATAACCAAAAAAATGTGGTGGAAGTTCAGGAGCCATACCTGCACTTACCTAAGGCCAGTTTCTTCGTGCTCCCATAGCATGCAATGATTCATCTTTAGGTTGTCCTCCCTCAAGTACAACTTTCAGCCCAGATATGGAAGGACATTTCTCCATGGCATGGTTCTCTGCACAAATTGCACATTTATTAGTTCCTTTAACATCAAGAGGACATTCCCTTAAAAGATGTTTTTTTCTACATTTTGGACAAAATATAAATAATGACTCTTGTTCCTCTACAATTTTTTTCTGAAACTTCAAAGAGTCTATTTGTTTGCTGACGGTATTCATTATTTCAATTTTCATGTTATCCATGTTATTCTCCAATCCAAAAATCATAGCATAAGTAGATTCAGTTTTCTTATTTCTGTTTCGAATTCCTCTATCAGATCCATATTGGTTCCTTGAGAATTTCCTAGCATCATCAGTAAGTCTACGTAAGAACAAGTTCCTAATGGTACTTAGATCAAATTTATGTTTTGACCTCTGAAGGATATACAAGAATCTATCCAAGTAGTCCTCTAAGGTCTCATCATCATTTTTCACAATAGTAAAGATTTCATCTTGAACATCTCTCGTTTTACAATAATCCTAATATTTTGACAAGAGCACTCTCTTCATCTATTCCCAAGAAGCTATAGCATTTCCCCTAGTCCCATGAACCAACGCAATGCTGCATCCTTGAGAGTTGTGGGAAAGAACTTTAATTTCTTAGTATCAGATGAATAATCATAGCTCCTACACACAATATCAAACTCGAATAGTAAAGAGTCTAGGTCTTCATGTACCTTACCATAGAAATGAGGATATAGGCTGTAATGCCACCTTCCTTCTCCTATTGTGTCACCTTTGTAAATCCTTCAATCCTATCCCAATTCGTTCTTAAGGGGGGATGTTAGGATATTTTGACACATAGGGAATAGGCTCCTTTCATGACACCTTTGTAAATCTTTCAATCCTATCCCAAGTTGTTCTTAAGGGGGGATGTTAGGATATTTCGACACTTAGGAAATAGCTAAGAATAACTTTGTCTAGTGTAGAGTTAGGTAAAGTGTGTTTTTTTACTATGTACATTTGTAACTTATAATTCGATGGTCATGATTTGTAGTGATCCGACGGTTCACTCTCTCCTCGATATTAATGACACTTGATATTCTGACACATAGGAAATAGTTAAGAATAACTTAGTCTAGTGTAGAGTTAGGTAATGTGTTTTTCTTTACTATGTACATTTGTAACTTATAATCCGACGGTCAGGATTTGTAGTGATCCGACGGTTCACTCTCTCCTCAGTATTAACAACACTTGATCCATGTATTTGACCCTATTTGGTCCATTATCTCTATTTAAAGAGCATGGAGCGTCATTTTTCAGGTAACCATTTATGAGAGAAACATATGTAACTTTTCTTTTATACTAATAAATTTCCTAAAGTGGCTGCGTTGGCTCAAGCCATGGACTGTTTCCTTCTTCGAGGGTTTTAACCACGTGATAATACTGGTGTACTGATTTGTGATCTGTTTGTGAGCGGTGACCTATGGTTTTGATCCATGGAACTTACCCTGTAAATTACTACATGTTATAAGAGCTATTTTGAGGGTTGCATTCGTTGTTGATCCAAATCTGAAGCCGGTTTGACTGCATGTGACTTCCGTTTGTAGATGTACTATTTCTGAACATTTTCAAGCCTAGAGAACTGCTCTGTTGTGTCTGGAGCATCTGTTATAGTGAGGAACGTCTTTCGTTTCATTCAAAAAGGTTTCTGGTTGCCCAAGTTATGTTAGTTTAGATTTGGAGGTATAAAGTATCTGTTTTGCAGTTATATTTGATAATAGTTCTGCTTATTTCGGTTCCCTTTGTTTATTTTGGTTTTTTGGTTTTATTTACTTTTTGGATGTATACCCTTTTCTCTGTGTATGCTCTTTTTTCTGTGCTGTGTGCGATCTCAGAAAATCAGAAACAGGAAGAAGAGATTTTTTTTTTTGCTACGTATGCACTTTCCCCACGTCTTTGTGCGATCTTGGGAAATCAAAAATAGTGAAAAAACAGATAGTTGCCAGTAAGGCTAAACGAAAATCTAACATTATGCCATAAGGCTTTCATTTCATTTTTTTTTTCTCGGTTTTTTGTGCAGGAAAAAGCACGCATGCCAAAGTTAGTTTATGAGAATAGAGGTCTTGTGTTCAAGTCTCTTTCTCAAACTATTACATAATCCTCTTACACTCTCACTTGGTGAGAAGTTAGTTTATGAGAATAGAGGTCTTGGGTTCAAATCTCTTTATCAAGCTTCTTTTTGTAAAATTTTTTTGATAAAGGGGCAGGATTTTTTAAAATTTGAACTTCATCATCAAATTTTAAACCGTTCCTGTAACTATTCAACATCTACAACTCATTTTTTCAAAAATGCATAACTTCTTCATCCAGAATCCGTTTTTCGAGCCGTTTTTTTTAATCGGCCTATTTTTTCGAGATATTTCCATTGCATCAGTTAGTTTAAGCTCTTTTCAGCTTTAGTTTAAAAAAAATGGAAAGTGCATGCCTGGTTATTCTTAACAGCACAAATTATTTTCAATGGCTACCTCACATGGTAGATATACTTAGAAGTAAATGGCTTTATAGAATAGCCATAGGACAAGCAACTAAAATTTCTGATGATGATAAAGTCACTAAATGGGAAAATAAACAAGATCAAGCATGAGGGTTGATAGGAATGTCCATTGCTCAAGATCTTCGATTGCATATTCTTGACATTGATACCCCTGAAGAAGCCTTGAAAAAGATCAATAATGTTTTTGGCATTCAAAATCAAATCAGGGCCCACCAACTTGAAAATGAGTTTCTTACTTTGGACCCCAATAATTTCTCCTCTATTGAAGATTTTTTGTCCAAATTCAAGACCCTTAGAATTATTTTAGAAGGTTGTAAGTTCAAAAAGGACGATGGTAGCCTCATCTATTACATTATTGTTAAGCTTGGCCCTGCATTGTATTTGTTTCCGCCTTCCTCTCCACTAGAGAAGCCATCATTTCTTCAGGAACCGCCTACAAGAACCCCTCTTTTGATGCCTTTTGCGATTCTTTGATAAGAGAAAAATAAAAACTACTACACCTTGGTCTTATCTCTTCTGTAAACGCTTCTAAGAAAGCCTTAGTAGCCCAAAAACAACCATATCAAAAGAATCCCAAGAAGCAGTATCCTAAAAAGTATGGCCCAAAACCAAACAAGGGTCCTAAGCAATTTCAGCCGCAAACTAAAAAAGCAACTCACCAAAATGATAAGGCAAATAAAAAAAAGGAAGAAGACAGATAGGCATTGCAAATTTTGTAATCGTGATGACCATATAGAGTCCAAATGTTTTAAGAAGATGGAAGCCTTAGAAGCAGCAATGAAGAAGCACAACATCAATTTGGAGCACTCTTCATCTTCATCTTCAGGAATGGCACTTTCTACTTGTGGTTGTCAAGCATCAATATCTGGTTATGCATTAAATGTATCTTCTTCTTCTCATTCTCATGAGTGACTCATTGATTCTAGAGCTTCTTACCACATGGCCAAAAATAAAGCCATGTTTTCTTCTTTAAATGATTGTAACACCAAACATATTTATGGTGGTGATGATAGATCTCTTAGTGTTGTAGGATCTGGCACCATTCATCTTGATAATGGTTAGATTAATGATGTACTATGTGTTCCTACCTTATCATGCAACCTTATATCTATTTATCAGATAATTCATTCATGTGAAGGTAAAATAGTAGAATTCTCACCTCATGATGTTGTAATCAAGGACCTAAAAGATCATAAACATATTTTATCTACTGGCATTGTTGATGATTCCACAAGGTTTTATAAGTTTGAAAACTTTGGGTCATCATGTCTTCCCTTAGTTTTTGTTGCTCATAATGATGTTGTGACCAAACTTTGGCATGAGCGATTTGATCACTTAAACTATCGCTCTCTTCAAACTCTATGTAATGAAAATATGGTGACAGGTCTTCCTATGGTATCTTGTCGAGATGGTGTTTTCTCTAGGTGTGTACTCGGAAAAGATCATCGGGATAGTTTTGACAAATGTGCCTCTTGGCACGCTTCAGCCCCTTTGCAGCTTGGGCACAGTGATTTATGTGGTCCACTTCATATTGTTTCTTTCTCTTGTAGCAAGTACTTCTTAATTTTCATTGATGATTTTTCCAAATGCACTTGGGTATACTTCTTAAAACTCAGGAGTGAAGTTTTTAACATGTTCTTTTCCTTTAAGGCCTTTGTTGAGAAACAATCTAGACATCAAATTCTTAAGTTAAGATTAGAAAATGGAGGAGAATATGTTAACAAAAAAATTATCAACTTCTGCACTGAGCATGGAATTCATTTGCAACATACCATACCATATACTCCATAACAAAATGTTGTAGCTGAAAGAAAGAATTGCACCTTAAAATAAATGGTTAGTTGTATGCTTCAATCTAAAGGACTTAGTCTCAATTTTTGGGTAGAAGCAATTAACTATGCAAATTAAATAGTAAATCACACTCCTACTAAGGTTTTAAAGAATATAATTGTAGAATAACCTTGGAGCTTAATCAAACCATATCTAAGTCACTTTCGTGTTTTTGGAAGTGATGATTGGGCCCATATTCCAGATGCGAAACATAAAACCTTAGAAACTAAGAGTGAAAAATTCATTTTTGTTGGATATTCTGAAGATGTGAAAGGATATAGACTTCTTCAACCAAAATCCAAAAATATAATCATTAGAAGAGATGTAAAATTTGATGAAAATATATCGGCCTGTGAGCTTAGTTCGGCGGGTGTTCCACCTTTGGCCTACGAGCCTGATTTAGCATATGTGCCACCTCTCTCTCTCTCTCTTCTATTTTTAATATCATTCCTTCTAGTTTAGATGATGACAACGAGGATGAAAATCCTCCTCCACATCTTGAAATTATTCCTTTTACTCCACAACTTCCAAGATGTGTCCTCTCTACACGAGATGCAGCAGGTTCTCTTGCAGGTGACCCTGCAGATCGACGACGTACACGTTCTCAGTTCTAAAGAGCCTCTTCCTTATTGTCTCAAGTTCTAGAAAATCCTGATCCAGAAACCTTTGAAGAAGCTTCTAGGCATCCAGATTGGGATGAAGCTATGAATGAAGAGTATCGTTCCTTATTGGCGAATGATACTCGGGATCTTGTTCCTCTTCCAAAAGGAAGAAAATTTGTCAGATGCAGATGGGTGTACAAAAAAAAGTTTGGACTAGATGGAAAGGTGGATATACATAAGGCTCGTATTGTTGCTAAAGGATTTTCACAAGTTGAAGGCATTGACTATATTGAAACCTTCTCCCCTGTTGCCAAAATGAATTCCATCCACCTTGTTCTTTCCCTTGCTACCTCCTTTAAATGGGAATTCCATCAGATGGATGTTAAATATGCCTTCTTACATGGAGATTTTCATGAAGAAATCTACATGGAACAACCCCCTGGCTTTATCCAAAATGACTCTAGCCTTGTTTGTCACCTTAGGAAATCTCTCTATGGTCTCAAACAAGTTCCTCAAGCTTGGTATGCCAAAATGGATAGATTTCTATTAGATAATGGCTTTTCTAGGTGTCATCGTGACAACACTGTCTACACCAAGAAAGTGGGTAAGTCCTTCACCATCCTTGTTATTTATGTTGATGATCTTATCCTTACTGGTAGTGATCCAAACCATATAAACCATGTGAAGTCTAGCCTCAAAAAGAAGTTTGAAATGACAGACTTAGGACACTTGCATTATTTCCTTGGTCTTCGAGTCTTGCAATCCAAAGAAGGCATTACCCTCTCTCAGTCCAAGTATGTCTATGATCTTCTACACCACTTTCACATGGAAGACTGTAAGACAACCACTTCTCCCTTTCAGTCCGGAGTAAAGCTTTCAGTGACTTGTACTACCCCTGAAGTTGATGCTACCCTATACTATCAACTTGTTGGTAAAATTATGTATCCAACCCATACCTGTCTTGACCTTTCCTTTCTTGTTGGTCTTGTTGCTCGGTTTATGCACCAACCTCATGAAAGTCACTGGAAAGCAGCTAAAAGAATACTTCGATATATTCAAGGTACAATTTAGTTCGGGATTCATTACAATGCAGGGGCATCTCCATTGTTGATTTGTTTCATTGATTTTGATTGGGCTAGTGACCCTGATGATCGAAAGTCTATTGCAGGATATGTATTCACTCTTGGTTAAGGACCTATACTTGGTATTGTAAGAAACAAATTACATCTCTTTTTCTTTGGCCAAAGCAGAGTATCATGGTGTAGTTGAAGCTAGCAAGGAAGCCATGTGGCTTCGTCAGATCCTCTCTGAATTTGGTCTTCATCAGCAGCATCCAACTGCACTTTGGTGTGATAATCAAAGTGTCATTCAGCTATGTAAAGATCCAGTTCAACATCAACATATGAAACACATTGAAATCCACATAAACTTCATTAGAAATCTCATTCATGATCGTGTTCTTGAAGTGCAGTATTGTCCAACCAATGATGAAGCAGTTGATATCTTTATAAAGGCTCATAGATGCGAAGTTTACCAAAATTTGATCCATGCTTGGAGTTCAGGAAAGTTGTCATTAAGGGGGGATGGGATCTAATGCCTCCTTCCTTCTCATATTGTGTCACCTTTGTAAATCCTTCAATTCTATCCCAATTTGTTCTTAAGGGGGGATGTTAGGATATTTCGACACATAGGAAATAGGCTCCTTTTCTGTCACCTTTGTAAATTATTCAATCCTATCCCAAGTTGCTCTTAAGGGGATATGTTAGGATATTCTGATACATAGGAAATAGTTAAGAATAACTTAGTCTTGTGTAGATTTAGGCAAAGTGTGTTTCTTTACTATGTACATTTGTAACTTATAATCTGATGGTCACGATTTGTAGTGATTCGACGATTCACTCTCTCTTTGGTATTAATGACACTTGATCCATGGCTTAACACCCGATTGGTCCATGATATTTATTCAAAGAGCATGGATGGTCATTTCTTCGGTAACCGTTTATGAGAGAAACATATGTAACTTTTCTTTTATATTAATAAATTTCCTAAAGTGGCCGTGTTGGCTCAGGCTGTGGATTGTTTCCCTCTTCAAGGGTTTTAACCACGTGATAATAATGGTGTACTGATTTGTGATCTGTTTGTGAGAAATGACCTTTGGTTTTGATCTATGGAACTTACCCTATAAATTCCTACAGAGGAAGAGCTGATGGTGGTATATTCTTCATTTTCACAGTTACATCTGGATCCACAATTGGGAATCCATAAGTGGATTGTTCCTCATTCACCTGATTTTCACCAAATCCCTCGGCATGGTCCTCATGATCTTCCATTATTGTTCCTCCAATCGAAATACTCTCAATAGGATGGGAAGGCTGACTATGGGTTTTGATAGTCTCCTTCTTCCCCTTCGTGGGCTGTGTCACTCCTGGACTACTATTTCCAGAATCCAAGTGGATATTTCTTGTGTGATGAACCTGGGTTTGTTTGGACTTTCTGCCTACAAAAGAAGGCCCAATAAAAAAATGACAAAACAAGAATTCAATAAAATGATGCAATGAAAAAGTAACTGAACACCTAAAATTCCTTCATTCAATAGAAGCACATAGCAGGAAAAAATAACAATAGACTTACCCCTATTGCAAAAAAGGAAATTTATTAACAATTTAAATCGCCTCCCTGACAACATCGCCAAAAAGTTGGGTGCAGGAATTGCACTTAAGAAAGCTCCTTCAACACTTAATTGTCAACCCGGGGGTTTTGTAAACTTAGAGACAAAGCACAGGTAATGCCATAAGTGGTAGGAAATTTTCCTATTTCTATTTATACTTCTGAATTGAAATATTGTAGAATCAAACAGAAAAAAATTTCAAAGGCAATTGACACCAAAGTAATTCTAGTGATGTAAAAGGATGCATTTGCGAAGCAATCAAATTAAGGAACTTTCACACTACTATAAATAATCTCATCTGTTGAAGTAAAAATCTATGTTTATCCTTAGTATAAGTGGTGGCATCTTAACATGTGGGCCCTTGAAAAGATCTGCCTTCTAAATGATTTTCCTTCTCACACTAAGCGATCGTTCCTGTACTCCTGCAATATGCTTGCACTAGTACAGGTACAAAACTTATGTGAGAAGTATTTTACACTTATAATAAAGACTTATGTATTCATGTAGGGTCTCTAAGCCTCAAGACTTAGAGCACTCTATTCCTATAACAAGACATTGGTTCTTATACCGGAATAGAGCTTCCTACACCAAGTTTTCCAATTTACTTTTGAAAAATAAAAGGGCACGTTAACTATAAAAAGAATTGCAAATGCGAGATGAATTTTGAAATAACTTTCACGTGAAAAAGAATGCTTCAATCAACTAAACCTTGCAATAGAAATCAACTTTTAAGATGAAAGAAATCTTCAAAAGTTAAAGAGGACCTTCTCCAGTCAAAGAGATTTTGCATGTAACCAAATCTAACTCAAAAAGAGTTCCCTGTAATATTTCTGATTACTTTTAATCCTTCTCCTTAAATCATGAGGTTCAGACATAAATTAAGATATTGCAACAACATTCTTCTCCATTTCACAAATTCATTCTTAATCTTCAAGAGTTTAGCTTTTAATATTAGAAATGCTTCCTTCTGATAATAAACAGTTACTTGCAGAAATAGATTAAATCGTATAAAGGAAAAAGAATAAAGCACTTGTTGTAAATAAACTAGCAAACTAGAGTGTAGAATCCTACATGCACTGGTGCAGGAATAATCTATCTACACGATCCAAGCGAAAGAAAACTGGGAAAGAAATTGCAGAAAATAAATCAATTCAATTTCACTTCCACATAACAGATTCATTCACACTTTGACTATTTAACGAAATAAATCAGAATTCTTAAGAAAGAACAAAATTAATATTTAAACCACGCTTGTGAAAATAAACAAATTTAACACACACATTTGAGATAACGAAATAACGAGGGTAAACGAGCTGGGTTGGCTGGTCCCTAGCCAACCAACTCGTTTCCCATTTTAGGAAACGAAACGCTTCAGCACTTTAACAACGCATCAGTGAAAGATTAAATGCAGAGTGAGAAAATCATGGCGCAATTCCTTATATTGATTCTGATCAACAAATATACATTATGAGTTCAAGTCGAACCCAGAACAAGGGCGAAAACGAGATTACAAATTAACCAAAATTTATAGCCGCACTTACTATCGCTAACCTAGTTCTATCTAAGAGCTATATTTTATACAATCCTTCAGCCTATGGCCATAATTGAAAATTACACAGTCGTTCCAAATTGAGCCTTTCGGCTGAACGAAATAACAAACAAAATTACAAAATTAATTCAGCGGTGATAATAAGATGTGAACTAATCGTTGGTTGTAGACCTTATCCTTGACCATATCCCTTACTATTCTCTGCTTAAATTTAGCTTCGGATGACCGCAACCAAACTAGATGACATGGACCAAGATGCCCGCGTGAAGTGATCGAGCTGTTGCGGTGATCATGGAACGGATAGTTGTCGACGGTGCTTGAATCTACCTGCACTAGATCAAGATAATATAATGATTAATACTTTAGCTTATCAAATACTTTAGGAAAGTAAATATAAGTTACAATAAACATTAAAGGTACAAAATATATTTAAAAGGATTAATTGAGCACCTAATAAACCTTAAACATGAAATATGAAGTTTGTGTAGGAATAGATAGTATTCTTGGACTAGTACAAGAGTGAGGAGGTTTATGGAGATAAAACAAAGGTCAATGATTGTGGTTGTGTAATAGGAAGGGGGTAAAAATAGATAATTTTGGCATACCAACATCCTCCCATTCATAAGCTATTATGTGTCCTCACACAACCTTTACCTGCTACAAAAAAATATTCAAAATAGGGAGCCATATTTCAATCATGCACTTGGATACTGATTCCTACTTTCACTACCTTCGTCTTCTTACCTCAGGCTTCCTTAAGTTGTTTGGTCACCTTCTTGAGGTGCTTGTAGCATTTAGAAGCCTGAAACTTCCATACCTTCACTTGATGGTTCTATTTTTTGACTTCTTCTGCCAATTCTATCTTGCCTTGCTTCTGCCAGTTCAACTCCTTCATGACCTGGTTTAATGCCTCCAAGTCATGAACTTGTTGTTCCAGCTCTACTACCCAGTTATTTAGATATAGGGTATAGGTCTTCATGTCTAGCTCATCTGGTGCTAACACCTTTTCTACAATGAATTCAAACCATGTACCATCGTTTCCAAGATCAAAGTTATCTTGGTCATCTAGTGTCTACATCATAATATCACCGAGGGTTTCTGTGCCAGGATCTTCCATGTCATCGAGGGTTTCAGTATCCTCCACGTCCATTGTTACAAGGGCTTCAGTACGCTATGAAACTAATTCATTAGGGGCTTTAGTACCATATACATCCAACTCATGAGGGGCTTCAGTGTTCTGTTCATCAAAATTGTCGAGGGTTTCTATGTGTTGCGCCTCGTCATCTACCTGACCCTCTGCCAGGTCTCTGCTTGTACTCGGTGTCATTATTTTCTTCTTAAACTTATGAAGGAACGCCGACAAGGATATTTCATCCTCCCTCTCTACATTTTCTTAATTCACCACAATATGAGTTGCTTCATCCGCAAGAACCAAGAGGTTGTGATCTCCAAGTGAAGCCTGGGGTGACTCGTTAATCAAAATCGGGGAGCTCAACCAAGCACGACTTGTCCCCGAAGAGGTAGTCCTTTTCTTATTCGAGGTCCCAGTCTCTTTTATGTTTGCTGAGGAAAGATTTTTTTCAACAAACTTCTCTTTTGATTGCACCCATTTTTTCTTGCTCTTTGTCTTGGCAAGGCGCGGGGTCTCTATTTTTCTTTTCTTTCTTGCACTCTTTCCAACCGAATTCCCTGCACTTCTTTCCCAAAATTATTTCAAGAATGCTTCCCAAATAATTTCCTTAGCCTCCATCTCTTTCTTAACCAGGATTAAAATGAGCCTGTGATGGTATAGTTTTTATGCAACCTGGCTCGCATCCCCTTTCTGCACTCCTTTCATCATTTTCTTTAAACTTCAAAGCAGGTAATAAGGGAAATTAATGTGTTTCCCTGATTCAAAATGCATAAATAACCGAATATGGTACACGAAAGTTAATGAATGGTGTCCCCCACAGGTCAGAAACTTATGTAATATGTACGAGAGGTCTCGCCATTTTCCAAGCATGGAGCTGCACGGAAGCCCTTTCTCCTAGTCGAATTTGAGCTTCCGGTCGACCACAAATCGACGCCACCTTTTATTTTCGATCCTCTCATTTTTGAACCATTTTCATATGTGGTTGACAAGAATATAGCTCGCGTTATAGATTCTCCCATGACCTCAAATTATAGTGAACCTACCTTAGCTCGACCTCTCTCAAATTTCTTTACAAATTCTAGAGCAATGGCCATATCAAACCCATCGAATTTCTGCAAAAATGGGAGAAATCCTGATTCTTGCAATATTGCAAGACTATTTCAATATTCTGCGGTCTTCTCTATCTCTTTCAAAGATGATGGTTCATTTCTCACGGGTGCTATATTTTTTTGAATCCACCTCAATTCTCTGTCACGACCTTAGGAAGTTTTCACACTAAGGAGTGCCAAAGGGCTGCCGAGAATTTTATGACGGAGATCTGTCCATCCACCACCTTATTGATCCCATCCATCCAATCATGTTCAATCATTAAAATCATCCCTTCGGGAAGAATGCACACACGTATCAATCCGCTACATGTGGGCAATGATAATTGGAGGAGGCAGAGGTTTTTACGGTGACGGTGTAACGATCATGGATGATCGGATTATGAGGTAAGGCCATTATGAACAAGTGATGGAGGATATTTTCAAAAGGAGGTAAGTGTGGGGTTTCGGGTAGATTTGTACTATCCCACATTTTTCTTTATAATTCACATAAGATGTACTTTGGTACTCATTAAAAATATTAGACCTCAGAACATAAAATATCTTGCACCTAAATGATTTCTCCCTAAGTCAGTAAATGATAAAGCAAAGTGTTAACCAAAATTTAAATAATGTAATGATATGATCTATCACTGTGGTAGTCATTCATCTGTAGAAATAAAACTTAAATTTCCAAGAAGCATTTTTCATCAAGCGCTCCTAAATTGCATTAAACATTTTTGCACTGTGTTTTCACAGTCAGGCAGGTGCTTACACTAATCATGCTTGCACTGAACCTACTTGCACTAAACCAACTTGCACTGCAACGTGCTTGCACTGAACCTGCTTGCACCGATCATGCGCATTCCTGCACAAGGTACTTATGTAGCATCGAAGAAAGAGGGGATAAAAAATTCTGATAGAACACAGTTCTTTGGCTAGACTAAAAAAAATTCCTGAATATATAAGAGAAGTTTTATTCGCCATTATTTGGCGTTTCACGAGCATGCCTTCTGATCTGATTGCATCTGATCCTGCAATCGATCCATGAGGGAACAAAGAAGTGGGAAAATGGGTAACTTTCAGAATGGGAAGGAATATTATAGCAAGGATTGTAAGAATAATACCACCAAGGGGGATAAATGAAAACGGGATGTGAAAAAAAATTCAAGGGGAAAAGAGGGATTTTACAAAATCAGATAAAGATAACTTGTTAGAAGAAAAAGGAGGGTAATTCATTATGGGATTAAGAAAAGAAAAATAGTGGGAATTAAGAAATGGAAAATAGAAGAAGGGAAAAATTTACATTTGAAATATGCCTGTATTGGTGCTAGAAAAATTAAATGCATCAAGAATTTAGCATTGTTTGGATAAAAATATCCATGCTAGCTATCCCAAACTTGGGTAAGGGCTTGGTTACCATTCAAACCTGCATCTTCTTGGCAACAACCAACATATCCAAAAATAAAACAACATTCCCTTTTTATTGAAATTTTTATCTCCCTGCCAGCATGTTGGTTTTTAGGTCGATCCTTCTGCAATTATGTCAGTCAACTGATTTTCGCAATTACAAGATTTTTTATTATTTTTTGTCATTTTTATTTAAAAAAAAATTCTTTTGGAAAAGAAATAATCAAATTTTCAATAGGTTGCAATTGCCACCTGCCATATCCTTTTCAAATTGTTGTTGGACTTGCTGCATAAAATTCCCTTTAGTGAGGGGCTGAAAATATACCTTTAATATGCCCATTCACCAAGAACACTGAATTCCATCCATCAATATTTTTGATTTATACCACTCCATTTTCAAACACTTTGACTACCTCATAAGGTCCCATCCAGTGTGTATGGAATTTACCTTTAAAATATTTAAATCTAGAATCATAATGGAGTACCCAATCACCTGGTTGGAACTGCTTCTTCCGGATAAAATTATCATGCCACTTCTTGCATTGTTGTTGAACCAACATGTTCTGCTGAACAAAATTCCTTCAAAATTCATCCAACTCATTCAACTGTAGAATACGCTGTTGTTGTGCTTTAGAGAAATATAGCCCTAATTGGACTGCAGTCCTGAAAGTTTTGATATGAAACTCTATTGGCAAGAGGACTTGTTTCCCGTACACCATCTCATATGGTGTGTGTCATGTGTTGTTCCTCCAAATGGTTCGGTATGCCCACAAGGGTTTTGGTTATTTGTTAGCCCAATCCTTTCTATGGATATTTACTATCTTTGTGAGGATGGACTCAATCACCTTGTTTGTGGAATCCACCTGACCATTTTCTTTCGAGTGATACGGTGTAGATTTCCTGTGCTGTATTTTATACTTCTCCATCACTCCCTGTACCATATTATAAATAAAATACGGACCATTGTCAAAAAAAATCTCTCCAGGCGCACCAAATCTAGTAAATATTTCAGTAAAGAGAAAATCAAGAACAAAATTTTCAGTATCAAAAGAAACAACTTTAGCTTCTACCCATTTTGTAACGAAATCTGTACAAACCAAAATATGATTTTTATTTAATGATGTTGGATTTATTGGTCCTACAAAATCAATGGCCCATTTTTCAAAAGGTGTAATCATAAGTTGAGGACACAAAGGAATTTCATTGGTTTGATTAGGTTGGCCCACTCACTGAAAGCTATCACAACGCTTGACATATTGTTTTGTATCCTTAAACATGGAGGGCCAAAAATAGCCAGCTTGTAAAACTTTGTATGCAGTCCACTTATTAGTGAAGTGACCTCCACAAGGTTCGTCATGTGTAGATTTTAAGATATCAAACACTTCTTCCTCTCTTACACATCCACGGATAATAAGATCTGGTTCAGTGTAGAAGAGGTCTCCTTGAATCCAAGAGTATGCAACACTTTTCAATATAATATTTCATTTCTCACGAGAAGATAAGTGAGGTGGTGTTTTTTCAGTGACTAAATAGTTAGCTATGTCAGTGAACCATGTAGATTCCATTGACACAACAAAAATATTTTTGTCAGGAAAATCATCATCAATAGGAATAACTTCACCAGGATTATTTAATCGTGAAAGATAATCTGCTACTAAATTAGATTTTCCTGACCTATCGACAACAATAATATTAAATTCCTGTAATAATAATAACCACCTTGTCACTCTACCACTAGTTAATGGTTTATTCATCAAATATTTTATTGCAGAATGATCAGTATGCATAAAAAATTCATACCCTGTAATGTAGTGTTTGAATTTATTAATAGCAAAAATTACAACTAAAATCTATTTCTCAGTAACTGTGTAGTTTAATTCAGCGGGTGACAAGTTTTTACTAATGAAGTAGATAACATAGGATGGTTTGTCTTCTTCTTGTCCTAAAGTTGCACCAATAACAATATCTAAGGCATCAAAGGAAATGTGAAATGGTGGGGACCAGTTTGGTCCTCTCAAAATTTGTGCATGTACTAATTTTTCCTTTAGTGTCTCAAATGACTGTTGGCAAGCTGTGGACCAAGAAAACTCACTATCCTTAGATAAAAGTAAAAAAAGGGGGGTAGCTATCCTAGAAAATTTCTCAATGAACCTCCTATAGTAGCACGCATGTCCTACAAAACCTCTCACTTCCCTTTGAGTTTTGGGTGCAGGGAGACTCATAATAATTTCTATTTTTGCAGGGTCAACCTGGATACCTTTGTTAGGGGTGAGGTGGCCAAGAACTATACCTGATTTTCACGTTAATCTACACTTTTTATCACTCAAAGCAAGATGAGCTTATTGGCAATGAAGAAGCACCATTTCTAGATTTTTAAGGCCATCCTGAAATGAATCACCAAACACAGAGAAGTCATCCATATAGATTTATACACACTCAAGGTCAGCAAAAATGGCCAGGACTACCCTTTGAAAGGTAGCCAGGGCATTACATAGTCCAAAGGGAAGCACTCAGTAAGAAAATTTACCCCATGGACATGTAAAAGTGGTTTTATCTTGATCCTCGGGTGTAATCTGTGTATGGTTATAACCACTAAAGCCATTTAAAAAAGAAAAGTGCTTCTTACCAGTAAGGATATCAAGCACCTGATCGATGAAAGGAAGGGGGAAGTAATCCTTAAGAGTGGCTTTGTTAAATTCTCTATAATCAATGCAAATGCGCCATATCCCATCTTTTTTCGGGACTAACACCAATGGGGAGACCCACTGGCTATCAGAAATAGGATAGATAAAATCAACATCCAAGATTTTTTGCAATTCTTCCTTTAGAACATCTCATAGAGCTCAGTTCATATGCCTTTGGGGTTGTCGGATAGGTTAGGCTCCTTCCTGAATATAGGTATGGTGGGTACAAGTTTCAGGAGGGATGCCTTTCATATCTTTGTAACCCCGTGCAAAGGCATCAATATGGTTTTGCAACAAATTCACAAGCTGCTCTTGATGGGATGAATCCAAATCTGAACTGATATGCAAGGATTTTCCCAGACTAATCTCAATAAGAGTGGTATCAGGCTCAAGAGTACACAGAGGTGTTGCTAGAGATGGTGGTGAGGGAGGTAGAGAGTCATGAATTTCCTAAAAATCTGAACTAAAAATATGACTCAATGACTCAAAATTGGGCATGGTGTCTAGATTGTTTAGAAAGTCCTGAATCTCACCCTTATGTGAGGACTCAACATATTGATGTATCATGGAAACAGACTGAGTCTCCTCGTCACTATTGTATTCTAACCAAAAAGTGTTTCGGAGCTCCTGAATGGATCTAGTGGGTGGATACAAGGTGACCTTCTTCCTAGAATCTCCATGGGAAATATACATGCCACCAGAATGACATCCAATATAAGAATCGGTCATAGCAAGCCATGGTAGTCCCAAGATCAAGGGATGTCATCCCACAGGATTCTTTGGCTGAAGCACAATGAAGTCTGGGGTATTTTCCCAAGAGTCTAATGAAACAACCACATCATCCAACACCCCATCCATCTTGATTTTAGATCTATCTTCCAATTCAAGCATAGTGGGAGTAAGACGAATATGGACCAGTCCAAGTTGATCCATGGTTTTCTTGGTCATAACATTAATGGCCACCCCCAGGTATATAAGTACATTAGAGACAAGGACATCACCTATTTTAACAAAGACAACAGGGTTTCCAGGGTCAGTATATTGCTCCATGTGCATACACCCCGTCTTTAACTTTGCTACTCTACCAACAAATTGAATGTTTGAGGCTCCAATCTTCTCCTTCCTGGCTTCTTGAGACAAATTTCCCTAATTATTTTTGTACATATGGGGATCTCTTTGATAGCTTGGAGAAAAGGTACCTTTATAAAAATATTCCTAAGCTCAGAATCTAAGCTAGACTTAGGAATGGGGTCATTCCTCTCCACAACTAGCCTCTTTGGGTAGGGAGGCTAGTTTGAAGAGGATGGCAAAGGTTATGAAGGTACGGGGATAGGTTGAATGTGTGAAATTTTTCGTAGAATGGTCAGGATTTCCCTCCTCACCTTTCTCTTCAATAATCACCATGGCCTGCTTTTCCTTTTTTGAGGTTAATATCTTCCCCAATATCATTTGGAGATCATTAACTCCAACTGGCATAGACTGATATCTCGATGGAAAAATCAGGTTCATGGAATGGATCATTTGTGCTGATTTTTTATTGAGGTTTGGTATGTCTTGGGTAGGCATTTGAGGATTTCAAAATGGTGAAGGTAAAGGCAATGGTGGAATTGGATGACTCAACTGAGGTAATGATGGTTGTGGCATTGGTTAAGGTGCATATGTAGGTGGTTATGATTGCATAGGTGCAGGATAGGAATGGTGTGAATGGTTTAGCCCTCTCCATCATTTTCCAAGATTGGGAGGATTGTCCATAATGATATTGGTTCCCATGCTGCCAATGTTGAGAGTGAATAGTGTTAGGATAGGAATATGGGTGTGCATTATAACCAAAAAAAAATTGTGGAAGTTCAGGAGCCATACCTGCACTTACCTAAGGCCAGTTTCTTCGTGTTCCCATAGCATGCAATGATTCGGCTTCAGGTTGTCGTCCTTCAAGTACAACTTTCAACCCATATATGGAAGGACATTTCTACGTTGCATGGTTCTCTGCACAAATTTCGCACTTATTAGTTTCTTTAATATCAAGAGGACATTCCCTTAAAAGTTGTTTTTTTTCTACATTTTGGACAAAAAATAGATAATGACTCTTGTTCCTCTACAAGTTTTTGCTGAAACTTCAAAGAGTCTATTTTTTTGTCGACGATATTCATTATTTTAATTTTCAGGTTATCCATTTCATTCTCCAATCCAATAATCATAGCATCAGTAGATTTATTTTTCTTATTTTTACTTCGAATTCCTTTACTGGATCTATATTGGTTCCTTGAGAATTTCCTGCACAAGTCACAGATTTGATCAAAAGGTTTTTGGGAAATATCTCCTTGTCCTAATAAATTCAAATTATTCCTAGCATCATCAGTAAGTCCACGTAAGAACAAGGTCCCAATGGTACTTAGATAAAATTTGTGTTTTGACCTCTAAATGATACATAGGGATCTCTATAAGTAGTCCTCTAAGGTCTCATCATCATTTTTCACAATAGTAAAGATTTCATCTTGAATATCTCTCATTTTACAATATTCCTGATATTTTGACTAGAACACTCCCTTCATCTGTCCCCAAGAAGTTATAGTGTTTCCCCCTAGTCCCATGAACCAACACAATGCTGCTTCCTTGAGAGTTGTGGGAAACAACTTTAATTTCTGAGCATCAGATGAATAATCATAGCTCTTACACAAAATATCAAACTCGAATAGGAAGTATTCTAGGTATTAATGTACCTTACCATAGAAATGAGGAAGAGTTGATGGTGGTATATTCTTCATTTTCATAGTTACATCCGGATCCACAATTGGGAATCCAAAAGTGGATTATTCCTCATTTACCCGATTTTCGCCAGATCCCTTGCATGGTCCTTCTGATCTTCCATTGTTGTTCCTCCAATCGAACTACTCTCAACAGGCTGGGAAGGCTGACTATGGGTTCTGATAGTCTCCTTCTTCCCCTTCGTGGGATGTGTCACTGTTGGACTACTATTGCCAGAATCCAAGTGGACAGTTCCCGTGTAATGAGCCTGGGTTTGTTTGGACTTTCTGCCTGCAAAAGAAGGCCCAATATGAGAATTTTTTTTAGATTTACTAGTATTTCCTCAGCCCTTAGTGGGCTTTAGACCCCTGCCTCTTTTAGGCATTTATTTCAAAAAAATGACAAAACAAGAATTCAATAAAATGTTGCAATGAAAAATTAACTCAACACCAAAAAATTCCTTCAATAAATAGAAGCACACTGTAGGAAAAAATAACAGTGGACTTACCCCTATTGCAAAAAATAGAAAATTCTTACCAATTCAAATCACCTCCCCAGCAACGGCGCCAAAATGTTGAGTGCAGGAATTGCACATAAGCAAGATCCTTCAACACTCAATTCTCAACCCAGGGTTTTTGTAAACTCAGAGATGAAGCACAGGTAATTCCAGAAGTGGTAGGAACTTTTCCTATTTATATTTCTACGTCTAAATTGAAATATTGCAAAATCAAACAAAAAACAATCTCAAAGGCAATTGACACCAAAGTAATTCTAGTGCTGGAATGTAAAGAATGCATTTGTGAAAAAATCAAATAAAGGAACTTTCACACTGCTATAAATAATCTCAACTACTAAAGTAAAATTCTATGTTTACCCTCAGTATAAGTGGTGGCAGCTTAACAAGTGGGCCCTTGAAAATATCTGCCTTCTAAATGATTTTCCTTCTCACACTAAGCGGTCGTACTTGTACTCCTGCAATCTGCTTGCACTAGTACAAGTACAAAATTTATGTGAGAAGTATATTTTACACTTATACTGAAGACTTATGTCTTCATTTAGGGGCTCTAAGCCTCAAGGCTTGGAGCACTCTCTTCCTATAACAAGACACTGGTTCTTGTACCATAACAGAGCTTCCTACACCAATTTTTCCAATTTACTTTCGACAAAATAAAAGGGTGCATTAACTATAAAAATAATTGCAAATGCAAGAAAAATTCTGAAATAACTTGCACACGAAAAAGAATGCCTATATCAACTGAACCTTGCAATAGAAATAAAATTTTAAGATGAAAAAAATCTACAAAAGTTAAACCAGACCTTCTTCAGTCAAAGAGATTTTTCATGCGACCAAATCTAACTAAAAAATGGTTCCCTGTAATATTTCTGATTACTTTCAATCCTTCTCCTTAAATCGTGAGGTGTAGACATAAATTAAGATATTGCGACAATGATCTTTTCCATTTCATGAAGTCATTCTTAATCTTCAAGAATTTAGATTTTAATATTAGAAATGATTCCTTCTGATAATAAACGCTTACTTGTAGAAATAGATTAAATCGTATAAAGGAAAAGGAATAAAACACATGTTGTAAATAAACTAGCAAAGTAGAGTGCAAAATCCTACATGCACTAGTGCAGGAATAATTTATCTGCACGATCCAAGCGAAAGCAAACTAGGAAAGAAATTGCAGAAAATAAATTAATTCAATTTGATTTCCACACAACGGATCCGTTCACACTTTGATTTTTTAACGAAATAAGTCAGAATCTTAAGCCTCAACGAAACTAATATTTAGACCACGCTTCTTCAAATAAACAAATTTAACGCACACCTTTAAGATAACGAAAGCACGAGGGTAAAAGAGCTGGGTTGGTTGGGCCCTAGCCAACCAGATCGTTTCTCATTTTAGGAAATGAAACTCTTGTGCACTTTAACAATGCATCAATGAAAGATTAAACGCAAAGTGAGAAAATCATGGAGTATCGCCTTGTATTAATTCTAATCAACAAATATACATTATGAGTTCAAGTCCAACCCAGAACAAGGGTGACAACAAGATTACAAATTAACCAAAATTTACAGTCGCACTTGCTATTGCTAACCTAGTTTTATCTAAGAGCTATATTTTATACAACCCTTTGGACTATGGCTATAATTGAAAATTACATAGTCGTTCCAAATCGAGCATTTCGACTGAAAGAAATAACAAACAAAATTACAAAATTAAGCGAGCGGCTATAATAAGATGCAAACAAATCATTGGCCGTAGACATTATCCTCGGCCATATCCCTAACTATCCTCCGCTTAAATTTAACTTCAGCTGACTGCAACAGAACTTGATGACATGGACCAATATGCCCGCGTGAAGTGATCGAGCTGTTGTGGAGATCACAGAACAGATAGTTGTCGGCGGTGCAGGAATCTACCTGCACTAGATCAAGCTAATATAATGATTAATACTTTAGCTTATCAAATACTTTAGGAAAGTAAATATAAGTTACAATAAATATTAAATGCATGAAATCTATTTGAAATTATTAATCAAGCACCTAATAAACCTTAAAACATGAAATATGAAATTTGTGTAGGAATAGACAATATTCTTGGACTAGTGCAGGAATGAGGAGGTTTATGGAGATAAAAAAGAGGTTAATGATTGTGGTTTTGTAATAGGAAGGGGGTAAAAATAGAGCATTTCAGCATACCAACACACTTAAAGACAATTATAAGTTTTTTCAAATATTTTTAGATACTTACATTTGAATTTTTGGTCAATCGATGTTCGATGTGATTGGAAGTATAATGTCTAATATGTTTACATTTGAACATCTTCGACTAGTCGAATTAGTTTTTAGAGCACTTTTTCGTGGTATTATTTATTGTAGTTGATACTAAAGAGCCTTTCAAGAGAGGAATTATTTAGATTTTTAAATAATTCTTTGACTTCATGATATACTGGGTCTAGGTGATGTCTACTAGTTTGGTGGATTCTGTTAAAAAGCAGCGTTATGAAATTGTGAATAATTTTGACTCATGGAATGTGTAGTTTTTCAATTATAAAAATCGCTACAATACATCATATAAGAGGAACAAATCGATAATCAAAAATTGGATTCTATAAAAAAACTAGAGAAGAAGAAAAACGATGAGCGCTTTAAATGCAATTTCTGTTGCAGGTGGTTTAGTTGCAACTTAAATAGGTGAAAATGTTGGTGTTGTTGCATGCACTATCTTTGTTCATATCCATAGAACATTGAATGAGTGTCAAAGGCCAACATGAAACAATTTTTTTTGTGCGATTTAAATGATATTTTTTTGTATTCACTAGGCCTCATGTGAGAAATAATTTTCACAAATTATAATGCTAAAATCAACAAATATTACATGCACCTCTAAATCTCATAGTCGTTTCTCTTGTCTATGTCCACTTGGAATCTTTATTCCAAGATGAGTTTCTATAGAAGCTTAAATTATTGATATTTTAGTCAATTTTGGTGGAATATCTTTTTCTCAAATTAACACATTTACTAAATTACATATGCAATTTAATGTGGTTATATCCCTATGATTACATTTGAGTGATGGTTTTTATTTTCAATTTATTTAGTTATGTGTGACTATAATATTATTTGTTATTTATGACATAGTATATATTTATTTCAATGGATAGAAAATAGTATAATACAAAGCCACATTTTCCACCTTTGGTCGATGATATTTGCACAGAATAAATTAAAAAATAAATAAATAAATTACTCCACTAACATTGAATCCAGTGTTACTTTGTCGTTGTACACAAGACATGTGTACCTTGCATAAATTTATGGTTGCATTGCCATAAATGCTACTATTAATAATTCAAGTAATGCTACTTTTCAAACCACTATGGTTCTCATGTTCTCTCATTCTATGTTAATATCTTAATGATCGGTCACCAATCACAAATACAAATGAACTATTTATAAGAAATGCATCAAGGAAAAGTATATAGAACTCATGTGATTGATTTTATTGTATCATAAATCATAAAGAGAAAATTTACATAAAACAATTCTAAAATCATATATATAGCAAAAATACTAGAAATTTTATGACAAAAATTTCTGTTAGCCACCTATGAATTTTTTGACAAGCAAACATGTGGCTAAAATGTTTTTGAGCCTTCAAGAAATACATTTCCTCTGAAAACATATCTTTCTTGAAGCCTCTGTGTGCCCTTTTCCTTTGAAAAATCTTCACTGTTGTTTCCATCAAAAAACCCTCACTGTCTGTGAAAAAATTATGCTCAGAAAGCCTCCATCTTCTTCCTTTTTATCCCTGAAAATTCCCCATTTTAACCCCTTTTTTTCCCTTCTCAAAATTTCCCCTTTAACCCTCAAAATCCCTTCCATAGTCATCTAATTCATCAAATTCCCCTTTTAAAACCATGTGAACCCCCTCATGTGATGAAAAAGCCCCTTTATTCCTCTACCAGAACCCACTGTTAGCCTTAAAAACTAAGTTTTTAGGCCTAGAAACCCCTTTTTACATTATATCAGGTCTTAGCCGTCGAAGGCTTATATGTTGTAGCACTTCTCCTCATGCAACCACGACCTGCGACCGGGTGCTTAGAAAAGGCTAACTTCCACCGAAAAAACCCGAATTTAAAAAAAAAAGGCTTATAAAACATTTTTCCACCCTATTGGAGAGTTAAGCCCCTGAGGGCTTATGTGGTCTAGCTCCCCTCCCATGCGACCTAAAGCCCAGTGAAAAAGCGCCTAATAAAACCAAAAACCTGAAGCAGAGTTCCCTTTACCTTTTTTTCATCATCCTCCAATGTATGGTTTTGAATTAATGAGAGTCGTCGAACTTTACAGATCGACGGTGGTCGGGCATCTTACTGCATACCTTTCTCCTCCTTTCAAAGGACACTGCGCCTCATCATAGAATCACGGCCATCCATTGTGTAGATCCTACGACTATGATGAAGCTAGGCCCCCACCTGATCCCCTGCCTTGCATTTCCTGTGTCACCCCAAGATCAAATCACAACCACTCGATTGCAAAATATCTACGGTCCACAACAAACCCGCCTTTGACTTTGTCCCACTGTACCGACCGCACATCTTCCCATATCACGCACCATCCTGCACCGTCAGATCTCTCAGTCCCACATCCAATGGCTGAGGTGAATTTCACGTATTTTCTGCGTCCGACAGTTAACACTCCAAATTTGCGCAATAAAAATGGTTTTGAGGAGGACACGTGTCAGGCGGCAAGCTATATCGCGTTTTTTTGGGAAAATTTCAAAACCACTCTTTTGCTGCGCAAAAACAGTTGTTTTCTCCGAAAAAACACTTGCCCCTTTTTCTGCTCCCAAAATCCCATCTGGAGATCTCGACCATTGATCTGACCCCGATCAATGGCCCACACTGCATCGCGTTCCCATTAATGTTTTTCATCAGATTTCCGCAGAGTTTCATCAGAGTAATCTACACCGTTGATCTCCTCCTGAGATCTAATGGTCCGCATTCAAAATCGCCCTCCGCATGCCAGTCCCACCATTCCAAGCCCGATTTCACTGCATTTTCATACTTTTCCCTTTGTATTTCGCCAAAGGTCAAAACTTTATGTTTTACATTAAAATCCATTTCCTCCGCCCAACATTAGAACTTTGGTGTTATAACATTAAAGTTTATTTCTTTGCCAAACCTTCCAAAATAAATCCCACCGGTGAAATCTGACCATCTATTACCACCACCAGATCTAATCGGACGGTCCAGAAGCATTTTTCATCAAACCTTCATCTGATCATGTTTCCACCATTACACAGCTATTTCCACCGTTTTTTCCACTGCAACCACTACTGCGTCTCCATTTTTCACAGGCCTCCACAACATCCAACCTCCACTCCCATGGATTTTCTTAACGATTTTATTGGTTTTGTAGGTGTTAAAGGTTTGCAGTTGTGCTCTGTCTCATTAGTCACAGAAAAACTTGTACAGTGGCACAGAATTCCTTTTTCAGAGCCAGAGATTGCAAAGTGAACGCCTGGGAGGGTTTTTGAACGAAATATTTCATCGAAGGACCAATGTTTAACTCTGTGAAACCTCCAGCACCATTAAGACTCCATTTCCATAGACAGAGACAGTCAATGAAGCGGCAAAGAGTATCAGTGAAGGATCAAAGAGGTGTAATGCCCATTATTGAAGATTTTAAGATTTAATTCAATGTTTAAAGGGCGAGTGTACCAAATTGAAGACCTTATGATTAACACAGAAGGCCTAATGAGGCTTAAAGCACAAAAAAAAATCTTACCAGTGTTTCACATCAGCAAAAGGTTCTTTCCCAAGAAAAGATGAAGTTCCCATAATGTTTTTACTCTCCATCAATGTTTCCGAGAAGATTTCCACCCTGACAGAAATTCCTAATATTGCTAGAGAATTTGTTACACAACATGGCAGACCTGAAGTCATTTATCTACTTTTTCTTGTCCCAGAATACCACATAGTACTACAGCCAAAAATTACATCAAAGAACATACCTATGAAGTTACTATCAGTCTGTCGAAGACCACTCTTTCTTCCAAAGAGTACTGAAAGTCAATGAAGGGATATTGAGACAGAATGGGCCTTGAGCTCTATTCTTCATCTATTTTAATGTTTCAATTAAAGTTCCATCTACCTCCTCTGCCTCTATTTAGCTATAAACTCATGAAAAAACACATTGTAAAGCTTGTTGATAGGATATCTATGAATTGTAAGCTGTTTCTCTTGAGATAGAGTTCTGTGTGTAAAGTTGTAAAGTAGGCTGAGGAGATGAATTCATACTGAATATCAAGCTATTGGACGATGTTTTATATGAATGGTGTTGCTCTTTAATATGACAAGAAATTTATTTGGATCCTGATTTAAAGCAGCGGTGATGTGTTCTATCTTTGTCTCTGTTTTCCTTCTGTAATTCATCATATTTCACTTCTCTGATAAGAATCAGTAATCTGGTTTAGGATATACCCCTGCATGGTACCCTAATGCCTCCTGCTCTTCTTATATTTGATGTTTTCTACTAATTGTTCAATATGAGAACATATTCAAGATAGTTTAGCTAGTATAGTAGTTGGTTTTTACTGCTTACTAATGCATGAATTCAGGATCTGTTCTTAGATGTTCTTGTTTGGTTTTAATTGAAATAATTGGGATATTGGGAGATTAGAGTTGATTCTATCTCACTAAGGTCCTTTTCTAACTATTAAACCTTTCTAAGCTCCCTTAAGTTGAATGTCAAAGCATTGAAATTTCAAAGCCTTTCTCTAATCTCAGGCTTCACCTTTGTGTTAAATCTTTAATGTTTTCCTATTGTCTGAAGAGTTAGCCTCTTTAGGAATTTGGTCATAGGTGTTTAAGGCATGCCCTATCCCTAGATCTGCTTCCTGAAGTGGTCACCTTGGAGGTTTTCTTGTCATTCACCTTCATACCTTATCATTTCATCCCATACTACCATCTTTATAGATCCTCTGTCTTAGATGACTAGCCCATATGAAAGCCTTGGATATTGAATATAAAGTAAACCCTTTTATGACTCCATTGCCCAATGGCCCTGAGTTTTCTCTGAATTTTCTCCCATTGCCCAAAATCCTCTTTACTCTTTATCTTATATTGAACCCTTCCTTCCTGTTTCCCAACAACCACAAAAACAAACAAAGAAAAACAACAACCCTTGTGCCATACAACTAGCCTAATGCCTCAAAACTGAACCTTAAAGATACATATTTCTTTACCATTAAAGAGAGATCCCTCTCTAGACCCAGGAGGGCTAGATCCCGAGGTCCTAAAGTGGTTTGATGTTGTCTTGTCTTTTGGTATTGCCAAACTTGCCAAAACACAAGAACCCCAACATAATGGCGACTCCACTGGGGTTTGAGTGCATTTCATCTTGAGCACCCTTAGGCACTCAAAAGACCCAAAATATCTGGTCAGACTTGTATTTTAATTGTTGATTGTGGAAAACAGCCTGCTTCAAACATTCAATTTCATCCACTCGGCGACTCCACACTCCATAAGACCAAATGAATCCACTGGTAGAAGACCCTGAAATGGTTGAGAAGATGCAGTGACCTCTTTGTACAAACATGGATCCAAGTATGGACCAAGAAGCAAAGATAAATGCTTTAGAGGATAAACTTATAAGACTGGTGAACAGATTTAGTGAAGTAGTAATGAAGTTGTATGAGGCTAATTTAAATACAAATGTTGATTATTTAGAGCAGCCCATGCTTCTTCCAGAGCAAGAACAAACTCAAGATCTTGACAATGAGAAAGACATGTATGATGCTCAAGAATCTATAAAATATGAAGAGGAAGGTGATCAATAAATTCCTGATTGTCTACCTATGTCTTGCACTATGATGATAAGAGAATATCATGACCTAATGGAAAAGGCTAATAGGGAATGCTGCCTTGAAGAAACAAGAAACCACTTAGAAGATACAGAATCTGAGGTAGAAGAAGAACCAGCACACATAGAGGCTTCCCCTCTAGATGATAACTTATCTCAGATTTCACAAGAAGAGTGGTATCTTGATCATACAGAAGAAACAACTCATGAGCCTTGTTTCCTAACTGAATATCATGATGATCATGAGAAGTTGTTTGAAGCAGAAAGAGATCATGAAACATTAGAGAATCCTCGAGTCTTCCCTGCTAGCACAAATGAAGATTTACTAGAAGAGGCTCAAGAAGACATCCAACCTCCAAATCAGCCAATGCAAGAAACATAGAGTTGTTGCACTTCTGGTCAAAGGAACACAAGAACATCTTCCCCTTTGACAGAAGAAGAGATAGATCATATCATCAACAGACAGCCTACCTCTGAAGTATTTTATAGAACACACACTCTTTCCCATTCATCTACTGAGCCCAATTGCACAGATCCAGAAAGCTCCCTTGTAAATTAGAATGAAGAAAGGCTTGCTGATAATCCAGTGTGTTTGATTGGTGGCATTACTTATTTTGATGACTTTCCTAGTTTTGATTTTTCTGATGATGATGTTTCCCAATTAGAGGATGATTTTGTAGAACCATCATTAACAGATTTGTGGGAGGAAAATCAGTTCCCTTAGCTTCAAGGAAGTAATGAGCCAAGTCAGGCAATTTATGATACTGACGGGGAAAGTTATGAAAGCATAATAGCAGATGAAGATTCATTGAATCTTCATTCTACTTTACCTCAGCTCATCAGTGACATTTTTCATGTGATTGGAAGTCAGCAGCCTTTCCTTTCAGGGGATGAAGAAGAAAACAAGGAAGAGATTTTTGAGCAGTCTGAAAATAAGGAGCCTTCTCTTGAAAAAGAGGAAGCAATGGAACAAATCCCTGCTCAATAATACCTAGATCTTTTTACAGAGCTCAGCCCACCAGATTAGAATATCTCATAGCTACAAGAGGACAAAGCTACAGCATATGATGAGTCCTCCAGTTCAGAATATGATGGAGATGAGGGAGATTTTCTTTCTCAAAAGAGTCTTATTCTTGATCCAGTGGAAGAGGAAGCAGTCCTGGTTGAAAACCACTTGTATAATATTCACAACTAGGTATCATTTCATGATCCTTATACCCATTTCCTGCAAACATTTGAAGAAGGATCAAAGGTCATCATGAGAAACTTGTTGCAGACAACAAGGAATATTTTTAAAGCTGCTATTAAAAAACAAAGAGAATGGAAGTGGCCCTACCTATCTAGCATGCTCAAATAATTGAGCAGAAAAGACCAGCCATGGGATCATCTGATTGACTGGATGTATTGGAAAAGAAGGTTTATAAGTTAGACATGTAAATATGCCAAGTTAGAGTAGGGTAGGTAGGAAATCTCAATAAAGCTCAACCTATGAGCATTTAACTAGTTGTTTTTAATTCCTACAAAGTTTCAGTCCATGAGCAAGTTTTGTCTTTATGCCATGGCCTACAGCAAGCCAGACAGTCTAATCGTGGCTTGACTGTTTTTAAATTTCTGTTTTAGAATGTAGAGAATGAAATCTGGTATACAGTTTAATCCTAGCAAATATTAGCTTAGGTAGAGAAGCTATGAGACCAATTGTTTAATCTGGTCTCATGGAGTAATAAGGGTAGAAGTAGAATAGGTTTTTTTTCCTGTTTTTAAAAATTGATGATGTAAAAGGGTCTGCAAGTCCAAATGCACCCAGAAGAAAAAATGTTAGGACATTAGTATGGGTAGGTAGTTGTTTGGGAGAATGTTTACTGCTGATATGATGTCTTCATGATTGTGGCAGCTGATCAAAGAAAAAGGGATGTGTCAAACACCAGGCATCTAGCCTACCTCCCAAAGAGTATTTCCTGAGGTTCTTAACACCTTCAAGAAGATTCCATCCCCATGTGGAGCCATTGTTAGCCACCTATGAATTTTTTGACAAGCAAACAAGTGGCTAAATTTTTTTTGAGCCTTCAAGAAATACATTTCCTCTAAAAACATATCATTCTTGAAGCCTCTGTGTGCCCTTTGCCTTTGAAAAATCTTCACTGCTGTTTCCATCAAGAAACCCTCACTGTCTGTGAAAAAATTATGCTCAGAAAGCCTCCATTTACTTCCTTTTTATCCCTACAAATTCCCCATTTTAACCCCTTTTTTTCCCTTCTCAAAATTTCCCCTTTAGCCCTCAAAATCCCTTCCATAGTCATATAATTCATCAAATTCCTCTTTTAAAACCATGTGAACCCCCTCATGTGATGAAAAAGCCCCTTTATTCCTCTACCGGAACCCACTGTTAGCCTTAAAAACTATGTTTTTAGGCCTAAAAACCCCTTTTTACATTATATCAGATCTTAACCCTTGAGGGCTTATATACTGTAGCACTTCTCCTCATGCAACCTCGGCCTGTGACCGGGCGCTTATAAAAGGCTAACTTCCACTGAAAAAACCCGAAAACCCTTTAAAAAAGGCTTATAAAACATTTTTCCACCCTATTGGAGAGTTAAGCCCCTGAGGGCTTATGTGGTCTAGCTCCCCTCCCATGAGACCTAAAGCCCAGTGAACAGGCACCTAATAAACCCAAAAACCCCAAGCAGAGTGCCTTTTACCTTTTTTTTATCATCCTCCAACGTATGGTTTTAAATTAATGAGAGTTGTCGACCTTTACAGATTGACGGTGATCGGGCATCTTACTGCATACCTTTCTCCTCCTTTCAAAGGACACTACACCTCGTCATAGAATCACGGCTGTCAATTGTGTAGATCCTAAGGATATGATGAAGCCAGGTCCCTGCCCGATCCCCTACCTTGCATTTCCTATGTCACCCCAAGATCAAATCACAACCGTTCGATTGCACAAGATCTACGGTCCACAACAAACCCGCCTTTGACTTTGTCCCACTGTACCGACCGCACATCTTCCCATATCGTGCTCCATCTTGCACCGTCAGATCTCCTAGTCCCACATCCAATGGCTGAGGTGCATTTCGCATTTTTTCTGCGTCCGATAGTTAACACTCCAAATTTGCACGATAAAAATGGTTTTGAGGAGGACACGTGTCAGGCGGCAAGCTATATCGCATTTTTTTGGGAAAATGTCAAAAAAACTCTTTTGCTGCACGAAAAAAGTTGTTTTCTCCGAAAAACCACTTGCTCCTTTTTCTGCTCCTGAAAGCCCATCTGGAGATCTCGACCGTTGATCTGATCTCGATCAACGACCCACACTGCATCACGTTCCCATTCATGTTTTTCATCGGATTTCCGCAGAGTTTCATTTGAGTAATCTACACCGTTGATCTCCTCTTGAGATCTAACGGTCTGCATTCAAAATTGCCCTTCGCATGCCGGTCCCACCATTCCAAGCCCGATTTCACTGCATTTTCATACTTTTCCCTTTGTATTTCGCCAAAGGTCAAAACTTTATGTTTTACATTAAAAACCATTTCCTCCGCCCAACATTAGAACTTTGGTGTTATAACATTAAAGTTTATTTCTTCGCCCAACCTTCCAAAATCAATCCCACCGGTGAAATCTGACCGTCTATTACCACCACCAAATCTAATCGAATGGTCTAGAAGCATTTTTTCACGAAACCTTCATCTGATCATGTTTCCACCATTACACAGCTATTTCCACCGTTTTTTCCACTACAACCACTGCTTCCACTGCTGTGCCTCCATTTTTCACAGGCCTCCACAACCTCCAACCTCCATTCCCATAGATTTTCTTAACGATTTTATTGGTTTTGTAGGTGTTAAAGGTTTGCAGTTGCACTTTGCCTCATTAGTCATAGACAGAGTTGTACAGTGGCACAGAATGCCTTTTTCAGAGCCAGAGATTGCAGAGTGAACGCCTGGGAGGGTTCTTGAATGAAATATTTCATCGAAGGACCAGTGTTTAACTCTGTGAAACCTACAGCACCATTAAGACTCCATTTCCACAGACAAAGATATTCAATGAAGCAGCAAAGAGTATCAGTGAAGGATCAAAGAGGTTTAATACCCATTATTGAAGATTTTAAGCTTTAATTCAATGTTTAAAGGGCGAGTGTACTAAATTTAAGACCTTATGATTAACACAAAAGGCCTAATGAGGCTTAAAGCACAAAAAAAAAATCTTATTAGTGTTTCACATCAGCAAAAGGTTCTTTCCCGAGAAAAGATGAAGTTCCCATAATTTTTTTACTCTCCATCAATGTTCTTGAGAATATTTCCACCCTGACAGAAATTCCTAATATTGCTAGAGCATTTGTTACACATCGTGGCAGACCTAAAGTCATTTATCTTATTTTTCTTGTCCCAGAGTACCACAGAGTACTACAGCCGAAAAGTACATCAAAGAACATACCTATGAAGTTATTATCAGCCTGTCGAAGACCACTCTTTCTTCCAAAGAGTACTGAAAGTCAATGAAGGGATATTAAGACAGAATGGGCCTTGAGCTATTCTTCATCTGTTTTAATGTTTCAATTAAAGTTCCATCTAGCTCCTCTGCCTCTCTTTAGCTATAACCTCATGAAAAAACACATTGTAAAGGTTATTGATAGGATATCTGTGAATTGTAAGTTGTTTCTCTTGAGATAGAGTTCTGTGTGTAAAGTTGTAAAGTAGGCTGAGGAGCTGACTTCATACTGAATATCAAGTTGTTGGACGATGTTGTATATGACTGGATTTTCTCTTTAATATGACAAGCAATTTATTTGGATCCCGATTTAAAGCAGCAATGATGTGTTCTATCTTTGTCTATGTTTTCCTTCTGTAATTCATCATATTTCACTTCTCTGATAAGAATAAGTAATTTGGTTTAGGATATACCCCTGCATGGTACCCTAATGCCTCCTGCTCTTCTTATCTTTGATTTTTTCTACTAATTGTGCAATCTGAGAACATATTCAAGATAATTTAGCCAGTATAGTAGTTGGTTTTTACTGCTTACTGATTCATGAATTCAGGATTTGTTCTTAGATGTTCTTGTCTAGTTTTAATTGAAAGAATTGGGATACTGGGAGATTATAGTTGATTCTGTCTCACTAAGGTCCTTTTCTAACTATTAAACCTTTCTAAGTTCCCTTAAGTTGAATGTCAAAGCATTGAAAGTTCAAAGTCTTTCTCTAACCTCAGGATTCACCTTTTTGTTAAATATTTAATGTTTTCCTATTGTCTGAAGAGTTAGCCTCTTTAGGAATTTGGTCATAGGTGTTTAAGGCATGCCCTGTCCCGATATCTGCTTCTTGAAGTTGTCACCTTAGAGGTTTTCTTGTCATTCACCTTCATACCTTATCATTTCATCCCATACTACCATCTTTATAGATCCTTTGTTTTAGATGACTAGCCCATATGAAAGCCTTGGATATTGAATAGAAAGTAAACCCTTTTATGACTCCATTGCCCAATGCCCCTGAGTTTTCTCTGAATTGTCTCCCATTGCCCAAAATCCTCTTTACTCATTCCTTTGTCTTATATTGAACCCTTCCTTCCTGTTTCCCAAAAACCACACAAACAAACAAAGCAAAACAAAAACCCTTGTGCCATACAACTAGCCTAATGCCTCAAAACTAAACCTTAAAGATACATATTTCTTTACCATTAAAGAGAGATTCCTCTCTGGACCCAGGAGGGCTAGATCCTGAGGTCCTAAAGTGGTTTGATGTTGTCTTTTCTTTTAGTATTGCCAAACTTGCCATAACACAGGAACCCCAACAATTGCCATGGGTATTTGTGCAAAAAAACAACAATGTGTAGTGTGTTTTACTAATAAAAACACATACAATGTTTCTTTGGTGCTTTTTGCTACATAGAGATATCAATTGTTAGTTTTTCTAGTTGTCATTTTTTTCCATTAATTCCATGAATTTTTTTTTTTCACCCATTATGTCTAGGTTTTTTCCCCCATATGCACACACTAGCTATGACACTCTCTCCAAATGATATGATGTGCATATATCAAAAGACTAAAATGTTCATGTGTTAACCATGGGTATGCTCGATCAATTGGAAGTGCATTCATCTCCACCAATTATTAAAGAACAAATACTACATTAGGATAAGAACCTGAATACTTTACATTTTATTTGATACCATAATGTCTTTATAATGCAGCACTAAGTTAGTGACTTAGACATGGTGCAATCGATAGATTTATAGTAATAAACTTTTGAATATTTTTATTACTTCAATAAACTTTTGAATATGGTTATTATTTTAAATAACTTTATGCTTGTTATTTTACATTAAAGTTGTTTATTATACAAGGCTATATTGTAATTCATTTTTGAAACCAATATTTGGATTCTATTTTATTTATAATTTTTGGAAAGAATTTACGGAAATTTACAAATTTAATATAGTGCTTTGAAAATTTTTAAACCAATAATAACACTTTTAATGGTATTATTTTAAATTTTTATATAGATATCTTTAGTTTTAATTTATATTTCGATTACAAAGAATGCAATATTCAAATTTCCTTATGCCCACTTCCACTACTTCTTTGTCACAGTGCTAGATACTCATTTTCGGAGTATTGCGAAACAAAAACCAAGAGAAAAAAGATAGTCATAAAGACAACGAAGGCTACATAATATATAAAAGGTCTAAAAATTTTCTACTATGATACCTAGTAATTGAACATTCAATGTGATCCATGCTCTTAATGCTATAAATCATTGTCACATTTGGACAATTTGTCATATTGTCTTAATAGACTTCATGGCAATGAATTTTTTTTTTTGCGTTGAATGGATCAAAATTGAAAGAAATTGATCACAAGTTATCTAGATTCAATTTACATATATTAAAGCATTTATTCTATTATCCCAGTGACTCTCTATTTGACTCATTTGTTGTTGTTCTTCACTTTCACTATATTTCAACTGAAATATGACATGGGATTATAAACCTCCTTCGACATTTCTTATCTCATGGAAATGATGCTGCTTTGCATTCATTGCATACAAAATTGACTCCCGAATAACTTCAAGATCTTCATCATGTTAATGATATTGAAATGTACTTGTAAGGATTGTCTACACCTTCTTCTATTTGTGCTCCATCTACAGTTAGCTTATGGGGGGATGTCTTGTGTATCAAATGGTTCTCCAAATGATTGTCAGTTCGATTCAATGTTTAGCTATTTACAAATGGACAAGCATATCTATAGTTCAATCCACGCATTCATGACTATCAATATAATATTTTTCTACATAACCAAAACCCTGCATGTGGAAATTTTGAGCCACTCCTGTTACATAGTATAATATATATTGTAGCTCCAATAGATAAAGCAATCGGCTCATGCATTTGTCCATACCAATTCACACTTGAACACTTTGACATATTTTCAATTGAGCAAATCTTATTTGAGCAAGGCTTCTTGATCTATCGACAAAATTTCAATGACTACCATGAATCTTTGTTTGAGTTTATTTGTACACTTTCATCATGGTTTGATATGTCTAATATGAGAAAAACAATTTCACAAAAAAAATTACAGTTGTTTCATTTGAAAAGACGTTAGAGCTACCAATTTCTTAAAACAACACCTGAATGCTAGAAACATTTAGCAAGAGCAATGTATAAATGATTGGAAAGCTTATATTATAAACTTATCAATGCCATATTTATATGGACATATAGAATGAAAAGGTTTTTCAATACAATGGATATGTTAACTACTTTATGTTAACATATATATATGGAATACAGAAACATAAGATATTTCCTTGAGATTCTATTCATAAAACACTTTCTCCAAAGTCTTGTATCTTAAATGCATCTACCAATATCCACATCACATGCACATTTCCATGCACTTCTGAAAATTTATAATGTTGAAAATATTAACCACAATGAAAAGATACCACAAGTTCTCCAAAGAGTCTCGGAAAGAGAAACCTGCAAGTAAATTTCAACTATACCTTGTATATATATTGTTAGCAAAGAATCTAGCTTTACTAGATATTTTACTCAACTAAACCATTTGTAAATTGAAAATACAATATCAAAAGAAGAAAATTAGTTGAAGTGTCAAAGTATTTCACATCATAAAATCAAGACAATAATCCTTTTTCAATGGATACACAAAATAACAAAGAAGTCTCTACCTCTTTTTCCAATGGATATAGTAAGTGATACACTCACTTACATTAGTTGAAATATGTAATACGAGCAAATGTGCTCTAACACAAGAAGCACAAAAGCGACATGTAAACTCAAATAAATAAATTGATGCATATTTGCAATCAATCCAAGACACGCCTACATATGAATGTTGCATTTGTGATAGATTTTTCTTTGGAAAGGACATGCAACTTATTGAAAAACTCACATTATCGACTATTTTATATTTAATTCCTGCATCAAACTTCAAAGCTATCAAACTCAATGAAGAAATATGAAAATATTGTAATAATGCAATATTCAATGAAAAGGTTCCTACATTTCCATTACCTCTTCATATTCGATGAAACGAAAATTGATCTTTGTTGCACACTCGACATATTTGGAAGAGATATCAGTGGCACCAAGAATGGCTATTGCAAAAATAAGACAAATTGGTTACAAAATTTCACAAATTGGATTAATAGGAACAATAATAAATGTTCCTTCTAGTCTATATAGAATTCAAACATCATTACCTAGAGATATTGATGACAACATGACACTAGGAATTATGCTAAAAAGAAAAATGTAATACAAGAATTCTTATTTGTATGGAAATATTCGACCCAAAAAGGTGATGTCTACATTACATGACTTGTGCAACACATCTCTATACAAGATGGAACAAATAATAATCAATGATGAATGGAAAAAACAATTTGATCAAAGTAGGAAAAATCATCAGAATGCTAGTCTAAAAATGAAGGAAATAGGCTCACCAAATGCATATAGTGATATAGAGCCAGAAATTAAAACACTTGTACATGGTTATTTAGAGGCCCACCTCATCCATGATCTTGATACAAGAATAATACAGATTACATCTTCTAAAGGGTTTCGTCCCCTATGAATTTTTCAAGAAAAATTCTCCTAAGTACTGAACTTACCAACATTGTTATTTGGATCAAGTCGCCCTACTAATGTTATCAATCGCTTTTCCTATAAAAAAATTGCACAATGGGAATTGTTTCACATGTCCAGTGACTTTTCAACACGTATTACAAACATATTTTAAAGCCATCCACATTTTGATAAACTAGGTTTCTAAATTAGTCTAGATTTCTATTCACAAAGGAGAATTCAAAGGACAAAAACTAGTTGCTAAAGATGTCAAAAATAAAAGCAATATTCAAAAATTATTAAAATCACCAATTTCATGTCAATGTTTAAGGAGAATTCACACATACCATAACTATTTTTAACATTTACGAAAATATATATTTGCAATGATACAACAACTTGGCCCACCAACTTTCTTTGTCACATTCACTAGTGCTGAGCATCTTTGGAACCCATTGATAAATGCACTAAAAATACAAAGCACCGACTCTATAAAAAATCATAAAAACAAATTTGATGATGAATGCATTGACACATTGATCAAAAGTCAACTAGTCATCTGTAGTCAATATTATAGGCATGGAATCTCATCACTAGGTTCCTTGATAACAAAAATTAATGAAATATTTGGTCAAGTTCAAGATTATTGTTTTATCACAGAGTTCCAAAGTAGAGGAAAAGAACATGACCATGGATTAATTTTGATTCAAGATGCACCAATGTAACAAAATTTCCCTGATGTCGATGTCATAGCTTTCATTGATTAGTATTTGACTTATGATTCAACAATCTTATCTAATAAAATGATTCAATTTCAAACTCATCAGCACACAAAATCTTGCAAAAAGCATAAAAATTATACTTGTAGATTTTTTTTTTTCGCTATTCTACCAATTGATGAAATGTGTATCTTACACCCTTTGTGCAATGAAATCAATGATATCCAAGAAATGCAAAATAAATTGTCATTTCTTCTATAGAACAAATCCTATTAAAAAAACATAACATTTGACATGTTTTCAGTCGATCCTGGAATTACAAAACAAGAATACATCATGCTCCTACAATTTTGTATTACTCAGCCAATTGTACTACTCAAAATAAATCCTTGCGATGTGTGGATAAATTCATTTAAAAAAAATCCCTCCGTTATGGAAAGGAAGCACAGCTTCTCAATTTATTTTAAATGCCTATGTTGTAACAACGTATTGAAACTCTTATATGACAAAAATGGGTTGCTCCATAACAACTTCCTTCAAACAAATTAGATAAAATTGAATATCTTGTGGAGACAACAAAATAGAAACTATTTGTAAACTTGGAAACACATTGCTAAATATGCAACAAATGTCAAGTCAAAAAGCAGTCCACATTTCTCGGTCATTTCCTTTGTATTCAGCTTCCATGAAAATAATTTTCATTAACACTACTCGAGATGAAAAATAAACATATGTTCTAAAAATACATATCTTGTTACAACAAGAACTTGATAACTATGAAGATATTGTTTGCATGACAACCATTGAAAGATACGTTGCATGACCTACTTCCCTTGAACAACTTTTCTTGGAAGAATATGTTTCCTCTTATTTAATCACAAAAAGAACAAAAACAAATTCCCATGTGTCATAAGATTCATTCAATAGAATGAACACATGGACCCAAAAAACAATTATAGAGAAAAAAATGGTGCTCTACATCCCATACAGAGAGTCTGAATACACATTAAAGAAAAATGAAGAGACATGGGATCAAATAGACTTTCCATATAAACACATTTTTTATGTCATTGAAAATACAATTTTATTGTTTAATCACACCATGGGGTGATATTGAAGTTTCTTCTACTACAAGTACATCCCAAAATGACAAAATATTTATGTTTCACTTCCCATTAGAAGATGACAACAGGGCTTGTTCTAATGAAAAATATGGCATTCGACATGACCTATAGGATAAAATGCAATTCAAAAACACTCAAATTAAATTAAAAAAAAAAAAAAATGAATTCATTAAACATCGCTTTGTTTTGGACGCATTGGCATATCATGAAATTATGAGACATTTAAATCAAGAGCAACAATCAATAATCAAACAAATAGTTCTATGGAAAAAAAATAAAAAAAATCTAGGTAAGCGCTTCTATTTTTTTATCACTAGAGGTGCAGATATGGGAAAGACATTCACTGCACAAGAACTTTACCATGCACTAGTGCATATTTATAATAAATACTTACAAAGTGATCCATTGAAAGAAAAAAAGTGTCTAATACTTTCATTTACTAGCAAAATTGCATATATTTCACATGGTATCACAATCCATTCAACTTTTCATTTTCCACTTTTACCATGTCACAGGGTGCCATTGGCTTCCAACACACTTGATATATTGAGCAAAGAATATGAACAACTTAAATTTATGTTGATAAATTAATCTTCATTAATTGGCTCTTGATTGGTATATAATATTGACAAGGGACTTTGTGAAATCATGCAAACTCCAACTTCCTTGTTGGGGAACCTTGACATAATATTCTATGGTGACCTATGTCAAGAACAACCTATACGTGATTGTTTCATATTTGAGCAACCATGTCTTAAAGGAACTACTGTTCCTTACAATTTCTGGAAAGACAACGTGAAAACTTATGAACTAAAACAAGTAATGTGACAAGACAATAAATAGTTTGTATCCATCTTAAACAAAATTAGGACATGTTCACATACTGATGATGATCTTGCATTCTTGAACAAACATTGTTATAGATGTGCACCAAATGATCCAACCTTTCCATACCTATTATACTTAAAAAATAATGTACATGGACATAATGAAAGAATGTTGTCTCTCTTCAACAAAGAAGCAATCATATTAAACACATATGATAGAACAATTGAATCAAAAAATAAAAATAAAAATAAAAACATCAAAATGCAGTTTCCATCTACCATTGTTCTAAAAAAAACACGCTTATTGAACTAATTGGCATAAATTACAATATTCAGGATGGCTTGGTCAATGGTGTTGAAGGAATTTTTAGAGCATCCAGGACATTTGAAAATGGCACAATTTATAGTGAATTTACTAATCCAACTTTTGGCACTATTCAACGGAAAAAAATGGCACATATGTTAAAATATGGAATAATGTCTACCTAGAAACCTATTACTAGAGTTTGTAGGAATAACGAATCAAACAAAAAAATTAGTTTTACAAGAGAAAAATTCCCTATTCAACTAGCATGTGCATGAACTATAAATTGATTACAAGGATTGATAATGGACAAATTGGCTTTTTAACCAAAAGGATTTAGGCAACATGGACTCCTCTATACTGTACTTTCTCATGTCAAAGATATTAAATACTTGTATTTTCTTAAAAAATTGGAACATAGCAACTTTTCCCTCAATGGAAAAGTTGTTGCTGAGATAGAAATACTGAGAGAAAATTCCTCTTATCAGCTTGAATATAGCATATATCAAAGTAAAAAAAATGACTACTTGACAATATGTTCATTGAACACGCATAGTTTCTCCCTGCATTTTGAGGATATCATTTCTGAATTTGATCTAATGAGAGCTGACATTCTTTGTTTCCATCAAAAAAAACAAAATCATCTCCATCAAATTTATTTTTTTCAAATAAATATCACTACATACATCTATACCACTTACATGGAATTCTCACATACTACACAAAAAATGTTGTAGTTTACAATCATTTTACTTATACGGGAATCCAAATTGAGTAGACAATTTCAACATTCATTGTTGAAAAAAAAAACAATTACACTTGAAAATGTATACATTGCACCAAATACAAACATTAAAGAAATAATTAATTTCATCAAGTTCATTTTAGAGCACACATGAAACAACTACCCAATTGTGGTTGTTGGTGATTTTAATTTGGACATGTTGCAAAATAGAGATCAACAACGAAAACAACTTTCATTTATGCAAAGTAATGGCTTCAATTTTCATACAAAAAAACAACAAATGACTATAGCTCAATGCTAGACAAATTTTGGAAAAACCTTTCAGTGAGTATTATTTATTTCTATGTCTTCAATTCTTATTGCATATATCATCATACAATTTGTCTTACCATATATTTTTTTTTGGCTTGAGTAATTTTTCCAATGTTCATGTTGTACAATTTCATTTTTCATTTGTCATAATACTTGTAACATTTAAAAATTTGCACCTTAGACATATGCTTTGATTTTCAAACATTGAAAAAAAAGGACTTGTGCACAACAACAAACAAGAAAACAACATAAAAAGGAAAATACCATATTCTTGTAAGCCTTTGAACCATCAACATAAATCTATTCAATTTGTCTTCCATGGCTATAATTTTTTGTGTCATAGTTACCATGGAATTTATGCATTTTGGCTTTCACTTTGTGACATTTTGTTCTATACACTAAATACCATTATTTTATTAGCTTCTAGTTCATGTTTCATTATTTCTTGTCCAACTGCCTTTCAAAAATAATATGTTTTTGTAGCCATAGTGATTCTTAATAACACATTCCAAAAATGAACTTTATGTGTGATTGTCAATGAAATCTATAAAACATTTTTTATTGTAACTTATGCACATTTACTAGATAGAAACCAACAATGGCTAATAGTAGTATAAAAATATAATGCAAAAACAAAAATGACCAATGTCCATATGGAGCCATGCTTATTTTACTTTTTCTGAATTCCCTTGTTCAATTGGCCATTTTCTCTACATATCCATTTTTTTTCCTTCCATTCTATTTTCGCAAACCTATATGTGTGTGTGTGTGTAACATAGTTACTGATGAAACGGGAACTATTACCTCAAAACTGGAACTGTAGCCCAAAAAGAATAAAAAAACATGAAAAAAAACCCCAAAAACAAAAAGTGTGTATTCCAGAAGGCACTTTGTTTTTTTTGAAGGTCAAATTTCAAAATTTTATAAAATTATGCTAAAAAAAAATTGTTTCTTGAAAAAAGGATTGAAAAAACACCCTCAAAACAAAACCAGTTGATGCTGGAATAACAAAAAAAAAAATTGTGTCATACTTTTGACACTTGTAACAATGGAATTAAAGACAACATATTGGGACATTTTTTAAAATCGTAAATTTCTAAAATTTTTGATAGCTGATGTTAAAGATAAACAAAAACATCTCTGAAAGGCTTATCATTTCAAGCAATTTTCATCCATGTTGTTAAACATAAAATATCTTGACTCTAAACAACCCTAAAATTGTAATTATTGTCAACCATAACATTAAAGATAAAATTTGTTAGCGCATAAAAACCTTAATGACAAGTTGTAAATCTAAAGTTTTTCAATCTTAACTTTTCAACATACTTGAACAATGAAATTATGGAGAAATTATAAGACTTAAACAATTTAAAACAATGAACAAGTAAATGAAAAAATTATCATTGAACAGAAACATGTAAGAGTAATTTTAATTTTAAAGGATAAAAACTTATCTTTTTTCAAATCTTAGCATAAGACAAATTTAAATATAATTTCAACCAAAACCTAAAAATCAAGCATCAAAACAAAGTGTCCCCTTTTAATGTCTCATATAATTATTAAAAATTTTAAAAGTATCTTATACCAAATGGTAACAATACATAATATCATGGTAATGTCACTGCATAATCTAAAAATACAACATTAGTTTCGATTTTTTATTTTACTTATAATCAAAATATCAACATTTGTACATTGAATATAACATAAATTATTTTTGCAATTCATTGTTGCGTTGTCGATATTCTAAAGAGATGAATTCTTCATAATTAAAACATATAATCTAACAAACATAGAAATGCCTCATAACTTCATGAAAAATGAGATGAAAGTCAAAATTTTTATTTCAAGTTACCATGCAAACATCAATTACATAAAAGTGTCTTAGATAGTTATTCAAAATCAACCATAGGTTCTGGCACACCATCAGAACCTACATCTTCAGATGAATGGCTCAATGCAGATGAAGATGATCCATATTCTTCTCTTTCATCAACTAGTGCTCCATCTGAGTCAACATGCATGCCCACCATTTCAGAGTTCAAAATTCTTGTAGATCTATGACTACATTCTGCAGAGTCCCATCTCAACAGTAATTGTTCTGGTAGCAATTTCTTCAAAATATTTATGGTCTGCAACCGAAGAGTTCCTCTCTTTGTCAAATTGAAGTCATACACAAGTATGTCAACATCCTCCAATTTTAAGACATATGTGCGGCAACGATTTATATTTTTTCCCTTTCTTTTTCTCTTTCTGCCAATTCTTTTTTTAACTACCATCTCTGGCTTATACACACCATTGAAAGGGTGGGTACTTGTGTCATACCAATGTACATCAACAGCTGTAATATCTTCATTTTCATTAATTACCTTTATAACCTTGGCAATCCAAAATGGATAGCCAAGTGGATCTTCATCTGTTAACACTGCTATCATGCAACCCTCCTTAACATCCTGTACCGAACCCCTGTAAAGGTCTTCCATGGCTTCACGTTGTGCACGTGACATTCTAGAACCAATATAGATTTCTCTTTCCTCTACCTATGGGGAATTAATAATAGCTTGAGGTTGTTTTTGTTCAACAATGTGTGTTTCTTGATGTTCATTTGGCATATTTTGTGGCTAAAAAAAAGGATTCTTCAAAAGCATATCCACATTTATTGATCTTGAAATCATATCACTTTGATTACTGAAAAAAGACTCCCACCAAACTAAATCAGCAACATAGAAGTACTCATATGTATCTTTAATACATCTTTTAATTTCCTCTAGACATTCAGAATAATTTATGTCTCTCTTATGCCTTCGTGCATTATGGAGTTCAGCAACTGACTGTAATAAAAATATCTTTGATGAAAATATTGGACGCTCTGGAATGAACTTCAAAAATGCTAAACCTAATGATAGCCCCCATTCTTCAACAGTTGAATACTTCTTGCCCCATATAAGTGTTATCCCATCAATTTTTTTGATACGAAATTGATGCTGGAAGCTAATGTCGTTAATTTGTTCAATGCATTTCTCTTCACCATGCGATCCAAAAATAAACCTTCGCATGTCAATAGTTTCTTCCAACACATGAAAAATAGGCTCTGGAATGTACGATTTCTTAATACATTCAATTAATTATGGCAGGCTCCCAGCACCTTTCCTCCTCAATGTTACTGAAAAACGACTGAACATTTGATCAATATGATCATGAGTATGCCCAACAAGAAGGAAACCAACCTTTATCATTTTAAAAATCCCTAATTCAACGAGCATGTTTAGATACCCAAAAAGAACTTGATTTTTGTTTTCACGACTTGTGTTGTCTAATTGTAAATACAAAAATTCAGGAAGAATACCAGACCAATGAGTAACCACATCATGGATTATATTTATGGTTAGATTTGCATCATTGTGAATATTTGGAGTTGTGAAGAAAAGTCTTGGAAACATCTTCTCATTAAATGCCATACAACCAACCAAGTGAAACTGAATGAAATTTTCCTCTTGTAATTTTTTTAGCGTGTGGACAAAATGTGGAAGAAGTGTTTTCTTTTGGTCCATAACATCAATTATCAATCCCAGATATTTATTTGGATGATCATAACACTTCTTTTGATGTTTATACAACTTTTTCCTTTCACTTGTTTGTTGATTGCGATGGTCTTGAAGTTATTTGACAATGGAATCTGTACATAAAATAAAAGAAACATATGAATAAATATATTTTCATAGTTGATAAGTATCCAATGTTAAAAAACAATGTTTTGACCTCTTTCTGCCCCTTGACATTTATCTCTTTTTTATTTAAGAGAAGCACATGTGCTGCAAACCCCCATCCTTGTCTTCTTAGGAATACGAACATTATTGAATTCAGTTTTCCATAACCTTGTAAAATAAGAATATGTAATAAAATTACCAATTCCTTCAACAAATTCTGCATAATCTTTGTATAACATGAATATTTCTCGTCTTGAGATATTATCTGGAATATGTATTGTGTCTTTATTTGGCATACACTCTCCATGATTTGAAAAGAAGTCTTTCATCCATGTCTTAGCAGTATTTGCAAACGGCCCACCTCTCGTTTATAACGTACTTCTGAATAATATGTGGGATCATTTTCCAATATTTCCTGGATTCTTGACAAACGACAATTACCAATTGAATGCAATATTTTGAACGCCTTTCTGTAGAGCAATACATTCCCAATATGATAATCATAACCTGCTAGTGTAGATTGCATGCAACCCACTAAATATGATTTTTTCATGCTTTTATTCATTGACATATATGTTTTCCTTTTCTCCAAAACAAAGTTGAAATCCATGTGTTTCAAGAAATCTCTTCAACAACATTCACTTGAAATCAAATGAACGACATATTTTTTTTTTTGTGAGATATTTTTTCCTCACCCTTGTATAACTGGAATGTTTTGGATTGCTATGAAAAAGTCTACTCCTACTCCTAGTTGCAATATTTTCTTGCAATGGCTTCATCATTTCATCATCATTTGTAAAAGCAGTTTCATCACCATTAGGAGAAATATTATCCCCACTATCATCATCCTCAACATAGTTAAGAAATTCATCAACATCATTGCCTGGAAAATTTTCTTTACCATCATCACTTGAAGAAAAAATTTCACAAGAATCATCAGCGCTTTTGTAACCCTGACTCAGAAGAAATTCTTCACCATCTTGACCCATGCTTTCAAATTCTTCCCTGGGAGTATTCAATTCTTCATCACCATGAGTGTCTTTGAAATGATCACTTAGAGAAAATGCAATATTCAGATCTGTGCCTCTAAAATTATCATTTGCAAGAAACTCTTCATCCTCCCCTTCCTCAGTGGTGCTCTCATAATCCTTGGGATTAGGCATAAGTGGAAGCTTTGAATTTGTATTCACTAGAATTTCTTCATCCCGCCCCTCCCCTTCCTCACTGATGCTCTCATAATCCTTAGGATTAGAAATAAGTGAATGCCTTGAATCTATATTTATTGGAAAAATTTTATTCCCCCCTTCATCAGTGGTGAACTTACAATAGTTATGATTAGGATGAAGTGAAAATTTTAGCTTTGGAAATTCATCCCCGTCTTCATTAGTGGTGGTGGCATAATCCTTAGGATTAGGATGAAGTGGATATTTTGATGCTGCAAATTCTTCATTCCCCTCTTCATCAGTGGTGCTGTCATAATCCTTAGGATTAGGATGAAGTGCATATTTTGACTCTGCAAATTCTTCATTCCCCTCTTCATCTGTGGTGCTCACATAATCCTTAGGATTAAGACGAAGTGGATATTTTGACTCTGGAATTTTTTCATCCCCCTCTTCATCAGTGGTGCTCGCATAATCCTTAGGATTAGGACGGAGTGGATATTTTTACACTATAAATTTTTCATTTACCTCTTCATCAATGGTGCCGGCATAATCCTTAGGATTGGGACGAAGTGGATATTTTGACTCTGAAAATTTATCATTCCCCTCTTCATCAATGGTGCTCGCATAATCCTTACGATTAGGACGAATTTGATATTTTGAATCTGGAAATTTTACATCCCCCTCTTCATCAGTGGTGTTGGCATAATCCTTGGGATTAGGACAGAGTGGATATTTTGACTCTGCAAATTCTTCATTCCCCTCTTCATCTATCATTCTCGCATAATCCTTAGGATTAAGCTGAAGTGGATATTTTTTATCTCTTTCTTCGTCAATGGTGTCCTCATAATCCTTTAGATTAGGACGAAGTGAAACTTTTGACTCTGGAAATTCTTCATCATTCCCTTCATCACTGTTTCTTTCATAATCCTTAGGATTAAGAGTAAGTGGTATAACTGGCTCTCGCTTTACAGAAATTTCATTTTGTTGCGCCTCATCAATTTTGTTCTCATCATCTTTAGGATTACGATGAAGTTGATTTTTTTACTCTCTATTCATAGTGAATGAACTCCTGTTATATTCATCACTCTGAATAGAGTTGTTGTGTGACGAAGATGTTGATGTTGTACAAAGACAAACTTCGCTATCAGAAGAAACCATGGCTTTCAACAAGAATAAGTTGAATGATACAAATTCCTCTCCCACTTACAATATATAGCTTTAAGACTGAAAATTTCCCTCCAAATGCCCCCCCCCCAAAAAAAATTTGCGAAAAACTTTCCCTCCAAATTCCCCCCCCAAAAAATTTCGCGAAAAACCTTCCCTCGAAAATTTTCATTTCAAATATTTCGTACAAAATATTAATCAAAAAATGTATTTAAAATTTTTTTAATAAACTGTTTGTGTTGAAATATTTTATCGATATTTATATTCAAAATATCCAAAAAAATATTTCTATCATGCAAGCCTTCCATACTAAAATAATGTTTTTATTTCAATGATTTAACATTGACTAGATGTAAGTATTAACTATAATATTACTATAATACCTACATGCAAATATTAACTATTTTAACCATAATGAGTACATGTAAATATTTTAAATTTTAAATTTTAAACCTACATTATATTTATCTAAAATATATTTCAAAATTTATTAATAAACTGTTGGTCTTCAAATATTTCCCATGCTTTCTATTCAAAATATCCATAAAATATTCCTTTCATGCATGTCTTCGAAACTAAAATAATTTTCTTATTTGAATGATTTAAGATTGACTACATGTAAATATTAACAAAAATAACAACATGCAAATATTAACTATTTTAACTATAATATTAACTATAATTAACTACATGTAAATATTTTAAATTTTAAAATTTAATCCCATGATTTTAAACATTTAGTACATGTAAATATTAACTAAAATATTAACTATGATAACTAAATGCAAATATTAACTATTTTATCTATAATATTAACTATAATTAACTACATGTAAGTATTTTATATTTTAAATTTTTATCTGAGATTATATTTGAATTATTCAACATTCAGTGCATGTAAATATTAAATAAAATATTAACTATGATAACTATATGCAAATATTAAGTATTTTAACTATAATATGAACTATAATAAACTAAATGTAAATATTTTAAATTTTAAATTTTAATCCCACATTCGTTAAACAATAAACCAATCAGACAATATTCACTATATAATAAGAATGATTGTTTCTATTCATCACATCACATCAAGTTTTCTGGTATTTGTTAGAGCAATTTTCTAGAGGTGTTGCATTGGCATTGGTAACTTCGTGGATGCATTGCATTGGCATTGGAGGCGTTGTGTTGCTATTGGTAATTTTGTGGAGGCGTTGTGTTGGCATTGGTGACAACAATTTTTTGCATTTCAAAGGTTATTTTTCCTTCTATTCTGTCCATTTGAAGATGAGTTTGGGAAAATCTGTTTTTCTATAGTTTTTGTGTTTAAAAACTATATTTTTAAGGTTTTTAGGTTCGAAAACCATAAATTTTTTATATTTTTTTAGTGAAGAAAATACAAAAAAAACTATTTTTTTTAAGGTCTTAAGGACAAAAATTTAGAAATTTTTTTCTTTTTTAGGGCTTATAGGTTCATCTAGACAAAAAAATCCATAAAACGACCATGCACATAAAAAAATAGTTATATTATTATATTTTTATTTGCTTTTTTTTTTATCATAAATATATTAGTGGTTTCATTATTTAAATTGTTTTTTTTGTTTTTATTTGAGAATTTTTTGATTTTATATTCTATTTTTATTTTTTTTAATTTTAAATCTTATTTTTATTGTTTTTAATCTTAAATCTTAATTTTTTTCGTTTTTGTTTTTTATTGTTTTGTTATATATTATATATATATATATATATATTTTTTTTTATTGTATTGTTATATAGTTTTTTTTTAAATTTATTGTATTGTTATGTAAACAATTGTTTTTTTTTTTTAATAATGTTTAAAAAAAATTAAACAATTGTATTGTTATATTAATTGGATTAAGACGAAGTGGATATTTTGACTCTGGAATTTTTTCATCCCCCTCTTCATCAGTGGTGCTTGCATAATCCTTAGGATTAGGACGGAGTGGATATTTTCACACTGTAAATTTTTCATTTCCCTCTTCATCGGTGGTGTTGGCATAATCCTTAGGATTGGGACGAAGTAGATGTTTTGACTCTGAAAATTTATCATTCCCCTCTTCATCAATGGTGCTCGCATAATCCTTACGATTAGGATGAATTTGATATTTTGGATCTGGAAATTTTACATCCCCCTCTTCATCACTGGTGCTGGAATAATCCTCAGGATTAGGACAGAGTGGATAGTTTGAATCTGAAAATTCTTCATTCCCCTCTTCATCTGCCGTTCTCACATAATCCTTAGGATTAAGTTGAAGTGGATATTCTTCATCTCCCTCTTCATCAATGGTGTCCTCATAATCCTTGGGATTAGGACGAAGTGAAACTTTTTACTCTGGAAATTATTCATCATGCCCTTCATCACTATTGCTTTCATAATCCTTAGGATTAAAAGTGGTATAACTGGCTCTCGATTTATAGAAATTTCATTTTGTTGCGCCTCATCAATTTTTTTCTCATCATCTTTAGGATTACGACCAAGTCGATTTTTTGACTCTCTATTCATGGTGAACAAACTCCTGTTATATTCATCACTCTGAATAGAGTTGTTGCATGACGAAGATGTTGATGTTGTACAAAGAAAAACTTCACTATCAGAAGAAACCATGGCTTTCAACAAGAATAGGTTTAATGATACAAATGCCTCTCCCACTTACAATATATAGATTTAAGACTGAAATTTTCCCTCCAAATTTCCCCCCCAAAAAAAATCGCGAAAAAATTTCCCTCCAAATTTCCCCCCTAAAAAATTTCGCGAAACAATTTCCCTCCAAAATTTTCATTTCAAATATTTCGTACAAAATATTAGTCAAAAAATGTATTTAATTTTTTTTTTAGTAAATTTTTTGTGTTGAAATATTTTACTGATATTTATATTCAAAATATCCACAAATTATTTCTAACATATATCCCTTCCAAACTAAAATAATGTTGTTATTTTAATGATTTAACATTGACTACATGTAAGTATTAACTATAATATTACCATAATACCTAGATGCAAATTATAACTATTTTAACTATAATTAACTACATGTAAGTATTTTATATTTTGAGTTTTAATCCGAGATTATATTTGAATTATTTAACATTCAGTACATGTAAATATTGACTATGAGAACTACATGCAAATATTAAGTATTTTAACTATAATATGAACTATAATAAACTACATGTAAATATTTTAAATTTTAATCCCACATTTGTTAAACAGTAAACCAATCACACAATATTCGCTATATAATAAGAATCATTGTTTCTATTCATCACACCACATCAAGTTTTTTCTGCATTTCATAGGAGCAATTTTGTGGAGGTATTGTGTTGGCATTGGTAACTTCGTGGAGGCATTGGATTGGCATTGGAGGCGTTGTGTTGCTATTGGTAATTTCCTGGAGGCGTTGTGTTGGCATTGGTGACAACAGTTTTTTACATTTCAAACGTTAGTTTTCCTTCTATTCTGTCCATTTAAAGACGATTTTGGGGAAAATATGTTTTTCTATAGTTTTTGTGTTCAAAGACTACTTTTTAAAGGTTTTTAGGTTCGAAAACCATAATTTTTTTTCCTTTTTAGTGAAAAAAATGCAAAAAAAAACAAAAATTTAGAATTGTTTTTCTTTTTACGGCTTATAGGCTCATCTAGACAGACAAATCCATAAAATTACCATGCACATAAAACAAATAGTTATATTATTATATTTTTATTTGCTTTTTTCATCATAAATATATTAGTGGTTTCATTATTTAATTTTTTTTTTTTTTAATTTTTTGATTTTATATTCTATTTTTATTTTTTAAATTTTAAATCTAATTTTTATCGTTTTTAATTTTAAATCTTACTTTTTTTTGTTTTTTTATTTTTATTTTTTTGTTATATATATATATATATATATATATTTTTTTTAATTGTATTGTTATATAGTTTTTTTTTTTAATTTATTGTATTGTTATGTAAACAATTGTTTTGTTTTTTTTTTTTTTTTTTTTTAAATAATGTTTTTTACAAATCAAACCATTGTATTGTTATATAGACAATTGTTTTTTTTGTTTATATTTATTGTATTGTTATATTAAAACAATTGTTTTTTTAATTAAATAATGTTAAAAAAAAAAACAATTGTATTGTTATATAAGGAATTGTGTTTTTTTTATATTTATTGTATTGTTATGCTAAAACAATTTTTTTTTAAATTAAACAATGCTTAAAAAAAAAAATTGTATTGTTATCTTAATTGGATTAAGACGAAGTGGATATTTTGACTCTGGAATTTTTTCATCCCCCTTTTCATCAGTGGTGCCCGCATAATCTTTAGAATTAGAACGGAGTGGATATTTTGATGTTGTAAATTTTTCATTTCCCTCTTCATCTGTGTTGTTGGCATAATCCTTAGTATTGGAACGAAGTGGATGTTTTGACTCTGAAAAATTATCATTCCCCTCTTCATTAGTGGTGCTCGCATAATCCTTACGACTAGGACGAATTTGATATTTTGAATCTAGAAATTTTACATCCTCCTCTTCATCAATGGTGCTGGCATAATCCTCAGGATTAGGACAGAGTGGATATTTTGACTCTGCAAATTCTTCATTCCTCTCTTCATCTATTGTTCTCACATAATCCTTATGATTAAGATGAAGTGGATATTCTTCATCTCCCTCTTCATTAATCGTGTCCTCATAACCCGTGGGATTAGGACGAAGTGAAATTTTTGACTCTGTAAATTCTTCATCATGTCCTTCATTACTGTTGCTTTCATAATTCTTAGGATTAAGAGTATGTGGTATAACTGGCTCTCGATTTATAGAAATTTCATTTTGCTGTGCCTCATCAATTTTGTTCTCATCATCTTTAGGATTACGACCAATTCGATTTTTTGACTCTCTATTTGTGGCGAACAAACTCCTGTTATATTCATCACTTTGAATAGAGTTGTTGTGTGACGAAGATGTTGATGTTGTACAAAGAAAAACTTCGCTATCAGAAGAAACCATGGCTTTCAACAAGAATAGGTCAATGATACAAATGTCTCTTCCACTCGGCAATATATAGCTTTAAGACCGAAAATTTCCTCCAAATTTTTCCCCCAAAAAATTTCGCGAAAAACTTTCCTCCAAAATTTTCATTTCAAATATTTCGTATTAAAATATTAGTCAAAAAATGTGGGCTTAATTTTTTTTTAATAAATTGTTTGTGTTGAAATATTTTACCGATATTTGTATTCAAAATATCCACAAAATATTTCTATCATACATGCCTTACAAACTAAAATAATGTTTTTATTTCAATGATTTAACATTGACTAGACGTAAGTATTAACTATATTATTACTATAATACCTACATGCAAATATTAACTATTTTAACTATAATGAGTACATGTAAATATTTTAAATTTTAAACCTACATTATATTTATCTAAACTATATTTCAAAATTTCTTAATAAACTGTTGGTCTTCAAATATTTCACCATACTTTCTATTCAAAATATCCACAAAATATTCCTTTCATGCATGTCTTCGAAACTAAAATAATTTTCTTATTTGAATGATTTAAAATTGACTACATGTAAATATTAACAAAAATAACAACATGTAAATATTAACTATTTTAACTATAATATTAACTATAATTAACTACCTGTAAATATTTTAAATTTTAAAATTTAATCCCATGATTTTAAACATTGAGTACATGTAAATATTAACTATGATATCTAAATGCAAATATTAACTATTTTATCCATAATATTAACTATAATTAACTACATGTAAGTATTTTATATTTTAAATTTTTATTTGAGATTATATTTGAATTATTCAACATTCAGTACATGTAAATATTAAATAAAATATTAACTATGATAATTACATGCAAATATTAAGTATTTTAACTATAATAAATTAAATGTAAATATTTTAAATTTTAAATTTGAAATTTTAATCTCACATTCGTTAAACAGTAAACCAATAAGACAATATTCACTATATAATAAGAATGATTGTTTCTATTCATCACATCACATCAAGTTTTCTGGTATTTGTTAGAGCAACAATCTGGAGGTGTTGCGTTGGCATTGGTAACTTCGTGGAGGCATTGCATTGGCATTGGAGGCGTTGTGTTGCTATTGGTAATTTTGTGGATGCGTTGTGTTGGCATTGGTGACATCAGTTTTTTGCATTTCAAAGGTTAGTTTTCCTTCTATTCTGTCCATTTAAAGATGATTTTGGGGAAAATCTATTTTTCTATAGTTTTTGTGTTCAAAAACTATTTTTTGAGGTTTTTAGGTTTGAAAACCATAATTTTTTTATATTTTTTTAGTGAAGAAAATGCAAAAAAAATAAATTTCTTCGGGTTTTAAGGACAAAAATTTAGAAATTTTAATCTTTTTTAGGGCTTATAGGTTCATCTAGACAAAAAAAATCCATAAAACGACCATGCACATAAAAAAATAGTTATATTATTATATTTTTATTTCCTTTTTTTATCATAAATATATTAGTGGTTTCATTATTTAAATTGTTTTTGTTTGTTTGTTTCTATTTGAGAATTTTTTGATTTTATATTCTATTTTTATTTTTTCAAATTTTAAATCTTATTTTTATTGTTTTTAATTTTAAATCTTAATTTTTATTGTTTTTGTTTTTTATTGTTTTGTTAAATATTATATTTTTTAATTTTTTTAATGGTATATATATATATATATTTTAATAAATTTATTGTATTGTTATGTAAACAATTGTTTTGTTTTTTTTTAAAATTAAATAATGTAAAAAAAATAAAAATTGTATTGTTATATAAACAATTGTTTTTTTGTTTATATTTATTGTATTGTTATATTAAAACAATTGTTTTTTTTTTAATTAAATATTGTTTAAAAAAAACAATTGTATTGTCATATAAAGAATTATTGTTTTTTTCGTTTTTTAATATATTTATTGTATTGTTATATTAAAACAATCTTCTTTTTTAAAAAATTAAATAATGTTAAAAAAAAAACAATTATATTGTTATATTAATTGGATGGGTTACGAAGTGGATATTTTGAATCTGGAATTTTTTCATCCCCCTCTTCATCAGTGGTGCTCAAATAATCCTTAGGATTAGGATGGAGTGGATATCTTGACACCCTAAAATTTTCATTTCCCTCTTCATGAGTGGTGTTGGCATAATCCTTAGGATTGGGATGAAGTGGATGTTTGACTTTGAAAATTTATCTTTCCCCTATTATTAAGTTGGGCTCGCGTAATCCTTATGATTAGGACGAATTTTATATTTTGAATATAGAAATTTCACATCCCCCTCTTCATCAGTGGTGCTAGCATAATCATCAGGATTAGGACAGAGTGGATATTTTGACTCTGCAAATTCTTCATTCCCCTCTTCATCTATTGTTCTCACATAATCCTTAGGATTAAACTAAAGTGGATATTCTTCATCTCCCTCTTCATCAATGGTGTCCTCATAATCCTTGGGATTAGGATGAATTGAAACTTTTGACTCTGGAAATTTTTCATCATGCCCTTCATCACTGTTCTTTTCATAATCCTTAGGATTAAGAGTAATTGGTATAACTCGCTCTCGATTTACAAAAATTTCATTTTTCTGCGCCTCATCAATTTTGTTCTCATCATCTTTAGGATTATGACCAAGTGGATTTTTTGACTCTTTATTCATGGTGGACAAGCCCCTGTTATATTCATCACTCTGAATAGAGTTGTTGCATGACGAAGATGTTGATGTTGTACAAAGAGAAACTTCGCTATCAGAAGAAACCATGGCTTTCAAAAAGAATATGTTGAATGATACAAATGCCTCTCCCACTTACAATATATAGCTTTAGACTGAAAATTTCCCTCCAAATTCCCCCCGCCAAAAAATTCATGAAAAGCTTTCCCTCTAAATTCCCACCCCCCAAAAAATTTTGCGAAAAACTTTCCCTCAAAAATTTTCATTTCAAATATTTCGTACAAAATATTAGTCAAAAAATGTATTTAATTTTTTTATAATAAACTGTTTGTGTTGAAATATTTTACCGATATTTATATTCAAAATATCCACAAAATATTTCTATCATGCATACCTTCCAAACTAAAATAATGTTTTTATTTCAGTGATTTAACATTGACTAGATCTAAGTATTAACTACACTATTACTATAATACCTACATGCAAATATTAACTATTTTAACTATAATGAGTACATGTAAATATTTTAAAAATTTTAAACCTACATTATATTCATCTAAAATATATTTCAAAATTTCTTAATAAACTGTTGGTCTTCAAATATTTCACCATACTTTCTATTCAAAATATCCACAAAATATTCCTTCCATGCATGCCTTCGAAACTAAAATAATTTTCTTATTTGAATGATTTAAGATTGACTACATGTAAATATTAAGTAAAATATTAACTATAATAAATAAATGCAAATATTAACTATTTTATCTATAATATTAACTATAATTAACTACATGTAAGTATTTTATATTTTATATTTTTATCTGAGATTATATTTGAATTTCTCAACATTCACAAAAGACATGTAAATATTAAATAAAATATTAACTATGATAATTACATGAAAATATTAAGTATTTTAACTATAATATGAACTATAATAAACTAAATGTAAATATTTTAAATTTTAATCTCACATTCGTTAAACAGTAAACCAATCAGACAATATTCACTATATAATAAGAATGATTGTTTCTATTCATCACATCACATCAAGTTTTTCTGGTATTTGTTAGAGCAATTTTCTGGAGGTGTTGCGTTGGCATTGGTAACTTCGTGGAAGCATTGCATTAGCATTGGAGGCATTGTGTTGCTATTGGTAATTTTGTGGAGGCATTGTGTTTGCATTGGTGACAACAATTTTTTGCATTTCAAAGGTTAGTTTTCCTTCTATTTTGTTCATTTAAAGACGATTTTGGGGAAAATCTATTTTTCTATAGTTTTTGTGTTCAAAAACTATTTTTTTAAGGTTTTTAGGTTCGAAAACCATAATTTTTTTATTTTTGTTGTGAAGAAAATGCAAAAAAAAAACAATTTTTTTTAGGGTTTTAAGGACAAAAATTTATAATTTTTCTTTTTTCTTTTTAGGGCTTATAGGTTCATCTAGACAGAAAAATCTATAAAATGACTATACACATAAAAAAAAATATTTATATTATTATATTTTTATTTGCCTTTTTTATTATAAATATATTAGTGGTTTCATTATTAAATTTTTTTTTTTTAATTTTATATTCTATTTTTATTTTTATTTATTTTAAATCTTATTTTTATTGTTTTTAATTTTAAATCTTACTTTTTTTTTTTGCTTTTTATTCTTTTGTTATATATATATATATATATATATATATATATATATTGTATTGTTATATAGTTTTTTTTTTTTAATTTATTGTATTGTTATGTAAACAATTGTTTTGTTTTGTTTTTGTTTTTTTTTTTTTTAATAATGTTTTTAAAAAATTAAACAATCGCATTGTTATATAAGAAATTGTTTTTTTGTTTATATTTGTTGTATTGTTATATTAAAACAATTTTTTTTTTTAATTAAATAATGTTTAAAAAAAAAAACAATTGTATTGTTAGATAAGGAATTGTTTTATATATATATATATATTGTATTGTTATGCTAAAACAATTATTTTTTTTAATTAAATAATGCTTAAAAAAAACAATTGTATTGTTATATTAATTGTATTGTATTATTATAAAAAAACCAACAATTTTTTTATTATTATTATTTATTGAATTGTTATATATTAAAAATTTATTTTATTTTTTTATATTTATTGTATTGTATATTAAAACAATTGTTTTTTCTTTTAATTAAATAAAATTTTGTTGTTTTATTAAATAATTTTTTTAAATATTATAATAACTAATTGTATTTTTTTTTATTACCAAAAAAAAAAAAATGTTTTGGCTGCCCGCGGGGCGTCGGAGGCCAGCCGGGTAGTGCCACGGGGGGCTGCCCAGCCGGCCTCAGGCCCCCGGCTAGGCGGAGGCCAATTCCCGGAATCGGCCTCCGCCCAGCCGGGGGCCTGAGGCCGGCTGGGCAGCCCCCCGTGGCACCGCCCGGCCGGCCTTCGGCACCATGCAGGCAGCGAAACATATTTTATTTTTAAATTTAATTATTATAAAAACGTTTAACAAATTTTAATTTTTTTAATTTTGTTTAATTATAATGTAATTTTTTATTTTTATTTTTAAATTTAATTTTTAAAACAACGTTTTAAAAATTTTAATTTTTTTTTTTTTTAATTTTGTTTATGTAATATGGAATATGTAAAGCGTTTTTTTTTTAATTTTTAATTTTTATTTTTTTAAATTGAATATATTACATATGTTTTTAAAATTTAAATATTTTTTTTTTTTTAATTTAAGTATTAAAACAACGTTATAAAAAATTTATTTTTTTTATTTTGTTTAATTGCTTTTATTTTATTTTGTTTATTTTTATTTAATTACTATGTAATGTAAAATAAAATTTTGTAATTTTAAAATATATTAAAAGATTATATAAATTTATAAATTTTTATATTAAATTTTTATAATTTTAAGTTTATAAATTTTTATTTAATTACTATGTAAAGTAAAATAAATTTTTGTTTTATTTTATTTTGTTTGTTTTTATTTAACTGCTATGTAATGTAAAATAAAATTTTAAAATTTTAAAATATATTAAAAGATTATAAGTTTTTAATTAAAATTTTAATTTTAACATATATGTTTTATTTTTATTCAATATATTTGAAATTTTAAAATATTATTTATTAAGTGTAAATTTAATAAAAAAACATAATTAAAATTAAAACAAAAAATTAACATTATTTTGTTTTTTTAATAAAATTATTACCTTAAAAAAATAAAATTTAATTTTAACATTTGTTATAAATAGTTAGTAATTTTTTTGTTTTTTGTTTTAATATTAAACAGAAACTGAAGTTTGAAAATAATAGTTTATTTTTTTTAATTGTTTTATACAATTTAAAACACATTTTTAATTTTTCTATAAAATGTATTCAAAACATATTATATAGATATATATACATATTATTTATAATATTATGTTTTTAAATGAAAATTTTCTATAGTTAATTTTACTGCTTTAATTTTAATTTATTTAGTTTTAGAAATAAATTTTGTTTTTTAAATTTATTTTATCGGCATTATTTTTATCATTAACTAATATATATATATATATATATATATATATATATATATATATATATATTTGTTTTTATTAGGAAAATGGCATCAAAAAAAATTTATGTAAATGTTTTTGCACCTAGGGAAGCAACTCCCAAATATAAAGTTGCAGCTCGACGCACTATGGATACAAATCCCAAATCTAAAGTTGCAGGTGGACATAGTATGGACACTGTTGGACGCAATAAGGACATTGTTGCACACAATAATAAAATTCAAGAAAGTGGGGCACCAGGTTCATTAAAGCTAATTTCTAATTGGAATAACACCGAGGAAATAGATAAAACTGATTTCTCATGGTATCTTGAAGACAGTGAAACGGAGGCTGATATACACATCTATCTGCTTTGTGGTATGATTCACTTAAATAAACCATATGATGTGATGGGAAGAGGCCATATGATGTGATGGGAAGAGTACGAGACATATGTATGATCCCGAATACAAACACTATTTATGTTCTTGCAAGGAAGGCTAATAAATGTGAGAAGGTTAGATATCGTCTATCAATCTTCAAGTATGACATAGATGAAATATCTTCAAATTTTTTTGAAGAAATCTCGAGAAACATTGCAAATAACATTGTAAGTATGCTTATTTTTATTTCCGCTATGCATTATTGTAAGGATGATTCATTTTTTTATAAATTATTGATCATTGACATGTTTTATTTTGTTTCATAGGATTTTGTTCCGAGTCTTTCAAACATGTTTGAAGGTATTTATATGTTGGAGCCAAATGTTATGAATGTGGTCAACACTTTCCACACAGATAAAGCAGAGGAAAGGAGATTCAAGCAAAGATCAATAGCTCATGACACTACAATAATCCAAAGAGGGGATCAACCAAGAGTCACTAAGGTGGGTCAATTTAGTAAACTTAAACATGTTTCTTTTGAAGATGTCGAATATGAAGAAGAAAATTATGATAGAATTAGTGAGAAGGAGATTAGAATTGTTGTGCAAAAGGAGAAAACAAATCAGACACCAAAAAGAAAAATCACCAAAGATGTCTCTCTTTTACCTCATGATGGAGAGCTTGTTTATAAAAAAACTGATATGTTATCCAATAAGACTAGGAAGTCAAATATTGTTGAATCTGTAAAGGTCGTGAGCAGTAGTGAAGAACAAACTGAAAGCTCTCACGGAAGCAGAGAAATCATAACACCAGGTGTTGAATTAGAGCATGGCATTATTAAAACAAAACAAAATGCTATTCGATATGAGTTGAGGAAGAATAAATTAATTCTTGGTGGCCAAACATTTGAGCTTAATGTTAACCAATTTTATAGTCCAGATGAAGGACAATCTCAATATCAAATTAGAAAGGCCCATCGCCTACATGTACATAATCTGAAAACATTGTTCAGGTTCAATCCATATGCGCATGTGGTGGATTATGTGGTTCTTATCAATCCATGTTAGGTTCCCAAAAAACAAGCAGACAAAATGTTTTGATTATAAATATTATGTAATTGGAGGGAACCATTCAGTAGAGGCTAAGAGACAATTGATTGCAGAATATCCCAATAACTATCTTTTTCAAACAGTTAAATGCATCATTTACGCTGGCTTAACAAAAATAGAATCAAAGTTATTGGCATGGGATCATAATGCAGATAATGAGTACAGAATGAAAATGACTTTCATCCAAAGGGTCATATTTATTCATAATGAATTCATAGAAAAATGTGATGGGGATAAGACATAAGTTAGTGTAACATTCCGGAAGGAATGTTTAATGGAAATAGGTTATCAAATTGATGAAAAAAAAAGAAAAAGATGGAAAATTGAATACAAATTTATTCAGAGGCATGGATAACATTTTTCAGTTGGAATTTAGAACTAGGGAGATATGGGATTTGATTGATGAGATTTTTGATCGGTGGGAGAATATTTCCATAAAAAATCAGAAGGTTAAAAAGAGTAAACCCATAATATGTACAAACAGTAAGACGGGTCCTGAAATAAAGAAGCTTCCAGAGGATATGACTATCACACCTTGGAGAACAATGCAAGGTGTGAAGGATGATAAACTAGTCAAATCAGTACTAGCCCATGTGAAGTTGGGTGAATTATCAATGGAAGAAATGTGTGCAGAATTTCAAAAGTAAGTTTCTTGAATTATTTCTTATATTTCTTTCATTATAATTTTCTTTTAAATAAAACATAATGATGTTGGTAGAATTTGTTATACATGTCACTATATTAACGGTTTTAACTTGATTTATTCAGTCAGAAATTTTTTATGAAAATGCAAGAATACATGGTTAAAATGTTCAATGAAGACAGTTGGGATGCTGTTGTATGCAACTACCCAGAAGCAAGTTCTACATCAACACTAAAATATTTTTATATTTCATTCAATAAGGTATGTTGATTTATACATTCATTTTATTCATATTTAAACTATTTTTATTTTATTACTTATATATATATAAAGATGTCGAAAAAGGATGCAAATGGAGTACTAGATACTTTCAAAAGCTTTATTGAAAAAATTAAGGTGGAAAACATGAGAAAGAAGTGTCTTATATGAATGTTGAACTTGATCCTACTCTTAATCATTACATTTGGAATGGGCTCGATAGTATCCAATATCAAATAATATAAGGTGATTGTGAAGACATTGCATCACTAATACCTAAAAGGGAATATGGCCTAGTTATTGCAGATATTCCTCATGGTTTCAATTTCCCAGACATTGAATATGATAGAAAACCATATACTTATCAAGCTTTTAGTAAAGTGGTTACGGGTTTTCAAGAAGTGACAACATCACCACTTTGGTGATTTGTGACATTTCATTCAGACATACAGTTTCCAATGTTATTAACAAGCTTCAAGGGTAAAGCAAACTCAAGGATGCAACTTACATGGTAAGACTTTGAAATTGTATGTTTGATTACTCCTAAAAAATTTTATTCATATAAAATTTAATTGAACTTTTACTATGTTATGTTACAGACATAAGTCAAATATTGTTTCTTCCGAAGATCAGCCTATTATAAATGATTGTGAGTTCATCCATGTTGAATGTTGGACAAAAGAGGATAGCTATAAGCATATTCTAATGAATCGAGTAGATGGGAAGAGTCATAGTCAAGTATTGGTTCATGATGCAGTTGTAAGAAAACTAACATATGAGGATAAAGATGCAAAAGAAGATATAGTTAAAATTTATCAAAAACCACAAGAATTGGTTAACTATCTTATAGATATATGTTCAAATAAAGGAGAATGGGTTTTGGATTTATTCTCAGGTTCAGGTAAGTTTTATTATACAAATTTAAATTTAAATATTTTATTTTTTACTTTTTATGTCTTCACACTAATTTTCTTACTTATTTCTTCTGTGCTTGATGATTAGGTACAACACTAGCATGTTTCCTACTAAAAGGAAGAAATTGCATTGCCATTGAGAAAGACTTAGTTCAATGCAAATTTATTCAACAAAGAATTAACACTCTTGAATTCCTTTCAGATGCAAAGCAAGAAGTTGGTTTAAGGAAAGGAGATTTTAATGAATCACATGTGGAAAAAAAAAAGCAAAGGAACCTCAACCACCATTATATGGAATGATTGGAAAGGGACACTTTGGAATATTTGCAGACATGAAAGATCCATTAGAAGACGACAATGATCAAAATGAAGAAGAAAATGTTGCGGAAGAAGCCATCAATTCTATTCTAGATGATGTTGAAGATGTATTAGTTGATATTATTGATGATGTTTAAGTTATGCTTGCAAACAAAGCTCATTTTTGAGATCTATTAATCAGTTTTACTTGTAATGTTCAGACTTTGATATTTTATGAGAACAACCCTTATTTTTTGCAAAAAACATGTGATTTCTATTATGTTTTGACATAAAATTCAATAAAAATGTTATTTTCTTAAGTTTTTTTGTTAAAATTCTCCCAAAAAATTAGTTTATTTAACATGTTTTTTTCAACAAAAAGTCTCTAACAGTGTATTTTTGCATTCTATTTATATTGATTTTATTTTTTTTGTCATATGGTTCAAAATATTGGTTTTTTAGTGACAATTATTTGATGTGCATTGAAAAATTATTTAACAATACATAAACATGTAGAAAATATAAACTTTAGAATATTGACCCTTTTTCCATCTTTTATCTATGTCAAAAAGTGAAGATATCATTACAAGTTTTTATTTTAAAAAATAATTTTTTATTTTTAAAACACAAGTACATAAATGCACTTAAAAAATAAAAATCTCACGGAAGAAGAAGACATTAGAAAATCTATAGTGTCAAAATCAATCCTATAAAAAAATGTTGGTGATGATACACCACCACTATTCAAAATCGACATAAAAAAAATCACATAAAAAAACAACAACAACAAAATAAAAAAAACTTAAACTCCCAAAAACATGCTCCAATTTTTTTTTTTGTGATTCTGCATCGCCACTTTTTCAAAATCAGGTGTTTTTCTTGCTACCTCAAAAAGTAGGTACTAGTGCAATTACCTATTTCATCGGTAACAATTTTTTGTGTCACTATAGAGCATACATTGTTTTTGAGCTTCTCTATACACTTGTTTCAGATTTAACCACTTGGATTTCCATTTTTTGGCAACAATTGGTCGAGTATTTTGTAACAACATCATGGAAACAACTAGCTACAACAAACAAGAATTCAACAAAGAAATGGTGGAAGATGATAATCCAAAGAGGTTAGATTTGTGTTGCATTTAACATTGTATAGTCAAATGACATATTTACATGAACTCAATGGAAATTTTTTTTAAAGCATATTTTTATAACTCTGTATATAAATAGACCAAAAAAAATGGAACCAACACCCTTGTCAATCATTGAAATGTGCTCAGGAGCATAGGAAAATATTTTTAAAGGTGATATCTTAGTTATTTAAGGACCAACACAAACTAAGAGTCCCAACTCACCTGCAAAGGCACGGTTGCTCCATGCTAATTTGGTTGATAACCATGGTCAACTAACTATCACAGTGAACATGAGGAATAATCTTATAGAGCATTTCCAAGACATGTTTATTGGTGGAAACAGTGTTTGAATTACATATTTTGTGATAACAAAAAATGGAATTTATGAACAAGGAGATGCAAAATGTGTATAGTGTTACAAGACAAAACCACGGTTGAATCAATTGCATAGTTTTGCAAAAAAATGTAAACTAGCTCCAAATACAACAATAAAAAGCCTTCTTGTTTCAAGTGATACATCTGCAGTTGGTTCAATAGGAGAAATAGTGATAGGCTGTCGGCAAAATAATAAGCAGCTTGAACTCAATATAAAAGATGGTGAAGTTGATGGTTTTTAAGCTTTTGTGGTTGTTCATTGAAGGAGAGTGAATCATATTTTCCACAGTGTTAACAAAAATTGGTGGACATTTCGAATCCCAACGGGGATCCATCCTTAGGACATAATATGAATGAAAACATAGAGAGACCTGAAACCCTAAATAAATAATGAAGGAAAATTTAACTATTTTAAAAGAGTCGGCCATAGATTTTAATTAATATGTAATTACTGCCAAAAATATATTAATATTAGTATATATTTTGATTAATTTTAATTAATTATTTATATAAATTGGATAATTATAATGTTGATTATAATGTTGATAAAAAAATAAAAGAAATAAATTTATGAATTAATAAATTAAATTAAATAATTACTTCATAATGATCTTTATTATTATAAAAAAAATTAAGCCAACTGTCACTGATTTCACTACCCCCATCCCTATTGAGATTATGCGGATGCTTAATAATCTCAAGTGCTTCATTGACTTTTCTTTTACGGTATTATTCCTCTTTGGCAATAATCTTGGTATCTTCTAAGCACACGTGATGCCTATTTTTCGATGAGTGTTCTGTAAGGGCTGAGGTACGAGTTCTCCCATTCTTTATATCGGCTTCATACTCTTTCAATATTTTATGTAAATATCATCCATTTTCTCCTATATAAATTTTTCTACACAAACAATCAATATTATAAACTCCTTTAATTTGTTCGTGATTGATATTATCCTTAAATGTGTGCATTTTTTGTCTTACTGCTCCTGCAACTGTAAATTGCATGACTATGTCCTTCTTCCCCAAAACCCTAGCGATCTTATCCCTAAATCCTTGGATGTAAGGAAGGAAAAATCTTCTGAACCTATCATGAGGTTCTTGATGCTTATGAGAGAGGACTGAATCCTTAGCTCTCATTATGGCCTCCTTAATATCTCTACCTTTATATCATATAAATTTAAATACAGAGGTTAAGTGATTGATTTCCTTGCTAATGTGCTCAAAGTTATAAATTCTGAGGGCCCTAACAATGAGAGTATTCAAGACACCAAGTTTATGAGCGGGATAATGGTAGGAATCTGCATGAGGATAATTTTTAGAGTGAATCTTCTTTCTAAATACTTGATGCCCAAGAGTTCCATCCTCCTTCCTGGTAACAAGGACATATAAAAAAGGGATTATCTTGTTTTCTTCAACCTCCATGATAAATTTGATTTCTAATGAAATAGAGTTAATTTATTAAAAAACTTCTCAAGGTTCTCCTTACCATGAGTCAACTTTATGTCTTAATTTAGTGACAATAGGTGATCACGTCTTAATTGCTCCTAGGGGTATTGATTTCCTCATTATAAGGGAACATTATTTTCTTAATGCTTCCTTATCATCCAATGATAAACCCTGAATCCCATCTTCAATACAGCAAATGATGCTTTCCTTCAGAATTTTTTTAGGAGCAACAACAAATTTGAGTCCCCTACTTAAGATTTTAATGGTTTCTGGACTCAAATTTAACAAGGAAAAATTAACTACCTTATTATTTCTAGGTTCAATTAGGTTGTTTGTAACAAGCTTACTGTGGCTTAACTCATTATCATGGATGCTCTTAATACAACCTTCAATGCTTTTACTTCCATCCCAATTGTTGCATCCCTCTCTTACACTAGCCCAAACATTATAAGCGTGGTCATCTCGTCAAATATTGTTGCAATCATCATTAATATTGATGTTAACAACCTCACAGTCAATATTAAATTGTTTAGAGGGTTTTTGAATAGAAGTATCAAGTATGGCACTAAACCAATCACATTCTGATGCTAGACTATCCTTAATTCTCAGTCTAACTATATTTTCTGAGGGGGAAGCATGAAACCTAAGAAAAAATAACTCACTATTTTTATAGGTTATTGTTTTATTTCCCCCACTAGCTCCAGTTGATATGAAAGCCACTCTTCCTGCACTGCTTAACAAGGATCTTCTTCGCAATATTCTACCAAAAACCTTGCTTTCAATGTCCCTATCAATGGAACAAGAGGTTTCATTCTATTTGTAAAGGTTTCTCATTGAATTGACAGGCGAATCCCCCCCCCCCCTTCCTCATTCGCTGGAAAATCAATGGTTTCCTTCATACCGGCTACTATGATGTTGCGTCTTTTATTAAGATTATTCTTTACATCTAGGCTGCTACATATTTTATCAAGCTGCTCATTCATTATGTCAAATTCATCCTCAAAAATAGCCGAAGAGAAGTAATTGTCAATGTCAGAATGCTCATTGGTGATGAAAAAATTGTTGGCATCATCAAATTTCTCTAATTTTGAGAGCTCAATGTAGGACTGACCCATCAAGTTGTTTCGTAAATCATTACTAAGAGCCTCACTCATTAAAACTCCACACTGTGTGATAGCTGAGAAAGAAACGTCTGTGTTTCTTTCCATCAAGTCTAATTCTACATTTTTACAATGCATCCCTACAAAACTCCTCCTCCCTAATTATGAAATTATACGACTCATCTTTTGTTCAAAACTCCTCCCTACATAACCAGAACTAACAACGCTACCCCCTCTATTCAATGATTCCAAAATCGAGCTTCGAAGTTATCTATATGCTTTTCCTGAGCCAGATATGTCTAAGGGGCTACATTTACCTACGGGTGATCTGGTTGTAGAAGATATTGAATCATTCTCAAAGATCATATCAGAATACTTATAGTTGCAGAAGAAAATGCAATTGTAGGTTTGCTGCTACCATAACCATACTTTCATTTTCACCAAAAGATAATAGTTTCTTAGCTATAATAACCACACTTGCATTTATGGGCCATCACAAACTAAAATCCCTAACTCGCCTATAAAGGCGCAGTTGCTCCATTCAGATTTGGTTGATAACCAATTGACTATCACAGTGAACATGAGCACCAATCTTATAGAATGTTCCCAAAACATGTTTACTGTTGGAAACAATTTTTGAATTATGTATTTTATGATAATAAACAAAGGAATTGATGAACAAGGAGATGCAATTTTTTTTATAGCATTACAGGACAAAACCACGATTGAATCAATTTCACAAGTTTGTAAAAAATGTAGACTAGCTCCATATATAACAATATACAGTCTTCTTGTTTCAAATGATACATATGCAGTTGGTTCAATTGGAGAAATTGTGATAAGCTATCAGCAAAATAACAAGCAAATTGAACTCAATATAAAATATGTGAAGCTACAGATGATAATACAATTGTAAGTCTGCTTCTACAATAACCATATTTTCATTTTCACAACTCTTTTATCTCAACAATAATGATTTTAACTGTTAAAGTGAAAATACCTTGAACACAAATTTTTCTTAAATTGAAAAATACAGATGATATGATTTGCATGTATTCCTCGAAGCTTGTCTCAACAATAATTGGGCAATGTTATTTTAGCTTTAGCATTTGCAACATACAATCAATTTTGCAACCATATGTTTCCAGTGTGCATTCAACGTTGTGATCATAACGTATACTAGCTCCAGATACAACAATACACATTGTTCTTTTTTCAGGTGATACGTATGCAGTTGGTTCGATAGGAGCAATAGTGATAGGACGTTAGAAAAATAACAAGCAAATTGAACTCAATATAAAATATGGTGAAGTTGCAGATGACATTGCAATTGTAAATCTGCTCCTACAATAACTATACTTGCGTTTTCATAGCTCTTTTATCTCAACAATAATGTTGTTAACTATTAAAGTGAAAAGACCTCGAATACAAAGTATTCTTAAATTGAAAATTGTAGATGATATGTTTTTCATGTAGTCCTAGAACCTTGTTTCAATAATAACCGGGAAATCTTCTTTTAGCTGCAGCATTTGCAACATACAATCAATTTTGCAACCATCTATTTCCAGTGTGCATTCAACACATGAGAAATAACCTTATAGATGTTTTCCAAAACATTTTTACTGTTGGAAAAAATGTTTGAATTAAATATTTTGCGATAAGAAAAAAGGGAATTTATGAACAAGGAGATGAAAAATGTTGTATAGTGTTACAGGACAAAACCACAGTTGAATCAATTGCATAGGTTTGCAAAAAATGTAGACTAGATTGAAATACAACAATACATAATCTTCTTGTTTCAAGTGATACATATGCAATTGGTTCAATATGAGCAATAGTGATAGGTTGTAAGAAAAATAGAAAGCAACTTGAACTCAATATAAAATATGGTGAAGCTGCAGATGAAAATGCAATTTTAATTCTACTACTACAATAATCATACTTGAATTTTCACCAAAATATAATAGTTTTTTAGCTATAATAACTATACTTGCATTTATGGGCTAGCACAAACTAGATACAATAACCATACTTGTGTTTATGGGCTAGCACAAGCTAAAAGCCCCAACTCGCCATCTCTTTAAAACCATCTATTTATAGTGTGAATTCAACACTATGAAAAATTATGTATAGTGTTACACGACAAAACCATAGTTGAATCAATTGCACAGGTTTACAAAAAACGTAGACTAGCTCCAGATACAAAAATACACAATATTCTTCTTTCAAGTGGTACATATGCAATTGGTTCAATAGGAGCAATAGTGATAGTCAAATAGAAAAATAACGAGCAACTTGAACTCAAAATAAAAATCGCGAAGCTACATATGACAATGAAATTGTAAGTCTTCTGCTACAATAAACATACTTGCATTTTCACCAAAATATGATAGTTTCTTAGCTACAATAATCATACTTTAATTTATTCGCTCGCATAAACTAAATGCCCCAACTCACCTACAAAGGTGTGGTTTCTCCATTTTGATTTGGTTGATAGCCACGGTCAACTGATTATCATAGTGAACATGAGCAACAATCTCATAGATCGTTCCAAAAACATGTTTACTGTTGGAAAAAATGTTTGAATTACATATTTTGTGACAAGAAACAAGCGAATTTATGAACGAGGATATGCAAAATGTTGTATAGTGTTAAATAAAAAACCACGATCGAATAGATTGCACAAGTTTTCAAAAAATGTAGACTAGCTCCAGATACAACAATACACAATCTTCTTGTTTCAAGTGATAAATATGCAGTTAGTTAAATAGGAGAAATAATGATAGGCTGTTAGCAAAATAACAAGCAATTTGAACTCAATATAAAGGATGGTGAAGATGCAGATGACAATGCAATTGTAAGTCTACTGCTACAATAACCATACTTGCATTTTCACGGCTCTTTTATCTCAACAATCATGTTGTTAACTGTTAAAGTGAAAAGACCTCAAATACAAAGTTTTCTTAAATTGAAAACTGTAGATTATATGCTTTGCATGTATTCCTGCAATATTGTCTCGATAATAACTGGGAATTGTTCTTTTAGCTGCAACATTTGCAACATATAATCAATTTTTCAACCATATGTTTCTAGTGTGCATTCAACATTACGCTCATAACGTAGACTAGCTCCATATACAAAAATACACATTCTTCTTGTTTCAGGTGATACATATGTAGTTGGTTCAATAGGAGCAATAGTGATAGGTTTTCAGCAAAATAACAACCAACTTCAACTCAATATAAAATATGGTGAAGTTGTTGATGACAATGAAATTGTAAGTCTACTGCTACAATAACCATACTTTCATTTTCACAACTCTTTTATCTCATCAATAATGTTGTTAACTCTTAAAGTGAAAAGACCTCGAATACAATTTTTTCATAAATTGAAAACTATAGATGATTTGCTTTGCATGTATTCCTAGAAGCTTGTCTCAACAATAACTAGGAAATGTTCTTTTAGATGTGGCATTTGCAACATACAATCAATTTTACGACCATCTATTTCTAGTGTGCATTCAACACATGCGCAACAATATTATAGAGAATTTCCAAAAAATGTTTACTGTTGTTGTTGGAAGCAGTGTTTGAATCACATATTTTTCGATAAGAAACAATGGAATTTATGAACGGGGAGATTCAAAATGTTGTATCGTGTTACAGGACAAACCCATGGTTGAATCAATTGCACAAGTTTTCAAAAAACATTGAGTAGCTCCAGATACAACAATACACATTCTTCTTGCTTCAAGTGATACATATGCAATTGGTTCAATAGGAGAAATAGTGATAAGCTATAAGAAAAATAACAAGAAACTTGAACTTAATACAAAATATGGTGAAGTTGCAGATGAAAATGAAATTGTAAATCTGCTGCTACAATAACCATACTTGAATTTATGGGCCAACACAAACTAAAATCCCCAACTTGCCGTCTATTTGAAACCATCTGTTTCTAGTGTGCATTCAACACTATGAAAAATGTTGTATATTGTTATAGGACAAAACCATGGTTGAATCAATTTCATATTTTTGCAAAAAAAGTAGACTAGCTCCAAGTACAACAATATATGCCCTTCTTGTTTAAAGTGATACATATACAATTTATTCAATAGGAGAAATAGTGATAGGCTGTCAAAAAAATAACAAGCAACTTGAACTCAATATAAAAGATGGTGAAGCTGCAGATGAAAATGTAATTGTAATTCTGCTACTACAATAACCATACTTGCATTTTAACATCTCTTTTATCTCAGCAATAATGTTGTTAATTGTTAAAGTGAAAATACCTCGAATACAAAGTTTTCATATATTGAAAACTATAGATGATATTATTTGCATGTATTCTTGGAAGCTTGTCTCAACAATAACTGGGAAATTTTATTTTAGTATGATATTTGCAACTTACAATCAATTTTGCAATCATTTCTTTCTAGTGTGCGTTCAACACATGAGCAAAAATCTTATAGATCGTTTCCAAAACATGTTTACTGTTGGAAATAGTGTTTGAATTACATATTTTGAGATAAGAAACAAGGGAATTTATGAATGAGGATATGAAAAATGTTGTATAGTGTTACAGGAAAAAACCATGGTTGAATCAATTGCACAGGTTTGCAAAAAATGTAGACTAACTCTAGATACAAAAATACACAGTCTTGTTTCAAGTGATACATATGAAAATGGTTCAATAGGAGAAATTATTTCATTATTCATTTATTAATAATAAACCATGAACAATAAATAGCTAATAAATCATCAACACAAAAGAAACATATCAACACACATGAACACCAGTATTTTAGGTAGAAACCAAATGTCGGAGAAAACTATTGTTGTAGTCGTATTTGTATTTTTCTTTTATTACTAAGAAAACTAATTTACATCTTGTACTGGTGCAAACTCTTATCAGCACACAGGAACCCACCTGCAAGAGGCTACAACCTCCACTTGTTCTCCAGCACCCATTGGATGGGAGTTATAATCCCTTGATCTCATTTACCGACTCCTACCAGAAGGGAGCTCCTACCCCCTGAAAAAACTTACTAGATACCACTGGAAAGAAGCTTCGACTCCCTCACTAAAGGGTCCAACCCTCAACACCTATTGTGGACCATGTTTCATAATATTTCATACTGGATCCACCTGACTCAAAAAATCAAAACCTATAGGCCACCTTTCATTATATTTTCAAATTCAACCCACACCAACCATTATGCTCAATACCAAGTAACAATTATGAAACCAAGTGTTGAATCAAAAAATCCAATCACTGAACAACTTGAATCATTATAACATTAGCCAACCAATATCTAAATATCAACCAAGTTTTGTAACCAATCCATATCATCATAATCAGATTATACTAATGCATAACCAATCATAAATATACCAAGCACTATTTAATCATCACTTAAAAAAAAATTTGTTACTGCAATCCATGTTTAGATATACTTCAGAATTTATTTGTTATTGTTATGAAGAAAAATTGTGTTATGCGTATCTCCTTTGCATAACACATGTGTACATATCTCAGAATATTGTATATTAAATCATTAAATCATTGCAACACTGAATAAACCATTGAACCATACATAGATCATTCAACCAATCACATATCACTGAACCAGTCATAAATCATTGAACCAATCACAGATCACCACATTGTAGCATCCTTACTGACAAATATTTCAATCCACAATAAATTCATTCAACATTGTCATACACAAATCATCATGATAGAGACATAATTGATAGACATCAACAAACAAATAAGAACTCATCAAATGCCATCATCAAGCAACATTGCAAAACCCTAGAACATATATGCGACATCAATGAAACATATTAGTGTATGTACGTGACTACCATGCATAATACATGTGTACAAATATCAACATACTGAATAAATTTGTAGAATTTATATGTGACTACCTAGAAATAGATCTGCGTGTGTACGTGACTATCCAAAGACAAACTTGCGTACATATATGAAAACTTTCAATACAAACACAATTTCACATTCTACAACCTTCATTGTCAAAACTTCATATTACTGAAAACACATTCAGATCAAAACATTACCATAATCACAAATCCATCATTATTAGCTATTTAGAAATTTGCAACAAGTAAATCAATCAAGCATATATGTCGAAATATCTAGAAATCTTTAATATCTAAGTCTTCTCCTTTCTTCCTGGTGCACACTATTTCAGATCAGATTACACATGAATAACTCATCACTTGCGCACTTAACACCTTGATCTCCATCTCCTTATATAGATTTTGCCTTAGCTAATACCTTAGGTAAATCCCTTGGTAATGTCGTTAGTATTATTTAACGGGATCAAATAACCATTTCCGCTCTAATTAATATGAGCCAATACCATGGTAATGACCCGGTATCCAAATTACCATGGTAATGACCCGGTATCCAAATTACCATGGTTTGAATTCTACACGTGGTTTTCATTCATATGAGTTGTGTTTGTACGTGACCCTTCTTCATAGTGTTCACGTATAATTTCTCAAAATTCACCTTTAACATCCATTTTTCTCTGAACTCTCATTTCTTTGTCTATGTCCTCTATAATATCAAACTACATGAGATCATATTTTCACAATGTTGACATCAAGTACAACTTTTTCAATTAGGTTTCCATCAAGGACAACATGGTAGCCATAATGCCAACACTCAGAGAGAAAACCAACCACCTTTTCCTCCACCTCATAGTTCAATTATTGAGCCATTTGACCATCCATCGTCTTCTACTACAGTGTAGGCTACTACTACTATTGTTACATAATCTTCTGCTACAAACCAGGCTACAATTACTACTATTGTATTAGATATTTGACTTGTGTGTGTGTGTGTGTGTGTGTGTGTGGTGCATTTTTTTTGTTTATGTTGTACTTAATTTATATGTTGGTGTTAATATGTATATTGGTAGGTCATGTTAGATATGTTCATTTAATGTGCTTGTAGATAGATGTGTATGTGATAGCAGTTATTTGAAATAAGATGTATATTTGAGGATGTGCGTGGTGATGATGTTAGATTACCATGCATATGTTTTGATAGATGTGATCACAATGATGATGTCATGTTAGATTATTAGATTTTTGTGGTAGCTAATGGTGTTTTTATGTGCTAGAGGTGTATATAATTAGATGATGTTAGAGAATTTGAATGTGTATTTTAGATGATGTTTATGTTTGTTAGATGGTTATCATCATGATGCTTATTTTTATGAAATTATATTTATTATAAATTATGTATTGGTGAACTTATATCAAAATTTTATATGTGAAATTACATGCAAAATGACTCACTTTAAAAAAAATTAAAAGGTACTTTTATAAATTACAAAGTCTAATATGGTTGAAACTATAATTGTCAAATTACCATAAATATTTTTCTATTGGTTAGATAGTTCATACATATTCATTCTAACCTAATCAGTAAAATATTTCAATACTCACAAGGAAAAAATAATTAAAGATAAAACCATTTATCTAGTTCTTAATAAGACGAAAATGTGTAACTTATTCAATTTTTAATATAAAATATCAATAATAACAAAATATTCAAAAATACAATTTAAACAAGGAAAAATTACACATGGTATATATAGAGAGATATAAAACCACTATAGATCCATCTTAATTATAGATTTATGAAGCATTAATGGGGATGAAATATTTTGACATGTATATCTTTTTCCAAGTTTTTCATTCTAAAAATATATTTTCATATAATGAGATTTGATCCCTCGTGACTCTTGGTAGATCCATTGTTAATATGGATATGTACTTGTTTATAAATTCAAGCTATTGATAAATTTAAAAAGCTAAGTCGAATTTTTTTATAATTAATTTAGATTTAATATAACTTAAAAATTGTTTTTAATAAAATTTAATTTATCACTAAAGTTATGAGAGTTTCAAGCAATTTATATTTAAGATTTATAGAAAATCTTACCAATGTATATTAGAAATTTATCTCTGAAGAGGATGAAGAAATGTAAAATAAGGCTTGTGAAGTTACTTGTATTTGATGATTTGATCTATTGGAATTTCTCCCTTAAAGAGGAAAGTGAATTTTTTTCGAGTAATAAAGATATAACATTTTGGTGCTATTTTGGTTCTTTATTTATTATTGTGGTTTAAATTTATCTTTTTTTTAATAATAAATATGATTTAAATAATAAAAAAATCATAATATATTAGATTTAACTTTTTGACAAATAATATATTTGATTATTTCTTAATGAAGAACTCAATAAATATTATTTTTTCCACATACTTATCACAAGATAGTCACTAAAATTCATGTTTTCACATTTCTCCAACTAATACATCATGTTTACAATCATAAAGACATGTATACTTTAAATAATTTACTTATAAATACATAAAAATAGATATTGATTTTACATAATCAAAATGGGAAAGAAAAAAGCATCACCAAGTCTATTTTAAAGCAAAACAAATGCCTCTTAATCACCATCACACTATTTATCATTTACTTCTTACCCATAAAATATTTATTAATTCAACATTTATTTATAATTACCATTGAAAAGAAAAATCAATACTCTTCCATTACCCATAAATAAAAAAAATTAAAACATGCCATGCATCCATGTAAGCCCATTTATTTCTCATATCGTCCACAAAAAGATGTAATCAGAATTTTACATGTGCACATAAGACCTCCTTTTAGTTTACATAATGTTGCAAGAATTGGAATTTAAATATAGTAAACATGAGTTTACCTCTCATGTCAAGAATTTAATCTTACATATTAATACATGACTTTTTTCATTGTTAAAGTCCCGATAGATTTATCACTACAGGATTTATATTGATTTTGATATAAACCTGAAGAAAAAACATGTGAAATGATTAATAAACCAATACGTGTCTAGCATCTAATTATACACTCCTTCACTTTAAATCCTGGATATCAACCATTTTATGTCAATTAGGGAAGAATCAATTTATTTTATCGAAATCATGGAGTCCTCTTGTGAACCTTTCTAGAATAAATCTTCAATGTTGTTTCCAAATTTCCTATTTCCTCATTTTTAGGATATTCTCCTCATTTTCCTTTTTGAGAAGGATTGTCACCTTGAATTCTTATTATCATATATATTGTACACCATGTTTTAAACATTTATATTTATGGAGATATGTTTCATATTGAAAATAGGGGAGCTTGTTTTACTATATTGAGAAACTTTGACAATGGTTGTATTAGGCCTTTTAGTACACATATATAACACATATATAGTTTTCCTTCTCTGTTTTCTAGCACTTTGTGAGTTATTCTAGATTGATACTCACAATGTCATTTGAGAAAGGATATAATGAGTATATTTAGATTTATATCTTAAAAAAATATAGTTATGAATAAGCATTCTTAATGGAGTGCTCAAGGCTTTAGGATTCAAAATGGAATTTTATATTATCTAGAGTAGAAAATGTTTTATATTAATAATATATGTTTAGGGTCACAAAAGTATAACAAAAGATTACAAAATTGATAGCTCATGCTTAGAATTATAATCTTTTGATACATCCTTATGTCTATCCAAAGCCTATAGAAAAAGTCTACTATAAATTAGAATTAAAACCAGTTAAACAAATATGTTAAAATTTTAATTTTTAAATTATAAATTACACAATTGGAAATACTTAGTTTTAAGTGTAAAAATATTTCCACTAAAAAAAATGTATAAAAACATTTGTGAAACTTACCAATTTTATAAAATTCCACAAACACGAATAAAACAATATAATTAGCGAAATAAAGAAAACTAAAACATACAAAAATAATGTAAATGATGAAATAACACAAGTACATATCACTCTTTGCTGTCATCACCCTAATTATCTTCCTCACATGGCATGATAACACTGTTGTTCTCAAAAATATGTTTTGATCTAGGGTTATGTATTAATACGAACCACTAATCCCTAACCAACACATATGGGTAAAAAAACACTTGTTTACAGTGTTTGGGGAAAACATAAGGCTCCCTAGCTTCGTGACACATCTTTCTAGAGTTGATAGATATAACAGCTTCGAGTTAAAATTTCATGTAATAAAGTTAATAAAGTAAAATAAGACTAAGTTCACGGGACACGTATTCCAAGCTGATTTGGTTATGATTTGTCATTCGCATGGAGGATTTCCTAGATTGACAGTGGTTTTAGCCTTGCATTGTCATTTCTCGAATAACCATGGTGTTGTGGGTTTTTCCATTTGATATTTTCTGGTTGGTGCTCATAATTCCTTATGGATGTGGGTTGGAAAAAACACTATGGAAGCCCTGGAACATCTTGGGTTGAGTTACTAGTCCTAGAACCTAGGTTGGACAAATGATTTAGAGCCCTTGGTGGTTTGAGTTACTAGTCTCGTAGCCGAGTTGCACAAATTCTTTGGATTCCTGGAAGGCTGTGGGTTGAGTTAGTTGCTAGAGCCCTTGAGAACTAGGTAGAGACTAATCTGGCTAGTGTTAGTGATGTCCAACCGTGAGGTGGAATCACTGATTGAGGGTTGAGGTGATTTGACCTCTAAAAGCCTTGGTTTGATATTGCTTGGTTTATTCCATGAGATCCCATAATCACACTTGGAATATGGCGTGGGGATGATTGGATGAAAGAGATATTTTCTTCAGCCAAATCTATGGTCAGGTGGTACATGGGAGTCCCTGACTTGGTTGGATTTTTCATATCATAATAAGAGATATTTTCCTATTGTAATTCATGAGTACTTGTACTTGAGATTATATGTCTTTTATGGTTGTTCTATCATTGTTTATATGTTGTTCATTTGTTGGTTATATACTTGTTATATGATGTATTTTTTCCATGACTCTTGATATATTTTGATTGGTTGATGAATGGTTAGCGAATGCATGAGATAAAAAGTGTTATTGCAGCTATTATGAGAGGGAATTATACATTATTGGTGATACTTAGATCATTTTTATAGCCCTAGGTTCATATCTGCATTCATGACCTATAGATTACGTTTTCACCATATGCTTAACGAAATGAATATCATGGTTAGGCCTGGTTAGGTCAAGTCTTTGATTGAGTTGTGTATGAATGGATTTTTCTTGATGTCATTCATCATTCTAGAAAGTCTCACTGAGTTTTGGGTAGTGGTTTTGAGGCAGAATTGAAATTTATGCTCAGAGTTCGAGATCACATCCTCTGAAATAGATAAATTAGTTTGCAACCACATGGATGTAGTGTTGTGCATGCAGTTGGAGGCTCCCAAACACATTGATGCCTTGTTGTGGGTGTGGTTGTGGGACTAGGTTTGAGATCTAGCTCAGGGTTTGGCCACTTGGAGTGGTTGTTCAGCCTTTGAGTGACCTATATCCCCTGTGGGTTGTGTTGAGTTGTCAATTTGTCATCAAAAGTCGGCCACACTTCCTTAAGTGGATCTAGGAGGTCATTTCAGGTCATAGTATCTCTTCCTCTCATGTGTACCCAAGTAGGCCAATGAAATTGGGTAAATGTGGGAGGGGTGGTTACAATAGATATCAACCCACTATCATGATCTTCCTTTAAATTATTTTTAAAAGGTGTCCCACCACTTGCACCTAAAAATAACACATTTGTATGAAGAGAAGTACACTTCAATGATGTCTTATATCTTTCCAACGTAACCTAATGTCCCCTGTATTAGGTTTTGATCATAGTGGCTAGCACAACTAGATTGGTAAAACTTAATTTCTACTTCACAGTCTGGTGTCATGCATCCATCATTAGCATCCTTCGTGCGAAAATGATATCCATATGCCCACATAGATGGAAACAAGTGCACCTATAAGAAATTTAAAAAATCACAGTGTCATGTGTCTAATAACTCGAACATGACTAATATATAAAATATATTTATTACAATTCAAAGGTGCATTATGAAGTTAAAATAAATGTACAAAAATAATATTATTACCGAGTGGTTGCACCCAATCCCTATGTTTAGTGCATCCTTTTTAGCACACTGGTAACAATTAGATGCAACATATTTCTCTCTGAATTGGTCAACAACCCAAATATTGGGGCATATCATTGGCATGTTTTTTTTAAATGATCAGGATAAGACACACTTCTACCATTCAACTATCTGAATTATTTCCTATCATTGTCCCATGTCCTCCTCTTATGTTCATACAATGTGACCCACAACTGTGTCGCTTACAAATTATAAAGAATGAATTTGTTGATGGCTTTGATTTCTGAAGTCATTGATGAAATCAAACCAAGATATATAGTATGTATGGGATCAAAATATGAATTATGAAGTTCAGTTTGAATAGCTATTGTGTATAAATTTTACAAATGATAAGTCACTTACTCTTTATCAAGCACCTTCTTCCATTTGTTTGGAGACAATCCCTTCTCTTTTGTATTCATCCCTTACATTGTCCCAAATCACCACACCTAGTGTATTGTTGATCTGCTTGATGTACTAACTAGCATAATAGAAAGACTCATATGATATGTACCCCTATGCCATAGACCCCTCGGGTTTTTCCCTTCGTCGAACAAAACCTTTCAATTTCTTCATGCACCTCTCTAAGAATAACATCCAATGACAAGAAACCATCCCAACTAATTCAACCTGATATACTTAGTGAATTAGAAGATGAAACTGGAAGTCCATGAAACTCGTCAGCACTTCCTTCTCAAACATATAAACAATCTCAACTATCTCTTGATGTCACTGTGGAATGCTAGCCATATGATTCTCCTTTTATGTGATCCAATATACAAATGCATATAATTTAGATATAGCACATCATAGGTCTTTGTGGAAGTCATGGTTCACATACCCAAGCATAAGTAGAGGATAATGAAAATGCATAGTAAACAGATACAAAAATTAATTACATTTTATCTCATTACATAAAAATAGTAACATGTAATAAAATCATGTTTTTAACATACATACTCTTATAAGATTCAAATGGTCATGTGATTTCAACCCCAACAAATGGTATTTCACAGTAAAGAAAAGCAGTAGTGAAGAGCCGTATAAATAATTCACCCTCACACCAATTATAACTTCCTTTTCCAAAGAAATATCATCTTTCTTTAAAATCCATGGGACGTCACCTTCTTTGAAAGACCAAGAGGGACTAGTATCTCCTCTACCTTCTTTCCTTGGCCAATATTTTTTTTTTTTTTGAATAAATAATGTCTCTCCTAACAACTAATGTGTCATTTTCTTTAAATGTTATGTGACTCCATAAATAATATGAAACACTTTTTAATATATGCATGGGACCTAGTAAATGGAAAATCTTTAGATGCTCCCAATATGGAAGCTCATAAATGACGGATTTCCTTTTCATCCCAATGGGAAATTTATCAATGTAGGTGTCGAATAATTTTTTATCATCGAACATAGGCTCACCATTTGAATCAATTTTTTTTTCATCTTCTTCTCCTTCTCTCTCTCGTATGCTCTAATCCATTCAATTAGTGCCATTATTATAGGCCTTTGGGTTCTATTTGGTTTACCATTGAAAGTGAATTTTTCTCTTCTATAAGGGTGTTCTTCTGGGAGGAATACCCTAGAGAAATCATACACTGGCTTTTGTAGGTGGTTGTACCACCTAGCCTTCAGAGAAGGTCCACAAAATTTACATCAATGATACCCTTTTGATACAAGGCCTATGAAATTTTTGTATAATACAGGGCATGTTAGCGACCATGAAGATCATTATTAACAATTACAACAAATTAAATCAATATGTGAAACAATATTTTTACATATATAAACAAATCAATAAACATGTAATTGAACAAAGAAAACTCATAAGCCTGGATAATCATGTGTGATGTAATCACATATGCCATACAACATAAAACTCATCTCTATTGTGATGGGTCTTGATTCATAGTATACATGTATCCCTTCCCATAATTCTTTCAATTCATCTACCAATGGTTAGAAGTAGACATCCATATTCTTCACCTTCCTTCTACCATTGAATATGAGAGCCAACATAAGATTTTCATTCTTCACAGACAACCATGGGGGGTATTTTTATTGATCACTACTATGGGACAAACATAATAGTTAGTATTTTGGAGGGGATATGGGTGGACGCCATCCATCGCTATGCTAATTTGTAGACTTCGTACTTCATCCTTGAATTTTTTGGGCCATGTATCCTCTATATGCTTCATGCCTATTGAATATGTTAGGATTTTCATAACACCCGACTCACTTTTTTATGGGGCATGTCATCCTTGCAACATTGCTAATTCTTTTCCAAAGTTATTCATATTGTTAGATATTTCCAAAAGAGAACTTTGTGCTGGATATTTTATCCATCTAATGTTTCAGATGGTTAATCCATCCACCATCAAGGACCAAAGAGCTATTTGGTCCCTGATGACGAATGGATTAACCATTTTAAACTTTGGATGTATAAAAAATCTAGTACACAATTCTCTTTTGTAAATCTCTAAGAATAGCTAATTATTTACAATGAAAGAATTGTTGAATCCTTGGGATTATAGGCATGTGCCTTAATATCTTATGAGGAGGACCATGTGATTTACCCTTTTTTATGGTACCTGTCATGCTCACATTTTAGACATATCTCTTTGTTTGCATATTCTCCTCTATGTAGAATAAAATCATTTAGACATGCATGATATGATATGTACTCAACACCCAACATTTTCAACAACTAATTTTCCTCTTCACATCTACCGGGAAATACATTATCATTTGGAAGAACCTTATCTTTGAATAACCTGTAGTTGGTGGGAAATATAAAAGTACAATGTCAATATTTAACGTTCATAAAATAAACCATTTTTAATGTTGATTGTGCGACAATATTTTTCAAAATATAAGGGACTTGATCATGGTCAATTACCTCAATATTGTCGAGAAACATGCATTTGACATGCCAAAATTTTCTTTCAATTTGTAAAGTAACATCATTTTCCCCAGCTGGGTAGACTTTGACTGACCTCTAGGTCTAAAGATAGAGGTGATCAAATAATATTTCATTCTTTCGAATAAGGTATTATTGTTAGGTCCATATAATACTAGTGTATCCCCAAGTATTGTTATTATTAGTGTAGCCCCCTTATTGTTATTGTTGTGCCAATGTAGTCCCAATATTATTATTATTGTACCCCCTAGAAGCCCATTGTTGTTATTGTTATGTAGGGTCTGATTATATTGTAACCCCTTAGACTCTATATACAACAAGTAGGTTTTTTCATCTAAATCATCCAAGAATTATTCATTTATGTAATGTAAAGGAGATTTCCCCCTCGAAGAGGCTGATTTCTAAGTCTTGATCTATCTTTTCTTCTATTTTGTGAGTTGGTTTCTTAACATTTGGTATCAGAGCTTGGGATTCTAAGGTTTCGCTTCTTCAAACAAGTCATCTTGGAATTTTCGCTATAAATATTTTTCTATGAGGACTCAAAATCTGAAATATTTACCACGTGGAGCTGAAATTGTGATGAACTTCATTTAAAAATTTCATACCTTGGTTCGCAATATTTTCGGAGATATGATCTGTGAAAGTAAAGATTTTTCCAGGCTCTAGAATTTCATTTCAAATAGGTGACCGACGGAAAAGCGTCATAGCTTTCGTTTCAGACATCAGATTTGAATTCTGTAAAAAGAGTTCGAACATGCATAGACTTTAGTTTCTGTGTGTCAATTTTAGAGCTGGAGGTAGAAAATATGACATGTGGCATACCATACACGTTCTCTCTACTGAACCATTCAATAATTAGGTCATTGTGGGAGATCAGGCATAACTTTGCCTTGAAGAATCGAAATAGTTATGACCTATGGCATTGAAAAGAAGACTCAGAGGGATACTACAGGACCAAATTTTAGATCTTGGTGATATGAAATTACAGTGTTACAACCATTTCAAGATCGAGATCCCAAAAGCAAAAAAAAGTGTGCATTTAAAAAAAACAAATTTTCATAACTTTTGTTTGAAAAAATAGTTTGAAGTGATTCCAGGCGAATAATGAAGCATTTATATTTGTATTGGGTTTTAAAATTCCTTTAAAAAATAATTATAGACCCATTAAGCCCTCAGAAAGCTCTACTATGACGCATGAAGAGGAACAATTGCAGCATGATATATCAAAATTACAAGACCAAGTGCAATAAATGTCACTCTCATAAAGAGTAACCAAAAATTAAATGGAATATAAGATGGATGGTTTGAAGAATGGTTTAAAATCAGGCATGGAAGGCATAGAAGAAAAAATTAAAGGCAACATGGAAGATTTTAAAAATGGTTTAAAAACAGACATGGCAAGTTTGAAGGAAGGTTTGACAAAGTTGCTACAACAAATGCTTCCTAATGGCAAAAAGGTATTAGGTGAAACTTATGATGAGAAAAAATAAATGTTGATCATAATTTCAAGGACTCTAATGTTGGATTTAAGACCCACCATATTCAAAATAATACATGGATACTACAAATGGAGCAATACTTTGAGCTCCATAATGTGAAAAACACACAAAAGGTATGCATTGCAACTTTATATTTAGAACCCCCCCGGATGCGGGTGTTTCAATGCCGAGTTAATGGGATGGGACGGAGAGTTTCAAAGCCCTGCCACCATCTGCCCTTCTGGTACGAAGTGTTAAATGGACAGCTACGCAACGGCTGGCTTCATTTATCCTCCCCTCCTTCCAATGCCATGGGCACTGCAAACTTCTGCTCTCGCTCGAATTCGACTGTCACGAACCATTCCTCCGCATGCTTCGGCGGGATTCTCACCATGGATGCAGTTAAGAAAACTGATCGGCTTGGTATGGAAAGGACGGACTTGGTGCATGTAGAGGCATGGCACAATGTGGGTGGGTACCGCACGCCACAGGTTAAATATCACCTGCTCTTGGCTTTCCTTCAGAATTGTTCTGGAGTCGTTAATTGTTGCGTCTACAGGTGGGAGAGAGTCTATCAGTGCTTGTTGCGTTTTATGAAGAGGGAGGCTCATTCTCCTGGGATTGTCAAGCAGCTGCTGCGTCCTCATTCGGATTCTCATTCGGGCCACCTTTCGCTGGCTTTCACTGTTGTCTTGGACGCTTTCTGGACCTCGTTCCATCTCATTATGCCGAGGATTCGACACCGTTTGAGGAGCAGAAGGGGTAGCTCTCGGAGCCATCCCTCTCATGCTCTTTCCAGCCCATCTCCGGACTCTTCCTCCTTTGGTGAAGGCTCGAGCCACTACCCCAGAACTCGTTCTGGTCGGGGGAGCTCGCATGATTTTCGCCTTTTTTGGGGTCCTCATTCGCACCGCCCTCCAGCCTCCTCTGCTCCAACAACTGGCTCTGCTCGGTTCACCTTCAACAGTAGCCTCATTCGCCCTCGGATAACTACCATTCTCTCGGTGGTTTTCCTTGAAGACAGCGTGCATGGGGAGTCCAGCTCGCAGCCGGCAGTTCCTGAGGCGAATGTTGCTGCTCCTGATACCCAATTCTCAACTTTCAATCTGGGTGGAGGAAATTTCCCGGCGCAGCCTCCATCTTGCCCTGTAGATTCTGTTCTGGATGAAGACATGCTCTCTGCTGAACCTGGTGCCCCGGCTTCTCAAGACGAGCCTGCTCCTAACATGCACGCCACCGGTTGGTGCAGAATTGAGGAGGAGCCTCCAGAAGACTAATGGGTTCGTTGCTTGGTCTTTTTTCTGTTTCTGTCACCCAACCTTCTGGGTTTTTTTCTGTTATGGAAGCTTTGATGTTTTCTGGCCCCCTTTTGTTTCTTCTGGGTCAAAGTATCTCTTGGAAAACTATGGTTCTGCACCCCTGCGTGGGTTTCGACAGTTTACTACTCTGTTTTTTCCTGAATTTTCTGCCTCCAAGGCAGTAGTCACAGACTTCGGTCTCGATGTAATTTTACCCACTTGTTAATAGATCAATGTTACTTAGAAAAAAAAAACTTTATATTTAGAACAAAATTAGTTTTTGTGGTATCAATGGCTTTTTTATTGTAAACCACTTCTCACTTGGTAAATTTTTACGGAATAAAAGATAACACATTATGAGGATACAAAGAGCAACACCTTATTTAGCCAATTGATAAAACTCAAACAAAAGGGTTCAATGATCGAGCACATTGAGGACATCCAAAAATTGAATATAAGGGTAAATAATATTCCAGAGGAACATAGGATTGATGTCTTCATAGCGAATTTAAAGGATAATATCCAACATGAGGTTCGCCTTTTGGAACCTGATACAATGGAGAAGGCATTCAGGTTGGAAAGAAAAATTATGGAGACAAGGAAGCTTACCACTTACAACTATAAATATGGAAGTGTTGCTACTCCTAGCCTTCCACAACCTACAAGGTTAACACCACAAAATTTGGAAGAAAAAAGGAGAAAAATGGATTTGTTATAGTTGTGATAGAAAATACACTAAATATCATAAGTGTGCTGAGAAGAAATTATTTAAATAGATTTTGAAAATGAGGAAGAAAAGGAAAAAGAAACATCAAAAGAAGAGGATACACTACAAGTAAAATACCCTCTAGCGACAATGTAAAATGCAGAGGTTATAAAGGAGGTTATAATCAGTGGTGTTACATTTCACAGCGACAATGGAAAATGCAAGAGAATAAATTAAAACACACACACACACACACACACGGATATATATATATATATATATATATATATATATATATATATATATATATATATATATATATATATATATATATAGAAGACAATCTTTGTCATACAAAATGGGATAGTTATTGGTATCCCTTTGTCTTTAAATTGGGACACTATGTCCATTACATTAAACAAAATGTCTCATTTCATAGACAAATATTTCAAAAAATACAACGCCTTGCTTTGATATCCAAACATAATGATCATCATTCTTCGCTTGAAATTCCATGACTTGGGTTATTTTCAGGAATGTTTTGTTCATGGTGTTGATTGTTTTCTTCTTCTTCACCTTCCATCTACAAACATAAAAATAAACTATAATTAGTGTATATACATTGGTGAGAATAATGAAAATTACAATATCAAATAATATACATCAACATAAATCGAAAATAAATGATGTACCATAGCAACAATTGACTCATGAACTATACACATTCTTTCAAAACCATGTAGTATGCCATCTTTCAAGATTTCATCTGTTGGCGTAGTTCCATACTTTGTTTCCTGCAAGTTTTATATCCCATAACAAATCATGTGTTTAATATAAACGATTTTTTTGTTCTATTAATTATAGACGGAGCTAAGTAAAACAAGATCGATAAATGCTTACAAATTCCACAATTAATTTCTGATATGCCAACATATACTCACAACCCATATTTAACCCAATGTCAATCAATTCGTCTAATGGTTCTTCTTTCTATGTTAGCACCTGTTTGAAGACATTCAATGATGATTTTTGTAAAACAACTTAAAATATACAAAAATGAAATCTAGTTAAGTTGGTATAAGGAAGTAACAATTACTCACAAACTTAGATATCAACCCTTTTCTTCCTTGTCGTCCTGTTTTATGTGCTGAATGGGTTCCATTTTCTTTTATTTTCTGCAAGAAAATACTTTAAATTTAATATTTCATGCTAAATTGTTTATTTATTGTACCCAATTATCAAAAAATTCAATAATTACATATTACATTTGAAGCACGTGTTGTTGAGATGGCTCCTCCTGCAATGCAATTTTGTCCATTTCTTTGACCGTCGCCTTGTACACCTTATTGGGCATTCCTATTGGTATATTTCTAATATCACCTTGTTCATCTTTTGAGATTTTCATAATCTTCCTGAAAATGTAATATGACAATAAACTATTTAATTTTTATATTGATTTATGAAAAGTAAATATAACAAAAGTGATATTTATAAATGATATTTATAAGTAATTCTAGAAAACCATTTAAAGGAATATTACTTTTTCATTACATCTTTTTTGTTGTTGTACACTTTTGCTATTAAAAGTTTGACATGTCTCATTGACCAATTCTCTGGAAACTCTTCCTGTAGTTTAGAAAAAATTTGGTTCTTTGAATCATTGGATTGATTTTTGTATTGTAAGTGGAAAGAACGTCTATACATTCGCTCCACTAGATTCCTCAAACTTTGTAAAAGTTTTTCCTTCTTTTCGTTAACCTCCATCACCACTCCAGATGAGCTAAGGAGAAATTCATTTTCATTTGCATGTTGCATTTTTTTTCTTTTCTTAGAACAACATTCCTTTTCTGATTTGTTGGTCCTTTAGAAAATTAAACAGATGTGAATTAATATTTTGTTAGAAACATGTTATCTAATAATTTTAAGTATATTATTAATGAAAATTAAAAAAATAAACTCATATTGGATCGATAGTATTTTTTCATTCACCTGATTTATCCTTTTGCAATTTTTCCATCAAGATTTTATGCTCTTTTGGTCCTAGATCATAAATAATCTTATTGATCTTCGTCATTTTATGGCTTTGCATGATACACAATAAACAATACATATTAGTTAAACTTACATATAGTTCAAAAATAATATTTTTTGTAAATAATTTACAAAGAACTTGCCTTTTTTTCTTTTCTTGATGTGTTATTAGTATTTTTGTTACTTGATCTCTTGTCAGCCATTTCTTTATCAATATGAAACATGTACCATATCATTCACTAATATATTTTATAAATAATTTATCAAATTTTCATGTAAAAAAAATATCAAGAAACCAGTGCACTTTTCATGGTGTACGCATTGACATCAGTGCGTTGTGTTCTTATAAACGCACCACCCAAACAATATAAAACACCGTACGGTGCTCTATGTCAACAAGGAGGACCGGTGCGTTACACGTTAACCACCGCAATGATTAACACTGAAAAAACAATAAAAAACGTAGTGTTATTTTTTGTAGCATATGGTGTCGTGGAGGGGGCAATGCGACCTATTATTATAAACGCCCTGTGCAAAAAAGGGACCACTGTATGGTGCTCTCTGTCAACTAGGAGACCCGATGCGTTATATGTTACATGGTGCACCAATTAACAAAAAATAAAAAATTGTTTTTTTCCAAACAGTACGTGAGCAGTGCGCTATAATGAAATAGTGCATTAGTGCCCTATTATACATATGGCGCACATATTAAAAAAAAATGTTTTTAAATTTATTATCAAACAGTACATGCATGATGCACTGCGATAAGCCAACGCACCTATTTTCTAGGTTACGCAGGGCACACCGATTAAAAAAATTCAGTTTTTTTTAAATTCATGCAAGGGCCAACATGGATTGGGATCTAACTATGCAAGTCATCCTGTGGGTTGGATGTCATAGGCCAATATATATAGCAATACAAACCCTATAAATCTAAAATGAAAATCCCTAATTATGAAATTACATAAACATGAAGAAGCAAGGGCATAAACAAAAAGAATGCAGGCTTTAGGGTAAAAATGGATATATTTATTTATGTTTCTAAAAATGAACAACAAATTGAAATTTTTTACTTACTGCGTAAAAAATACTGCAGAAAAAGTAAAAAATAAAATAAAACTTAATCACGATATCGTTTGAAGTTCTATGCTATAGGGTTTGAATCACCAGAGGTTTGGAATTCTAATTATCTGAATAGTTCTATTCAAAAGTATTACGCTGCTCCACAGTGCTCTTGTGCTCTCTTGCTCCAGGTATGTCTCATGCAAATATCTGGCTGAATTTTTTTGTAAAAATAGTGAAATAATGAAAAGTGTTTAGTATTTAAAGAATTGTTTTATGAAATTATATTTTTGAAAATATTTTGCCGCCCATTTTTCAATTTACCTCTTTTTTTTCACTTTAAAAAAATAAAGTTGTGTTTTTTTTATTTGCGGCTTTTCGTCATCGATGCATCAATTAATAACACCGCACAAGTGCGTCAGTTAATAACACGGCACTGGTGCATAGTAACTAAAACAACACCGGTGCAATTATCTGTACATAAGTACCGATAACAATAAGTCCATTTTTAAGGTACCGAAATTAATTTTAGGTGTGTGCACTAAAAATTATTGTTGATTTTGCTCAAATGCAGGGAGAAAATATAATAAGTATATCAAATGGACAATTCTTCAAAATCCATCTCGTTCTATAATATTTCTCAAAGTCCATCATGGAGTTCTTCCTATCCATCTCGAGACATAATATTTACTTCATATTTTATTTATATTTTCATTATCTAATTGAATTTATGTTTTTTATCCATGTGAATCAGCTTAATAAAATTTATAATATATACAAATTTGCAAGTTCATGCAGATTCAGAATCGAGTTCCGATGCACAAAATAATCAAACTGCTCCAAAATGTCAGAAGCTCTTATCAAGAGCAGCATACAGCAAGGCGCATTTGGTAGATGAAAATGGACAACTACTTCACCCTACCAATTGTAACAATATTGCATCTTCTAGCCTCAATCCCAGGACAATGATGGTAATAATGAGTGTTTGGTATATTATTGTAATTATTTCAATGTCAAACAAATTAATCATGCATTTTCAACGTTCTTACTAATTGATATCATAAATTTTATACTAATCATGTTCAATTATATTTTTTGAAATTATTAGGATTCTAGTGATGATGAGCGACCTACCTAACATTTTTTGTTGCACCCCACAACAATGTCAAATCGAAAGAAGGTTGAATTAAGTGAAAAAATCAGAGAGGAACGATACCAAGAATGGTTGAATCAACCACTAATTCAATTCCCGCTACATCCAAATTCACCAATTAGGAATGACTATAGCAATAGTATTTCTTCACAATATTGCAATGGAGGTAATCAAATAGAGGTTGGTATGGATGATTACTTAAGGGATATGAATGCCATGGAGACAATGTTGTTAGATGCATTCCAAAAAAATGATCAGCTAGGGGATGATGCTCATATCACTAACACCTTTTTCGAAAGCCTTAAATTTGCTTCCACCACCCCTATCTTTGGACTTGGTGGTGAGTCAAAGTCTACCTAGTTGGGGACAATGATGTTACTATACAACTTGAAAGCAAATTTTGGCTTGTCGAATGCATGTTTCTCAGAAATTTTGAGGGAAGTTACCATAAAGTCCTCCCTTATATAAATTTGAGAAATATAATCAGTACCCAATGAACATTAAAAATGGTCAATTTTATGAACTTTAATAATTATATCGGCATTAATATACATTTAATATTTTCCATGATCACCAAGTACAGGTTATTCAAAGATAAGCTTCTTCCGAGTGATAATGTCATGCCCCGTAGCAACAAAGAGGCAAAGAAATTGTTGAAAATGTTGGGTGTTGAGTACATATCATATCATGCATGTCCAAATGATTGTATTATATATAGAGGAGAATATGAAAACAAAGAAATATGTCTGAAATGTGGGCATGATAAGTATGATAATAAAAAAATAAGGGTAAATCACATGGTCCTCCTTTTAAGATATTGAGGCAGATGCCTATAATTCCAAGGATTCAAAGGCTCTTCCGTTGCAAGCTATTAGCTATGTTGCAGGGATGGCATACCTCACACAGGAGTGATTTGGGAGTTATGAGTTGTGTGCATTTTCGGGAAACCCTCTTGGGTTGTCTTGGAAAGTTGATCTAGTGCCCAGATCTGTATGTGTAGTATCAATTTTGGCCTATATTAGTATTTTTATATCATTTTATGATCTCCAAGTGTATTTGTGCTTAGTATGATTCCGTTTTAGTAGCCTCTCTGACATTTTGTATAGTAGCAACATCTCACTTTGAGAGTATTCATGTATTGGAGGCTTGTGTGATCATATTCTATGATTTGTGCCTCATTGTTTTTCACTTATTTGCTGCATATATGATCAATATAATAGCTTCATATTTTTCTCATGGTTTCATGTGTTAAATATTTGTTGATACTTTCATTTTATGCACTATATTCCTGCTTTTCCCATTTGTGAATATTACAGTGGTATTAGAGCATAATCTTGGCTCAGCCTGTGCATTTGGCCAATATGTCACCATAAGGAGAAGCTTCTCACGGGAAGAGAAGATGTACAGAAGGGAAAAAATTAAGACTCTAGTATTTGGAGGAAGGGAGGAAGAGGAGCTCTCAAGGCTTCTTTTTCAAACTATGCAGAGCATCAACGAAGATATCAAGAAGATGAGAAGGGAGATGTGTAGGTAATCTCCAAGGGGATTTGAATATGAAGCAAACCATATATTTTTACATGATGGGTGTGAGCATTCAGCCACACAATCTGATCCATAGTGCGGTTTTATGCCCATATTCACAACAAGAGAGATGGAGGAAGAATATGCACCAAAGGAGGAGACTTTGAGTGACTATCTTCAGGAGTATTAATATCAATATTGTAGATTCAAGGAGCACTTGAACTTCCAAGGGTTTTACAAACTCAAGGAGAATAGAAGGCCCAGTAATCACTACAGAAGTAGAGAAGGTAGATTCTTTCTACCAAATTTTGATGGGTCATCTAAATTCACAGCCAAGGATTGGATAGCGCAGCTAGAGTCATACTTGCAGCTACATCAAGTTTCAGAAAAGGAAGGCATTATGATAGTAGCACTGCATATTGAAGGTAAGGCTTATAATTGGTGGTTTTATGAATCTTCTTCATTTAATCACACAAATATAGCTACTTATGCAAGATTCACTAAGAGATTAGTGAAGAGATTTGATGGGAAAAAAATTAATCATCTTTGGTTGAGCTAGAAAAACCTAAACATTCAAAACCTTTGCATGAGTTGGAAAGATCCATTACACCAACTCCACTTCATATTTCTATTGAGGGGAGTGAAAAATTGTATGATACCTTACCAAGGGCAAGATCCCCATTGCAGGAAGAGCTTTCCTCTCAAAAGGAAGAAATGAAGATTCCTCCTTCAAGGGAAGTCCAATATCTAGGGTCTCTCATTGTTGATGGGGTATTCTCAAATATTAATGAGGAGGGAAAGCAGAGAGGAAGTAACAGTGTTGTCACTTAAAGAGGAGAACCATCACCACATGGAGATGGGTATGAAGGTACTGCTTCAAATAAAGGAGCTTTTGCATCTTTGCAAAGAGTTCCCAAGGAGCAACATGTGACAGTAGTAATGGGCAGTAAGACCTTGATTAAAGGAGGAGAAGGAAAGTTGGATCAGAATCAAAGGATGGGGAGCATGCACCCTTGTTTATTCTAGGAGTTTTATATGCAAAAGGAGGAGACTGGTTTGCACAGTGAAAGGAGGAACAAATCATTCCAGTCACCTATACAGCCTACTTCAGACTTTGATGTCTCATTATATGGAGGCATTCCACCCAAGAGGCCACCAGATCAGGAGATGAGAGACATCTCACAATAGGTTGCATCACTCATTGATCCATTAGGGGTGAGAACCTTGGGAGGATTTGGCACAACACATAGAGTCTTGGGTAGGCCCAAGGAGGAGGGAAATATTCTACCAATATCATCATTATCTAATCTCATTAGCTATTTTGCGCTGGGAGAAGATGTTTCTAAGATGGAGGATGGAATCATCATGGTGCAAGGAGGCCACTCCATGGCATTAAAGAACTAGAGGATACTTCCACATAGGAATAAATCTTCCCCATTTGGTAGAGGATGGTGGCCACTCATGCATGCGTTGGCTAGACTTAGGAGATTTTGGATAGGTGATAACTTCCTATGGAAGACTAGCCTCCAAAAGCTTCAACCTTCACTTGAGCATGAGCATCTACAGGAGGGGCAGTAGGGACATGTCAGCAGCATACCGATGCTTGAATTTGGAATAGGATATGTCAAGGAAGAGGGCAGCCACATGACAGGGGCTACACAATATAAATCAACAACGTTGTCATTAGGGATTCTAGAGTCTTATTGGAGATCCTAGCTATTGGTGGAATACTCCAAGGATATCCTTACATGCAGGATGCTTTATGACCAGTTTCCAGATGGGGGATATATAGTGAGATATGGGGTCATATTTTATCAGGATAGGATCTTCTTGGATAAAGCCTCAAAGCTCAAGGATAAACTACTACAAGTAGCCTATGAGATCTTGATTTCCCATCCCACTGGTTTCATTAGAGCATGCAATACTATCTTGGAGGGATTCATGTGGGAAGACTTCAAAGAGGAGATTCACTGTCATATGAGGAAGTGCATAGATTTTTTGGAGGGTGAGGAGAAACATGACCCTTGGAAAGAGTTATCATCAACACCTCCTTACTCATTGGGTGTGAGAAGGAGATCATCCATGAGCTACCTCACTAGTTTGAACCAAGTGTATGGTAAGGATTGTATTTTTGATAATCATGATATATTTAATATATACTTGCATTTTCTTACCACTCATGTGCAAGACATTGCTCCAAGAGGGGGCACTCTTTCTTATTGGCTTCATGGGCTACTTGGGGCCATAAGCAGTGATGATGTTGACCACTCCCTAGAATATTTTGGGGAGATGATGTATTCTTCATAGTGTGCTTCATTGATACCAAACATCATAAAACTTCTCCTAGCATGCAAGAAGGATGGGACAGCAAACAAGTGGTGGGGGAAACACTTATTATATCATATTCTATGGCAGTTAGGAGAAAAAATATGTTAGTTACACTTGAGGGACCATTTCCCTTCCCCAGTACTACACATGGCAGCTATCATGACTTGGATTGTGATCCCATATGTTGATGATGTTATTATCTTTGTTGGGAACATGATTGGAGCAAAGGCACATTGGTTGGATGTGTCCATTGGGAATGACCTTTCCCACACTTTTTATGCTTCATGCTTCAAGGGGAGTATGGGAGATGATATGGCCACTAAATTAGATCACTTGTGTCTTTATGAGGTGATCCATATGATTGTTTGGAGCGCTTGGGAGATGCCTGTCATGAACATTTGGGAGGAACTTTTCTATGAATTACCATGCTAGGAGGTGATTCATTTCATTTGGATGATAGCATGGAGATGGGAGTCTCTCATTGGGAATGATATCCCCTATGCTTGTCATCACTCCTACCTTGAAGAGGCCATTGGATAGAAAGGAGGTTTCCATATAGACCTTCCATTCTCTCATGATGAGAGCCATTTGGTTTATCCACCAAAGGCCAACTTGCACATTTGGGAGGAACCATTGGGAGACATAATTGTTGTAGAACATCTGAAGCAGTGGTGGAGACTATTTGATGAGGAGGCCACAAGAGGAGGAGGGGGAGAATTTTTCTCAACCCTTACATTTACTTGAGGACAAGCAACATTTTGGAGGGGAGGACTGTAATATTCCAAAAATTTAGCTTTTAGCTAAATGAAATATTATAGATTGTTTTATCACTAGGTAGGTGAATAAGTGGGTAGGGAGGCCCATAAATCTCCTTAGCAACAATAAAAACACTTCATGTGTGAAAGGAGACCCTCTAAGAAGCTAAATAAAGCTCCTTTGAGTGTGAACAGGGGATGGAGAATGTTGAATAGGTCAACTTTAACCAAATCAACAATGTTGTTATGGAGGAGTGGACATTTAATGAGGGACAATGTAGTTTTGGTTGGAGACACCTTGCATGGAGGTAGTGGCATTAATGGATGGGGCCCAAGGTGAGAAATCTCACCAAGTTTATAAGGAAGGGTAAGGCAGCCTTCGAAATCAATTTTGATATTATTTTGTTTATGGTCTGCATGACTATTTGCATTCTTCAGTTGTTTACTTGAGCTTGCAGTGATGTTTAGCATAGGGTGTTCTCGAGCGGGGATCCCACCTCTTCCCTTGAGGTAGCCTCTTGGAAGAGTATTGCACTACATTTTGAAACTCATGCTTAAGGCCAAGCTATAGCTTTCTTCATCAGTGCAGTTTATGCAGAATATTGTGTTGTGTTGTAGGGTGTAGCAGTGGAGAATTATATTGGGTGACTTTAGAGCTAGTTTTGCAGTGGAGGAAGGTTTCCATCCATTGGAAGGACTATAAAGAAGCCCCTTGGGCTTTATTGACATATTTGGCATCATGCCAAGGTTCATTTATCCCTTACATCAAGGTTTCAGTCCATATATACATTATTTTAGGGAGGAGTTGCAGGGGTGGTTGCAATGATTGTTTTGGGAGGTGATTTCTTCAGTGGAGGAGCTATTATTTCATCGGGAGGATCTATTGGAGAAGAGTTGTAGGTTTCTACATCAGCTTCAGCCATATATTCTCATTTTTTTTGTTGCAACATACCTTCAGCCCTAGGGCTACAGCTTACATTAGCACATTCCGTGCATTTTCTGAAAACCCTCTTGTGTTGTCTTGGAAAGCTGATCTAGTGCCCATATTTGTATGTGTAGTATATATTTTGGCCTATATCAGTATTTTTATATCATTGTATGATCTCCAACTATATTTTTTCTTAGTATGACTGCATTGTAGTAGCCTCTCCAACATTTTGTATAGTAGTAACATCTCACTTTGAAAGTATTCATGTATTGGAGACTTGTGTGCTCACATTCTATGATTTGTGCCTCATTTTTTTCACTTATTTGCTGCATATATGATCAATATAATGGCTCCATATTGGTCTCATGGTTTCATGTGTTAAATATTTGATGTTGCTTTCACTTTATGCACTATATTCCTTCTTAGCCCATTTGGGAATATTACACGACTGCTCATCGTGATGACTCGACATGGTTGATGGTCCAGTATTCTCATGATCATGAGTACTGCTGGATGTTGCAGTCTACTGACTCGACATGGTCGATGGTCCAGCCTAGTCTCCATCATGACTGGTAGTTGATGCAGCATGCTGCTCATCTGGCGCAGCGCGAGGTGAACGATGATCACTCCCCTGATCGTCATCATCAGATGATGCGTAGCTGCTCGCGGACTGTCAATGTATTGCATCTTGATCATGTCTTTAACGTCGAAGGGCCCTCCTCAACTGGGTAACTAAGCTCGTAGCTCCTACGACATGCCGCATCAAGATGAACATGTCATGCGACATGCCTCTCCACATCTGTACCAGCCTAGCATCGGCCTGTATATCTCTCATAGTGGCGGGCCTAATTCCCAACTCCACAAAAAATGCACAGAGTTGGTCACCCAACTCCATCCTGAATCTACTGTCAAGCCTACGCCTAGAAAAAGGCACTACCGGCGCACCATGAGGACTAGGTCTGTCTACACCGGGCACCTGATCCTCGACATCTGCCATATCCTAATCATCATTAGGATTCACACCTCGAACATTTTATAGCACTGGAATATCATCACCATCAAATCACCCAATGTCTACAAAATATATATAAGTACACAACAATAATTAGACAATTTCATTAAAAATTTTAATAAAAACAAGTTAAATAACATGTTAGAATAAATTTAAATAAAACAGTAATATTACCTCTATCATCTGGCGGCTCATCATCTATGAAGAGGATGTTGGCACACCCTTTCCAATCCAAACCAGCATACAGACAGGGGACCATAACGAAGGGATGCTCATCAACACTGTCTAGCAACTCCAGTGCATCATGTGATATCCTCGCGGAAAACTCAGACTCGCCCCTCTTGGGCATCATCTGTCCCCACATCTGCATCCGTACATGCAGCATCGACCTACGAGCCTGCCGAACAAAGGTAGGCCTCGTCTATAGAAACCTCTAAAAAAATAAAAAAATAGATCTGAATCAAAAGGGAAGTTCACCCTCCCTTGTGCATAAGCACGACATCTATCTAAAGCTGTACAGAACTACCGCAAAAAAATGGTAGACCACCTCACAAGTCATGGATCATGTACTAAAGAATCAACATAAAATAGATTCGAGCAACTAATGCATTTCCCGTCACTGTTGTTTTTTGAAATGGTCGAAATCAGTAGTGAGAGGCACCTCACCTCCTCTCTACCAAATGAAGCAATACGTAACTGACCTCCGGAGACCTGAAAATATGAAGGAGACATTATATCTGCGCTAATTTATCTTTGGGAGTGCACCAACTGACTCCCTGTTGCATAGACAACTCGGACCTCAGTGGGCGCATACCACTAGTTAGGACCAACCCGAAAAGTCGGTAGGTGGGAATTCAACCTGCAGATAAGATGTCACAAAAACACACCATGGCCCTTAAGGGATGTAGCCTCCTCATAGAACTTGAGGAGGCCTAATTGCCTTAGGATCCCCTGGGTAGCTATTGTAATAGGGCGAGGGTACGCATCTCTCTTGCTCTCTCGTGCCTCCCACAGGTGAACCATGTTATATTGGTCAGCCTGTTGTTGTTGTTGTTGTTGTTCTCTCTCTTCTCTCCTTTCACATCGCTAAATGATTGACATATTAAATACAATTTTTTTATTAAATGAGACATGTATTTAGGAATATACATATATAATTTTTTTTGAAAAAAAAAAAAAAACAATCGGTCCACCACAAAAAACAGGCATGCACCGGTAACAGTGCGTCTTTTTTTTATCGTGCACTGAAGGCAGTGCACCAGAAAATTTGCAGCACACTGGAGGCGGTGCACCCTCAAATTTTCAGCGCACCACCCTCCTCGCATTGTTCCAAGGTCAATGGTGCGGTGGTATAATAGACCACACCGTTGACTATGGACCAGTGTCGGGAGGGCGGTGTGCTGACCAAACTATACACCCCGGGGCATATAGTTTAGGAAGTGCACCACCCTCCTGACATCACTACATAGTTAACGATGTGGTTGTTTACCCGTCCGCACCGTTGACCATGTCAAATTTTCAAAATGCAGTGCGCTGACAAAATTACCTGCCCTAGAGAAGATAATTCCGTCAACGCACCGCATTCCTGCAATTTGACATGGTCAACAGTGCAGCCATGTAACTGACCACACTGAAATTTTATTTAATTTTAAAAAATCACAATGCATCGTTTCGGTATTGCCTCGGAACTAGTGTGGATACCGTTAGCACCAGTCGCGGTGTTGCCTATCAATTTACAGGAAACACCACGAACCAGTGCAAGCCGAACAACTCGAGGGAACCACGTGGGATTTTTTTTTTTAAATAAGGTGAATTTTAAGCTATTTTAAAAAACTAATCTGCTAAAAGGTTTACTTATGGAAAAACAAGGAAAATACCTTTACATTTGGCTGTCAAGGAGGCATATTGGCTGTATAATTTGCAAAACAAAATTTGCCCACCGTTTTGCAAAATTCAAAATGGAGATGGTGGGAAATGGACAACAACAGTGCGTGCAATGGGAGCATTGGGGTGACTCACAAAGGTAAAGTTGCACTGATGCTTGAGAGCTTTGGAGCACTGAAAAGTGAAAAATGCGGATTTTTTTGGCCGTAATTTATTTTTTATTTAACCATCTTCCGATGCGCGGATTTATAGGCGCACCGTTGTGGTCTCTTAAAACTGCACCGGGTTGTTTCATTTTTGGCGTGGGGTTTTAGGACACACCAGTGAAAAATATTTTTAAAGCACCACTGTGCTACAGTACTAAGATGCACCGGGCAGGTTTGTACCGACTGCACAGTGTCCCGGTGTGCCAATGTTTTGTGCGAACCGGTGCTTTCTCTAGTTCAACACATCGTTAGAGTTTAGGATGATAAACACACCGGAAGAAAAACATCCACAAAAAACTCCACCCGCCAACTTCCTCTAGTAACCTCCACTACAAACGGATGTCTGGGGTATTTTTATAAGGGGTTCCTCAAAAACATCCGCTAGAGGGTATTTTCCTTGTAGTGATATACACCAAGAACCGGCCTTAGAAAAACAAGATATGAATCCAACCATATCTTGTAATGCATTGGCAGTAATTAGAACTCCTCAAATTCTCAAGATAGAAGGACATATCAAGAAGAAAATGGTAATATTGTTGATTTATTCGGGTAGTACCCATAATTTTATTCATTGTAAGATAACCAAAGAATCAAATTGCTTCCTATATCCAACACCAGATCGTCAATGATGATTGCAAATGGAGGAACTATAAATTGCTTTGTAAAGTGCCATAATATCAAGCTAACCATGGGGGAATATGTATTGAATAGACCAATTCTTTCCATTCCAATGGGTGCCGATGTGGTACTAGGATTTCAATGGTTACAATCTTTGGGTTCGATAACTTTTAATTTTCAAGAACTTTTCTGGAATTTTTTTTTTGGAAAGGAAAGGAATTTGAATTAAGGGGTATTACAAGGAAACAAGGAAAGATAATCATCTCTATTGGCATGGAAAATCTTATAAAGAAATAAAAACGAGGCATAATTGCACAATTATTCTCACTAGAGTTTCAAACATCGAAATCATCTATTTCTCCAGATCTCCAAAAAGTCTTGGGAAATCATTCGAAGGTATTTAAGACTCCCAAATCCCTCCCACCTATTTGTGATCGTGATCATGCTATTCATTTTATTCCAAGAATTTTTCCTCCAAACATCAAGGCTTACATATATCCCTATGCCGTAAAGAGCGAAATTCAACGTATGATTGCAAAAATGCTAGAGGCAAGTATAATTCAACCTAGTCAAATTTTTTTCTTTGCTCTAGTAGTATCGGTGCACAAGAAGGATGGATTGGTGTATATGTATGGATTATAGGGAGCTCAAAAAGCTCACTATTAAATATGAATTCCCATTCCTATCATTGATGAATAATTGGATGAATTACATCGAGCAAATTACTTCACCAAGTTGGATCTCTATTAAGGATATCATCAAATTAGAATGAAGAGTGAAGACATTCCAAAAACAACATTTAGAACAAACGAGGGTAATTATTAATTTTTGGTCATGCCTTTTGGCCTTACCAATGCACCTTATACATTTCAAGGGTTAATCAATTCCATTTTCAAACCCTTAGAAAAATTGTGTTAGTATTTTTTGATGATATACTAATCTACAACAAGTCTTCAAACGATCGTGTTCAACATGTTGACAGGGTGATCAAACCATTGGAGGAGAAACAATTATATGAAAAAACCTCTAAATTTTCTTTGGAGTGCAGGAGGTGGAATATTTGGGTCATATTGTATCTCATGAGGGTGTTAAGGTAGACCCTAACAAAATTAAAGCCGTCAAGGAATGGAAAATCCCCACAACCTTAAAGAATATGCAAGGATTTCTTGGATTAACAGGGTATTATCACAAGTTTGTTAAGAATTATGGGGAAATAGAAACACCTCTAACAACATTACTAAATAAATGTGTATTTTCTTGGACTCCAGACGCAGTTAAGGCCTTTTAACATCTTAAAGAGGCAATGTGTGAAGCACCAGTCTTAGTTACATCTGGTCTTCCTGATTCTGGTGTCGTTAACAGTTCGAAAAACTGACACCGTATGAAGATGTTATCGTGATTTGAAAAGTCGAGTAAACTGCAAATTTTGGCTTTTGACCAGGTTTGACTAGGTTTTTGGAAATTCAAAAAAAAAATATTCCAGGGAATATTCCTCGAAATATTCCTTCTAGACCAGTCTCATGATGACACATGTTGCATTTTTATTGTTGGGGTTATGGTTTCGGCCAATCTAGGCCACCATGTGGCAGGCCCAAAGGCTACCACGTGGCCCAGGTTTGATTATGTAAAATTTTGTTGGACTCCGATGGGTTCAAAACCTAAAACTCCTGCCCGCCAGGCCAGTGTGTCTACTGTCTCCACTACATAATTTTCTTAACCATATCTTTCAGCGAGTTTTATTTAAATTTTAACGATCTCGCATTTGGGGGTTCGAATGAGCCAACCCCTCCCCATATGACCTTGAGCCATGACACAAGAGCTTAACGCCGAAAGCAAAACGCCAACCGCCAACCACTATTTACGTTCACATGCCAGGTGCAAAGAGTTAAGTCCCTGCGTGGTCAAGTCCTAACTCCACTCCAACTCAGGCTTAAAGGCGGTAACCCATAGTATAAGTGGAGTTCCTCGACAATTATGGTTTGTTAACCGTGGATTTAGGGGCATATGCCCAACACCCCTAATCACATATTTAGTGCTAACAGTTAGCGCTGGCGGTTTTTATGGCGGAGGTGCCAATTTTGGTGGAAATCCCTATTTTAACTAGAGTTAACTGCAGTTGCTCCATTTTTGGTGGAGCTGATTAGGGTGAAACTGGACAAAAGTGTTTTAGGCTCTATCTTGAGCTAGATTTGACCATTCTGAGAGTGTGAATAGTCAATTTTTACTATCTCAGACATTCCAAAATCATTGGTGAGGGTTGTATAGTCATCATAGGACTTCTGAGTGTGATTTTTCTTTAGAGAAGTTCTAGGGGCCACTAAGGCCACCAAGAGCTAGCAGCAGTTTGAGGATTATCCAGGGCAGCTAGAGGCCTTATTGAGGAAACCAATATTCAATTTTGGATTTTTTAGACATTATGGAACTAATGGTGAGGTTTTCAGAGCCATTAGAAGATTTCTAAAGGCCGAGTTTCTTCAAATAAGTTCCACAGGCCACCAGGGCCACCAGGGGCCAACAGGAGAATGAGGCCTATCTAGAGCAGCCAATATCCATTCTCAACAAAAAAATAGTCTATCCTAACTATTTTGCACCTTTTGAATCTAATGGAAGTATTTTTAGAAGATTTTTAAGAATTTTAAGGGCCGATATGCTTCAGAGAAGTTTTCAGTGAACCTAGAGCCAAGGGGCGCCACTAGGTGTTGGAGTCGTAACCGGAGTAGCCAGAGGCCAATTTATGCAAATGAATAGTCTATTATGAATATTTCAGACATTCTGAATCCATTGAAGGGATTTTAAGAGTCATTGGGAGACTTCTAAAGGTCAAGAAGCCATAGGGAATTTTTGGGCAGTCCTGGGCCAACAGTGGATGGAGGCCTAGATTGGGGAGCCAGAGCTCATTTTGAGAAAATGATCAGTATATTATGGAGGTTTGATATGTGATGAAGATATTAGGTGAGGTTTCAAGGAAAAAAAAGGACTTCTATGGATTTTTTCCCAAAGATAAGCTCAGGGAAGCTTAAGGGAACCGACAGATGAATTCAAGTCTAAGGGGAACCTAGATCTATCTTTAGAGTGATGGCAGCCATTCCAGGGGTCTGATGATATTCTAAACCCAATGGTACAACCAAAATAACCATTAGAGTTAAGTATCTACTTGTAAAAGAAAATTTTCATCATAATCCCAAAGAGCCAAGTCAATTTTACAAGAGCTCAAGAAGACGTAGCCCACGATATTCGGGTGAAATCCTTTATTAATTTTTTTGTTATGTGTTGATGCTTATTTTCTGCACTTTATGGTTGTTTCACATGCTTAATATCAGCAAAGACAAATTTTCTTAAAGCACTTGAACGGTTAAAAAACATGCACCTGTTTCAAGTATTCATTTCCACATAGTCAAGAATAAGCTAGATCTTATTTTGTTTAAATGAGTGGGAGCTTCCTGAAGAGCATAAAAAGTTATCCAACCCATTTTCAGATCACAACAGGAGCCGATAAATGATACTTGGGGGTTGTAGCTTCCTTCCAGTGGGTGTTCTAGAATGAGTGGAGGTTATAGCCTCCTACAAGTAGGTTCCTCATGCCGATAAGATTCTACACCAGTACAAAATGTAATGAATATTTTATTTATATGATAAAAAGACAGAGATAACGGCAGTGGTGGTTTTCTCCCACATTGGGTTTCCACCTAAAATTTGGGTGTTCTATGTGTGTTTCTTATGTGTTGTGATTTATTTATTATTTACTACATACTGGATGGATAATGAATCAATAATGCAATGGTTAAATTTAACTCACTAATGGGATTTACAATAAATTAAGTAAGTTGGGTATACGTTGTTTTCCTTCACTGAAGTCGCATAACATGTTGGTTTCATAAAGAACAGTAGCGTACAAATTTATGAATATGAAATAATGATTCACCCCTCCCCCCTTCTTAGCATTTTTCCTAACGTTGATGGCTAAAGCCAAAACCTGAATATTTATTCCAGTGGGGTTTCTCCTTTTGGACATCCAACTATGAAATTTTTTATGCTCCAAAGGATTTATGAAATAATGATTCACCCCTCCCCCCTTCTTAGCATTTTTCCTAACGTTGATGGCTAAAGCCAAAACCTGAATATTTATTCCAGTGGGGTTTCTCCTTTTGGACATCCAACTATGAAATTTTTTATGCTCCAAAGGATTTCTTTAGTCCAATTTGAAACAAAAAAGGGTTTGGATTTTTTTCTAAATGAAGGGTCTTGGTTCTAGGGTAGTGTTGACCTATTTATTACTCCATGGTTCCATAAATTTTATGCCACAACTATGGTGGTATCAACTATGCCGATTTGGGTGAGGCTCCCAAACCTCCCTCTTCCTTTCTGCCATCATAAATTCCTTGAGGTATTTGAAACACTTTGGTAAGATTCAAAAAAATGGACCTAGAAAGAAGAAAGAAAAGTCTCTTCACTTTTTCCAGAATATGTGTGGAGATAAACATTAGTAGATGGATTATAGAACACATAATATTGAAACACAAAAAAATCTTGTGGTCACAAGTTCTAAATTATGAGAACACGACATTTCGATGTTGGGTATCTTTTCAAACATGAAATTTACATAAAACATGTCCATAGGCAAAGAAGTTTCCAAAAAATAAAAAAGGCAGTCCAATAGGACAAAAGGATGGAATTTTGCATAGCATCATATTTATGAAGATGAAGGAGAATATGTCAAGGAAAACCAACCTTTCCAATTAAATCTGAATGCTTTGGCTGAAAATGGAGACCATCCAGATGGGGATGTCGCAACACAATCAAATATAGTCACCCTTCCACATAAGTGTATTGAACCTGAAGTTTTTTCATGTGTAAGATGAGAATGGGGCAACCAAAATATCCCATGTCTCAGAGAGCTCAAATTCGAACAAAGAATCTTCTCATATGGAAACAGGTCGAGAATTTGCATTAGTTCCAATTGTACAAAGCTTATATGGTTGGAAAAAATGCATAAAAAGAAAGGGAAATAGAAAATCTAGTCACAAATTGTCAACCTTAACTTTCTTTCTTATGTGGTATGCTTCTCAAAAGTTGTTATGTACTTTTCTCTATCTCAATGTCGTGAGGCGTTATTCTTCTAGAATGCTTACAACATATGAAAATGTAATTTTATTTTTCCTTATGATGAATAAAATTACATGTCATTTTCTACAAAAAATATAGAAAGAAAAACTATGTTACTTTATTTATATAATTATGTAATTAAAAATCGAAAGTAAACCAAGTCTTAACTTCATTGTATTAATAGCACCGTAGATCAATCTTAACTTTGGATCTACCAAGTGTGGAGTGGGATCAAATCTCTTTTCATTCTAAAAGAGGTTTGCATCTCAATATATTTGATCCATCTCGGCTTTTGGTAGATCTAGAGTTAAGATGGATATAAGTTAGTTTAATTATTAATTATAATTATAATTACTAATTTTATGTTTTTTTATTTTATTTTATTTGTATTTTTAGTTTTATATAATTTGACCCAATTGAACCAAGAAATATGTTAAATTCATCTCATGCAATTAGAATGGTCTTTGGATATGGTATTTTAATGAGTCAAACCATCAAGAATTCCTTTAATTGATAAGCTTTATGGTCATTGGATTGATTAATAGTCTCTCTTAATATATATGAACAAGGTCTAGCTTCCCTTAATAAAATATTTAGCAAATCATTATGATTTATCATAAGGTTGACTTGCCTTCATATTTTGAAAAGATAAGGATGTTTCATGGATTCTCCATTTCTCAATAAAAATTAACTCTACCCAAACTTCATAGTGACCCTAAGATTTTGTTATTTGACTTTGAAGAAATTGATCATCTACCTAATTTATTTAGGAATTAAATTAGGTATAATTCCTAGACCTCCATCTAAAACTTTGGAATGCCCTTACCCTCCATTATAAGAAATTTTATAAGTAGGTTCATTTTCTTTAATGAAATCCCTCATTAAAGGCATAAAAGAAAGGTGGCTTGGATTTACATTCAGGAGCATTTAGCTTAGATATGTTATCTAAACAATCTATTAATTAACATTAAAAAAGGGAATTACACTGAACTATTAAATTATGTATGCGTTTCTTTTAGGTGTTTCTTCTACCATGACTATGACTACTTTAATCAATACACATTTTAAGTGTGTAAATATATCAAAAGATTCATTAGAAAATCTTGAAAAAACCTGAGGTTATCAAACATCCAAAAAGAACTTGTCTCCAATGATATATTAACACCGAAAAAGTTAGATTGATTTAATTTTTTCATGTAAAATATATAGAAACAAACAAAAAGAAAAGGGAAAAACTTAAAAACACAATAAAATTCAAACTTATTGCCTTAAAAGAATAAAGTTGTATTTACCATCTAAGAAATTAGAGATGATAAAAATTTAGATGTCCAGATCAATCAATACCTATAATCCTCTCCTTCGACAATAACTACAATAATGAAATGAAAATATAAACTATTTTGAAAATGGAAAATATCATAAATACACGGACGATAATGGAGATTAACTATAGAATATAGTAAGTTGAAATACAAACTATTATGAATATGGAAAAGACCATAATGGAAATTAAATGGTGGACAAGTAAACTTTTACAATTTTTCTATGCGCCTTTTAAACACAATTGCTCGCAGGATACAAAGAGCTTACAACTCAATACAATATTTTAAATAAATTCATTATTCAATTTCATTTCCATTCAGCTTAGGTCGCGTCCAAAATGAACAGATTTTGAAATATTATAGGTGCATTTGATGAGTTTAAATTTTGAATCAACGGCGGAAGGATAAATCGTGGTTTTTTATCAATCATTAAAACATAAGTTTGCTACATTTTATTAATTTCCATTTTTTAATAGCTTTTTTTATTTTTGTTAGTTGAGTCAACATATGTGAAGTTTGGATTCCATCATATTTTCAACTGGAAAAAAATAATAATTTTTATTAATAGTTAACAAAAATCACATTTTGTAGACACATATATTAGTGTGTAGGTATAAACTTCAGTACATCATACGTAAAAATTAGTAGAATATTTCGGTGTTGGTCATAACCATGGTATCCTCAATATATCAAAAATAAAAATAAAAACCCCATCCATCACGAGCACAACTATAATTTTACAAAATACATACCATAATATAGATCATTATGAAGCTAAGATCTCTAAAAATAAACAAAAAGGAAAAAACAAAAAATAGTGTAAAACATTATTGTTCCATGCATTCAATTCATGGAGATTGCTTGGTAAATTGTGCATTGGATTAGCTGAGTGTGTTCGATGAAGATATGTTGCCACAAATTTCAGTGATCTACCAAATATCCTTATCCAAAGATAAGGCCACTTTGGTTAGTCCACCGGCTAGTTGATTTATTTCCCTGTAAATGTGTTGGTATGAAAATTGTGTGAGCTGATTTTTTAATCTCAAGACTTCATCCAATGTGGTACATAAAAGAAAATTTCTGCAAATGTATGTGGCATTTAACCATTTGATCACAAGCTTTGAGTTCCCAAAGAGTTGTAAAGAAACACAGTGTTCAATGGCAAATATTAGGAGGCTTTGGAAAGCAAGTAGTTTGGCATAGTTATTTGACCCAACTCCTAGTCCAATAGAAACATGAAAGGATATGTCAGAAGAAATATGTAATTCAAAACCACCACCACAGGTCCCACCTGAGTTAGCCAAGGCCCCATAAAAATAATCCCATGGAGAAGATCGATCAGGTTGTTCAGACACTAGTTCTCAGATCCTACGAGCATATTTTTCCAGAGGACGGTGACTGAGAATTGTCATATCTTGAACAACATGAATCCTAGGAGATGAGAAATAATCCAAAAAAATAGCTATGCGATGAGAAATTCATATGCCCCAACAGATAATTAAATGAAGTTTCTTGAAAATTCTGGAAGATGAGAGGGAAAGCTAGCTTTTCAAGACAGATTCAATTAAAGGACCCATCCACAGGCCAATTTGTGGTTTTGTTGATCTATAGTGATCCCATATGCATCGACCAAATGAGAAATTCAAGAAGTGGTGGTTAATTGTTTCTCCCTGATTTTTACATAGGGAACACCAACTGGGGCCAATGGAAATTACACCATATAAGAAATTTGACCTTCGTGGGTGTAACTCCCTCCTCCCACATCTACCCAAGTAACCGTCCAACCAAGGAAAACATGTGACGAAGAGTTACTATGATTAGTTGAAACCTCCTAGGTGACCTTAAGGAAGTGGAACCAATGAAAACACATCAAACAGACCTTCCCCATCAGCAACAAAACTACCAGGAGCCAACCCAACCACTAAGGTATCCAACCCCTTGGGTCCCACTGAGGTTTCAGAACTTCAAACCCCCGGATGCTCCCACAGTATAGCCATGGGTGCACCTGGGAGGCTCTGTACAATCCCACAACATATGCATGTGTGGATCCAAGGACTTTTTCCCATAGACCTGTTTCAGTGTCCCTAAGATTTGAGCCACGTTTTCAGGCTGAGAGCCCAGGTCACTTCCTATAACTCAATGATAATTTTTAAAATGAAATATAACAATGAAACAATGGTGCACAAGAAAACATTTGAACAAGGACTTGACTAGACCCCTACTAGCCATGAAAGTCATTTCGTCAAACATGTCATGAATACGTAATCTACATGTTTAAATAACATATCTAAGCATAGGGGTCTCAAACTTATCTAAGAATTGCTAAGAAACATTGTTGCTACATCACATTAATTGCATTATCTTCTATTTAGGCATAGATACATTGTTCATTCAATTATGAATCAAAACATGATGAGAGCCATACTTCATCACCATCATAAAACTCAGTCATAATGAGCATATAAGCAACATAAATGACAAGCATGTAAAATACATATAAGCCATAGAATAACAAGCATATTTACCCATCAATATAAGAGGAAAAGAGCTCTTATTTCCATAAGAAAAATGTAACCAAGTCTAGGAATTCCATGCTCCACCTGACCATAGACATGGCTAAGACAAATGTCTCTTCAGCTAGTCACCCACGTGCCATATTCCAAACATGAATGTGAGATCTCATAAACCAAATCCATCAAAAACAAACCAGGTATTTCAGAGGCCAAACCACCTCCACCCTCAACCAATGATTCCACCTCATGGTTGAACATCATAACCATCACTAGATTGGTCTCTACCCAATTTATCAAGGGATCTAGAGCACTTGTTCCAACCAAGGCTCTAGTAATAGTAACTCAATCCCAGTTGTTTCTGGGCTCCAGAGCATTTGTCCAACCAAGGCTCCAGGACTAGTAACACAACCCACCTAGGGCTCCAGAGTGTTATTCCAACCAAGGCTCTAGGACTAGTAAGTCAACCCATAGTTGTCCATCGAGCTCCAAAGAAATTTTCCAACCAAAACTCTAGGAACTAGTAACTCAATCCATAGCTAAAGGAACATGAGAACCAACCAGAAAAAGAAAAAGAAAAAAAAATTGAAACTGAACCCACAACACCATGGTTATCCAGGAAATGGCAAGGCTAGGAAAATCAACTTTCAAACCAGGAAATCCTCCATGCCAATGACAAATCATGACCAAGAAACCACAGGCATGCCAAAACTAGTGAGGAAAACATACATGAAACTTGGTACTTGCAATCAAAACTCATTGTAGTTGTTGATCCCAATGTCCTCTTTCACTTTCTTGCTCTTTGTTTTCCTTCTTGCTCCAAATCTCCAAGTATGCCACACCCTCCAAGAGTGCTCCAACAAAACTCTAAGTATCCAAGAGTATGAGAGAGAGAGAGAGAGAGAGAGTAATGAGAGCTCCAAAACTACACAGAACAAAATCCATGAACTGATCCTCAAAATCATTGTTATTATTGAGGCCTCTATTTTCTTCATTTGCCATTATTTTCCTTCATTTTCATCCTAACATGCAACATGTAACCTTTCACCTCCCTTTTCTCCTATTTTCCATTATTTTCATAAATAAATGCCAATAAATGTCACATTTCATTTCCAAAGCCTTATCCATTTGCTTTTCCAATTTCCATAGCCATAATAAACCATATGAGCACCCGCACTAGGATGTTTTTCCTAGCATTCATCTTGGAATACATGTCTCATGACCATGGTTATTATTTTGCCTTTATTAACTTTTATTACATCAAATTTTCACCATGGATGTTACAGAACCCTCCCCTTTGGGATAACACCATCCTCGGTGTTCAACGACACCTACAACAAGGAAGGTTGTTGTAAGCAAAACATACTACCCATGGAGCTTTATAACTTATCTCGTTGTAGTATTTACAAGAAAACCAACATAGCAACATAACAAATATGCCATCATAATGATATAACACCCATACCACTTATTGGAGCTTTATAACATAGTTCATGGCGAAATTTACATCCATATACATGTGTACATATACCAAACAACATACCACCATATAACAAAACATTCGCTCAACTAGCGAATAAGGATGGACACATGGCCCACATCTAATTCACCATCTCCCATGTAGCTTCATCAGGCCCAAAGTGCTTCCATTTCACTTTAACCTGCTCGATTGCTCAATTCCAAAGCATGAGAATTTTTATCTGCAAAATGCGTTGAGGTTCCAGCTGGGATTATCCTTCTAGCTCCACCTGCAATACACACCATTCAATCACATGATCAACATCTTTAACATATTTCTTAAGTAACGAGACATGGAAACATCATGGAATTTCACTGTCGAAGGCAGTGCAATTCAATAGGCTACATGCCTAATCCTCTTAATAATCCTGAAAGCTCCACAAAACCATGGTGCTAGCTTGGAACATGATCCAATACGCAAGGAGCTCTTCTTGGGCTTAATGCGCAAGTATACATGTTCCCCAACCTGAAACTCCTTAAAAATCATGTTTTGATATACATAACTATTTTCCCTATCATGTGTTGCTTTCAAATTCTTCTTGGTTACCTACATTTATTTTTCCATGTCTACCAACATGTGTGGTCCAATCAAAACATGGTTACCGATGAAATAGGTAACTCAGCTGGTACCTACTTTTTTTAGGTAGCAAAAAAAGCACCCGATTTTGAAAAGTGGTGATGTAGAATCACCCGTTTTTTTTGTGCATATTTTTGAGACTTTAATATTTTTATTTATGAAGTATCAATATTTGCTTTAAAAATTTAGTGATTTTCATGCTAATTTTCAAACATATTGATGCAGCAACAACCATTTTTTTTAGAGGGGTGATTTTCATGTTGGTAATAAAACATAAAAATAAAATAAGAAAAACATGAAAAAAAAACTCAGATAAAAAAAATGTATATAAAAACAATAAAAAAAACCAATAAAAATGTAAAAATTAACTTGTAAAAATAAAAATTTAAACAAAAATGAAAAAATAAAAAACAAAAATATTCGAAAATTATATTAAAAAAAGGGAAAAAAAAACATAATTTAAAGAAAAAAACAAAAATTAAAAAAAAAAATATCAATGTTTTTTTCTAAGTTATTAAAAAAAATTGTATAATTAAAAAAAAAATTAAATAGAAAATTTAAAAATAATTTAAATTAAAATACAAAAATAAAAAATAATTTAAATTTTAAAATTTAAATTAAAAAAATAATAAGAAGAAAATAAAAATACAAATTGTAAAAAAAAAAAAAACAAACAAAATTTAAAATGTAAAAATAAAACTAAAATAAAAAAGTATGATTAAAAAAAAAAATGAAAAAAAAAAAAAAAAATTCAAATAATTAAAAAACAAATATATATAAATTTAATTTCTTTTTTAAATTAAACGATTTCGAAAAATTATAAAAAAAAAAAAAAAGATAAAATAAAATAAAATAAAAATAAAAAAAGAGTTAAAATTTAATAAATTTATTTAATAAATTTGAAATTTAAAATTTAAAAAAAATTTAAAAAATTAAAAAAATTAAATTTAAAATATTAAAATGGAATTAAAAATAAATAAAAATTAAATTTTATGAAATTAAAAAAATAAAATAAAATATTAAATTAAATTAAAAAATAAAAAATAAAAAAATTTAATATATATATATTTGAACTTACTAGCGGTGGTGCCGGAATCGGCCTCCTGCCTAGGTGGCGGCAGAGGCCGACTGCTGGGCGGGCGGGGAATCGACCTCCCACCCAGGTGGCGGCAAAGGCCGGCCGCTGGGCAAGCGGGGGGCTGCTTGCAACCTCCCCTCCCGCCCAGCGACCAACTTCCACTGCCACCTAGGCGGCTCCACTACTAGTAAGTTCAAAAATATTTTTTATTTTTATTTATTTATTTATTAAATTTTAATCATTTTATTTAATTTTGTTTATATTTTTTATTGAATTTTGTATTTTTTGTTTTAATTTAATTAATTTTTTTTTCTTTATTTTGAAATTTAAAATTAAGTTTTTTATTTTAATTTAATAAAATTCAATAAGTTTTTAAAATTTTTTTAAAGTTAGAATTTATTTTTAAATTTTTGTTTTTTTGTTTTTTGTTTTTTTTAAACAAATTTAAAATTTTTTATTTAAATTAAACTTGTGTATTTTAAATAAAGTTTTTTTTTTTAATTAATTTTTTTTTAATTAATTTGTTTTTCAATTTTCTTTTTTTTAATTTAATACTTTTAATTAATTTATTTTTTCTCCATTTTCAATTTTTAATTGATTTTTAAACTTTTTAAATTTTTCATTTTAACAATTTTTTTTTTTTTGTGTAAGAATTTTTAGTGAAAATCACATATAAGAAATTTTTGTCGACAAGTTTCGAACCAGCCAGTGTGGTCCATCATCAGGACAAGATGAGAAATTTGATCAGGAAACCAATTTGAGTAGATTAGAACAGCTCCAACTAGTTGTTGGAAAAACAGCTAATTTGACTAAAATAGGGAAAAAAAAATTTAATTTTAATTCTATTATATTTTAAATTTAATTATATTTTTATAATTTTATATTAATACTCTTTAATATAATTTAAATTTTTATTATACATTCTATATAAATAAATAAATAAATATAAATATAAATATAAAATCAAATCAAATAAATAAATAATAATAATACTTAATTAATCAATTAATTTAATATTACTAAAGAGGTAAGTTTAAAAAAAAAAAAAATTATATATATATATATATATATAAAACAAAAATACTAATCAAAACAAAAATAATAAAATAAAAGGAGCACAGAGGGAGAGAGGAATCAAGACCGAGAGAAGATTTTTTTTTTTTAAAAATTTAATTGGTTATCTTAATATTTTTTTTTAAATTTAATAAAATCTAACATCTATATATATTTTAATTTCAATTTATATATATATATATATATATATATATATATATATATATATATATATATATATATATATATATATATATATATATATATATATAATTTAAAATTTATTTGTTTTTTTAGCATTTTTTTAATTTAATATTTTTAATGTATTTTATTTTTTCATTTTTTATTTTTAATTAATTTTTAAGTTTTCTTTAATTTTAATTTAAATAATTTTTTAAAATAGAGAATACATACCAGTGAAGTAGATTAAAGAGGAGAGGAATAACCTGTTTTTAAGTTTTCTTTAATTTTAATTTAAATAATGTTTTTTTTTTTTTTTTTTTTTTTTTTAATAATCAATTTTTTTTTTAATTTGTATATTTTTTTTGTTTATTTTTTTAAATCTCTTTTTTAAAATTTTTTTTTTAATTTAATATTTTTATTTTGTTGTTTTTTTATTTTTTATTTTTTATATATTTTTAAATTCCAATCTTTAAAATGCTATTTATTTTTTTATTTTTATATTTGTTTCTTAAATTTTAGGTTTTTTTTAATGTTTGAATTAAAAAAATAAATAAATAAAAAATAAAAACATAATGAAGTTTTTTCTTTTTCCAACTATTTAAAAATGTTTTTTTCAATTTTTTTTAATAATTTTTAATATAATTTTTTATTATTTTAAAAATTTTGTTTCAACATTTTCAGTTTTCGGGGTGGTTTTTGCATAAAATTTGTGCACCAAAAAAATTGGCTTTTACTTCCATTTTTAAAAATGTCGAAAATTTACTCTGAAAAAAAAAAAAACCAGGTTATTCCACAATACTATATTTCATTTTCAGGGTGTTTTTTGCAACCAAAAAAATTGGATTTTACTTGCATTTTTAAAAAATGTTGAAAATTTACCTCGAAAAAAAAAGGTTATTCCAAAATACAAATTTTCATTTTCGAGTTGTTTTTTCATGGTTTTTTCATGTTTTTTTGGTTAGAGTTCTTGTTTTGAGGTAATAGTTCCCGTTTCATTGGTAACTATGTTTCAACACCCTGTTAACCGGACCACTCTGGACAACTAATGGGAGTATTGCAACGCCTCCCATACAATGCCTCAAATGGACTCATCCTCAATTATTCCTGATACCCATTTTTGTAAGTGAACTCTACCAGTGGAAGATACTTTTTCCAATTTCATTGCTGATGCATCACATACATCCTCAACATGTCCTCCAATATCCTATTGACCCTCTCTGTTTGTCTATCTATCTGCAGATGCTAAGTTGTGTTGAAGGCCAACTCTGTACCTAAACCTGCAAACAACTCCTTCCAAAACATGGAAGTGAAATTTGCATCCTTGTCTGATATAATCTTCTTTAATGGAACACCATGCAATCTGACTACATCTTTGATGAACACATGTGCTACATCGCTAACTGAGAATGTAGACTTCCTTGGAATAAAGTGCACTACCTTTTTCAACCTGTCCACAACAACCATGATAGAGTCGTGTTGTCTCACTGTCCTTGGAAAACCTATGATAAAGTCCATGGAAATGGCCTCCCATTTCCACTCTGGAATCGCAATCAGTTGTAGTAGTCCACCTAGTTGCTTACACTTTTCCTTCACCTATTGGAAATCCAAACACCTAGCCACAAACTCTGCTATGTCTCTCTTCAAGTTCAACCAATAGTAAAACTTCTTCATTGTTTTCAATGTCTTCTGATAGCCTGGGTGTCCTGGACATGGTTTCGCATGAAACTCGCTCAATATCACCTTCTTTAGCTCACTTTTATCTGGCACATATATCCTATCCCTAAACCTGACCAAGCCATCTTCTATGAGATGATAGTCGACATCCCATACACCTGTACTTGTACCTATACCTATACCATTACATGTACCTGAACCTGTGGTTGTACCACTACCTATACCTATACCTATAGTTGTACCACTACATGTACCTATACCATTACATGTACATGTACCTATACTCTGTTGCAACCTGTGCAAAATCTCCATATACTTTTCATCTTACTGACCTGCCTGCAAGATCCTATCCTATAAATCTGTCCCATAGGAGCTCATGGCTACTACGTGATTCACCTATATCTTCCTGCTAAGAGCATCTGCAACCATGTTCTCTTTACCTTTAATATACCTAATCTCAAAGTCAAACTTGGTGATCGTAGCCAACCATCTAGTGTTCCTGTCGTTCAGATTTGACTAGTCAAATAAATATCTCAACCCATTGTGATCACTCATCAATACAAACCTCATGCCTAGAAGAAGTGCCTCGGCATCTTCAATGCATGTATGATTGTTGCTAGCTCAAGATCATGTGTCGAATAGTTTTTCTCATGTTCATTCAACTTTCATGACTCATCGCATATCACATGTCCATCCTACATAAGGACTCCAGCAAGTCCTCTCTTGCAATCATTTGTACGTAATACAAACTCTATGTATGTATCTTTGATCTTTAACACTGGAACATGTGTCAACAACTGCTTAAGCTACTTAAAAATGGTCTCACACTCCTCTGTCCATTCAAACTTCTTACCTTTCATCTGCAATGATGTAATAGGATAAGAAATATTTGAGAAGTTCTTGATGAACCTCCTGTAATAACCTTCCAATCCCATAAAGGATCTCACCTCATCAACATTCCTAGGAGCTACCCACTCCATGATGGCCCTTATATTTTCTCGATCTACTATGATGCCTCCTTGGAAACAACATGTCCGAGGTAATGTACCTCAATATGAAAGAAACTACATTTTCTAAGATTAGCATACAACTGATTTTCTCTTAAAAATATCAACACTGCTGCTAAATTCTCGGCATGCTCTTCCTCACTTTTGGAATATACCAGTATATCATCAATGAATACAATAATGAACTTGTCCATATAAGTGCACAACACACTATTCATCAAGCACATAAATGTAGTTGGAGCATTAGTCAAACCGAAAGGAACTACAATAAACACATAATGGCTATTCCTAGTCCGGAAGGTTGTGTTTTGAATGCCATCTTCTTTGATGCGTACCTAATGATATCTTGATCTCATATCAATCTTTGAGCACACTTTCACTTGCTTCATCTAATCAAACAGGTCATCAATCCTTGACAACATATACTTGTTCTTGATGGTCACTTTGTTCAACTTCCTGTAATCGATGCATAGTCTGAGAGTACCATCTTTATTCTTCACAAACAATATCAGTGCAACCCATGGTGATACACTTGGCCTAATGTATCCCTTAAACTGTAACTTCAACTCTATCAACTCCAGTGTGCTCATCCTGTAAGGTGCCTTAGATGTTGGCATTGCCCCTGGTACCAACTCAATAGAAAATTCTACTTCCCTGTGAGGTGGAAACTCTGAAATATTTGTGGGAAATACATCCTGAATTTTTTGTAGAATTGGGTATCTACTCAAAACATCTGCATCCTCAACTTCCTTACCTTTGTCACTAGAAATGTGCACTACAAATAACACACAACCCTTCCTACGACTACACTTGGCCTACATAGGTGTAACCATTCTCACTGTTGTTGCTTTCTTCTTACCTTGTAAGACCCTTTGTTCCCCATTTTCATCCAAGCACTCAATATCCTTGTCATAAAAATCCACCTTGGTCCTCTGAATATATATCCAATCCATACCTAAAATCATACTATATGATTCCAATGGAAATACATTCAATTACATTGTTGTAGACATGCCATTCAACTCAAATGCACAAGCTCTTACCCAATGATGAACTCTTTTATTTGTGACTGTATCCAAATTTCCTAACCAAGACTCTGCATGCACTTCTCTATTCAAACCACATTTATCCACCAATTTAGGACTAACATAACTATAATTAGATCCAGGGTCTATCAAAATAGAAACAACTTTATCACAAATCTTACTGGTCATCTCGATATTAGATGTCTGGTGATTTTCTTGCATGTTATCCAACGTTGCATAGATCCCGGGAATACTGTGTCCAACATATCCCACTTTATGTGCCTCCTCTGCACTGTATATTTGCAGTCTACCACCTTGATGATGTGGAAAAATCTCTCCTACGATGATCTCCTCGACAATTCTAACACTGCATGGTCTCCCTATTTTCATTCTTATTCTGCTCCTTAGATCGAAGTCCCTATCCTCTGCCAAATTTATTGAACTTCTTAGGTGTTGCAACATTCTCTTTGTTACCTGTATCTTGAGGTCTTGCTCTCTTCTTGTCCCATTTTCCTTTGTTCCTTGCATTACCTTTACAGTCTAGATTAGTCTCAGCTCTATGCTTTGATTGCTCATAAAAATGCTTTAGTTTCCAAATGGTCTCCTCCAATGATATAGGCGCATCAAACTCAATCTTGTCTTTAAATTTTATCGAAAACCCATTGATGAATCTATGAATCTTGGCCTTCTCCTCCTTGAGCTAACACACATATCCCAGTAACTCTAAGAACCTGCTACTGTACTCAGCATTTGTCATGGAACCCATCTTTAGCTCATAAAACTCTATTGTCCTATCATCGTAGTATATCTACGACAGATACTTTTTCTAGACCCAACCTCTTGAACTCACTCCAAATATTTTCCTCCTCATAAATATCTCTAACGTTCTTCAAATATTCCCACAAAATATCTTCTTTACCTCTGAGGCTGAATGTAGCTATTATGGCTTTCATATTTTCTGAGTAATCATGCAACCTTAAGAACTTCTTCATACCAAGCAACCATGCCTTTTCATCTTATGGTTTCTTCATCTCTCCATCAAATTTAGGTGGTTTTTCTTTCTTAAACTCATCTAGTAAGTATTCATTGTCACTCCTCCTATAAGGATGGTAATGATGATGATTATGATGCTTGTCAGAACCAGAACTAGAATAATACTTGTGTTTGTCACCTCTCATATCCAGAGTGTCCAAGAACCTACCATATTTGATCTTGTCATATCTATCTAACCTGTGACCACCAAGAGATGTACTTTCATAAGCCCCATTAGTTCCATCTTCCTATTCATAACTGATTCAAAGTAGTGGTACCTATTTCTGTAAATATGACAAAATTTGAAGGATTACTGCATTAACCTCTGCATGCTTTTCCTGTGTCTGTATGAGTCTTTTTTTATCTTATTTGCAACTCCTTATTTCTTCCTTTAAATTTCTAAGTGTGTTTTCCAAGTCAGAAGAGTTTCCAACACCATGTTTCTCATCTGATTCATAGGGAAAATATTAGTAGTCTACCATCTTTCTATTCATCTTTAATTTATTTCCTGCAATGCATACTATGTTAGCTAAACCAAATCACAATAAACCACCCTACCTTAGCATAATTCAGGGAGGTTATCTCATCTGCAAGATCAACCAAATAGCTTAATGCATGTATAGATATAATCACATCAACATATAGACATATAACACATTGGTGTACCAACATATAAACGTCATTCTAGCTAGATTCCAGTCATTAATGCATGACCATATCACTACACATACCATGACCGCATGCATGACAACATCCACCACCAATGTACACGGACAATACACAAGCATAAACACAAGAAATACACCAGCATAAACACATACGATACACAAGTGTAAACAACATGTAATCAAGCATAAACAGATAATTCCTATGACATCATGTAACAACATGTATCAGAGCATACGCGGACAACACTTGTAACAACATGTAACCAAACATACATGTAAAACACAGGTAAGAATTTTGACATGTATAAACAACATGTAACCAATCATACACTCATAATGGCACATTCCACAACAACACCATCCTTTTCCACATAGTGACATCACCACAATCAAGACCGACACCATGCATATACAACAAGCATATAGACTACAAGGATGATTAACACATGTGAAACCGACATGACTGCATGACCAACACACCGCCCATCCAATCCAAGGGGTGAACCATGCTTTGATAACACTTTGTAACACCCTCCTCCCACATCTACCCAAGTAATCGGTCAACTGGGGTAAACATGTGAAGAAGAGTTACTATGATTATATTCAATGTCCTAGGTGACTTTAAGGAAGTGGAATCAACAGAAATACATCAAACATACCTTCCACATCAGCAACAGAACTCCCAAGTGCCAATCCAACCACTCAGGTATTCAACCCCTGGGTCCCACTGAGGCTTTAGACCTTCAAACCCCTGTACACTCCCACAATATAGGCATGGGTGCATCTAGTAGGCTTTGGATGCTCCCATATCATATGAATGTGTAGGTCATGTACTTTTCCCACAGACCTAAGTCAGTGTCCCGAATATTTGAGCCACTTTTTTAGGCCTAGGCCCAGGTCACTGCCCATAACTCAATTGCAAGTTTATAAATGAAATATAACAGCAAAAAAATGGTGCATAAGCAAGCATTCGAACAAGGACTTGATTAGACCCCTATTATCCATGACAGGAATTTCGTCAAACATGTCATGAATATGTAATATATAGGTTTAAATATCATATCTGAGCATAGGGGACTCATACTTAATTGAGAATCATTAAGAAGCATTGTTGCTACATCACATTAACTGCATTATCATCTATTTTAGAATAGATACATTGTTCATTCAATTATGAATCAAAACATGATGAGAGCCATACTTCATCACTATCATAAAATTTAGTCATAACAGGAATATAAGAAACATTGACAAGAACATAACATCCATATAAGCCACAAAATGACAATCATATTTACCCATCAATAGAAGAGGAAAATATCTCTTATTACCATAATAAAAATGCAATCAAGTCCGGGACTTCCACATTCCACCTAACTATAGACATGGTTGAGCTAAATACATCTTCAACCAGTCACCCCCCTACAATATTCCAAGCATGAATGTGGGATCTCATAAACCAAATCCATCAAAACCAAACTAGGGCTTCCAAAGGCCAAACTACCTTAACCCTCAAGCAGTGATTTCACATCACGATCAGACATCAAAATCATCACCAGATTGGTATCTACCCAAGTTGTCCAGGGCTCGAGAGCGTTTTTTCTAACCAAGTCTCCATGACTAGTAACTTAACCCCAGTTATTTCCTGGCTCCATAACGTTTTTCCAACCAAGGCTCCATGACTAGTAGCTCAACCCACCTAGGTATCCAAAGCATTTGTCCAACCAAGGCTCCAGGACCAGTAACTCAACCCACATTTGTTCATCGGGCTCCAAAGAGTTTGAACAACCAAGGCTCCGGGAACTAGTAACTCAACCCACAACTAAAGGAACATGAGAACCAACCAGAAAAAAAAAAAATGAAATTGAACCCACAACATCATGGCTATCTAGGAAATGGTGAGGCTAGGAAAATCCACTATCAATCCAGAAAATCCTCCATGCCAAAGACATATCATGACCAAGAAACCACATGCATACACCATGCATGCCAAAAATAGTGAGGAAAACATACATGAATCTCGGTTCCTGCAATCAAAACCCATTTTAGTTGTTGATCCCGATGTCCTCTTTAAATTTCCTGCTCTTCCCTTTCCTTCTTGCTCCATATATCCAAGTATGCCACACCCTCCAAGAGTGTTCCAAGAAAACTGGAATTATCCAAGAGTATGAGAGAGAGAGAGAGAGAGAGAGAGAGAGAGAGAGAGAGAGTAATGAGCTCCAAAAATGCATTGAACAAAAGCCATGAACTAACCCTTAGAAGCCTTTTTATTAATGAGGCCTTTATTTTCTTCATTTTACATTATTTTCCTTCATTTTCCTCCTCGCATGCAACCTGTGACCTTTTACCTCCCTTTTCTCCTAGTTTCCATTATTTTCATAAATAAATTCCACTTTTCCTTTCCAAAGCCTTAGCCATTTCCTTTGCCAATTTCCATAGCCATAATAAACCATTTGAAAGCCCACAATAGGATGTTTTTCCCATCATTCATCTTGGAATACGTGTCTGATGACCATGGTTATTATTTTACCTTTATTAAATTTTATTACATAGAATTTTCACCAGGGCTATTACAGGGGGGAATTTGGACTTCCATACACATGACCACCACCACATAGGAGCAATTGGATGTCGATCAGATTCAATGAAGTTATAACCTACTTTTAGGGAATAAATATTGCATTTAGCACTTGTTGAGATAAGTTCATCATCTTGATATGATAGGTGGACATGGCTCAGCCAAAGAGAATTTATTTAATTTTCCTAGTGGACATTGTATATGGGATTCCAAAAACATCTGCATATTTCCAACATTTGATCCATATTGAATAAGAATCAAGGTCGGTTATGTGAGCAAGTTTTGATATCCCGCGATCTCAAAGACAGTCAAGTAGAGGTGTGGGAAGAAGATGGTCCCGGTTAGATCCTTTCCAGGGATCCATTCCCAGAAGAACCACAATGCCCCAGCCAAAATTCCATGTTAGATCACTAAAAATAGTTTCAAATTATTTAGAAAAACACGACATATGATAGAAATGTTGTGGTGTGTCTTATCTACATGAAAAACCCTGTCCTCCACTGAAGTGGAGAGATATATTTGTTAATAACAAAAATTTTCCACAATATTTGAATAATAAGAAGACACCATATACATTTTGCAGCAAGTGCATGTGAGAACTGAAATATGTTCTTCAAGCCCCATCCCTCCATGGGATTTTCAATTTTGTCCCATCCCCCCAAGGCCTCGGGCTTTGCAATTTTTTCCCATCCCACCCATGTGAGGGTTGCATTAGAGTTCGATCTAGTACATATAAATTTAAAACAAATCATCCTAATGCACTCCAGATTCCTTTTGAAATACAAACAAGAGAAGACCAATAAACAAGAATATCTTCGAGCATAGATTTCATGAGTACCAGGAGACCAACTCTAGACAACCATCTGTGACACTATAAATTTATACGCTTTTCAACTCTTGAGATCAACCATTGCTAACCCATCATTCGGTATGTGTTGGGTTTTAACAGAAATCCTAGATATTTAAGTCCATCATCAATATTTGGGAAGACCATCAGAAGAAGGTCTATTATGTGATGGACAATATCCTCATCTGGATTTGAAACTGAAAGAAAATATTTTTGAAATTTTATCATCATTCTAGAATCTTTCGAAAATATGGGTAGTATTTTTTATAAGACCGCCACCTCACGAGGGTCTCCATTATAGAATATATTAATATCATCAACAAAGAGAAGAGGAGAAATAGCTAAGGCTCGTGTAACTAAGTATCCCTAAAAATCCCCATTGTTTTTTTCCTCCATCAAGAGCCTACTGATGCCCTCATCAACTGGAAGAAATAATAGAGGAGATAAGGAACATCCTTTTCAAATGCCCCTCTAAGCATGGAAGAAAGGCGGAGTAGCACCATTGATAATCACAATAAAAGATACCAATTGAATGAAGCTCATAACCCATGTAATAAAATCAAGACTAAAGCCCACATGAGTTAGAAGTAATAATATATAGATGCAACTAACCTGATCATATGCCTTCGATAAATACAATTTGAAAAATTCCCCTTTTAAATTCATGGTTTTCAGGATGTGGAGACCTTCCTGAGCCACCCTAATCACTTCATGAATATATCTTCCTTTTAGAAAGCCAAATTGGTCCATGGAAATTTATTTTTATAGAATTGGCTTGAGGCGAAGAGAAATCACCTTAGTGATGACTTTGTATATTTCATTACAAAGAGAGATAGGCCAAAATTCATCAAAGGAAGAACGAGAATCCACTTTAGGAATTAGAGCAATAAAGGTGGAATTTAAATTTGGAAGCATGTGGGGATTCTTGCGAGATTCTTGAACCACAACTCGTAAATCTTTCCCCATTATATCATATCAGCCCTGGAAAAATTCAACACCCCAACTATCTAGCCCTGGGATTTTATACTTTTTAAAGCTATGAAGGATAGTCTTGATTTCATCCTTTGACACTTATGCAAATAACTCATGATTCTCCTCCTCGTTGAGTAAATGAGGGAAAGGAAGAGTAGTGAAAATTATTTTGGAAATTGAGGCCCTTTCCTTGCATTGAAAAAGTATTCAAAATTATTAACACCCAAGAATACCAACTTCGAGAATGAAGAGACCTCCCTAATAGAATGATCCTTTAATTACCAAATCATGTCATTCATATTTCGACCTTTCGCATAATCTTGAAAATTTTTGGTATTTTTATCCCCACATTCCACCCAGACAGCTCTGCTCTTTAGCCTCCATTCCTACTCAAGCAAGTTTAGAATATAGTTCATTTTCTTCTCCAGCTAGGTGAGGAGGGCCCTAGATTCCTCTTATTCATAACCCTCACCCTCTTTAGTTGCCATGTCTTTGATCTTTTTCTCCAAAATCTTGAGCTCTAAAAAGTTCGCTTCTTTCTTTTCCAAATCCCAATCCTCATTTTTTTTTTTATTATCTTAAGATTACCAACAAAGTGCTTACTGGTGGAGATTACTAAAAGTGGTTCATAAGGAACCCACATCTCTTTGACCATCTCAATAGAATATTCATATCTTTACCATGAATAATTCATCTTAAAAGGGTTGGCTCACTCAGAATTAATCATTATATCTATCCTCTTGCTCATGTATGCCTGCAGTTTACGTATATATTTATAAAAGAGAAAAAATTTCATGTAGTTGAAAATGGAGGTTGCTTGCCAGCAGTGCCTCTCCTGAGGTTACATCTAGACATTTCTAAAACTCAACTAGCTAACTAGCTACAATTATCCCATAAGGGACACAAGAAAAAAAAAAGGATTATTCTAGCATAAATATCTACAAGGAGTTTTCCTTGATCAGAAAAAATAATTGTTAGGATGCTCCCACATTAGGCTCCCTTAGAAAAAAGGTTTTCATCAACTCATGTCCATTGAATCTTCCACAGTTTGACCATGCTTCTGAATCTTCACAACATTCATCTTTGTTACATCTTCTCTTGGGAGCCCTTCCATTTAACTAGGTACTCATAGTAATCCTTCTTCTTGGTCCTTTTGAAAATATTATGGTCAAGGATCTTTTCCATCCGTAGCTTCTGGGTCGTAGGAAGTTGGTTCTTCTAATAAATCTTCTCTTGCACAAGTTTCTAAGCTCTGATATACCTCTATGATGCATACCATATACAATTTGGAACGAGTTTCTACCCATGCTTCTATTAGGTGAATCATTGTAGGAAAATTCAACCTGTGGGAGAACTTGATCCCTCTTAATTTTGGGTTAATTTACCAAATTTCTCAGCAAGTTCCCAAGATTTTGTTTACCAGATCATTATATCCATTAGTTTGTGGATGATTTGTTGATTTTAAATTAATATTGGTAGAAATATTTTCCCACAATGTCCTCCAAAATACCCAACAAATTTTGTGTCTCGGTCTAAGACTATGCTTTTAGGAAGCACATGCAGTCTTACAATTTCTTTGAAAAATAAATTTGCAATGTATGTTCCATTATTATTTTTTGAACATGGTATAAAGTGTGCCATATTAGAAAATCTATCCATAACTACAAAAACCGAATCATTTTTTCTTTGTGTCTTAGGCAAGCCTAGAAAAAAAAATATACTAATGGCATCCCATTGTCTTCTAGGTTTGGGAAATGGTTGACATAAACCAGCATTTTGTTATTTTTCTTTGGCATATTGAAAAATTCTACATTTTTCCACAAATTTATTAACATCTGCCTCATACTCGACCAATAATAAAAATAACTTAGCTTAGAATATGTTTTATCATGGCTAAAATGACTAGCTAATCCCCCACTATGTTTTTCCTTCAAAAAATTATTTCTCATCGAACCCTTTAGAATGCACAGCTGATTTCCCTTAAAAAACATCCCTTCTTGAATCATGTACTCATTCCAAGGACTTTGGTCCCTGATTGTGGGATTCTCATGGGATTCATAAATTTCTTTGAATTCTAAATTCTCCTTGTACATTTCTTGGATATGCTCATATCCCAAAGTATTGATTTGGATTTCCTACAAAACCAAAATACCTCTTGCTCAAATCATCTACAACTTTATTAGCATTCCCACCAATGAGTTTTAAAACAAAATAATTTTATTTCATATATTCTACCCATTTGGCATGTCTTTGATTCAACTTCTCATGCCTGGTTATGAACTGAAATGCATGATTTTCAGTATAAAGAATAAATTATTTGGGCATAAGATATTGCCTCCACTTATGTAAATATTAAATTATTGCATAAGATACCTTGTCATTACTAGAATATTTCTATTTTCTTTCATTCATTTTTTTACTAAAATAGGAAATGGGCTTGTCATCTTGGTTGAGAATAGCACCTATATCCATTCCACTATTATCACATTTCACTTAAAATTGTTTGTGAAAATCAATTTGCTTTAGGACTGTTTATTTTGTTATTTTTCCATTTAACGATCCAAATGCTTCCTGAACTATTTTCGTCCGTATAAAAGGCCAATGTTCCCTTTTAATGGTTTCCATTATATGTGCCCAAATATGTCTAAATTGTTTAATAAACTTTCAATAAAAGTTGGCGAGTCCATGGAAGCTTCAAACCTCATGAATATTATTTGGAGAAGGGTAGTATTTAATGCCTTTTATCTTATCGGAGTCCACTTTCAACCCTTCTAGATAGATTACAAACCCAAAATAGAATAATTGTGTTTTAAAAAATAACTTCTTCTTCTTCTTCTTTTCTAGATTTACTAAAATATTTTCTTGTTGTATCTTTGTTAACACCACTATTAAAAACCTAAAATCTTCATCCCTAGATTTTTTGTACACGAGGATATCATCTAAGTGGACAATCACAAACATACCAATAAAATCCCTGAGGGCCTCATTCATGAGACCCATGAAGGTAATATGGGCATTTGTTAAGCCAAAAGGAATAACCAACCACTCATATATCCCATCATTAGTTTTGAAGGTTTTTTTCCACTCATCACCATCTCTCATCACCATCACCATCACTCAAACAATCATTATATAATCCATACGAGGTAAGTGAAATATGTACCCAATGATTATCTTGATTTTTTCCCTAGAATTAGTGCACATTCTCTAGCCGCCATCCTTCTTTGAAATCAATACTATTGGTATAAGGTCTTAAAATATCTTTGATCAATCCTCTATGCAAAAAATTTTGAACTTGATTTATGATTTCTTCATTCTCCTTGGGTGCCATCTTATAGGTTGCTTTATTTGGTAAACTTGCACCTAAAATCAATTCTATGTGGTGATTGATGCTACTTATAGGTGGTAAGGAATTTGGAAAATATTGAAGAATAATTTCAACAAGCTCATATTGTAATGCTTGGATTTCAACAAGAAATTTACTCAATTTTGTATTAGTAAGTACACTCTAGGTTTAATAATCAAAGAAAATTTTACCTCTTCCTTTTTCTTGATTTTTTGCAGTAGTCCTTTCCCACTCATCATCAACACACTTGAACCTATTTCTTCCTTTTCCCCTTCATCATACAATAGTAACAACACATTCTTATGGACATCCTTTTCAAGGTGTATGTATTCCTCCTCACATCGTGGAAAACTCTCATGTCATCTACCATGGTCCTCCCAACAAAATGTGACAAACATCCATAGGCATAATATCACATAGCACTTCATATTTAAAGCTACCAATTTGTAATTCCACCCTACTTTGTTCACTTAGAAAATTTCATGTCCTTTTTGCAACTATTACACTCAATATGTAGTAGTATGTGGAATTCTCTACAATACTAGCTTCTCCACCATCTCCATAGATACTAGATTGGTAGTGCTACCATTGTCAATGACCATTTTGCATCATTTCCCTTTATATTTTCACATTATCCTTAACAAAATTCTCTTATGTGTAGGTTCATGAATTTCTTTAGCTTTAACTGAGACTCTCTTCAACATTAATGACTCACCCATCTAAGGAATCTCTTCATTTTCTTCTTTCTTTGTTGTCTCATTTTTAGCTTCTACAATATGTTCCCCTCTTCAATTTGTTGACTTTTTCTCAGGATAGTCCCATAAAATATTTCTTGTTTTCCCACATATTTAACATCTAATTTCTCTTCCTCTGCCTCTACCTCTTGAGAAGAATCCCCTGCCCCTTATTTCTCCTCCTCTAGGTGATTGGTTGCTATAGATTTTTGCTTCTTCTTTTGGAGTCTAGAATCTTCTTCGGCTAGAATATTCTTTTCCATTTGCTGGACCCCTTCCTCTACTTCTATGGCTTTGTTTCATAGCTAATTTCTCCTTTGATCTTAAATATGCTTGATATGAATCTTCAATTATCTTGAGGGGAAGTAGTCGATATCATCTCGGATATCATACGTTAGGCCATTTATGTATATGGCCACCTTTTCAAAATATTCCTCTATGTGACGTGCTCTAATGTTTAACCTATAAAATTATTCGGCATACTCCTTTACTGTCATGGATTTCTGCCTTAGATTTTGTAGTTGTTTGAACAAAATCATTTGGTAATCCTTGGCATGAATTTGATTTTATATTTGGCCACCATCCTATCCCATCTTTTGATTCTGGCCTTCTATTTTCTTTTCCTATCATCCTACACCAAATCCCACCATAAGGTTGCATGACCCTTAAGCCTAGTCACTGCATACTTGACCTTATGTTCATCCTCCACATCTTCGTAATCGGAGTTTTCATTCTTTGCATGGAAAAATAAAGAAAATTATCCACATTTATATTTCCATCATAGATAGGGACTTTCATTTTTGGTTTAGATCTTACCTTCCTAACTAGCCTTATTAGTTTCTCCTATGTCGACCCTTCTCCTAGTTCTCCCTATATTTCCTCTTTGAATCTTGTATCTTCACTCTCGTTGATGTCTCCCACATTATGTTCCCGTATTTGAGTTGTTTCCATGGCTTCCATTATTTCTTGGATATGCCTCAACTCTAGTCATAATTCATTATTTTCCATGTTTCTTTCTTGTCCTGCTCATTTGGGTGGCATATTTGGTACAAATTCTTGGTTAGTTCTTCACAAACAATTTTGAGCCTCGAGCTCTAATACTACTCTGACATAGAGGTGGTGGTGGTTCATTGAGACCCCAATATTGTGGGGGATGGGGGGGTTTCAAGGCCTAACTTAATCCCCTGTTACTCATTAGAACTGTTCATAAACCAATATCGTAGGACTAAGGTGTAAGGAATGAGATTGAATGGTTAGAACTCTGAACTCACTCATCCAAGTGGTGGAATGTAGATTTAATCAATAGTTTTGGATGCACGATGGATGTATGACCCAGGCTAATTATGTGGGGGGGTACCCATTATGTCAGTAAGAAATCGGGGTGCGTGCAATGGTTTGGATGATCTAGATCTTCGTGGAGATCAAAAAATCTAATTAGGTTGACACTTTATTTTCACTCTGAGGTGTTTCACTGGTTTTGTCCTCCAATATCTCTCTCATTTTTCCTTTAGAAATCATTCCTAAACCTTGCATAATCAAGCCTTGGTTTTTATGTTATGCAACCATATCACAAAACAAAACAAAAGATAGATCAATGACTTGAAAATTAACCTCTTCAATGGGGAAACCTCCTTTACTTCACATAAATGGAAAATTCTTGGATGATAAAAATTACAAGACCTCCTTGGTATATATATGAGTCTAAGGCATCACAATATAATCAGAGCCTACATAAGAATAATAATGTAAGGGCACAACAATAAAAATCGTGGGATTCTATGGGGCACAACAATAACAATGTGGGGGATACATGGGCACAACAATAACAATAAGGGGGATACACTAACAATAACAATAAGGAGGATACACTAGTATTATAGGGAACTAACATTCCCCTCTCCTTCAAAAAAAGTATTTTTGTCAATGCTTGAGTAGTTCTATATTATTTTGTATAAAATTCTCATCCTCCCATGTGGAATATTCAGTGGGTAAGTTCTTCCACTTAATGAGATACTCTGAAATTGATCGATTTCGTAGTTGTCTAGTTCTTGTTTCCATGACTAATTCAGGGTCCAATATGATTTTTCCTTCTTCGTGAAGTTCTGACAATATTTTTTAAACTGGGGGCTTGCCATCGATAGCCTTCTTTAAGCATGAAACATGGAAAACTAGATGTACTTGGGCAGATGAAAGCAACTCCAATTTGTATGCCATAGTACCAATATTTTGCAACACCTTGTAAGGACCATAGTACTTGGTTAATAATTTATCATCCTTCTTAGCATGATTGAGGGACACTTGGTTTTATGGTTGTAGCCATAAAAAAACCCAGGTGCCTATGTAAAAAATTATTTCACTGCGATGCTAATTTGCATGTTTTTTCATTTGATTTTTTGCTAGAGTGAGGTTATCCCTTAATATTTGGACACATTTTTGTTGATTCTCGATGTGATCTTCCACTTTCCAGACCTTATAATTTTCTCTTAAAGATGATGTGATAGGTGGTGGATGATATCCATAAAGTGCCATAAATGGGATTCTTTTTTGCTACAGTATGGAAGGAAGTGTTATACCTCCATTCAACCATAGGTAACCACTTGACCCATTGTGTTTGTTTATCATATACAAAAAAACAAAGATATTCTTCCAAATGTTTGTTCATTATCTCATTTTTCCCATGAAATTGAGGATGGTACGATGAGCTATGAGATAATTGAGTACCAAGACAAGAAAATAATTTCGTCCAAAAATTTCTAGCGAAAATGGGATCTGCACCACTTACACTAATCTTTGGGTTTCCTTGTAGCTTTTGAATTGTTTCCATAAATGCAGTAGCAAATGCATTGGATTTAAAAGGATGATATAATGCACAAAAGTGTGCATACTTGGTAATTCTATCAACTACCACCATGTTTACACCATTTCCTTCGAACTTGGGTAAAATTGTGATAAAATCCACTAAGACCTCCTCCCATGATCCAGACTTATGCAGGAATACAACAGAATATAGATATGAATATAAACACAAAGATGCAGAAAAAATAAATCTTAATTTCATTAATATCAAATAATTGAAATATGATTACATATTGAATGGAAATAAACTATATTGAGCGATGGTAGTTTATCTCTAAGAAGCGATGTGGTGCCTACATGCCTCTGAACTGTGTCACATTGATGCTCAAGGGCCTTTTTATTATTGAAAAACAGAAGGAACCCTAAACAACCAAAACCATAACTCTAGGAGATGGAACACCAAGAGTTTGTGGGCCCCATTAGGGTTAGTTGGACAACCAACTTCACAGGGTCATAACTTGTTCATATGATCTCCATTTGACATGTACACTACCTCATTAGAAAGATCTATCTAAGTACTATACGATTTGTGGTAGGCCCTTACCTATGGATATGAGCTTGCTGTAGACCTAAAAAAACAACATTTATCGGAGCAGGTGAAGCTTGTAGTGGGCCCCAAAGAGGCTCTCCTTATACAATTGTAACCAAAATTTGCTACCCACGTGGAATTTTGTGGCACCTAATGTTGATCATGACGCTATTTGTACTTAACATTTTCTATGTCCAATATGCCATGGAACTACTAGAAAATGTGATGGATGAACTAAATGAAGTTGTTGGCCCTATCAACTTCAGACTAGACATGATTTGAATCTATCTGAGTAGTTGCAAATGGTAAGGAAACATCAATGGGGCATAATAGTTGGAATCCCAATCCCACCTGAAAGGGTTTGTGGCAAGTTGAGTTGAGGAGAGACTTGTTGTAGCTATGTTGGACATAGGGGAGGATATCATCCCATGTGCCTGGGTGCTTAAAGTTTTACATGTACAGTATGTGCATGATCATCTTGTTGATGACCTCTATTTTTCCATCAGTTTGGGGGTGGAATTCCATGGAATTTCTGAGCTTCGTATCCAAGAAATACTAGAGGCTTGACCATAATGCACTTAGGAACCAGTTATCCTGATCTGATTTAATGGATTGTGGGATCCCAAAGTGTACCCACATTCGTTCAAAGAATATTTTGGCAGTGAATTCTTCTGTGATACTCTTCTTGCAGATCACCCGAATGGCCATCTTAGATAATATGTCGACAACTACGAAAACACAGCAATTTTCATGCTTGCTAGAAGGAAGGCCCGACATGTAATCCATGGAGATGCATTCCTAGGGTCGACTAGGATTCAGAAGAGGAGTATACAGGCCTTGCTTCTTGATTTTAGGTTTGGAAATGGAAAATGGAGTGTAAGATCTGATGTACTTCCCAACATCTTGTCGAAGGTTTGTCCAATAAAAATACTTTTGTAGTAATGCCACTATCTTTTCTACCCCAAAATTTCCAACGAATTGACTATAGCATGCCTGCAAAATCATCTTGGCACGCTCGCTTGATGGAACACAAAGGTGTCCCAAGTGGCATAATAGTGTGTCCTAGAGGTGAATATCTAGGAATTTCTTACCTTCTAGGAGCATATGGTATGTTGTGATGAATTAAAAATCACTCTTGTAAATATGCAACCATCCCAAAGTATCGTGTCGACAATAGTCAAGCATAATGGTCAACACCATAATTGGCAATCAGTTGAGGAAGTCTACAACATTATCGGTGTTCCCATTCTTGTACTTAATGTTCAAATGGAACCGTTGCAAATATGTGGACCATTTATGATGGTGATCTTTCTCCAACTTTCTTTGCGTTTGTATGAGCTTCAAGGGTCGGTGGTCTATGTGGAATATCATTTCCTTACCTAGAATGTAATGCTTCCATTTTTGGTAGGGTTGCACAATGGAATACATCTCTTTTACATAGGTGAGATACTTTCAGATTGTATCTAAAAATTTCTCACTGTGATATGCCACTAGATGCCCTTGTTGGGTAAGAACTGCACCAACACCATAGTCAGAGGCATCTGTCTCAATTTAAAATGGTTGTTGCAGGTTTGGTAATGTGAGAATTGGTGTAAAGCATAGGCGATGATTCAAATTGAAAAATTCCTTCTGTTAGGATTCATACCAAAAATAATTTTCTTTTGGTCTGCCCTTGGTTACTTGACTCAATGGCCTAGTGATATGAGAGAATCCCAATACAAACATGTGATAGAAATTAGTAAGACCTAGAAAGTTGTGGAGCTTTGTTAGAATGGTTTGGGTTGGCCAATCCCAAATCATTTGTATCTTGGTTGGGTCCACATGCACACCCAGCTCATCAATGATGTACCCTAGATATAATTGAACCTAGGTTATGCCAAAAGTGAATTTCTCCAAATTAGCTCAAAATTTGTGTGGTCGTAGGGATTGGAGTGCCTATCACATATGGTGTATGTTCTCTTCCCAAATCTCGTTGAATATCATGATGTCGTCCAAGTACACTACCATGAATGAGTTGGTGTAGGGCTGCAAGGTATTGTCCATTACCTGCATGAAGGTATCGCAGTCATTCATTAACCCAAAAGGCATGAATAGCCATTCGAAAAGGCCCTCTTTGGATTTGAAGGTAGTCTTCCACACATAGGAGGGTTCAATTGGTACCTGGTGATAACTGGACTTCGAGTTAATTTTGATGAAATATTTGGGCCCCTTGAGTTAGTCCATAAGGTCATCAATCCATGGGATTAGATACCTATTCTAGATAATGATCTTATTCAATGCATGATATTCAATACAAATCCTCCAGGTTTCATCCTTCTTATGTACCAACACGGTCGGGCTCCCACTGGGTTCTTGATATCATCATTCTTTATAACATAGAATTGATAGATTGGTTCATTGGCTAGTGTTGGCTTGAGGGGTCCTGACCCAGGTTCAGAGTTTATGGATAAATCAACAAACCCTCCAACTACTGGCCCCTTCTGCAATGATCTACTTGCGCAAACCAAAGTCTTGCCCGAAGCAGTATGGGGGGGTGTTGGAACCAGTTTTTCACACCTTGAGAGAGAAATTAATGAAGTGGTCCTTAGCAAAACCCAATGTGAACTTATACAGATGCGCACAACAATATATGACAAACTTAAAGAGAATGCGCAATTACTCATAGAATGACACAAAATTACTTGTTCGTCTTAGCAAAGATAAACAAAACAAGACAGAATAGATCTAGATCTCAATACTTAGACAAATCGATTAACCATCAGCAATCATGCATAATTAGTTCAAATATCCTACGCAATCATTACAAGTAAATAGATAATGTGATCTTAATAGAGCATAAAAGTAAATAATATAGATTCATAACACAGTAAACTTCGTTGAAACTTTTCTTTCTATTATCTTTCAGATCTGTGAATAAATTAACTGTTCTTTCCACAATCCTTATAAAAACCCTTACAAAACCTTCCCTGCACACAGCCAGCAGAGTCTGCACATGGCCAAGACTAGGTATTTGTGCACACAGCCAGTAGGAGCCTTTCAGCCCAACCCAAAAACCTTTATATACACATAAACTACCAAAAAATCAATATCTCATATCACATATATTCACTACTTAACTTAGACATACTCTATCTATTTATATACGCCTAGCACAAAGATACTATGGTCTCAAACCATGGTTGGAGGCCCAAAATTTACATTTAAGCCCATTTACATCAAAATTAGGGACTTTGACCCATCCCAAATCCCCTTGACTTCATTTGCGCAACGCACACATACAAAAATACAAAAAGTGTCTTTGGAACTTGTGCCTCAGGGGACCTCGTTCCAATAGGCCCCTAACACAAACATGTGACTCATCTCAAGTCACTAAGGCGTTGGCTCCTTATTCTTAGGCTGAAGTGTCTTGACAGAAGTCTAGAGAGGGAGCACTAACTTGAGGCTCTGCGTTGTTGCACTCTACGCTTGTTGAACCATATTGTCTGTAGTAGGGCCCTCAGTGGCCATCTCTATGCTGTGTTGAGTCTAATGAATGATCTTTAGATTTTTTTCCAGCATTTGTGATAGTTGCAGTGCTTCTTCTGCCCACGGTTGCATGCTCTACTTCAGAACCTGTTCCTTTTAGCGCAAGTCTGCGATCTCTGTCTGAATTTTGCGGCTTTCTTGTAGATGAGAAATTTGTTGGGTAAGGACCAATGTGGGCGCGACTGTTCTGATCTCTTCAAACTATTTCTCCTTCTCGTTGAGTGCGTGACACAATTGCTACATGACTGGATCATTCTGGACAAAGGCCCAAATATCCTATGCCTAGTTTACTTTTGCTCCTCTCTTCGCGCGAACCTCTGGTGGTTTATCTGACTGTAATTTGGTCTAGAGGTTTGATATTTTCTGCTCAACTTATGTCCAGATGGTTTTAAATTTTGGGTGCGCATCTTTCACTGCAGCAGTAAATCCTTTGAACTTCTTAGCTAGTGCAGCTCTGTCTAGGATGACCGGAATGTCTCGGTAGACCTGATTGATTTTAGCCTCCAATGCAGCGCATTGGGCCTCTCCTTCTCTACAAGATACTTATGCTTGTTGTTGTCGCTGGTGTGCTTGCACTACTTGTTGATGTGCATCCTTGGTCTTTGTTTGCGTGGTTTCTTCTCAATATTGAAGTTCATTTGTGATTACTGAATGCAGCAAATGCAATTTACCTATAGGAAACATTGAAATATTAACATGTATATCGCCTATACTAGTAAATTGAACATGCTACTTAGCGTCCATTTGTATTTGTGGAAGAGGGATGTGGACAAATCGTGCATCCCCTGATGCTGGTAAGGAAACATCCAATGGTTGCACATTGGTCTGGCTCACTTGAATCACGCTCTCCTGAATCTGGCTCCCCTGAACTTTCAATTCCTGCAACCCGACTTGTACAATTTCCATCACCGATTTGTACTGAACTTCCATGTTGGTCCATCTATATTCCGTCGTAGATGTAACTATGTTCGTGATCTCATTCAGGTCATCCTCTGTGAGTGTCAAGACCTCGTATCCTGCTTTCTTAGATCCCTTCTGCTTATTGCATGAGCCACCATCAGCCTAAGATCCGTGCTTTGTGCCTTTGGATGTTTCCACTTCTTTGGTATCCTTAGGCACAGAGCTGTTCTTCTTTGGCACTATTGTTGTGTCAATGGTTTCTCCAGTCATGGTAGGTGTTGGTTCCTTCTCTGTAACCATTGTTGTCACTGTCTCTGCCGGCTTTTCAGTAGCTTTCTCCATGGATTCGCTTGTGAGAGTGTGTTGCTTCATTGGTGTAGGGGGGGTCAACCAGGCCGGTGCCACTCTATTGTTACTCTAATTAGATCATCTTTGATGACCAAATTAGGCATCTCATACCATACTCCCTCTACCGTGCCCTTTGCACGGATATGGATATTATGAAACATGGCTTTGAGATCTGTGATCATTTTATATTGATCGTACAGGGTGGGTGACAGTCACGGCTTCGAATGTACTGCTTGGTGCAATGTGCCATCATATGAAACCCATAATATTTTATTTTTCTTCGCACACACCGGGTCAGACGAGTTCCAGAGTGTTGCGTAGTGCGCAGCTTCATGCATCTTTTGGTCAATTTAGGGGAACTGCGTATCTTCAAGGGTTCCCCATCCAATAAGTGTAATGAGTAGTAAGAGGCAAGCATAATGGAAGGGCTTTCCCTCCTCCTGTGCCTCGCACACATTTTCTAGGAATTATTTACAGAGATACCCGCACCAGTTTTATATGACACCATTTTCACATCTGTCGGCCCGCGCAATCATGCGCATGAACCTCCTTGGGCCTACACTTGCGCATCATCTTGAAGGCCAAGATGAGCATACCAAAATGGACGATGAGGTCATAATCTCCTCCACAACGACCCCTGGGACTTGCGAGTGACATCATATTTTTTCTTGATCTCATCCGCCACAGCTTTCTCCTGTGCTTTTCCTCCAAAGTCCGCAATAGGGTCAGCCCCCTTAATAGGCGGACTTGTTATTATATGAATCAATTATGCATCAATCGGGATGCGCTCTCCCAACCAGAGAGCATCATCATGGAACACTGCCAACAACTGTATGACACAAATATATTTAACGAGATTGCACCCAGAATGAGGGATCTGCACCAAATTAAGAAGGCCTATCTTGTGCAGACCTAACATTCCTTTCTTGGGCTCAAGGTGCACCATGCCTCCTTCATAGGTAATTTTATCTAAATAGAGCTCTTGCACAATCTCGAGAAACTTCTCGACATCCGCGATGTTCGAGTCATCAAATCGCAGCTGTGGGATTTTTGCAAGCATATCCCCTCCCATTGGGACATTCTCCAGGATCAGAGAGACTTCGATTCTTATGCGTACCTTATCCAAGTACTTAGGCTCTTTGACAGTGGGTTTGCACGACGCAATATAACTTGGTAGCCACGAGAATGGGGCTACTTCAACAGCTTATTCATCCCTTCCTTAATTTTCTCTGGAACATCTGCCATAGGCCTTTTCATTTTCTCTCCCACAGAATGGCGTGGTCTTGAGATGTTTTCTCTGGGGGATCTGCATGTTCCAAAGGATTTCCCCTTCTTCGTTTTTTATTTCATGGATGTTTCTACAGTAGGAACTTTTGGCGCGGCAAGGTCATCACCCAGTCTTGTGGCTGTCATAATGCCCTAAATTACGTACCCTAACCCTACTCGATGCAATGCATCCTCAAACCCTGGGTCCAAACCAAACATAGACGTGGCAAATGCAATGGAAAACATAGAGCTCATAGCATAAAAATCTCTCAGAATGCAAAGGGAACTATGTTGACCCCATAGGTCATATTTATACTTCTGGTGCATCTGCAATGGATCCTTGTTCATTAATGAGGCTCCATTACTTAGGAAATGGTCCCAAATCTGAAAAAAATACCTTCATTAAATGCATCTTGGACACTCCTAAAAACGATGATAAATATGTCTTATCTAGTTTTACTGTTGTAAAGACTATTTTTTGACACCTCTGCATGCCAGTCAATCTCTTGGCGCAAACACCGAGCGCGTGTCACACCTTAATGCGCATATAATCCAAAGTGAAGGATGACCATCTACAAAACCATCTACAAAGCGCCCCCCCCCCCCCCCCCCCCCCAACATAGGCTTTTTGACTAGGTAATTCAAAGCATATCAAGTAGTGTTCGTCACATCCCTCAATAACTACAAACTTCGCTGAAATTCATCATCCCAATGGAATGTCGTGCCTCTTCTAAGTAATATTTTCATGGGTGCAATTATCAAATCATACATGGGAATGTGCTTTCTGTAATATCCCACATGACCCAACATGGAGTGCACTCATATGATATTCGAGGGGATCGAGGTTCCTTTGAGCACACGTGGTTCCCTAACTTCCACAAGTGCCAATTGTCTGCAATACACAATCTCGCTTATTAGCTCATGAATAATTTATCGGATCAAAGCGGGACCAACTATTTCAAACCCAATTTCAAAGCTAAAGGTAAGAATAAAAGTCTCTATCAGTGTAAACCATTTGCTAGTGCCTCTGCGCAGCTCTGTTTCCAAGTACCATTCTGTAGGCATATTTTCCAATATGTGAATAAACATATGTACCCATTTAGATCTTGGTTCTACACCCCATACCTGATTCCACTTGGAAAAATGGATGCTTGAATCCTCTTTTCTAGAATAGACATCCTCCATTTTAATTACTGGACATTCAAATTGCAGCCTCATCATGTGTGCACATTCCTCCCAGTTTCCCATATTCTCCTTATGTTTTTCCCACCATCTTGTTGGAGTAGCGTGAAAGCCAAGTTCCAAAGCATGGAATCTTTGTCCTTCAGGCACACTCCTTTCCATCTCACCTATAAACATGTTTACATCAGTCAAGCCATCATAGTGTAGTAAATCACGTACCTCAGATGTTATACAATGCAGATATCGGGTCACACGATTACAACGCAGCGCAGACACCTCATGCAGCTGGTTCTTCCAATTCTCTAGTTCTTCATCAGAGTCTGAGAAACAAGAACTATCCTTCTCCCATTTAAGATCCTCATCTACCATAGGAGTAATCCAGTCCTCCTCGCACAAATTTAACTTATAGATTTGATCGATCTCGTCCTCAGCATGCACTGGTTCAGTATACCTTTGGACTTCTGCAGGATCCAGAGGGATGATTACCCTAACTCCATTGCTCTCAAAATCCATTATCCTTCTCTTCAGATTGATAACACCATCCATGTTAATGGCCCAATCCAATCCTAGCAGCGCAGGATAAGGATCAGTATCATCTACAATTTGTATGACCCCAAATTCTTCCAACACCTTAACACCTTCTACATTAACCACAACTCTTGAAAACCATCCCAAAGGAATGATCTTATGCTGATTGGCCATGCGCAGTTGGATAGTAGACCATTCCTGCTTGGGCTCTCCCATGCGCTGCCAAGTTTGTTTAGGTAGAACATTAGCATCTGAATCCAGATCCAAAATGACTTAGTCCATTTCATAATCACCAATTTGAGCAGTCAAACGCATCTCTCTACCTGTTCTTTTATTGTTTTTATAGATTTTATTGACTGCTCGTTGTTCTACCATGGCTTGTTCTTTCTATGTGCAATTATCTATCAATTCCTGAAAATTTTCAACAACCTTATTGTTGTGAAACAACTTTATGCATGCTTGTAAAAAATGGCTTAATCTCCTCTTCTCCTCCTTCTTCCTTCAGTGTTCTACCACTTGTTGAAGTACCTCCTTCTGAAAATTCCTTCCTCACTTCAATAAAGGTCTCTTTGGAGTGTTGAAGATTAAAGCCTTATTTTTTTCAGGTTCTTTGCAGATCCATACATTAGTGACAAGTTGATTTCCTTTATCTTCATTGGTAGCTACACTGCTCCTAGTAACTACATTCACACAAGGATCTTCTTCACGATTTTCTGCGCGAACCATCTAAATATTTTGCGTTGGTGTCTTCTTTTCCTGCATTTTAGCTATCAAGTCAGGAAAATCTTCTACAACATGATCAAATTTTCTATAGTACATGTAGGATTGTCACACTAGATTTAGATAGTCATGCGCGTAATGATCGACATCACCATAGTTATAGAAAATCACTTGTCCTCTTCCTTGACCAATTGATCCACCTCCTCGGCCTTTTCCTCTACCTTTGAATCCTTCATGCCCAAAAGGGGATGCTGGTGATGTAGGCTCAACCTACATTCGATATATATTTGCTTTATCCAACATCATATCATAAGTATGGAAATTTTTCTCATTAGTCCCTAATGATGAATAGAACTTACAAAATAACTGCTTCACGGGATGATATTTTCCAATCCTGGGGAAAGATTCTGTGTCATTTAGTCCAGCAATATGATAAATAGTAAACCATACATGATATTTCAATGGAATATGACCTTCTGCATTCAGATAATTTTTGAAAATAGGACTCTGGTTATTATGGTGCCCAGAAGCTTTGCATTTTATACACCACACCTCTGCACAGACTTCCTTGCCTTTGTCCTTGCGCAGACTTTGAATTTCTAGATGCATGGATTCCAGTTGACTCTGAATCTATTGAGTTCCCAGCACAATAGGTGTTGGGGTAGCCTCCAATTTCATTTCAAATTCTATAGCCTCAACTTTTGTGGCAATCTTTTGCTGACCTAATGGCTGGCATAGATGCAGGAGCAACATAACAATGAACCATTCTTTATAATGAGTATCATCATTCACAAATCCACCATCTTTGATGGTGCGCTTCAACCTTTGATTGACCTCCCATATAGATTCATTAGGTTCCTGACGAATATCCTTCATTTCTGTCACCAGCTACACGTATGACTTAGATTTCTTAAAATTCTCTTTTAGGGCTGATTTAATTTCTTCTAGGGTAGAATTAGGGTTTTCTTGCGCATACCTAATGTACCATTCTAATGCGAGGTCTTGAAAGGTAGTAGCCAGCTACGCTTTTATAATATCAATATTGTTCACTTGCTGACCCTTCCATACAACCTTAGTTACAAATCAAAAGTGATCAGTGTCCTCATTTCCAATTCCTCTAAAATAAGGTAACTTCATAGATGCAACCGTATCTACTTCAGGGGGAGGTGGAAGTGGAGGTGGAGATGAACTGCACGGTGGAGTATGTGATCTATGATGTGAGCTCAGAAGTGGAGTGGATAGAGTGAGGTACAGATTCAAGGGTTTCTGATATGACGAGCTTTCTTCTTCAGAGTCACTTGAGCTAGTAGTTTTTGGTTCAGGTTCACTATCAGATCTAGGCTTCAGAGGGCTATAAATTACTTTTAAGAGTCTTCGCAGTGAATTCTTTCACTGTGCATGACTGAACCTCTTTCATTCATTCAAGCAGTATGTCCGCATAAACAACCCTTTTCACACAATAGTATTTTTAGCAACAATTTTAGTGAGTGCAGGAGCTTACCTCTAGGGCCCTTGAAAAACATTCTTTCTACTTCAGAATATGACACAAATTGGTCAACAGCAAATTTAGTCACAAATCCTCCCAAGAGGTGATCGATCCAACGGTCTACCACGCCACTAATCTTATTATCAAACTTCTCTACTTGCTGGATCAGTTTAGGAGTCCAACCAAGTGCGGAAACCACTCCTGTAGTTCATGCGCAAATGAACAAATGAAAATTTCATGCACTTCTGTATAAATATATTTTTTTATCCACTATTCATCAGATAATTTAGTACTTTTATTCTCTTGTAGTGAAAATTCAAGGATCTTTCTATCCAGCCAATATTGTAATTTGTTTCATGACGGATGCCACAACATCAAATCTCCCTCAAAATGATGATCCTGGTCCTGGCAACAGAACCATTTTTTGGCTTGAGGGTTCCTGACCCAAGTTCAGAGTTTATGGATAAACCAACAAACCCTCCAACTACTCGCCCTTTCAGCAATGATATACTTGCACAAACTAAAGTCTCACCCGAAGCAGTATAGGGGGGTGTTGGAACAAGGTTTCCGCACCCTGAGAGAGAAATTAATGAATTGGTCCTCAACAAAACCCAATGTGAACCTATACAGATGCGCACAACAATATATGATAGACTTAAAGAGAATGTGCAATTACTCACAGAATAACACATAATTACTTGTTTGTCTTAGCGCATATAAACAGAACAGGAAAAAACATATCTAGATATTAATACTTAGACAGATCGATTAACCATCAACAATCATGCATAATTAGTTCATATATCCTGCGCAATCATTACAAGTAAACAGACAATGAAATCTTAACAGAGCATAATAGTAAATAATACAGATTCATAAAAGATTAATCTTCGTTGAATCTATTATTTCTATTATATTTTAGATATGTCAATACATCAACTGTTATTTCCACAATTCTTACAAAAACCCTTACAAACCCTACCGCGCACACAGCCAGCGGAGTCCGCACATAGCCAGGACTAGGTCTCTGCATGCACATCTAGCATGAGCCTTTCAACCCGACCCAAAAACCTTTACAGATGCATAAACTATCAGAACATCAATATCTCATATCACATGTATTCACTTCTTATCTTAGACATACTTTATCTATTTATATACGCCTAACGCGCAGATACTATGGTATCAAACCATGGTTTGAGGCCCACAGTTTACATTTAAGCCCATTTACATCAAAATTGGGGACTTTGACCCACCCCAAATCCCCTTGACTTTGTTTGTGCAGCGCATACATACAAAAATACAAAAAGTGTCTTTGGAACTTGTGCCTCAGGGGACCCCATTCCAATAGGTAGCAGTGTGCTCGACATCAGTTCAATGGAGTGTTTGACTTGATAGTGTAGGGGTGCCCCTGTGGGTGAGGTGAAGATGTCCCTGTATTGCTCCATGAACTTTTCCATTTGTTTTTTCCATGAGGAGGACCCATGTCTGGAGGCTGTGGATGTGGCCACAATCATCCTATTGTTCTAAGGGTCAATCATAACAAAGAAAAATTTCCCGGTCTAGCATATATTATTACTACATTGTTTAGCAGAGATCAAAGAAAGGGTGGTAGGCGGTTCTACCTTTGGTACCTATACAATTTTTGACCCAAAGTAATAAAACTTAACAGGTTCTAGATTCATATACATCATGATGATTCCATAGGCATGGTTGACCTAATAAAAAATCACAAACTTCCAAAGGGGAAACGTCGCATAATATCTCATCTACAAAGGACTTGATGCTATAAGGAAGGTGGCACTACTGGTTGACACGAATATATTGCCATTGGTGGAGCCACCTAATGGTGTATGGATGGGGGTGAGACATTGTTGGAAACTTCAATCGTTTAATGACCTCAGCTGAGATCAATTTCTTCCAGCTCCCACTTTCAATGATGAACTGCACCAATGAACCCTTTACCCACATTTGTGAGTGGAAGAGGCGCTCCCCCTCCTATGGATCCTTAGGTTCCACCTTTTGGAGCTTGGTGGTGGATACCGTTATAGTGGGTTTAGAATCAATGATATTCTTTCCTTTGTCAGGTTTCATCTTAGAGTCATAGCTTACATCCATCTCTAAGTATTCCAGCTTGGTCACCAGCACTTGCTTCATGCGACATTCGTTTTTGTTGTGAGTGGGATTTTTATGAAACTCACACCATTTGTCGTTGTCTTTCTTCGCCTTAAAATTATTCTTTACTCGCAACTTCAAGGAGTTGTGCTAGGGGGTCATGGCCTTACTTGTCCCTTTGCTCTGTGGCTTAGAGGCACCTTTTCTCTACTTTGGGTTCACAGATCCAAAGTATCACTTCTTCTGCTTGAATTTCTACTCAATCTTGGCAGCATATCGGTATGCTACACCAACTGAGAAGATGTCCAAGAACTCAATTTCCTCCTAAATGTATTTGTGAAAAAAACTACGGTACTCAAGAAGTATATGTTTCTCATAATATTTGATACCCAACTTTGTGTGCAGGGTGTGGAAAATATTCATCAACTCATGTACATCTTGATCCCTTTGTTGTTGTAACGTAGTCCATTGTATGTACTTGTTCTCATAGCTCCCCATGAGGTAATATTGTTCCTTGATGGCATGTCAGAAAGAATTCCAAGTGGGTGCAGTGGAAAACAATGAGGTTTCTCTCTTGTCCCTTTGTTCACAGTAGGTTTCCTACCAGTCCTTGACATGGGGAGCGGCTTTGACGAGTGAAAAAGTAACATTTTCCCTATTGTAAAAATCATGAACCAAAAAAATATCCTTCCAACATATTTAATCATCTATACACGACATCTACATCTATTCAGCCTTCAAATATGGGAATTTCAAGGTTGAATTGTACCTTTAAGGGAGCGGCACCTCCAGAGTAGCTGCTAGATGAGATGCATCACATGTGGACATCTACCGAAGGATCTGGGAAAATTTATCCATCATTGTGATCCTTTGTCACTGGAGGGATTCTTCGAGCGATATTTTGAAGGGATCTCTTGTTCCCTTGTCTTTCTTTTCTTCCACCAAGGGAGGTCGTCGGGTTTTACGAGGTTGGTCTTGCAAATATTCAACCAGCTCGAGCCCTAACTCCTTATACCCTGACCTTGTTGGGGACATGAAAATAAAAACAGAGAAAGAGAATACCTCTCTAATACCATTGATCCTGACTTATGCAAGAATGCAACATAATAAAAATATAAACATAAACACAGAGATGCAATAGAAATAAATCTTCATTTCATTAACATAAAATAACTGAAATATGCTTACATATAGAATGGAAATAAACTAGCTCAGGCAATGCTAGCTTATCTTTGAGAAGAGATGTGGTGGATAAATTCCTCTGAAATATGTTACAATGAGGCTCAAATGCCTTTTTATTATTTAACAATAAAGGGAAACCAGAAACAACAAAAACCCTAACCCTAGTAGATGGAACACCAAGATTTTGTGGGCCCCATTGGGGTTAGTTGGTCAGCCAACTTCCTGGGGTCGTAACTTGGTTATATGATCTCCATTTGACACACACGATACCTAATTTGAAATGTCTACCTAAGTACTATAGGATATGTGACAAACCCTTTCCTATGGTTATGGGTGTGATGTGGACCTAAAAAAAACTTCGTTTAGGGGTCAAAATAGCTTTGGAAGTTCAAGACCTAAAAAACTGCTAAAAATAGTAAATGCTGCTATAATCAAGGAAATTGATGAAACTTACTAGAGGTCTAGGTGGAATAGCCAGGTGGACACCAATATCCACCTGGATCGGCCCAAAGCTAACTTGGAATGGCTAAAGGTTGTAACAGACCCATGGTCTTAATTGTGTCAACTTTATTTTGTTGGAAAACCAAGCATTCTGCCACAAACTTATGAATATCAAATTTAAGGCCATGCCAAAAAAAATCCTTCTTGACCCCATGGTAAGTTTTTAAAAATACTGAGTGCCCTCCTAATGGGGAGGTGTGCAATTCCAAAATAATATTTTGTTTGAGTTGGGAATTATTACATAGATATAAGTGATGTTTGTACCATAGTGAATCATTTTTCCAAATAAATGTATTAGATGTATTGGGATATTGCTACAAATTTTGAATGAGTGTTCACGCCTCTTCATTATTCTTCCATTCATCCCTTGCTTTAGTTATCCAATCAGGTTGGAAAATCGAAATGGCACATAGCAATGCTTCCACATCCTCATCCTTTCTTGAGAGTGCATCTACAACTACATTTTACTTCCATTTTTTGTAGATGATTTCAAAGTCATAACCCAACATCTTTCTGACCCATTTTTGCTGCTCTTCTGAAGATAATATTTGTTCCAAAAAGTATTTAATACTATCATAATCTATTTTTACCTTGAAGTGTCTTCCCATTAGGTAAGTTCGCCATAGCTTTAGTGCATGTAGTATTGTCAACATTTCCTTCTCATAAATAGGTTTGTGTAAATACTTTCCCTTGATTGGAAGACTTTCGAAGAAATGGGTCTTCCTTCTTGCATGAAAATAACACCATTTCCATTTATTGAGACATCACATTCCACAATAAAGGTGTTTGTGAAGTTTGGTGTAGCTAAGACTGGTGCTTGGCACATTGCCTCTTTAAGATGTTCAAAGGCATTAGTTGCTTCTGGATTCCAAGAAAATTTATATTTCTTCAATAATGTTGTCAGAGGTGCTACTATTCTCCCATATTCCTTAGCAAACTTGTGATAATATCTTGTCAACCCAAAAAATCCACGAATATGATTTAGGGTTGTGGATTCTTTCCATTCCTTAATGACTTTAATTTTGTGAGGGTCCACCTTAACACCCTCATGAGATACCATATGAGCCAAATATTCCTCCTCCTATACTCCAAACAAACATTTGGATGTTTTTTCATATAATTGTTTCTCCTCCAATAGTTTGAGCACCCTATCAACATGTTGAACATGATCTTTCCAATACTTGTAGATTAGTAATCATCAAAAAAGACTAACACAAATTTTATAAGGAAGGGTTTACAAATGGAATTTGTCAAACCTTGAAATGTGGAAGGTGCATTTGTAAGGAAAAAAGGCATGACCAAAAATTCATAATGACCCACATGATTTATGAATGTTTTTTTTAGAATGTATTCAATATTCATTCTAAATTGATGATATCCTGAATGAAGATCCAACTTGGTGAATTAAATTTCTCCATGTAATTCATCCAAAAAATTATCGATGATAGGAATGGGAAATTTATCTTTAATAGTGAGCTTGTTGAGCTCACTATAATTCAGACACATACACCATCATCCATCCTTCTTGTGCACCAACACTACTGGAGCAGAGAAAGAACTTTGGCTAGGTTGAATCATACTGACCTCTAGCATTTTTGAAACCATACTTTCAATTTAACTCTTTTGGGCATAGGGATATTTGTAAGGCGTAATTTTTGGAGGAACACTTCCTGGAATCAAGTGAATATCATGATCATAATCATGAATAGGTGGGAGGCCTTTGGAAGTCTCAAATACCTTGGGATGATTGTCCAAGACTTTTTGGATATCTGGAGAAATGGATGATTTCGATGTTTGAACCTCTAGTGATCATAATTGTGTAATTATGCCCTTTTTTTCTTTCTTCAAAATCATTTGCATGCCACTAGAGTTGATTATCTTCCATGGTTTCCCTGTGATACCTCTTAATTCAATTTCCTTTCCTTCTCATTTATATGATTTCAATAAAATTTCTTGAAAATTAAAAGCTATCATCCCCGAAGATTGTAACCATTGGAATCCCAGTAAAAAATCAACACCAACCATTTGAATGGAAAGCATTGGACTATTCAATACATATTCCCCCATGGTTAGCTTGATATTATGGCACTTTCCAGAGAAATTTATAGTTCCTCCATTTGTAGCCATCACTTGACACTTTAGTGTTGGATATGGCTATCACTTGACACTTTCTAGAGAGATTCATTAGTTATATTAAAATGAATAAAAGTATGGGTACTACCTGAATAAATGAACACTATTACCTTTTTCTTCTTGATATATCATTTTATCTTGAGAGTTTAAGTTGTAATTCTCACCAATGCATTACAATATATGGTCGATTCATTTCTTCTTTCTCTGGGGTTGGTTCTTGGTGTATATCCTCTTCTTTTGATGTTTCTTGTTCATTTTATTCATCCTCTTCACAATCTATGTAAAATAATTTCTTCTCAGCACACTTATGACCCTTAGTGTATTTTCTATTAGAACTGTAACAAATTCCTTTTGATTTTTTTTCCTCTAGCTTTTTTGGTATCAACCTTGTAGGTGTGGGAGTCTAGGAGTAGTAACACTTCCATATTTATAGTTTTGGAATGGTAGACTTCCTTGTTTCCATAATTTTGCCTTCAACTTTCTTTCCACTCTGAATGTCATCTCTAATGAATTAGCTTCCCAAATATGAAACTCATGTTGGATGTTATCCTTTAAATTACCTATGAAGACATCAATCATATGCTCCTATGTAATATCAGTTACCCTGATATTCAACTTTTGGAAGTCCTCAATGTGCTCTACCATTGAACCATTTTGTTTCAGATTTATCAATTGGATAAATAAGGTGTTGATTTTTGTATCCTCATAATGTGTTATCATTTCCTCCATAAAAATTAACTAAGTGACAAGTGGTTTACAAGAACAAATCCAGTGATACCATACAAACTGATTGGGTTCTAAATATAAAGATTCAATGTGTACCTTTTGTGTCTGTTGCGCATCATGTAGATCAAAATATTTCTCCATTTTTAGTATCCATGTTATTGGATCCTTGCCATAAAAATTCCTCATATCGATATTTGGAATGTGTTTGGTCTTAAAACGAACGTTAGAGTCTCCAAAATCATGATTAACATTCATTTTTTTCTCATCATAAGTTTCATGGAATACCTTTTCGCCAGTAGGAAGCATTTCTTGTAGAAAATTTGTCAAAACTTCCTTTCAACCTTCCATATCTGCTTTTAAACCATCCTTCAAACCTTCCATATCTAATTTTATATTTTATTCTAAAACATCCATCTTAATATTCATCATTGCTTCCAATTCATTTTTTTTTACTCTTTGTGATCAAAATTTGTTTCACTTGGTCTCGTAATTTTGATATATCATGATGCATTTATTTCTCTTCTTCATGTGTTATAGTAGAGATTTCTGGTTGTTTCTTGGGAGTATCCATTTTTTTGTCTCAATGAATATTAGAACCAAATAATGATATTTATGCTTTACTATGCCCTTTGAATTAATTCAGACTATTTTTTCAAAAAAAACTTATGCAAATTTTAAAAAATACATACATTTGTTTCTTGGTTTTGGAGCTTGATATTGAAACTATTGTATCTCTATAATTTTGGCCTCCCAAGATCTGAAATTCCATCTTGTGGTAGCCCTTTGAATATTATTTCCAATGCCACAATTCAAACCAATATTGATGATCTAGGTGGACATTGGTGGCCACCTGCCTATTCCACTTGGACCCCCAACATTATTTCTTTTAACTTTTCAGTTTCCTCAATTGTAGCAAAATTTACTATTTCTAGTAGTTTTTCGAGTCCTAAACCTCCATCTGTCAATATTTGTAGTCCTCGGATAGATCTTTCTAATGAGGTTTCATGTGCAACAAATGGAGATCATATTCCAAATTACGACCCTTAGAAATGATGTACCAATTTACCCCAACGGGGCCCATAGTTTGGTGTTTCATCTCCTAGGGTTAGGTTTTTGGATTTTTAGGGTTTTCCATTATTTCTCAATAATAAATAGGCCTTCGAGCCCCATTGTAACACAGGTCAGAGGCCTATATCCGCTACATCTCTTCTCAGAGATAAGCTACCAATGCCCTAGCTAGTTTATTTCCATTATGTCTGTAAGCATATTTTAGTTATGTGATATTAATGAAATGAAGCCTTATTTATGCTCCATCTCTACATTTATGTGTATTTTTGTATTTTATTGCATTCCTGCATAAGTCCGGATCAGTGGTATCAAAGAAGTCTACACTTTCTTGATCCTTCTTTGTATGTCCCCAACGAGGTCGAGGTATAAGGATTTAGGCATCAATTTGGTTGAACCTTTACAAGATCAGCCTTGCAAACCTCGACGACCACCCATGAGGGATGAAAAGAAAGATGAGGGAGCAGGAGATCCTTTCGAAATATTTCTTGAGGAGGCCCTTGAGAAACAAAGGAACAAGATTATGGATAACTTTACCCAGATCCTCCAACGACCACTCACCAGCGACGCATCTGCATCTAGCAGCCACTCTTGATGCACAACTCCTTTTAAGGTACAAATAAAATTTGGCATTCCCATATTTAAGGGCTAAATAGATGCATACATCATAGATAGATGGTTGAATATATTAGAAGGGTATTTCTCGATTCATGACTTTTTCAATAAAGAAAAGAATACTTTTTCACTCCTCAAAGCCGCCCCCCGTGTAAGGGACTGGTGGGAAACCTACTGTGAGAAAAAGGACGAGAGGGAACCCTCTCTGTTTTCAGCCACACCCACTTGGGATTATTTCTGAGATGCAATCAAGGAACAATATTATCCCATGGGGAGATGTGAGGACAAATACATACAATGGACTATGTTGCGGCAGCAAAGGGATGCAGATGTGCATGAGTTGATGAATCTGTTTCATACCCTATGAAAAAAAATTTGTATCAAAGATTCGAAGAAACATTTGGTGCTAAAGTACCACAATTGTCTACAAAGATACATTCAGGAGGAAATGGAGTTCCTCGAAATCTCCTCGCTTGGTGCAGCATACCGATATGCTACCAAGATTGATCAAAATTTCAAACAAAACAAGCGAGACTTTGGTTTTGTGAATCAGAAGTGAGGGAAAGGTACCCCCAAACCACAAAAAAAAGTACAAACCCAACTCAGGGCAGCCCATGATAACCCGCTAAAGCCAAAAGAAAAGAACAACACCACGAAGCCAAAGAAGGACACGGGAAAGTAGTGTGAGTTCCATGAGATCTCTACTCACAACAAAAGTGAGTGTCAAGCCAAGGAATCATTGGTGGCCAAGCTGAAGGCTTCTAAATCAAATGCATGCTCCTACTCTGAATCAGAACCTAACAAGAGGAATGAAAAAGGGAAGCATATTATTGACGTAGAGCCCAACGCCACTGTTTCCACCACGAAGATCTAGAAGGAGGAATCAGAGGATCCATAGGAGGGGGAGCGCCTCTTCCATTCCCAAATGTGGGTAAAGTGTTCCTAAATTCAGTTCATTGTATATATTAGGAGCCAAAAGAACCTAATTTCAGCATAGGTCATGAAGCGATTGGGATTTCCAACCACAACACACCCACCGTCGTACACCATCAGGTGTCTTCAGCAAGGACAAGATCTTCGCATCAGCTAGTAGTGTCGCCTTCCATACATCAATGAGCCTTTCATGGATGAGGTATTATGTGACATTAATCCTCTTGATTTTTGTGATGTATTATTAGGCCAACCATACCTGCGGAAGCAACATGATGGCTATGAGTCCCTACCTTGCACTGTTATTATTACTTTGGGAAATAATTTGTATAGGATATCGAAGGTAGAATCACTTGCCGCCATCGCTTTGGTTACTGTATAACAATGCAGTAAGTTCATTTCCAAAAATGTGAAATTTGTTTTCCTTATGATCCACCCTCAGGGCAAGAAGAAGATTATGGCCACGACCTCCAAAAAGGGCTCCTTCGCACGACAAAAAAAAATGGACAAGGTCATGGAGGAGTACAAGGGCATCTTCACCTCACCCACAGGGGTGCCTCTACACTATCAAGTCAAGCACCCCATCAATCTAACCCCAAGTGCGATGTTTCCCAATGGACCAATATATCAGTGCTCTGTTCTGGAGAATGACGAAATGAAGAGGCAGATTCAAGAGTTGTTGTAGAAAGGTCACATCCGGCCGATTTCATCGCCCTGTGGGATCCCGATCGTGTTGCTGCAGAAGAAGGATGGGACTTGGAGACTCTGTATTGACTATCAGACGCTAAACAAGATCACTATCCAGAATAGGTACTCGATCCCATGGATTGATGACCTTCTAGACCAACTCAAGGGGGAAAATATTTTAGCAAAATCGACTTGAAGTCTGGGTATCACCAAGTACAAATCGAACCCTCCGATGTGTGGAAGACTACCTTCAAAGCCAAGGAGAGCCTTTTGGAATGGATAGTCATGCCTTCTGGGTTTACGAATGCTCCCATAACCTTCATGAGGTCGTTGGATGACATCTTGTGACCATTCACCAACTCATTTGTAGTAGTGTACTTGGATGACATCTTGGTCTTCAGCCTGACTTAGGAACAAAACCTTGACCACATCCGACAGGTCCTCCAAACACTACGGAAAGAAAATTTCTATGCCAATTTCGAGAAGTGCACTTTTGGCATGACCAAGGTTTAGTATCTGGGATAAATTATTTATTGTGAAAATTTATGAATATCTCAAACAGAAACCCTATTGTTAAATTTCAGATTTACTTCTCCTACTTACATTAAGTTATGAATGTGAAATATTCAGCATTAACATCGAAGTAAACATATTAACAGCCTACATATACAGATCTAAATTGAATAACATGAACAATGACAAAGTGACACACAAGGATTTTCTTGACAACTGTCCCCGGAAAAAACCAATGCGGGAAAACCGGTCTTCTAGCTGTTGGAGGGTTTTATTATTAAGTAGAATCAAAGTACAACAAATCTGGGAACCAAACTGGTTAACCCGACAGAGAAATAAATAAATTGCAGATATAGATATATTCTGGAGACAGAAAAACTGACTGATTCACACCCTCAAACGATATTTACAGAACTCAGCCATTTTTAGTATTCAAAAACCCCAATGTTGCTCTGAAGCCCTCTACATTAGCTCTGCTAGCCTGCATCAACCCCTGCACTACTCATGAAGGGCTTGCGTCACCCCAGACTAGGTTACGCTGCCCCTGCACTGCCCTGGTTGGCCAGTGTCAATCCTCCTGGGACTACGTCAATCGTCCTGGCCTCCTGTTGTCTCTGCACTGCCTTTGTTGTGCTATGGATGATCTGCGTAGCTATTGAAAATTTGTTTCTCCATTTGTGCCGCTCAATCTGTTGCTTTTTTCCCTTGTTGCACTCTTGGTCTAGGATTAAACCATCCCTTTCGCTAATACTACCCCTCGCTGCAGCTAAAACACTTATGAAATTCTTAGCAAACCACGCCCAATAATTCCAGATTTTTTCAATGCTCTTCCACTGTGTGTGTTCTCCAACTAACCCCAAGCCCTCTACTTATACTTTTCTCATTGAAACATCAACGACCGTGATCCAATCTTGAATCAAAAGCTAAGATTAGAAGATGCTTGATCTATGTGACTTAAGTCATTTTCATCACATGTTTCATTTAATTAACTTTAATCTTTTAATTTTCCTAAGTTAGAATTAGGGTCCTTAATTAAAAATATTAATTAATTAAATATCTCTTAAACAAAATGGAATTTCTTAAATCGCTTTCTTGATCTTGGATGTCTCAAGTACTCTAGTCTCTCCACAAAGTTTGGGAGCTAGAGCACATCTGATGCTACCCCAACACCTCAAAATATCAACATTGATGAGCAGGAGATGCATGTAGATCCAACCAATATCCAATTCATTTGGGATTGGCCAGCCCCAACTACTCTAATAGAGAATTGTAACTTTCTGGGTCTTGTTAATTTCTACTGCAGGTTCGTGTTGGGATTCTCTCATATCACTTGGTCCTTGAGTAAAGTCACCAAGGGAGAAGTGAAAGAAAATTTCTTTTGGTATGATTCTCAATAGAAGTTTTTCATAGAGTTGAAACATCGCCTTTGCTCTTCCCCAGTGCTCACATTTCTAGACTTGAAACAACCATTTGAGATCGAGACAGATAACTTTGAATATGCTATTGGGGCAATTCTTACTAAACAGGGGCATCCAATGTCATATCATAGTGAAACATTTTCTAACACAGTCTGGAAGTATCCCACTTATGAAAAAGAGATGTATTCCATTATGCAGGCTTGCCGAAAATGAAAGCATTATATTTTGGGGAAGGAAACGATCATCCACACTGACCACCGACCCCTGCAGTTCATACAGACACAAGGGAAGTTGTAGAATGGTCGCCATTAGAAGTGCTCCACATATCTGCAGTAGTTTCATTTGAATATCAAGTACAAGAAGAGCAACACCAATAATGTTGCAGACTGCCTCAGCCGGCCACCAATCGTGGCGCTAACAACTGTGCTAAAATCTTGTGGGCACAATACTTCTAATTGACTGTTTCTCTACAAGAACGATCCAGAATTCAACCACACATACAAGACGCTCTTGGAGGGTAAGTGAGTTCCAAAATTTCACTTGCAGGATGCACTGTTATGTCACTTGGGACACCTTTGTGTTCCTTCGAGTGAGCATGGAAAGATCATTTGGAAAATGCACTATAGTTGGGTCATTGGGCATTTCAAGGTCAAGAAAACAGTGGCAGTACTACAGAAATATTTCTATTGGATAAACCTTCAACAGGATGTCGAAAAGCATATCAGATACTGCATTGCCTGTGTCATTGCCAAACCGACCATCAAGAAGCAAGGCCTCTATACTCTGCTACCTACCCCTAGTTGACCTTGGGAATCCATCTCCATGGATTACATGTTTGGTCTTCCTTCTACTAAGCATGGAAATGATTATTTTTTTGTGGTCATCGACAAATTCTCGAAGATGGCCATTATGGCGTCTTGCAAGAAGAATATAATAGAAAATGCCACTACTAAACTCTTCTTTGAACAACTGTGGGTACACTTTAGGATCCCATAGTCTATCATCTCATATTGGGATAGCAGGTTCCTCAATCATTTTTTTCCAGCCTCTGGTCAATGCTAGACACCAAGCTCACCAAGTTCACTGCTTTCCATCCCCAAACTGATGCCCAGATAGAGGTATTCAACTGGATGATCGTACATATACTACGCATGTAAAACTCAAAGCATCCATGCACATGGGATGAGAGCCTCCCCTATGTACAACACGGCTATAACTGGGCTCTCCACAGCTCAATTGGCCATAGCCCCTTTCAGGTGGGCTTTGGATTCCATCCACTATGTCCCATTGACATAGCCATGCCATTTACGACTACTCAGGCTGATTCGGCTCATGTCCAGTCTGAAACTGACAAGGCGAACAACTTCATTGAGCACATTCAACACATATTCCAACAATTTCATGACATATTGTACAGGACCAATTCTAAGTACAAGCAATGACATGATCAGCATCGGGTGCCACACAACTTCTAGGTGGGTGACAAAGTGTGGCTACATTTGCAAAAGGAACGCCTCGTTGGACCCCACAAAAACCTTCGCCCGCTCCGATATGGGCCATACACCATCACCAAGGTTGTAGGGTACAATGCCTTCAAGCTAAATATTCCACCATTCCTTGGTCTACACCCAGTGTTCAATGTGGACCACCTTCGGCCCTACTTTCCACCTCTACTGGACACATTCGACATGGCAGAAGAACTCACCCCAACAGAGTTAAACCCAGAATGCATGGAATAAGCCACAAATGATCAGATCATGGACACACAGATCAATAACACTCGCCAGCAGAGGATCCATCTATATCGATTTGTCAAAGCAGGCCAACTCCTTCACCAGGGACCAAGTTCAGCAGAAGTTTCCTCATCTCACGGAGAAACTCAACGCAATGGGGACCATTGCTTCCTAAGGGGGGAGGAATGATGTAGGTGGATATTGGTGGCCACCCACCTATTCCACTTGGACCCCCACCATTGTTTCTTTCATTTTTTCAATTTCCTTAATTATAACACAATTTACTGTTTTTGGCAGTTTTTCGGGTCCTAAACTTCTAGAGCCGTTTTGAGGCCCTAAATGATGTTTTTTTGGAAAATAACCTTTGGAAAATGTGGGTCTTCAACAAAAAAATTATTTTCATCATTTGTAGTCCTCAGATATATGATATATCTTTCTAATGAGGTATCATGTGCATCAAACGAAGATCGTATGCCAAAGTTACGACCCGGGAAATTGATGTACCAATTTACCCCAATGGGGCCCATAGTTTGACGTTTCATCTCCTAGAGTTAGGTTTTTGGATGTTTATGGTTTTCCATTGTTTCTCAATAATAAATATGCATTCAATCCTCATTGTAACATAGGTCAGAGACTTGTAGCCACGACACATCTTCTCAGAGATAAGCTATGAATGCCCTAGCTAGTTTATTTCCATTATGTCTGTAAGCATATTTCAGTTATGTGATATTAATGAAATGAAGTCTTATTTATGTTGCATCTCTGCGTTTATGTGTATTTCTATATTTTATTGTGTTCTTGCATAATTCAGTATCAATTTAATTCTTCAAGATAAATTTATGTCAAATCTCCCCCGATGATGTGATTATGGATTGGTTCAATAGCGTGAAATTGTATGGGATTCAACTTAGCATTTCTTTGAGTGTGTGTTTCTTAACAATCAAAGGATTCATAAGAATTCATGTTATGACACAATGTTGTATTCATTGAAAATTTGTGTTTTTGAGAAAACAAAATGTGTTACAACAATCTAGACAGAGTCTACTTTGGTTTCGTCATGTTTACAAAGCCAATGGATGCATATCATAATTACTAGAATTTTTTGAACTGGTCCAATACGAAAAACTGCGTATTTTGGATATGTTTCGCGACACAAGAAATTTCTTAACATATAAGTTATAAACTAAAAATCTAAAAGCTACCCATTAGAGATGACGGACCAATGTAATGCCCCATAATTTTTTCAATTTTTTTTACAATGTATTTTGGGAGATACAAAATTTTTATTTCACTGAATCACAATGACCCTCAGAAATTGTTTGCACCCATTTTATTAGAAAAATAATTAAAATTAGTAAACGTTTATGAAATTCCATAAAAGTTATATTTCCTAAAAGTAGATTCAATTCTGAAAATGCTTGTCTTGGTTCTGACAGTTAATTAACAACCTTTCATGGATTTTAATCAGTCCAAAGTTGAAGAAACGTATTCAGAGCCTGGTTTTTGCGTAACTGGTGACGTGTTAGTTCGGCCGAACTTTGATTAAAAGTTCGGCCGAACTATGTTTTGTGCCGATGGCTCGTTAAGTCTAACGACTTAATAGTTTGGCCGAACTATTGTATAACTTTCCGTCGGCCGGAAATTTTTGCGGAGCCCCTACTAAAACACATTTCACGGCAATATAAATTGCCACGAAATCATTCACAATTTTTGCACATTTCGCACATTTCATCTGATTTTACAAAGATCTTAGTTTGGGTTTAAAAAAAATTCTTCAAAGTTTGGATTTAAGAGCATTTCTTGGAAGCAAACTGATTTTACAAAGAATTGTTTTGGGTTTAAAGAATTTTTTTGGAAGACATTTCTTGGAGGCGGCCTGATTTTGCAAAAAATTGTTTTGAACTTAAAAAAATTTCTTGGACGTACATTCAAAAGACATTTCTTGGAGGTATGTACGTGTTTTGAGTTGAAGTAAATCTTTTGAGTTTCGTTTCATTTTTATAAGACATTTTTCTCTCAAATTTTCTAAAGTAAGTGTTTTGGATTGGAGTATGTATTTTTTGCAAAAAATTTAAACTGAATTTTTTTAAATTAAATATTTTGTGATATTTTTTGTAATCGAGTTATTGTCTAATTTTTTGAAGGAAATTTTTTGAACTTCATACCCTATTATCATGGGAAATCGAAGAACTTGTGTGAGAAAATATGATCGAAAAATAGACCCTGAGGAACGTAGAGAAGAGACGAGACAATCTCGCAAAAGAAAGTTAGAAGCCCTCTCAAATATTGAAGAGGAAAATTAACCTCAAGAAGAAATTGAAGCAGGTATGTAAATGTAAATATTATGATCTATTGATATATTTAAAATTTTCATATGTAAAATGTGAAGCTTAATTTTTATTTGATGAACTAATTTGAAAAATATTTTGTTTAATGTAAACAGACAAAGATATTCCTCAAAATATTGAAGAAGAAAATCAACCTCAAGCAAAAATTGAAGCAGGTATGTAAATGTAAATATTATGATCTATTGATATATTTAAAATTTTCCTAATGTAAAATGTGAAGCTTAATTTTTATTTGATGAACTAATTTGAAAAATATTTTGTTTAATGTAAATAGACATAGTTATTCCTCAAAACATTGATGATGAGATCAAAATTTTGAACCAATGATTGAAGATAGTGAAAATATTGAAAGAAATCCAAATAAAGAAATTGAATCACAAGGTATATATATATATATATATATATTAAACACATGCACATATCATTGAAATTATAGATATATTTATTAATTTAGTTATTTATTGAATATGTACTATTTTTTCAAATATGTACAGATGAAATCACTATCGATAATGAGATGTTAGAAAATGTTGACACTCACACATATGGAGATAAAAAACTTGACCATGTTATACAATATCGTGTTAACTGCATTTTTGAAAAGTATTTCTTAAATGAGCAGGTGACAGTTCAGGCTCAAATGTTGAAAGGTCTCCTATCATTAAGGAAATTAAAAGAAGCTACGACACTATTGGGTATTCAAAAATCAACCAAAGATGAAAAAATGAAGGAAGATGTGATAAAAAATATGAGTAGTGCTATAAAGTCAATTAAGAGATCTAGAGAGAAAGATGTTTCAATTGTACGTAGAGGAATACAGATGGAAATGGTTTCATCAAGTACTCAAGAGAATCGTTTGGTAACATCTATGGCACGAGCACTGGGAACCTGGTGAAAAACTTTGCACAAAAATCGTAAATTTTGGCTACAAATAGATGTAAATGATGAACTCGCTTGTTGGAGAGCTATTTGTAGGCAATCATACAAAGATAGACTTGGAGAAAATGTTAAAAAAATAATATATGAATATTGGAAGAACAATTCGCATGTTTTTCCACCTGCAAAGCATGTGATGCGAAGAAGAATAGCATGAAATCAGTACGAAGAACATGAAAAATATTTCTTGGAAACCACTCAAATAGATTTATTCAACAATTTCAAAGAAGAGAATCGTCAAATTCATGTTTCACTCAATGCTTTTGTTCAACAAAAACCATGGTATGTAAAACCTATCAACGTACGTGACACTTTTTGTTGTCGTTATCATGTGGAATTTGAGTTATATTATGACACATTCCTTGATTTCGGTAGAACATTATGGAAGGATTCACCTCCTCCTTCCACTATCCATGATTTCATATCTCAAATTCTATGTGAAAGAGAAAGCGATGAACTATTTTACACAAAGAAATGTGTTGGTGGTAAAAAATGCGATGATTGTGGAAATTTGACTAAATTTCAAAACAAATATCGTATTGATATAAATGATCAATCATTGTCCAACATGAAAGTGAAATGGAAGAGATATGAATATATCAATACATCGATTCAAGGTGCAAATAGTGTTAAAAGAATTGAATTACTAGAAGACAAAAATTTTCTGATAGATTTTTTGAGAAAGTTTGAGGCAGAAATTTACAAATACACCAAGCATTCCCATAGAGATCAATGGCAAGACTTGCAATTCAAAAAATCTCGTGAAGATTTTCCACCAGGGACCATTTTGTCAGTGATTGATTTTGTAGAAAACTACACATTTGTTCCACAAAAAGAAATTCAGAGTGAATACTATCATTCTGACCAAGTCTCCATGCTCGTCCATATTCTATATAGACATGCTGAACAAAATTTCGATCATATAGAAAGCACGAGTGAAAATTGACATATCATTAAAGAATATCACTTTTATATCAGTGACGATCGTACACATGATACATGTTTTGTACAACATTGTTTTGGAAAAATTTATGATTCATTGAAAAATCGTGGAATAACATTCAATGAACATTGGATATGGTCAGACGGATGCGCAGGTCAATTCAAATCTTCACAATCATTCTTTTGGTTGTGTTGTCTTCATAAGAATACCTGCATTAAACATTTTTGGAATTTCTTTGAGACTGGCCATGGAAAAGGAGAACATGACGGTGCAGGAGCATGCATAAAACGAGCACTTCGAAGATATCAAATGAACCACTCTGCAAGCCGACTTGTGAACGCTGAAGAAGTTGTTCAATGGTGCATCGCTGCTCTAAGCCATGAGACTAACCCATCAAGGGAAGTGCGAAGGTACGTTCAATTTAATTTATATTGAAAATATAATTTTAAACATTGTACATTTATCATGCAATGATTATCTTTGATTGTATTTTGATATCATATTTACAAATTCTTCTTCTAATTTTCCATATAAAGGTTTTTCTGGCATATTGGAATCGAAGACGTAGATAGATCAATTGGAAATGACATTGAAACAATAAAAGGGACTTGAAAATTGCATTCAATTCAAACAAAGTCGTCCAGAAATGTGTTTGCATTGGATAAAAGAAAATATTCTTGTTTTTGTGATGTTTGCATAGACAACACAAAATCCAATGACGTTTATGAAAACAAAATGTATGTGAATGATTGGAAACATACAGAGCTAAATACAAAGGGAAAAATGTCTGTTGCAATGTTTGAAGAAATGCAATCAGAGGAAACTACAATATCATCCGATGGTGATCGAGTTTTTGATCTTGTTAGAGAAGGTAACATTTGAATTACTTTCTAATGATTTAAAGATCTAGAAATAAATTTAAATATGCATAATTTTGTTAAATTTATTTTATTGTGCAGGAGATGTTTTTGTTGTAATTGCACCTATTGACAACGATGAAAATGTGAAGTATTATTCGATGCATTGCACTGAATGAAAAATGAGATTATTACAAAACTATAATGATCACGAATTTCAGTATGACAGAGGGTCTATTATACTGAAAGGTTATTTTTTCGGACAAACTCATCAAAGTGGAGAATTTTTTTACTTTGAAGACTATGAACTTGATTCCATAAGTTGTCAATATAGTCACTTGGTGTGTGCAGCACGCATAAAGTTGATAGAAGTTCAATCAAAGAAAAAATTGAAAATTAAGAGATGGAAAATGTCAAAATCCGATCATGAACGGATTATTGAAGATGGAATTCCATTAGAATTTTTTTGAGTAAATTGTCCAAAAATTTATTATCTTTGGATTAAATATGTTTTATAACTTCCATTACTCAGCTAAAAATTGAGTTGCTTATGTTATTTGTGCAAATGTTTACACATGTACAAATTGTTTGGGTACAAGCACGTGCTCTAGTATCAACTGAAAGTAGCTTTTCTATACATGTGCATTGATGAAAAATGTTATATATATATATATATATATATATATATATATGTTCTAGAATGAAATTAATTGTTCTAGTTTTACTATGTGCATTGATGAAAAATTATTTGTACGTACTCAATATATATGTTCTAGAATGCAATTAATTGGAACTAGTTTTTTTATGTGCATTGATGAAAAAATAGTTGGATTTTCTAGCAAAAAGTATGGACACAATGTAAATAAATCATCTGTAGTATAGTTTTGTATGAAAATTCCTTTCAGACAAGAGACTCGGAGCACTTCTCCGACTTTTGGTAGGATTTGACCCACATCTCTATTCCTGATTGAAAATCTAGTACAAAATTTGTTTGTCCAATGGTCGGATATGTTCAATGTGCATTGATGAAAAATGTTACTTGTATTGGATCTAGATATGTTCTAGAATGCAATTAATTGTTCCAAGTAGTATTTCTATGTGCATTGATGAAAAACTAGTTGGATTTTCTAGTAAAAAGTTTCCACAATGTAAATAAATCGACAAGGCTACCTATTTGAGTGCATTAACGACATTGACCCAAATTCAACAAACATATATATGTACTAGACTTATATTTCAAATCAAAATTAAAGGGATAATTTGTACATATATCTACTTCTTTAAACTCTTTTTTCAATTAGAGCTCAATTGATACATGGTTAGTTGCATTGAAAAGCTATGTTCTTCCTATTGGAAATTTTTTCATTCAAACAAGACTACATGTAGAGATCAAAAGCAATCTTAAAATTCCAAATTTACTTCAACCATCCAAAAGGGATTTGTGCAACATTACTTGACATGCCATGCCAATTATAGTGAACAAATATCCAATAGAAACATTTAACATTATATACCACATGTGCCAAATGTAGATTGAAACCATCCAAAACTTTAAAATTTTAAAATTTTTTGATAATATATCATGCAACATTAAAATATTAAACATCACATGCGAAATGTAGATTGAAACCATTCAAAACTTGAGTTTAAAAAACTTTTTGATTATATATATCGTTACTTCACATGCCATGCTAATTATAGTTCAACTAGATCCAATAGAAACATTTAACAAATTATATACCACATGTGCCAAATGTAGATTGAAACCATCCAAAACATTAAGTTTTAAAAACCTTTTGATTATATATCGTGCAACATTAAAAAATTAAACATTTAAAGTTCATTAAATATCACATGCAAAATGTAGATTGAAACCATCCAAAACTTGAGTTTTAAAAACTTCACATGCCATGCCAATTATAATTCAACTATCCAATTAAAACATTTAACATTAAATATCACATGCCAAATGTAGATTGAAACCATCCAAAACTTTTAACTTTTAATTTAACAAAAAAATATAGATCACAACATTACTTCACATGCCAAATGTACTCAAAGCATCCAAAACTTAAATTTTAAAAACAAAACAAATTATAACACATGTCATTGCATAACATGCCAAATGTAGTTCAGATGACAACATTACTTCACATTCACATGCCAAAAGTACTAAAACCATCCAAAAATTAAATAAAACAAATTATATTAACAATGTAATAAAATACGTCCAAAAATTGTAGATCTCACAAGTATCAAACTGTATCAAGTTTAACAAATTTTAAGACCATCTAAATCTTGAAATCAAATCTACAAATCATGTCCATCAAATAGAGACGGATCTAGCATCTTTCCTATCTGGGTCTCAATCGGTGCCCTATCATGTGAAGCATCATGGGAAACCTACATACACAATGCACATGTACTTGAACATTAAAATTTGATGTTTTAAAAATGAATGAGAATATATATATCTATAACTTCATGTAAAAAACAAAATATAACAAAAAAATCATGCAATACCTCATAAGGTTCCCTCTCCATTTGATGAACAAGTTCTCCCATAGGAACATTTGTAGCAGTAAACTGTACAATATACATGTAAAGTTATATATATATATATATATATATATATATATTAAAAACTTTCAAATGAAAATGCACATGTACATATATAAACTTATTTTCAATAATATTAAAAAAAGGAACTAAAGACAACTTGTTCAAATGCTGTGGATGTTCCTATCTCCGTCGCTAGAGTCCGCGGATTAAAGAAATCTTCTATAGGAACCTAAATTAAAAAAATTTTAAATAGCTCAAAATATAGATCTCTCTCTCTCTCTATATATATATATATATCTCAATTTTTAATGGAACTTTTTGAGGTAGAATATATATATATATATATATATATATATATATATATAACTTTTAAACATAAATTTTAAACTTGTGAAAAATTGTCCATACTTGTGGCTCATCTCCCAAGGAAGTAGAAGGTACATCTCCCAAGGAAGAAGAAGGTACCACCATCCCAAAAACATCGGACGGAATCGGTATTTGTTAAAACATTTTATCAAATTATATATACATACATGTACATGTGTGCACAATTATTTATTTTAAAATCACTTAAAAAACACTAACATTTGCCAACATATCTTGATGGTCAGACCCATCTGCATTGTTTGAACCAGAGGTCCCGAACGTGATATTAACATTTTCGTCACGCATCATGTGTGAGAACTACAAATGGTGTTTTAACATATAATCATACATTTTTGTTAGATTAATGTACACATACAAATAAATGTATACATGTACATACACATGTATTTATTACAAATTTCACACATGTATATGTATGTTAAAATAATTTCAAACCCTAAGATCACTAACACATACCGTTCTGGTGCCCTCTTCCTCATGAAAATTTAGGTCTTGCAAACCATTGCGACAATTTTTTGCATATATTCGGAGATCTTCAACATTCATGTTGTCAATCTCCTCATATGTACAATACACAAAATTGGCACGTGCATTTTCACGTGCTCTTTGTCGATTTAACAAAGATCGACTCCACCCAATCCGCTATGAACATTGTCGATCATAACATCCCTTGCTTCTCAACTTATTTGAGAAGTCGCATCCATCTCTGACCGCAAATTTTCGACCCAAAACGGTCCACTCACCAATGGCGGCTCAGGGCGAGGCAACTCCACATGTCGCTTAGCACCCTTACGGTCATATAATCGACCTTTTCCAGGGCCAAAAAATTCTAACGGAAGGTCATTGTAGTTTGGTTTCATACCCAAAAAAAATTCTGCATAAAACATTTGTGCAAAATAAACAAGAACCTCATCGTTCCATAGAAGCCTTCCATAGGCCGCAAGGTGCCTATCATACAAATAACGAGATATGTCTGGGTGCTTGAAATATTGCAACTTCAACATTTTTCTTTTTGGCCCTTCCTTGTAATTAAACATTGACTTGGCCACTTCTTTTGTAACTTTTTGTTTTATGTCCTCCCATTTATCGAGACCCATCACTGTTTCTTTTCTCTTTCTCATCATTTCTACAAATGAATCAGTCGTTGGCCCAAGATTTATGTACACATTTACCATTTCACCCAATGAATGTGTAACTATTTCAAGGCTTTGTCGACTCTCAGCAGGTAGAGACAAAGCCACGAGATCTCTTTGCAATTTTGCATGAAGTCTTTCACACCTTTGTAAGGTGCATTCCGCCATGTTTGTTTCCCATGGTATATCAGTGATCTCAGCCGGATAAGTTGTGTTGGGTTGACAGCCTTCTTCTTGAATGTAGCGGGCTGCTCTGCATCTATTTTGACCACTAGTTCGAACATTTTCGGCCTCTGCATCAATATATATATAATTTTGTATATTAGAAAAAACACGTGTAAAAAAATTTGTACAAATTTAATGAAAAAATATTGAAATTGATGGCAACCTTGACGTTGTTGGTTAGCATCTTCTCCAACATGACCCTGCTGAGAACCAGACCCAGAATGACCCTGCTGAGAACCAGACCCAAAATGACCCTGTTGAGAACCAACAGCCGTTGATTGGCCTTCGGGGGAATAAATATCACCCCCTTCACGCAACCTGCTACCACTCATACCTTGACCGGTTGAACCATGGGCACGCTCCATGGATGGAGTAGAAACCCTTCTCCTCTTACCTCCTAAAAATTAAAATATGAAACTTATTAACAACTAATTTAACTCACAAAGTTAATAAAAAATCAATTCCATATGTACAAACATGTATGGAGATTTAAGATTATATTTAAATACCGTGAACATCCCTCGATCCCTGAACCTCCATATGGGATTCGGCTGATCTTCTTCATTCATCCTCCATGATATATATCTATTGGTTGACATTTACACAAAATAGATTTCAAAAAATCAATTTGTAATTTAGTGTACACAAATTATGTAGAACACAACTTTCAAAGCAATAATTTATGTGTGAAACTAAATTTAATCGAAAAAGAAATTATAAAAATGATAAGTTCACCAAATTGCGCTTTACATGGTGGGAGCACACTTGGTATAAATTTTACCACTTATACACTTTAGTTTGTGGGAGAAATGACACATGTACATAGTTTACCTTAAAGTTGTTGTGTTTTATGGATATTAAAATGAAGAACTTATATTTAGATCCATTCCAGAGATTGACTATAGGGGCATTTACAAGATATGTCACCTTTCATAAAAGATGAGATCCAGAGGCTACCCGGCCCTTTACAGACTCTGCCTATAGAACTTGTAGAAGTAAACACTAGAAGCATTAACAATGTCAAAGAACGTTTTCATGCTCAGACATGGGAATGTGTCTCTTTCCCTACGCAAAAAATAGTTCAAGGTAGTTAATCTTCATAGACACATCATCAAGCATGTCAATGTGATCATCCCGAACTTACTTTTCATGAAATTAGGCTTGGAATCCTCTACAACCTAGTGGATGGAGTTGAATGGGAACTAGGTCAAGGCCTTTACAAAATACATGCTAGTGAATAACACTTACTAGGTTATGCCAACAAATAAAGTGGGAGAAATGTTTTCTCCTCGAGGTTATCCAATTGGGTGTGTAATACCAACTTCACCCATTTCCTAACAAGTTTCTCTCTTAGGTTATAAAGTGTCTTCACCTTATTAGTTATATATTTTTCAATTTCCCGTGGATTCCTTGAATTTTTCTCCTACCATCTTCCTCTCTCACTCCCCAAATTATTGTCATCAAACATGCCCCATTGAGGATCTGGAGCAATGTTTGCACCATACTTAGAACTGTCATTGCTGCTAATTGAAATTGGAGAGTCATGTATACTAGATTGCTTGCTTAAGTGGCTCTTACTTGGACAATATCCTGAGATGAGTTTGACATGATGGTCATATGAGGCTGGAAGCTACTTGGTGTAATTTTCCTTAAATCTTCAAAAAAACAAAGCAAAAATGTCATTTTCAATCACTTTTTATGAGCTTCTGCATACAGTAGATGTTATCACAATTGCAACACAATCATGTTCCATGAGCATGGATTATGAATGTTGCAAGCCAAATTGCAAGGAAATTTGCATTCATTTTAGGCAAAAGAAGGCTATGACATTAAGGTCCATGCTAGAAAAAATTATGCAAATAAGGTTGCTAAGTCTTGATACTTACCATGTGTTTCAAATCCATAATGAAGGTTGGCTTTGAGAGTGTCCTCCCAAAGCCCTGTCTTGAGATGAAATTTAATTCAATGTCTCTTAGAGTTGCAAGGTGGAATTGATAGAACTATTTGATTTATTTACCATAGATGGATATCTCATTTCATATATACCTTTCTCTACCATCTTATTTCCAAGTGAAATGGGAATTTTCACATTTTGAATGCCATTACCATGTAATTTGGTAGTCTGCTAGCTAGACCTATCACAAGTAAGGTTGTCATACCAAACTATTTCTCTTGCTCAACTCAGTGACCACGACTCTCTTCTCACACTGCTTACCATAAGATCTTCAATTGTACATGTCACGCAAAGTTGGGGGTTCTAGGTCTACACCTATTAGGTAAAGTTGTATTTTATGGCATTGTGGTCCTTAAATTTGGAGGTGTTCCACCTGAAAAAGTAGGCATTAAATATGGATGAAAAGGATTTGTTTTAACTTTGATAGAATTTCCTCGTGGAATTACTGAATTTCTCGACGACATCATGCTAGCTTTGCTCAAAGAAGAAGGTTTTGGAGGATAAATTGAATTCTTTTGACTTATTTTTGGCATTGAAGTTTGAAATAGTAGTTTTGATGACTCCATTGATGACCTTGCTGAGGAATTTGATGCACACAATATTGACTTTGAAGATGGTTTAGATGACGTTGAAGAAGTTGTATATTTTGGTGTTGTCACTAAATGTTTCTTTGTTGTTGGACTTGATCAAGACACAATTTAACTTTACGAGCAGATTGAAGACCTTGAAGAGGTTTTAGATTTTGTTGTTCTCACTGAAGGTTTTTGTCTAGTTTTGTTTCTTAAACCATCATTTCCATAGGAGATTTTTGGTGAATAGATTCTTGACCTTGATGAGAGGATATGATACCTTAAAGAGGCTACATCTTTTGGTGACGTCACTAATTCTTTCTCTATTATTATGTTTGTTAAACATCTTGCTTAGGGTGAGGCAACTCCACATATATTGTACAGTTTATGGGACAGAAATCAATATGTAGAAATATTCACTTGGTTTTTATAATTGGATAGAGGAATGACTTAAAATGACCTTGTATGTCTTCTCGTTTTAGAGCTCAAATTTTTAGGAAGGATTTAAGTATCCACATTTCAATAATCACTAGAAGAGGTCGATAAAGAATATAGGAAGACAAAAAACTAACCAGTGGTGTAATAAATGGATTTCTTGGGAGGTAGATTGGCATATGGACTTTTGGTAGCTAGAAATTTTCCAAATAAGTGAATGTATTTGAAAACCGAACCTCTAGTTTATTTTGGTTTAGGCAAGGTCTAGAATTTGAAAAGTGAATTCCCTCTTTCTTCCTCTTACATGTCCAATGATCGGAATCTGGATTGAGGGAAAAAAATTTCCAAAATAAAAATTTTTCATTTTATTTGTTGTACACATGAGTTTTTAAAAGCTAATTAACTCATAAATTTCTCACAAAATACACTTAAAGCTTGACACATAAACCCCTTCCCAATTGGCTAACTTTAGACGATCCTAAACACATTTTTATTTAACTGATGAGGGAGATAGCCCAACAAAACTAGTTTGTCCATATTCAAATCAAGTTGGTATCAAAGTAAAATTTAGCTCATTTTAGTCAAGGTTAGTTAGAAGAATTAGCTATTGGTTTTTGTCTTCAATTTCCTCTCAAAATGAATGTGTATGTGCTTTTGAGAGACACACTAGAGGAATAAGGTCCAATTTTTTGATGAAAATGTGCTATGAAAGTAAAGGGTTAAAGGAAAACATGTACAAGGCATAGTTGAGCCAAATGTTGTTGAGGAAGGGCCTAATTATTTGGGTCTTGGTTATGGAAAACATGATGGAGAATGCTCCAAAGCCAAGGAGGCACATGAAGTTGTTCCAAGAAGGAATTTTATTTCGTTTTCATTACCTCAAGCTTGTGAAGTTTGTGTTCATGATGAATGGAAAAGTTTGACACCCACTTTGCAAGAAGATGTTAATAATCATGCAGCTAATGAGAATGTAAAAAAAGAGGATGTTGAAAGCTCTAGAGTCATTGAATTCATTGCTAGTATTCAGAGGAGAGCCACTACCTCATCAAATTCACCTCCTCAAGAAGGCAACAACGGTGAATGTTCAAGGTATAAATTTGCCTCTAATAAAATTGCTTTTGATTATGATAAACATGGTAAATATTCACATAAGATTTGGAAAAGAAATTGCATGTTCTTTTTGTGGTTTGAATAATCATAATGTTTATAGATGTTGGAAGAAGATATCCATGCACATGAAACTTTCTAAATAAATGAGGCAAAAAGTCAAAGGCCCATTGGACAAGGAAAATGATGTTGAAAATAAGTTGCAATTGTTTATTACTCATTGCCATAAGAAAGGTCACCTTGTAGAGAAGTGTTGGACTTTGTATCCAACAAGTCATCCACAACATTTGAAGAAGGTGGAAAGAGATAATGACAAGAATGGAAAAGAGGATTCCATAATCGATGAGGGTCAAGATGATTCACATGATAATGAAGTGCAGCTAAAAGAAGCGCCATTGAAATGGTTTGGTAATGGATGGTTAGATTTCTTATCCAATTAAGGCCTTGCATGTATTTTGATGTTTCATGAGTTTCTTTGCAAATTCAAAGTATGGTGCATGTTTCATGAAGAAAGATGTTGAAGGTAGAGTTATGTTGACACACTTAAATGCAACAAATATGGAAATTTGTACATGAGCTATTATTTGACTTGAGATTCAATTGTTTGAAGAGGCATGTTTTTTCGACTTGTGTTTGGTTGATGGTTTTGTACACCAATATGTAAGAGTGCATGGAGATATTCACATGATGTGAATTTTTTTTCTTTGAAGGAGAAAAATGATATGTCAGCGAGCTATGTTTCTTGCATGATGTGTTTTTCAATTTGATGGTTTTGTTTGTGACAAGACGTCACAAGATTTTGGGAAGGTCCACTCTTGAGTGAGAGCCTCATGATTACAACCTAATCATGAGAATAAAATGGCATGAACCAAACATATTGTGTATTAAATGAGGAATTTCGCTCTCCCAATAATTTCTAAATCACCCATATCACCAAGAAAACATGTTTTAAAAGAACATACTTTAGTAGGGGAAAGACCTTAGGTCCTTTGATTGTGCACATGTGGTGTGAAAAATTGAAATTGACAATTTGCAAAAAAGTGAAATTATGAATGAAACCACGAAAAAAAAATCCCAAAAGTGGTAAATGATTTAAATAGACCTAATTAATTATTTACCAAGATAAATTCTTCAACTTTTATCAACTAAATGATAAGTAAAAAATAAATAAATTTGTAATTATGGTTCGAAAGTTACATAATCTTAAGAATCCAAAAAACAAATTATTTTTCAAAACGTATTACTTTCAAAGTATCAACAAAGAATGTACAAGGGTGTTCAATGAATTAACACTATTTATTTAAATTCCATGATGTATATCTTACTCATAATTTTAACAAATTATTAAATAATGATCTATATTGGATAATTATATTATTTGTCATATATTTTGATGCTTATAGAGTGAAAAAACTGAAAGAATCAAATTGTAGGGTCATTTTAATGGTGGGTGGAGAATTGGGGTCTAAAACCTTTTGGAGTTATTTTGAGGTATTAAATGACATTTCTGGGGGTCAAACGATTATCCCTTGTGCCGAAATCTTGACCGTTATTCTACACTTAAAGACATATCCAATGGTGCAAGAAAAACATCAAATTAAGTTCATTCAAAATTTATGCCTTTAGTAAGTTGACCTATCATGTTGACCACCATGGTACGAGAGAATGTCATTTTAGCCCCATTACTCATGCATAGCAAGCTAGCTACATGTGAAATTTTAACAAGACTTCTAAGGTCTAAAATCACAAACCTCATTAATGGTTGATGGAGTCAAATCTTACACCTAGTTGTCTATCACGCTATGTTAAATACTTGGCCACTAGGAGGAATAAGAGTTCCATTTTTTGTTATTGTATTTTGTTCCATAGTTGAAAATACAACTAGGAGTGTGAAAGTTATAGAGAAAAATGTATGAAGTTAAGTTTTTATAGCAACCTTACATGCCAAAAGTCTTAGCTAACTCTAGAGATATTACCTCTTTCTTTGTACTTACATATTTTCCATACCAGAAAAGAGAGAGTAGAGCATGTTTACATTTTAGTGTTGTTTTTCTCCCATAAGGATTTCCTAGGGAAAAAGGAGTCTAGAGCATCATTACTTTTTAGGGTTGCTTGTCTCCCATATAAGGATTTCCTAGGAAAATAATTGTTTTGATTGTCTAGAGATATGTATGTGTGTGTTTCATTATGTTCTCTATTTCTTACGTTGTGTTTCATTATGTTTTATATTTCTTACATTTCTGCCCTCCTATTTTTCTTTCCAATCAAGGTTTGTAAAGTAACATGAGAAGCAACATGAGACTTGGAACAATCATTTTCATTGTCTATATGGAAGGAAAAAAGGATTATATCCCCTTAAGCTTAAGCTTATGTAGTTTGTCAATTTTTATCATATATTTTTTGGTAAGGGTAAATGTTTTTTTATCTATAGTAAGTCATGAGTTCCTCAATTTTACCTTATGTAAAGCATGATTATAGGATTACTACAATTTGTACTTGGTTTTTTATTGTGATGATGCCCTGTCTCAATCACTTGGCCATCTCTTTATGGGTAGTTAAATCTTTATAACAATACTTAAGTAATATTTATCTATTTGAATTATGTGAAATGTAAAAAATGGTATACTATTTTTCATAAAATTATGTTGATTTTATCATATATTTCGATGAAAGTTGATTATATGACACGTTTTCTTTAAAAGGATCTAAAAATTTTGTTAAGGTATGAATTTGCAATTTTGTGTGGCTCTCTATCAACCTTCACTTCCTCATTTCTAGAAAAAATCTACTTGCTCATTCGTATACCCACTTTGTATTCAAATGCATGAGTTTTGAACTCTCGGTAACTATGTTTTTCCACGCAGGAAAATTATATGTCACATTTTATACTAACTCTAAATATTATTTTGAAGTTTGGATTACTATTATTCTTTTATATAATTTAACATTAGATGTAAGTTTAAATTGAAAGCTACTTAGATGAAATATAGCTTAGATATGGCATTTGCAAATTATTATCTATTTATTGAACTAAAGGACATAATTATTACACATGTTTAATTTACATTCAAATGCTTTTTTGATTTATCTCCTATAGCTTAATGTAATGCTAGATATATAATTTAAGTTGAAGGCCCATGACATAAATATGACTTCTATGTGACATTTGTATTGAATCATCTATTTGTTGTGTTATATGAACAGAATTGGTACACGCATATCTAATTTGCATTACTAATATGTCATGCTTCTTTAATTTATCTTTTACAGACATGACCAGAGCATCCCTTTTTAATCTATCCCTTTTGACTTCGGATATGTGGGCAATACTCATCCACATATTTTTCTATCATAAAGCAATAAGTAAAATTGTATTCCATTTGTGTCAATGTTAAGGTTAAGCACATGGATTAAATTTCTATATAAGATACATTGCCACGATGTACATTTATATCTAAAGAGTCCAAAAGCTCATTCAAGACCATATGTTTTGTTGATGTAGGTTGATTGGTTATATTGCATTTCTTTTGCGGCTGTTTCTGTGGGCCTTACCATCTATTCGTTCTAGTAATTGCTGAAACTAATCTTTCACCTTTTTATTTTAAATAGAAATAACTTTTCAAAGACATTTTAATATGTAAAATTAAGGAAAACCCTTTTTTTCCTATGTGAATATGATAATTTCTAACATGTGCTTTTTATTTCTGTAATAATGATAGAGAAAACTATTGTGGTTGAAAATGGTCTAAATGAAACTATACCATACACACAGCTCAATGAAAAGAGAGAGCCTAATATAGCAGGCAAAAAAATACTTTGCTACAAAATGATAAAACATGTGAGTGCAAAATTTAAAACATAAATCAAGATATCAAACACAATGATATTATGATGGAGAGAATATTTCTGCAGCCAAAATGAACATGCAAACCAAAAACTGTAATAAAAAGATTACATCATATCATTGCAAAATTTAAAAACATAAATAACCTAACACACAAGGATATCTCAAAACACCTGAATGCATATGTAGAACAAAACCTGTAATAGAATATTTTGCTACATACAACACTGCACATCTTTAAAACATAAACTAACTTCTAGCAGACAATAATATTAAATTAGATTTAATTGTTTTTGCAGTTGAATTGATGTGCATAGAAAAAATGGGAATAGAAATCTTTGATACATACAACACACAAATGCAAAATCTTAAAAGATAAATCAATATTGCAAACAGAAGGGTATTTAACTAGACAAAAATTTCCATATAGATTCAGTCAGAAACCCAGACCTAGTCAAAGAAAACATAAACCAATGGTTTATTTCAGCTCTACATCAACGTTGAAAAATCGAGCTATTATGATGTGTTACAAGTCATCCTACATGCCAAAGTGTTGGTCGGCCTAAAAGGAAGTAATTCTATCTATATTTATATACCTTGTCTGTGGCTCTTTTGATAAGGAATAACTCGGCAATCTCTGAAAACAGTTTACAGATTCTTGTAAGATTCAGTACGAATATGTTGATGGGCTTTCAATGTGAAGTTTAAAGAGTTTGAAAATAGTGTGGATCTATTGTTCGGTCATCTTTGAAGCATATTTCTGATAGTATAGTATGAAGCAGATTGCGTATAGTGTGAAGCAGATTGCAGATAGTCTAAGGAAGATTACAAATGCCTGAAATAAATCTGTGGATATATGTGGCAGGAGGCAGCACCAACTAATGTTGTTGATAAGACTGCTAAAATAGAGACGGAGAACGAACCCAAGGTTTTATCTGACCTTGCTATGTCAAAGGTTAATGTTGTGGATAAGACTGTTAAAATAGAGACGGAGAACAAACCCAAGGGTTTATCTGACCTTGTTGTGTCAAAGGTTAATCAAAATTAGAAGAAAAAACAAGGCGAAAAGGAAGCAAACAATGAAGATGGTAGTGGCAAAGATAATTTTGCCGACTTGATTTTTATGTGTAATTCTCAAACAAATCAGGAGTGTTTCCGATACAAAGTGTTTGGGTTGCCACCAACCAAAAAGGAGCTTGTAGAAAAGGTGAAGCCCGAAATGAAGCTCTTCTTGTATGATTTTAACCTTAGACAAATGTATGGTATCTACAAGGCAGCGTCTGCCGGAGGAATGAATGTGGAACCAGATGCTTTTCGGATTTGTAAAAGGCCACTCCCGGCACAGGTAATATTTTTATACAATGTTTGATCATATATTCATTCTTACTTTGGGCCTATGAAATTTTGGTTTCACATCTTTTCTACATCAGTTTCCTATTTTCTGTTGAGATTAGCTTTTCTAAATGAAGTATGCAGATTGTGGATAGTCTAAGGAAGATTACAAATGCCTGAAAGAAGTGGCAGTATATCCCAGTGAAGAATTTTTCAAATACATGTGAAAATTTTGAAAACGGTAAGGTCAAACATACCTGATGAAAGGAGCAACAACGCCGACGAAAGGAGCAACAGCGCCGACGGGAGGAGCAACAGCGCTGACTGGAGGAGCGAAAACGCGCGAACAGCAACGACAGTGACAGAAATTCGCAGGAATAATGAAACCGGTAAAAATACCAACTTCACGGTCGATTTATTTATAGAAATTAGTTCGGCCGAACTCACAGTTCGGCCGAACTTTTGTTGGAAGTTCGGTCGAACTTTTTTTGCCGGTTTTCCAATCTCCGGCAAAAATTCTGTTTTCCCGCGCCGTCAATGTGCCGTCAATCTAAATGGAATCATGATTTCGGCCGAACTTTAGAAAATGTTCGGCCGAAATATTGCCAAAAAAAAAATTTGGCCCCCAATTCTCACAAAAGTGTAACCCAACTTCATGTTTCCGCCCAAAAAATATCCTATAACTAAAAAGGGAGGCCACTTGCCAACAATGCCTCTCCAAAGATTAAATATGGACATTTCTAGAATTCAAGTAACTAACTAGGTACAGTTGTCCCATAAGGGACACATAAGCAAAACAAACAAATTCTTCTAGCGCAAATATCTACAAGGAGTTTTCCCTCATGGCGAAAAGAAAATTTCTTACAATGCTCCTACATCACCTTAGCATCAAGTGATTTCCCTTAAATTAACAACATACATTTGTCCATGTCAATCATATTAGGGGCAACACCTGTCCAAACATTCAAACTTGCATAGGGGATTTTGATACCAATTAAATCCACATTCTTCCCACATCACGACAAATATATCCTTCAAAAAATCCCACTTCAAAGTGATTAGGTAGGCATTGAGGTATAAGAACTAGTTGTATAACTTTCCATCCCATTGATAGTGCATGTCAAAGTATGTGTTAACTCAAGAGGTGTTCACCATTGAAAATTATATACATCATCGTGGTTGTGATGGAGGAAATTGTTGCACCATTGCCCCCTTTATACAACACCACCGATTTGTGATAAGTTTGGTATCCTGATATGAGTATTAGAGGTGCAAATCTCCATCCAATTGTGCATGCCAAAACATGTGTTAATTCAATAGATTATCATTTTAAAAATTGTACATGTCATGTGAAGGGTGAGCATACCAACCCCCATTTATACAACACTTCCCCTCTTCCATTATAATCGACTTATTAGTTTGGTCATCACTGTAAGACTTGAAGACATTAAAAAAAAAAATCTTTACATCATTTTATCCTATATTATGGTGATTCCTTCCATTATTTCTATCTTTTATTGCTTATAAATTATTATTTGATAATAGCAACCCTCTTATTGTTTTGATCTCCTAAAATATAAACAAAGAACCCATTGCATTATTGCATGAAATTATGTGCACAACTTCGTTGGATTATCCCTATATATTATATATTAATGTATCTACTTTCCTAAAATTAGGAAATTAGCAATTTTTATAGATGCATAATGATTTGTAGCCTATTGATCTGGAAAATATTTCAATTTTAATGCTTTAATATTAAATATATTTTTTAAGTAATAAAAATATATATAATTGAAAAAATAGTACCTTGGAATATTTTTTCCAAATTTAATGAAATATTGTAATATTATTCTCCACAATCATAATATACACGAGGTTTCTACTCATTCAACTTGTGTCATAACGCATGTGTTCATGGGACAATAAATAATTCACCTAATCTGACTAGATATTGATAAAAATATACCAAAATCCCTTTTTAGAGCCTTTCTCCCAATACACCTTTCGAATGAAAATAGCTCTTTATTTTAATAAATATCTGATATTTTTAGTCAATATCGTATTCTATATCTCCCAATATTTATAAACCCCTTAACCCACACTCCCCAATACCAATAATATCTTAACTTTATTTCTCATAATTTTAAAACCCTTTATAAATGAACATAATAAGATATTGAATTAACAAAATGAATCTCTTATAATAATATAAGGGACATGTAATTTAATATCTCCCAATATTTATAAACCCCCCTTAACCCACACTCCCCCAATACCAACAATATCTTAACTTCATTTTTCATAATTAATTTTAAAAGCCCTTTATAAATTAAAATAATAAAATATTGAATTAACAACATAAATCCCTTATAATAACATATTATATATGTACTTTAATATATAAAGTATTGCATTATTATATTTGCAACATGGTATTACACATTCAATTTTTCCTTTAACTACTTTAGTTTGTCTTTGACCAAAAATTTATGCCACTTATACATAGTTTAATCTTGGGAACTCATTTTTTTTTGTTATTTTCTATTATTATTTGAATTCATTTATTTGCAACGTGATTGGTTGAGGTCTTATTATGAACTATTTAGTAAATTTCCTTTCTATTAGGTACAAATTTTTTGTTTTTAATTTTATTTCCTTTTTATTTGACCTTTTGATTTTTTTCTTTTTTCTTTTTTCTATTATTTCCGTTTTCATGAATTATAGATTTTTCTCCAAATTTTAAAGAGAAAAAACTAATTAAAAAATATTTTCCATATATATATATATATATAGTTTTATTACTTTTTTATTGAATTTTTTTTTTTGTTTTTCTATTTGTTTTTCTCTATTTTTAATTCTAATTACATTAATCATAACAGTTTTTTTTCTTGTTTACACATAGCTTTTATAATCAATAACTATTATGATAATTAGTTATTTGTTTTTAGAATCTTGTGAGTATTTCTTTCCAAATTTTATTAATAAAGTTTTATTGATGTATAGTTACTGGATCGTCTATAGAGGCTAAGGAATGTCAAAAGTGGTTGGAATCCGGCTAAACAAATTTCAAAAAATCTAACATAGTAGTGTTTAAATCATTTTTTTGATGGTGGAAATTGATTCAGCACCATCAAAAACCTTTGGGGTGCCCAAAATCTTGAATTTTGACAGCTGTAACCTAGATATACAAAAATTCATGCGGGATTTTAGTAGGAATTTCATGATTTTCAGGGAAAATACTAGCTGGTTAGACTATGGCTATAGTTACTAATTTTTAGGATCTCGTGAGCATTTTTTAGGATCTCACTTTGAAGTTCCATATTTTGCTTCAAGTCATTGGAGATTGATTGACATTTATTGGGAGATTAGCCTTCAATTGGTTTGTTAAAGTTGTTTTAATGTGTGAATTTTATTCCTGATTTTATTAAAGTGACTATGCCAAATTCATCCATTTTAATACTAAATCACAAATCATAGACAAAAGTATATTATTTGGAAACGGCTAATGATATATTTTATTTATTTTAACAATCACAATTTTTTAATATTTTTTATGATATATTTTATTTATTTTTACAATTAAAAATGTGTAATATTTTTTTATGATATATTTTATTTATTTTAACAATTCAAAAATTTTAATATTTTTTTTTTCACTAATGTTTTAGGAACTAAGTATTTTGATTAGAAACTAAGTGTTTTGATATCCATCTATAGTTACTAGTGATTTAATTTATATGACTCTGCTAGTCATAATTTAGTTGTTAAATTAATAGTAAAAAAATTGTCATTACTAATTATTCATAAATATTAATTAGCTTGTCTTTACAATTTAATTTAAAAATTAATTTAATACTAAATCACAAATTATAGATCATCCCAACTCCATCTTGCTCTCAAAAGAAATAAGTCATGTTTATGATAAAACTGACTAAAATCACTCATATATTACACACAAAGGTGTATGTAACAATACACACACCCTGATTACATTAATATTACTCTAATAAATAGAGTTTCTCATATCTAACTTATTCCTAAGTTAGAAAGAGAGGTTGAGATAATTTCTCAACCATCACAAACCAACATCTTAAATATAGGATGTAAGCATTAATTCCAACATCCCCTCTTAATGATTACATTACATACATTTATTGAAAACACAATCATTCTTTATCTTATCTTAAAGGTGTAGTCGGCAAGTTGGATTCTCGAGTTTGGCTCCTGAACTCCCGAATCAAGGACCTCCCGAAGTCAATTACTGGACAACATCCCAAAATGTCGCATAACCTCATTAGAAGACAACTCCCAAGTCTTCAACGAGGGATCCTTCCCTAGATCTGCAACTACCATACTATCTGGACAACCATCCATATTGAGCCTTACTTCCACTGGATCTTTTAAATAGTGGCTTCAAGCACATAGTTAAACTGCTAGTCATTCTATGGATGATCTCCCATCTACTGAGATACATGGGTGCTAACCATTGTACTCGCCAGTTATCTATAGAAGTCATCTAGATACAGAATGTATCTAGAATCAGTTATTACATCATAACCTTTTTGTTTGAAAATTTGCAGTCAATTAACTTTTACCAACAAACTTCTACAAAACAAACTTCTAAAATTTTATAAAAAATCTATTACTGAATAACATCATTGTCCCTCTACAAAGCACACTGAAAATATCATAGCATCATGTAGAATAGAACATCCATATAATTCGACCATGTTGTAAAAGATGTTCTGGTATTATTTGATTGCATAATATATATACTTGCCCCTCTTCTGAGTCTATCACTCTCTTTGTATCATTGTGTTAATAACGATGCCATTGCTCCACGCTAGCTCACACGTCACAGCTCTCAGGTAGTACCGCAAGACAATTCGGGTCATACATTTTCACAGCAGGAATGAAACTTTTTTAAGCTAAAGACACTCAAACTCGCTACGCTGAATTTCGAGGATCAAAACAAGATAGGAAATGCATGCAACTCCACTACCACGAATACGGCCTCCAACAATGAGCACAAGCTCCCCAAGCTTGGCCTCCACGTCCTCCACGCAGAATTTCTCCCCAATCTCAATGTGGCACTGGCGTTTTTCGCATTGGTTTTTACATACTCTACTATTAGACCACCTTGACCCGAAGTAACTAACACAGCGGGGAACCAGTAATCGGAAGGCAACACAAGAGACATGTCATCATCGTAGGCCACTATAAGACCAGAAAATCTGGTTTGTTTGGCTTCTAAATTTTGTGAATTGATAACAAAATCGTTAATCATGCACAACAAAAATTTTCCATCAACCTCAAACATATCCCCCTGTTGAAAGCGCGTTATTGATAATATTCATAAGCCTACAATAAAACCTATTGTCTCTATAGGTCTAACTGACAAACAATTACCACTTCCATATATAAACTAACACACTATTACGCAGCAACAAAATACATTCTCTCTCTGCCCCTCTGCCTTCCCATAAGGGGTTAGCGTAGATAGGCTCTAATACCATGATAAAACTGACTAAAATCACTCATATATTACACACAAAGGTGTATGTAATAACACACACACACACACACTTATTACATTCATATTACTCTAATAAATAGAGTTTCTCAGATCTAACTTATTCCTAAGTTAGAAAGGGAGGTTGAGAGAATTTCTCAACCATCACAAACCAACATCTTAAATATAGGATGTAAGCATTAATTCCAACAGTTTAAAATGGGACACCATTTGAAATATAACATTAAAAGTTTTGTTCCATATTCCCATGACTCGAGTGCCACAAACACAATTGCATTCAACTCAATATCAATCATGTACAACTCCCATGAACTTTGTAGGAGACAATTGGTTGTGCAAAACAAGTTTCTTGGAATTGACCTCTCATTGACTTGAAACTAAGTTTCTCCATATCAATTTGAACCAAACACTGCCAAATAAATGAATTTATAATGCTTCATTACAACCAATGAGGTAGGGTGCTCACTAAAAAACAACATTTTAGCACAACATTTCACTTTCATTTCTATTTTTTTATGAAGACTTTAATTGATTATCTAACATCATGTGAGAAATTCGTACTCTAATTAACTATATTTAAACTAAGCAGCAAGTATTAGCTACTATGTAGTACTTGTTTAATTTAATAAATTAAAATTTAGTTTATAATGTTATAAAGCTTCATTACAACCAATGAGGTAGGGCAGTCACTAAAAAACAACATTTTAGCACAACATTTCACTTTCATTTCTATTTCTTTTATGAAGACTTTAATTGATTATCTAACATCCTATGAGGAATTCATACTCTAATTAACTATATTTAAACTAAGCTGCAAGTATTAGCTACTATGTAGTACTTGTTTAATTTAATAATTTAAAATTTAGTTTATATTAAAATGTCAAAAAATGAATGAAGTGAATAACTTTGAAAGTTTTCTAAGAAACTAACAAACATTACAAAATAGAATGAATGATATTTTCCACGAGACTAAAAATAGTCTATGCGACTATCAATATCCTTTTTTTTTTTCCTTTTTGTGATTCAATCCTTTTCTTACTCAAATTAATGATGAGCTAACCCAACCTACTACTATAATTGTCCCTAATATCTCTAAAAACATCACATTCCACCTAATATTTTCTAAAATTTTCAACTAGAAATTGCACCACATGTTGCAAAGGAAACGTCATAAGGTTGTGGTATAGGAAATAGCATATAAGAAAGAAGAGGTAGTAGGAACTTTCTCAGCTCTAACTGATCCTCAAGAATAAGGGGTGGAGAATTATGTTTATTGGACCTCAAATCAAAATATCCATATTGGGTAATTGATGTGGAACAAATTCTTTGTTATTAATTGCATGTAAGATGTGTTTTTTCATAATGGATGAGACATTTTGGCCAAAGTACTCAAGACCTCTATATGACGAAATATGCATGTTTATTTTTTTCTGCATGAAGGATGCACTTGGTTTTTATGACCAAGTTGGGAAGACTTCACCCTTTCACGAAATTATTTGCTTCTATCACATTCGCAATGTTGAATTCCTCTAATACTACTCCTAGAACTTTGACTCTGCTTTACAACTAGAATTATTTAATGGAATAAAAACTTATCACTATGACATGTTGTACTTCATAAGAGACTACTAAGAAGATTAAGTATGGTAAATCCACCTTCACCTATCATTTGAACATAGAGCATAAAGTTATCTTAATCACCAATTTTATGGATAAGAGACATTTGGGCCCTTTTTAACCCTTGGGATGATTAATTAGTCTCAGTTCAGATAATTTATATTAATAAATTATCTACAACAATATTTCCATAATTCCTCTTTGACCGACCAATATTCGACTTCTTTGGAACTTTTCACCTCAGTCAGAATAAAAAACATCATGAAGACCCAAAAGTAAGAAGAAAAAATTAGCTCATAATCAGGGAATCTAGAAACTTCTTTAAGGATCATAATTCAAGACTTTAGTGGCTTTTAAAGATCATTTATTTTCCCATCAAATAAAAAGCAACAACCAAATTTTGTCCTGACAAGAATGGGAACAAATTTTAAATGTAATAACTCCCTTCCCTAGTGATAGTACATTTTTGTTTTGAAATGAAATTATTTTCCCGACCTTTTAAATAATAGATTCATCCCCAAGTGACCCTTTAGAGATACCTTTTTTTTCAACTGATTGCAATAGGTAAGTGTCTTTTGTCCAGTATTTTTCGAGTCATTGAATTTAAGGGCAGAGGTAAAGAGACTACTAGACAAAAAAGAGAAAAGTGACCGAATGTCAAATGAAACTAACATTAAGGAATCTCTTCTGATTTTCTCATGTGGGCCTTCTTCAATTGATAAGGTAGTAGGAAATTTCTCCTCCAAAATAAGCAATGAAGAATTATGTTGAGTGAACTACTACTCATGTAACTTTGAATCCTCCTTACAATTGGAATGTTTCTCTTCCCATAACTCTATCTCAGGTTATAATTCTAGATTTCTCTTGTTTATAAATAAATTGTCTCTGTATCACTATTGTCTGTCTCTTTTTTAGCGCTTTCTTGAATCAGTGAGATAATGTAGCTCATCTAGATTCCAAAATCATTTAGTAACCCATTTTTCTGAAGAGTCCTCTTCTATTTTTAATTCTTCTATTTGGTCCTCCATAACTTTGTCAACGTCGTTTCTTTCTAAAGAACCATACATTCTTGATAAGTATCCATTGTCCTCCTTTTCTTCTTCCATATACTTCAGATCTAAATGAATGGAACATGAAATAAGCTTCGTGAAATTTTCCAAATTCCAAGATTTTCCATTGCACTTCTCATGTGTATTAGGGAAAATGGATTCCATACATTCAACATTATGCCTTTTTAGGGCTTGTTGTAACGTTGGAAGCTTCTCTTCACCATGTCTCCTTTCTTCTGTATCCTTGACTTTGATACAAACAATTGTTACTGACCCCTTTAAAGGTAAATTTAGTGTTATTTACGAAATAGAATTATGAACATTCACAATTATTACTCAAGATAAATCACTATTAATACTCATGAATTATAAAACAATTGTAACATAAATAATATATAACAAAAAAAACCATGTATTTTTGGAATAATAAAATAGTTGTAACAAAAATAATAGAGAACAGAAAACTATGTATATTTGGATGTATGAAAATTTAAATACATTTTATTGAGTAAAATTTTATGGTTATAAACATTTAAAAATAATTTTATTAAATAATTAGTTTAAATCGAGAGTTAAGATTGATTTAGACCATCTTAGTTCTCCCTATAAAGAAACTACATTCCAAATTAATACTATGGGCTGTATTTATAGTTTATTATTATTTTATTTTATTTTATTATTTTATTTTATTAATTTAATGTTTATGTATTTTACAAAAAAAAAATTATTCATTAAACTAATTTATGTTAAATCTAATTTTATTAAGTTATTAATTTAAATTTTATTAAAGAAAATCGAGGTTAAAATCTAACAAATTTTTAATAACAACATTTTAACTTAAAAGTCACCAAAACCTAAATTCAATCTAACTTATTAAAAAGAAAAAAACTAACATTATAAAAAACATATATAAAAATATCTACTTGATCTAATGGCCTAAAACATTTCAATTTATGATAATTTTTTTATTCATTAAACTAATGTATGTTAAATCTAATTTATTAAGTTATTAATTTAAATTTTATTTAAAAAATTGAGGTTAAAATTTTACAAATTTTTAATAATAACATTTTAACTTAAAAGACACCAAAACCTAATTTCAATCTAACTTATTAAAAAGAAAAAAAAATTAACATTATAAAAAACATATATAAAAATATTTACTTGATCTAATGGTTTAAAACATTTCAATCGTCTAACATTTAATCTAATGACTCAAACATAGACACAATAAAAGTTAAGATAGTTGTTTTCAAATAGTGACATCTTACAATGTAATAACATTAAAATCTACCACATATTTTCTGTCACAGCCATCTAACCCCACTCAATTATCAGCTTTTTCAGCGTGTGTGCCTTAATGGTTGTCTAGTTAGGTGGACGGATGTTGACTAATTATTTGAAAGCCGTTAAAGGCTCATGTGGTAATACATCGAGTGAAACAAAATTTACTTTGGTTTGTTAACCAAAGTATTCGAGAATGATGGACATAAAGTTGCTCTCTCAAAAATTAAGTCTTCACTTTTATGTTTGAAATTCACTCATTATATAGGTATTTATTAAAATAGTAGATAGGTATGTGTTTAGAGTAATGATGCATAAATTATGCAATTAACCTTATATGCAAATGCATGTATAGTATCGTTCATTCATCTATTTATTCCATAATAAACAATGCATATGTATGATTCGTGTAAACGCATGGAAATCATTAAATACAACTAATCTCACAAGAAACTTAATCTTGTATTGACTTCACTAATCCATAAGCATATAATGCAAGGGTTCCATGTGGTAATGGTGTTATTAATTTGCTTCTTTCACCACTACTTTGGTGTGACTATTTTGTTTTTTTCTATCAAAATTATAATGACAACTATTTTTTTCATATAGTTGTGGTGTTATTAATTTGTTTCTTCGATCAAAGTAAGCATTTATCAAAGTAAGCATTTAATGCAAGAGTTTCATGTCATGAATATGTTGGAAACAACCTGATTATGAACTATTTTAGCAAATGTTTTTTTTTCATGTAGTAGTGGTGTTATTAATTTTCTTTTTCTATCAAACATCAAAGTAGTGGTGTGACTATTTTGTTTTCTCCATCAAAATTATATGGACAACTTTTTTTTTATGTGGTTATGGTATTATTAATTTACTTCTTCTATCAAAGTAGTGGTGTGACTATTTTGTTTTCTTCATCAAAATTAAAAAAACAACTTTACTTAATTTTTATTTTTTGTTTTATCAATAGAAAAAACACAAGCAACAAATTCCACATGTTCACCTAACACAACCCATTTTCTTAGTTTAGTAATTTCCTTTATGAGAAATAGGCTAATTTAGTTGTTCTTGTTTTATTGATCCAAATAACACAAACAACAAATTCTACATGTTCACTTAACATTTACAATAAAAACACATTTTTTTAATTTTATAATTTCCTTAATTGATTTGGGTAAAATTTAACTTCTATTAAATTATTGGTTCAAAACTAAAAAAAAATCTCAAATTACAATTTAAAAAATTACCATAATTGCAGAACAGAGCCAGTAAAATAAAATATTTCCAATGATGTAAGTTGGATGGAAAGCCATGAATACTAATAAGTGAGATGACAAAATGTACGAACCCTTGAACCCTTTTCCAGTAATACCAACAGTAACATTACAACCACGCAGTGCATTATTGGATGTGTCAGGTAAGCCTTTTGTTCCTTCCTCGAAACTTCCTGCCGCTTTACCTTTCTGGACATACGACGGGCTCCTCTCTGCAATTATTTGCATTTGTAATAGAAATACACTCTCCGCTCTCCTAGCCTAATAAATGATCTGCTGCTACATTCTCAAGGGGACTGCTAGATCTTGCTCTCGCCATGATTCCTCTCCTGTTTTTCAGATTTTCTCCCCTGATGTTTATCCCGCTGACCCTGTGGATTCCGCCCTCAAGGCGTTTAACAGTTATTTGCACCAGAGTTCCCCTATACTACTCTTACTTCATGTTTCGTTTGCACAGGCGACTCCTCCATGGTACCCGGATTGAAAGATTTCGCAACCGACTGTTTCGAATTCCGCTCTTAATTAGGGCCAGATTGCGTACTCCTCGTGATAATCTCAGCCTCAGCCTCCATGAATTGAGCTTGCAGCAGCTTTCTATGGTGCTACTGTGATGAAAGAAGGATTCAAATGTTTATTCCATGGAAGCAACTGGTTTTCCCATTTCACCCCATGGAAATGGGGATTATATCAATCGGACTAATGGATCTGTACAGTGAATGTCTCTGTACGTTAAGAGTTTTTGGGTTATATATATATGTATGTGTGAGAGAGTGATGAAATAGAGAAGTCAAGTTATCAGGAAATTGTACTGTTAATTTAGACTATCAGCTTTGATGGATATTGGCTTCTCTTCAAACACTTCTTAGGGTTTAGGATTTTCAAGTTAATATTTCACTTCATATTTGCAAGTCCTTTGCTAGATTTGAATGTTCTGTATGTTTTATGAATGTGCTTACTGCAAACATGAAAACAGTTACATGGTGAGCACAATGTGTCTACAGATCAGGTGAAAAATTAGTTAGCATCTGCTTAATTTGTGGGAGGAGGTAACAGGGCTTCTTATTTTCTTGTTTGTGGAAAGTAGTAGACCAGTAGCACAAAATTGCATTTTGTTCTTATTTGTAAATAAGACAAACAGTTTCAGCTATTTCTTTTCTTTATTAAATAAATATATGTTGTGAATGATAAAAGTGCAGCATTGCTAGTTTATTTTGCAGGTTTATTTTTCATATATTTATGTAGGTTTATTTTTCATATATTTATGTGTTATTATCTATTTCTAGCCTTTGTGGTTTTTCCATATTTTTAAGATGTATAACCAGGTTCAGAGGGAGGATCTAGACACTAATATAGCTTAAATGGTTTTAAAAGAGAGTTTGAAAGACATACTAATGTTTAAAACTTTAATAGAAAAACTTGTTCAAGCTATTTAAAATTTAGCAAATATTTTATTTATTTTATTTTTAATAAAGAGGTTGGCAGGGTGAAAGAAAGAAATAGGTAAATTTATTTTTATTTAATTGTAGATTTTTAAATATTTACGTGGTAAGGTGTTTTTATTTGAAAACAACTTTCCTAGTTATCACTATGTCTTTCTATGCACCATTGGATCAAATGTTAAACGATTGAAATAATATTTTAGACCATTAAATCCCTATAACTACCTCACTAACTCATCAAACTGTATTAATGTTTCTTCCACCGAATCATGAAATAAGATATAACCTACACAACACTGTGTAACAGCTATCACACGGCTCCAGTTTTGTCGATTCATACACATTTGTTGATGGAGTTGTCTAACCAGGCAACCAAATAGCCTGGACGGCAGGGGCAAGTAAAATTCAAGAAATCAGGTAGTTGGAGTGTTTGGAATCCATTTTTGACAGTGGAAATGGATTCAGCACTACCAAAAACCCTTGGGGCACTCAAAATACTAAAGTTTCACAACTGTAAACATGATTCTGATAAAATCTTTGCCGGATTTTTTAAAAATCTTTACCTGATTCTAGGCCAAAACGTTGCCTGGGAAGACTACGGCTTTGTTGATTTCCAAATTTTGTGTTCTATTTGCAATCAAGCGATTTTGACTGGCGTACCATTTCCCTCGGGTTTTGAGTGCCGCTGTAGCTCTTGTTCGTACTTTTTCTACTGGTTTTGTACAATCTTGTTGCTTATTGGTTCAATTTGAGCAATGGTGGTGTGATATGACAATGGCAGCGAGCTGACAGAGAAAACGCAAATCCCTTTTAAGAAAAGGTGAATGTCAGAAATTCCCTTTAATATTATTGATGCAGATGTAAATATGTATAAAGACGTGATATTAGTGAATGTATTCTGGAGGCTTGCTTATAATTTTAATGTAAAAACATTTCTTCCTAAAATTTGGGGGGATTACTTTAATCCGGAGCAATCTTCAAATATTTTAGTATTTTTTTCTAAATATTTGGGTAGGAAGTTGAATTGAATCATAGCACGATTATGCTTTAAAAGTTTAACGGAATTCAACTTGAAATATTTAGAAACCTATTTACCAAGAATTGAAATCTAGTTTTGCTGTTAAAAAACCTTACTCATTTCAAATAATCATGCCAGTCACGTCAATATTCTAGACCAGGCAACATAACGAATTTATCATGGGAAGAATCCCTGAGCATTATTTATTCATACACTATTTATCGATTTCCTACTGGAACACTCATTTGAGCAAGAAACTGCTTTCTATGAATGAATCTCTGTTGAAATGTAATGTTGCTGAACAAATGTTAGTATGTTACTACTCGGTAATGGTGAATTTTTCGAATTTTAATTCATTTCTTAGATCGTCTTTGTTTTCCCAATTTTTATTTCATTTCTTCGACCCTCTTCTTGGATCGTCTTAATTTTTTCAATTTTTAATTCATTTCTTCATCCTCTTTATTTTGAGATTGAGATTCACGGGGAATTTGTTTTCCTTTTATATGTACTATTTTTAATGTCTTTATTTTTTCAATTTTTAATTCATTTCTTCAATCCTCTTTATTTATTCTGAGAAAGATTGAGATTCACGGGGAATTTGTTTTCATTCTATATGTACTTTTTAAAATATATATAGCGTAAGTGTAAAATTATCTTTTTTTCAATAATAAAATATATTTATTAAGTTAAGGTTATTTGTTATTTAAATTTGAATTTATTTTATAGAAAATGTTAATAATTTTTTGGATTTTATTTTAAGATTATTTACAGAGAATCGAACTTGAAATCCGGTTTTCTCCATTTTCAATATTATGATCACACTTGTTTTACATGACTAGAGAGTCTTCAAAATGTATTTTAACATTATAATATATTTTTGGTAACAACAGAGAGTTTTCAAAATGTATTTTAATATTAAAATATATTTTTGTAGATAATCTTTGTTCTTTTCTAATATTACAATACAACAAATATCTCAATCAAGAACAATAAATTGTATTTTGTATTCTTTTTTTAATTCTTTAAAATCTATTAATTTTACAAATCCAATATCTATATATTTAAATTGTTTTTATGACTAATTTTTTTTTTTATGTGAGAACAAAGAGTTTTTCTAGGATCAACTAGATCTTTAAAAACTTTTTCATTCACAGTGTTTTATTAGGAATTTAGAATCTCAACATTTTTCAACTCATAATTTTTATTTTGTGCACTATATCAAAGGCTTTTGCAAAATTAAAGGTAGTTATTTTTATTTCCCTTTCATTCTGTTTTATTAGGAATTTAGAATTTCAACATTTTTCAACTCATAATTTTTATTTGTGCATTACATCAAAGGCTTTTGCAAAATTAAAGGTAGTTATTTTTATTTTTACTTAGAAGTTTAACAATTTGGTGGTCAAAGTTTGAGGTAGTTAATTATTCATTCACATTGTTTTATTAGGCATTTAGAATTGCAACATTTTTGAACTCATAAATTTTCTTTTGTGCATTACATTAAAGACATTTGCAAAATTAAATGTAGTTTATTTTATTTCTACTTAGAAGTTTAACAGTTTGGTGGTCAAAGTTTGAGGTAATTAATTATTTATTGAATAAGAAGGAATCTATATTTTCTTCTTCCACATATTAGCTTATTTTAGTGTATAAAAATGTGCTAAATATCTAAGAGAACAACCTACTATTTTTGGTAGACACTCCTAAATAGCTAAGAGAACAACCTACTATTTTTGGTAGACACTCCACATGCTAAATGATTTTAGCATCTCCAAATGAAATTTTATTTCTTTTTAAAAAAATTAAAGTGAAATCATACTTTTTTCCAAATACAAATTTTCATTTAAAAAAAATTAAAGTGAAATTATAGTTTTAAAAAAAAAAACAACATAAACATATATTAAAACATTAATTAAAAAAAATCATTAACTAAAGAAATTTGAGAAAAAGTATATAATATCCAATAAGATTATGGTTCTTTAAATAATAATAGAAAAACACATAAACTAAAACTTAACACAACAATGAAAAATAGCACTTTTCTAATTAAATATTTGCTATTGGAACTTAATTTGAACAAAAGTATCATATCCAATAAGATTATGGTTCTTTAAATAATAATAGAAAAACACATAAACTAAAACTTAACACAACAATGAAAATATCACTTTTCTAATTAAATGTTTTCTATTGGAACTTGAAAGAGAATCTTTGAAAATTCAGAGAAAATTTAAGTTAAGATTATAGAATCTGTAAATTTGGCATCATAATGTAAGTGATTTCTTTTTATATTCTAATTCGCTATCGAAACTTGAAAGAGAATCTTTGAAAAATCAAAGAAAAATTAAGTTAAGATTATAGAATCTGTAAATTTGGCATCATAATGTAAGTGATTTCTTTTTATATTAAGTTAAGATTATAGAATCTTGGCATCATAATGTAAGTGATTTCTTTTTATATTCTAATTTTCTCTTTATATTGTAACTTTCAATCACATTTTGTTTACTTTTTTTTTTATATTGAGTGATCTTATATATCTTACTATTGAATTTATGCCTTATGGCATTTCCTTTGCAACATCTGGTGCAATTGCTAGTTTAGAAATTTGATAGATAAAGTTAAGTTAAGTTCACTGTTTGACTTTATATCTATTGGTTGGTTAAGTTAGATTTTTGAAATATTTCAAAATGTCATTCAGTTAACTCAGATAATAAGTAATGTATATTTAAAAATGTCACTACTATATGTCGAAGTGTGTGGTTCATTATTCATTAACTTTTCCATTTTTTAAATAAATAAAACTATAGTAATATATAATGAGTTTTTCCATATTTTAAATAAATAAAACTATAGTAATATAAAATGAGTTTTTCCATATTTTAAATAAATAAAACTATAGGAATATAGTGGTTTTCAAAAAAGCTACCATAGCTTATACATACTTTAAATTATATAAAATTGTATAAAATAAATTTAATTTTTGTTAGGTTAATAGACAATTATCATTTTTTTCCCAATTTCCAAAAATATTGAAAATTACATGTTGTAGATGCATTGCATATGCATTTTTGTGACTGTGGTCACACCATATACTTCTACAAAATCCCCATGGGGGTGTACATCATAGACTGTTAAAAATAATTACAATAAATACAATAATTTAAGTTCAATTATATCATGATCATGGTCAAAAAAATATCAAAAATCAAAGCTGTCAGTCCTCAAAATCAGGCATATCTATGAAGGGGCAGTGATAGTAGCTGTAGTGTTGTTCATCTTTCTGCTCGTCTATGTGCCAGAGCCCCCTATGTTGGATCGCTGCCGTGAAGCAAACAAATTTCCTTCTCAGGTTAAAATACTCCAGAACACTTGGAATACAAAGATATCCATGAGGATACAAATATTATATTATAAAAGATATGAGATAGATGATTGAATGTTACAAATGAGACATGCTTATATACCTATGAGGTGCCTCTTCACGAAAGGTCATGTCTTATCAGACATGGCCTTTCAACCTAATTACTAATTAACTAATTAATCACTATTTACATTATTTTATTCATTACATTGTCTTCTCCTCAAAAAGCTTTGTCCTCAAAGCTTGTCGATGAAAGGCCTCAATTTCTTTTCCTACTACGAACATCTTCTCGTCTCAGGGCAGTTATCCTTGTCGATACAAGTATCCTCTAAGTGACAAACAAAACTATCGCACTGAGAATGGACCGAACCATCCTAAATCAATCTTCTGTGGAATCTTACGATGACTAGCAAATTGTGATGATTCGTTAGTATTCTTCAGAATATTAGCTTGTTTCTGTTTTGAATACATAGCTCGGTTGAGTTGTATTTTCCCGTGTTTTGGATGTCAATAGGGAACTTTTCTGTTTTGGCTTTGATTTTCTTTTGGTGAGGATGTTATTGAGTAGGTTACAGAACCTTCACTTAGAATGTTCCTCGTTTGTTTGGCATCTAATTTTGTTTCTTTTGCAACTTTCTTGTCATCCTCTTCAGCTGAGACATTTATTGGATCAACGTTCAATTTTTCTTCAACTTGAACTTCTATATTTGTCGGTTTCGACGATTTTTTTCGACAAGTTGTTGCACCTTATTTTCCAATGACTTCTTGTCTTTCTTTAACTTCTTAATTTGCATTAGTATTTATTGTTGTGATCTTTGAGGAGAGAAACCTCTTCATTCTTTTTAGGGGTGATTTTTTCAATTTCCTTCTGCATATTTTGTATCACCTTTTTACCTTCTTGAGAAATTACTTTTGAAATTTCTTGAATGTCTTCAGGTGGTCGCTTGAAAGCAGGACGAATGCCAGGGCGCATAGACATGGAAATCAAGAACTATTGGAACATTCCTTTGAGCAAGAAGATGCTTTCAGTGAATGAATCTCAACCCAATTCCAGTACACAAAATCAAAAGTGAAGGTCAAATCTTCCTTCTACCTTATAAAATTATTTGTTCATAACCAAACAGTGAAAATAATGGCGGTGATGTTGGCCGCTTTAGCCGACAGATTGTTGGATCTGAACGCCATCTGTTGTTCCCCGACTATAATCTCCTCTGCTCTCCATCAGGCTTTCTAACAAAACTACTGGAACACTCATTTGAGCAAGAAACTGCTTTCTATGAATAAATCTCTGTTGAAATGTAATGTTGCTGAACAAATGTTACTACTCGGTAATGGTGAATTTTTCGAAGTTTAATTCATTTCTTAGATCGTCTTTGTTTTCTCAATTTTTATTTCATTTCTTCGATCCTCTTCTTGGATCGTCTTTATTTTTTCAATTTTTAATTCATTTCTTCGATCCTCTTTATTTTGAGATTGAGATTCACGGGGAATTTGTTTTCATTTTATATGTACTATTTTTAATGTCTTTATTTTTTCAATTTTTAATTCATTTCTTCCATCTTCTTTATTTTGAGATTGAGATTCACGGGGAATTTGTTTTCATTTTATATGTATTTTTTTAATATATATAGTGTAAGTGTAAAATTATATTTTTTTTAATAATAAAATATATTTATTAAGTTAAGGTTATTTGTTATTTAATTTTGAATTTATTTTATAAAAAATGTTAATAATTTTTTGGATTTTATTTTAAGATTATCTACAGAGAATCGAATTTTTTGAAATTCGGTTCTCTATTTTCAATTTTATGATAAATTTGTTCACACTTGTTTTACATGACTAGAGAGCGTTCAAAATGTATTTTAACATTATAATATATTTTTGGAAACAATCAGAGAGTCTCCAAAATGTATTTTAATATTAAAATATATTTTTGTAAATAATATGTGTTCTTTTCTAATATTGCAATACAACAAATATCTCAATCAAGAATAATAAATTGTATTTTGTATTTTTTTTTTAATTCTTTAAAAACTATTAATTTTACAAATCCAATATCTATATATCTAAATTGTTTTTATGACTAAATTTTTTATGTGAGAACAAAAAGTTTCTCTAGGATCAACTAGATCTTTAAAAACTTTTTCGTTCACAGTGTTTTATTAGGAATTTAGAATCTCAACATTTTTCAACTCATAATTTTTATTTTGTGCACTACATCAAAGGCTTTTGCAAAATTAAAGGTAGTTATTTTTATTTCCTTTTCATTCTGTTTTATTAGGAATTTAGAATTTCAACATTTTTCAACTCATAATTTTTATTTGTGCATTACATCAAAGGCTTTTGCAAAATTAAAGGTAGTTATTTTTATTTCTACTTAGAAGTTTAACAATTTGGTGGTCAAAGTTTGAGGTAGTTAATTATTCATTCACATTGTTTTATTAGGCATTTAGAATTGCAACATTTTTGAACTCATAATTTTTCTTTTGTGCATTACATTAAAGACATTTGCAAAATTAAATGTAAGTTTGAGGTAGTTAATTATTCATTCACATTGTTTTATTAGGCATTTAGAATTGCAACATTTTTGAACTCATAATTTTTCTTTTGTGCATTACATTAAAGACATTTGCAAAATTAAATGTAGTTTATTTTATTTCTACTTAGAAGTTTAACAGTTTGGTGGTCAAAGTTTGAGGTAATTAATTATTTATTGAAAAAGAATGAATCTATATTTTCTTCTTCCACATATTAGCTTATTTTAGTGTATAAAAATGTGCTAAATAGCTAAGAGAACAACCTACTATTTTTGGTAGACACTCCTAAATAGCTAAGAGAACAACCTACTATTTTTGGTAGACACTCCACATGCTAAATGATTTTAGCATCTCCAAATGAAATTTTATTTCTTTTTAAAAAAACGAAAATGAAATTATACTTTTTTCCAAATACAAATTTTCATTTTGAAAAAATTAAAGTAAAATTATAGTTTTTCAAAAAAAAAACAACATAAACATATATTAAAATATTAATTAAAAAAATCATTAATTAAAGAAATGTGAACAAAAGTATATAATATCCAATAAGATTATGGTTCTTTAAATAATAATAGAAAAACACATAAACTAAAACTTAGCACAATAATGAAAAATAGCACTTTTCTAATTAAATATTTGCTATTGGAACTTAATTTGAACAAAAGTATAATATCCAATAAGATTATGGCTCTTTAAATAATTTTTCTAATTAAATATTTTCTATTGGAACTTAATTTGAACAAAGTATAATATCCAATAAGATTATGGTTCTTTAAATAATAATAGAAAAACACATAAACTAAAACTTAACACAACAAAGAAAATAGCACTTTTCTAATTAAATATTTGCTATTGGAACTTGAAAGAGAATCTTTGAAAATTCAGAGAAAATTTAAGTTAAGATTATAGAATCTGTAAATTTGGCATCATAATGTAAGTGATTTCTTTTTATATTAAGTTAAGATTATAGAATCTTGGCATCATAATGTAAGTGATTTCTTTTTATATTCTAATTTGCTATTGGAACTTGAAAGAGAATCTTTGAAAATTCAGAGAAAATTTAAGTTAAGATAGAATCTGTAAATTTGGCATCATAATGTAAGTGATTTCTTTTTATATTAAGTTAAAATTATAGAATCTTGGCATCATAATGTATATGATTTCTTTTTATATTCTAATTTTCTCTTTATATTGTAACTTTCAATCACATTTTGTTTACTTCTTTCTTTTTTTTTATATTGAGTGATCTTATGTATCTTACTATTGAAGTTAAGTTCACTGTTTGACTTTATATCTATTGGTTGGTTAAGTTAGAATTTTGAAATATTTCAAAATTTCATTCAGTTAACTCAGATAATAAGTAATGTATATTTAAAAATGTCACTACTATCTGTCGAAGTGTGTGATTCATTATTCATTAACTTTTCTAACCTTTTAACTAAACTATAATGAGATTTTTCATTTTTTAAATAAATAAAACTATAGTAATATATAATGTGTTTTTCCATATTTTAAATAACTAAGACTATAGGAATATAGCGATTTTCAAAAAAACTACCATAGCTTATACTTTAAATTATAAAAAATTATATAAAATGAATTTAATTTTTGTTAGGTTAATAGACAATTATCATTTTTTTCCCAATTTCCATTAATATTGAAAATTACATGTTGTAGATGCATTGCATATGCATTTTTGTGACTGTGGTCACACTATATAGTTCTACAAAATCCCCACCATATAGTTCTACAAAATCCCCAGTGGGGTGTACATCATAGACTGTTAAAAATAATTACAATAAATACAATAATTTAAGTTCAATTATATCATGATCATGGTAAAAAAAACTATCAAAAATCAAAGCTGTCAGTCCTCAAAATCAGGCTGATCTATGAAGAGGCGGTGATAGTAGCTGTAGTGTTGTTCATCTTTCTTCTCGTCTATGTGCCAGAGCCCCCTATGCTGGATCGCTGCCGTGAAGTGAACAAAGTTCCTTCTCAGGTTAAAATACTCCAGAACACTTGGAATACAAAGATATCTATGAGGATACAAATATTATATTATAAAAGATATGAGATAGATGATTGAATGTTACAAATGAGGCCTACTTATATACCTACGCGAGTGCCTCTTCACGAAAGGTCATGTCTTATCAGACATGGCCTTTCAACCTAATTACTAATTAACTAATTAATGACTATTTACATTATTTTATTCATTACATTGCCTTCTCCTCAAAATTCTTTGTCCTCAAAGCTTGTCGATGAAAGGCCTCAATTTCTTTTCCTGCTACGAACATCTTCTCGTCTCGAGGCAGTTATCCTTGTCGATACAAGTATCCTCTAAGTGACAAACAAAACTGTCGCACTGAGAATAGATCGGACCATCCTAAATCAATATTTTGTGGAATCTTACGATGACTAGCAACTTGTGATGATTCGTTAGTATTCTTCAGAATATAAGCTTGTTTCTGTTTTGAATACATAGCTCGGTTGAGTTGTCTTCTCCCGTGTTTTGGATGTCAATAAGGAACTTTTTTATTTTGACTTTGATTTTCTTTTGGCGAGGATGTTATTGAGTAGGCTACAGAGCTTTCACTTAGAATGTTCCTTGTTTGTCTGGCATCTAAGTTTGTTTCTTTTGCAACTTTCTTGTCGTCCTCTTCAGCTGAGAAATTTACTGGATCAACGTTCGATTTTTCTTCAACTTGAACTTCTATATTTGTCAGTTTCGATGAATTTTTTTCGACAAGTTGTTGCGCCTTGTTTTCCAATGACTTCTTGTCTTTCTTTAACTTCTTAATTTTCATTAGTATTTATTGTTGTGATCTTTGAGGAGAGAAACCTCTTCATTCTTGTTAGTGGTGTTTTTTTCAATTTCTTTCTGCATATTTTGTATCACCTTTTTACCTTCTTGAGAAATTACTTTTGAAATTTCTTGAATGTCTTCAGGTGTCATTGAATTTGGCTTTAAGTTGACGTCCTGTAGCCTTATTTTCTTCTTTTTGTAGGAGAATGTTAAAAACTTCTTTTTTGTATTAAGGACAAATGACCTCAATGATTCCATCCAGAGCGAACCCAGAATTATATCACTATTATTACAAAATAAGGTTTTAACGGTAAATTGCGAGACTAGGAATACTCCCCAATACTTAGGTGTAGATTCCTTATGTCATATTGTTTTTCATTTGTGTTAATTGAATTTGTTTCGATTATATTTGATTCAGGGATCACTAATTGGTTAGCACATTCAGTACTAACATAATTATCCTTTTGATTAAGATCGATAGATATGAGAACTTCCTTTCCCGCAAGTGACCTTTTGATTCTAATTAGCGTACGGACAAACATACTATAATTTTCAGGAAATCTTTCTTATTTCCTTTTTGAATTAGATTCAATTTCCTTTTCATCAATGATTGATTCCATTTTGTCTATTGAATTGAGTTTTTAGGGTTTTTAAAGTAATCCTTCCTAACTTTTTCTTCTTCTTTTTAATGAAGTTATTATTCCTTCAATTTTTTTTAAATAATTTAATTAATTAAATTATTTTAATTAATTATATATATATATATAATTTTGTTTATAATTTTTTTTTTTTTTGACTTGTATGTTAATCGATTATATATATTTTCTTTACTAATCGATTTTTTTTTTATCTTTAATTCTTTATATAGTTTGGAAAATAACCTTAACTTAAATTTAAATTACTATTTATTGGAAATGTCATATCTTTTGTTTTTTTTGTTTTAATTTATTTTCACTAATACTTAGTTGTGGAGTGATGTGACTATGAAGGGACACGATTCTTCCAACTAATTTTTTTTTTAATAATGGATATTGGATTGGATTTTTAAGTGTAGTTTTAAATATATGGTGTATTTATTTAAATGGAATGAGATGTGATCGTACAGTGCAATCGTGAGAGGAGATTATTGTAGCCTGTCGGAGGAAGGCAGCGGAAGTCTACTGGAGTTGGGATGTGGCACGATGCCAGTGAGTTCGATGACGGCAGAGGTTAATGATGATGAGTTTGAGGTTGGAGGTTCTAACAGAACAACGTGGATGACAACTGCGGAATGAAGGAAGGGAGGACAACATGCAGACAGCGGGGAGATACGGAAGATGTGACAAGGTCGTGTTAGGGTGTACGCAGACAGGGAGGATGGAAGACGCGGAGGTTCACAGTGGAGGGAAAAACGACGAGGAGAGAAGTGTGGAAGGGGTCGAGGGACAAACAACAATGGGGTTTTCAATGATTTCAAGCGACTACGGTGGGTAATGGTGGATGAGGTAGTGGGAACGAAGAACTTGCGAGGTGGCTAAACGATGGATTAGGATGGATTCGTGTAGCAGGGGTGCCAGTTTGGAGCAGTGGGGATGGTGAAATGATCTAGAGGTGGCTATGGTGATTATTTTTTATTTATTTATTTTTAATATTTTATTTATTTTATTTTGACCTTTCTTTTTTTTTAATGAATTTTCGGGTCTCGGCTACGGCATACGAACACTATTTTCATTCTATTTGTTTTCTTGTATATATATATTATATATATATATATATATATATATATATATATATATATATATATATACTTTTTTTTTTTTTTTTCTAATTCCTTTTTATAAATTCTTTTAATATTCTATTTTTTTCTATATTACTTTTCTTTTCTTTTTCTTTTTTTAACTATACACTTGCTTTTTTTATCTATGTTTTTTTCTTTTCTTTTTTTTCAAAAATTTCCCTTTTTTTTTCTTCAAATTTTTAATTTTTGCCAAAGACCTATTGGTGAAAATGGAGAAAATCCAAGACTGGTAGTGAAATGCTTCGACAGAAACGAAGTTGACGAATTTGACGGTCACAGACCTGGATCGGAGAGTGTGGCTTTGTGCAGTGGTTAAGGGGCCTGAAGGCTTGAACTTATCAGATACCAAATGAAGTGAACAAAGTTCCTTCTCAAGCTTAAATACAAAGATATCCATGAGGATGCAAATATTATATTATAAAAGATATGAGATAGATGATTGAATGTTACAAATGAGGCCTGCTTATATACCTACTCAAGTGCCTCTTCACGAAAGGTCATGTCTTATCAAACATGGCCTTTCAACCTAATTAATAATTAACTAATAAATCACTATTTAAAACTAAGTATTAGTGAAAATAAATTAAAAAAAAAAAAAAAAAGATACGACATTTCCAATAAATAGTAATTTAAATTTAAGTTAAGGTTATTTCCGAAACTATATAAAGAATTAAAGATAAGCAAAAAATCGATTAGTAAAGAATATATATATATATATATATATATATATATATATATATATATATATATTAATTTAATTAATTGAAATTATTTAATTAAAAAAAAAATTGAAGGAATAATAACTTCTTTAAAAAGAAGAAGAGAAAATTTGGAGGGGTTACCTTAAAAACCCTAAAAACTCAATTCAACAAAAAAAATGGAATCAATCATTAATGAAAAGGAAATTGAATCTAATTCGGAAAGTAAAGAAGGAATATTTCCTGAAAATTATAGTATGTTTGTCCATACGCTAATTAGAATCAAAGGGTCACTTGCAGGAAAGAAAGTTCTCATATCTATCGATCTTAATCAAAAGGATAATTATGTTAGTACTGAATGTGCTAACCAATTAGTGATCCTTGAATCAAATATAATCGAAAAAAATTCAATTAACGCAAATGAAAAAAAATATGACATAAGGAATCTACACCTAAGTATTGGGGAGTATTCCTTGGTCTCGCAATTTACCGTTAAAACCTTATTTTGTAACGATAGTGATATAATTATGGGTTCACTCTGGAAGGAATCACTAGGGTCATTCGTCCTTAATACAAAAAGAAGTTTTTAACATTCTCCTACAAAAAGAAGAAAATAACACTACAGAACGGCAACTTAAAGCCAAATTCAGTGACACCTGAAGAAATTCAAGAAATTTCAAAAGTAAATTCTCAAGAAGGTAAAAAGGTGATACAAAATATGCAGAAGGAAATTTAAAAAATCACCACTAACAAGAATGAAGAGGTTGCTCGCCTCAAGGATCACAACAATAAATTACTAATGCAAATTAAGAATTTAAATAAAGACAAAAAGTTGTTGGAAAACAAGGTGCAACAACTTGTCGAAAAAGAATCATCGAAACCAACAAATGTAGAAGTTAAAGTTGAAGAAAAATCGAACGTTGATCCAGTAAATGTCTCAGCTAAAGAGGATGACAATGGCAGTGGGAGTGACATCGTGGAGGGAGAGTGGCAGGGATGATAGCGGCGGGATGGGGCAACAACGTGGAGCAGGACAACAGGTGTGATGGAAGAGGGACGACAGCGGTGTGGAGAGGGGAAGGGAAGAGTAGCCACGGACAGAGGATGGGGGAGAAGGGAGGAGTAGCCACAGATGGAGGACGGGGGGAAAGGGAAATGGCGGACGGCAGCCGACAGAGGGGAGATGATGGCTGAAGGGGACGTTTGTCGATGTGGCAGTGGCGGAAGACAGAGGTAAGTGGAAGACCAGAATTTAATATTGATGCATATTTAGCCAGCAATGGTGGTGTACAGTGTTTTTTTAGGCGAGAAGATCGCTGCTCTGATACCAAATGAAGCGAACAAAGTTCCTTCTCAGGTTAAAATACTCTAGAACACTTGGAATACAAAGATATCCATGAGGATACAAATATTATATTATAAAAGATATGAGATAGATGATTGAATGTTACAAATGAGGCCTACTTATAGACCTACACAGGTGCCTCTTCACGAAAGGTCATGTCTTATCAGACATGGCCTTTCAACCTAATTACTAATTAACTAATTAATCACTATTTACATTATTTTATTCATTACATGCCGCCTTGTAAAGATCGTCGGAAATGCAGTTGTGTTCCCTGTAAATATGAGAACATGAGATGGATGAGAATTGAGCTTTCAATTGCCAGAGATATTCCAATATAGCTTGAAGTGTGTGCACGTGACATAATGCATATTTATTGAACCAATTAATGATGATTTTAGAGTCTCAAAGACTTGAAGATGGTGGAATTCATGCTCTAATGCGAACTGAAGAAGGTGGCGAAGTGTAATGAGCTCAGTGAAATTGTTCGTGCCAGGTCCCAGACCCATCTTGATTTAATAAAAGTGCTGAGGGGTAATGTGTAGGAGGGCTCCACCCCCATAGCCAATGGGTTGGGCTGAGCCATCAAAGTATTCCCAAGGTATGCCAAATTTGATAAATTTAGGGATGATAGTTCTAGGTGGTCGTGGAGGGTCATCTTCTGGAATGATGGAATAGATGGATATAATACTTGAAGTGATTGAGTGCCAGTTGGGGATACAGTCCTGGAATATGGAGCCATTCCTAGCCAACCAGATTCCCCAATAGATGGGAAGAGGAAGGTTCCTAGCTTTATGCGAGGAGACAAAGTTCCACTAGAGTTTCCAAGCCTCCCCTATGTTCAGACCATGCCACTGCAGATTGATGCATAGATCAGATACGATGGAAGTCCAAAGAGCATGGGTGGAGTGACAATGAATGAACAGATGAAAATTGATTCAGAGTAATTTTAGTAGAGTGTGCACCAAGAGGGACCATGTATAGATCGTTTGTGTAGGTTGTCCATAGTGGGAGCAATATGGTTGGGAGTACACCACATGAAAAGTCTGGTGCGCGGGGGTTCCTTGAGTTTCCATATGAGCTTCCACCACCAAGATTTCCCCTGTGGGATATGATCCAAATATATGAGCAGATAGCCTTCCTTTGATGTATATATCCCAGATTTTGAAGGAGCCCAGATTATTTCATCATCCCTTGTGCCAATTCAGATGTGACTTTCACATAGTGTAGCTGTATAAGTCTGCCAAGCTTGATGCATTGGCCCTGGGAGTCCAACATGATTAGCAGATTTCCATCCTTGCAGATAGAGGGTCGAGGACTGGGGGTTCACAATCTGTGCAATGAAATGGATGCCTTGTTCCGACAGATGGTTGATGATATCGCGCGGTAAGGTGTGTGCATTCCCACTCCCAAACCAGGGATCAATTCCAATGTGCGCATTATTCCTAGCTCTGATTCTCCAAGTTAGACCATTTCGAATGTGCGGGAGAGAGGTGATAACAACCTTCCAAATGGTTGAAATTTTATGATGGCTCCAAGAGGGTTGTCTGATACAGTCAATGATGTTCATGGGCCAGATGTATTTCATGTAGGCCACCTGCATCCAGAGATTCTTGGACGTCATAATCGTCCATCCCATTTTTGTGACAAGAGATTTGGAGAATATATCCAAGTTTTTGATACCCCATCCCCCCCATTTTTTTGGGAGAGCAATGCTGTCCCATTTAATCCATGCAAAATTCTTTCAATCTCGGTTTCCATTCCATAGAAATCTGCTGCATAATCGTTATATTCAATCGATGATGGCTCGAGGTATCCAAGCAAGAGACATGCAGTAAACTGGAGTGGCTTCCAGGACAGTTTTGAGGAGGGTTAGAGGGACATCTCATGATAACTATCTGTTGTGCCATATGAAAATCCTCTTTTCCAATTTGGCAATAAGCCAAGTCCAGTCTGCAATGCGATAGTCAGAGGATTTTAATCTAAACCTGAGATATCTGATTCCATCCTGAGGATGCAAGAGGGTGAATGGAAATCTGTTCAGAGCAATTCTTCTCTCCTAAGTAGTGCAGTTGTTAATAGTAATGGTCGATTTTAGAGCATTACAAAACATGCCAATTGTGATGCTGAATTCTGCAAGGACAAATGAGAAAGATAAAATGTCACCAATGGAGCCATTGAGCAAAATGAGAACGTTGTCTACAAATAGAAGGTGTGAGAGTGTGCATCCTTCAGCTATTTTGATGCCTTGTAGACGGCCCTGATTATTTTCATTCATAATTAGCCAGCTTAAAGCTTCCATTATGAGAAGGAAGAGGAGAGGGGAGAGGGGAAAACATTGTCGAAGTCCTCTTTCAGAGTGGAAGAAGGGAGAAGCAGAGCCATTGATGATTATACTGAATGAGACATTGGTGATGCAACATGTTGTATCTTAAGAAACAATCCCTTGGCTGTGGTAAGGAATCATTTCTCAAGACATTTATATATATGTCACAGAAATATTACATCAAATGGTCTTTGCTTAATCACCTTCATAAATTAATTATTAAACCCTCAAGAATCTGATGCAACAAATGCTTCACAATGCCATTATCTGCTGATATTAAATGGAGTGATAAGAAGAACATGAAGGAAGCTCAAACTGATATGTTGAGGAACATAATGTATCACATTAAACTTCAAAGGAAATTTTATGAAAGTAGATTAGTTAAAATGAAGGAGCACCCATTAAGGATATTTAACCCTTATTCACGTATGTAAAAAGAGACCTACAACTACATTACTTCATTTTATCCATAGAAGGAAAATACAGAATGGAAACTGGGAAACATATCAATAACAATAGATGCAAGAATCTTGACCTTCATTCATTAATCATCATAAAATTGAGTACAAAATTTGCAGTAGTCCAAAGTTCCAAAACTCGGAACCTTTTTCTTTCAATTATTTCTCTTTAAATACAATGTAAAGCAGTTTGTAACTGTTGAAACTAATCCTAACTAGTCAAACTACTTGAAACTTATTAAACTACATATTACATATCATCGAAATGTCTTATTACAATTACATTCTCTTAAAAGAGATAAAATAAAAGTTAAATCCTAATCTATTTGCTGAATATGAATTGGTCCCACTGCTGCTGTACTCTCTTGATTTGTTGGCTTGTATTTTTTTGAAGTTGAGGGATATTTAGGTAGAACAGTCATCCAGGCTCTACATTTCTTTCACACTTCAATGTTTGTATTAAGTGAATTAATCAGCCTGTGATACTCCAATCTAAAGGCAGTGATTTTGTTGAATTTTGGTCTCTCTGTAAATAAGGTCTTCACCAACCATAATAGCTGAAAGTTTCTCTGAAGAAAGTTAATAATTGTTAACCCTTTCAAAATCTGAGTCTTCTCATGAGTGTTATCTACCTTGCTTTTTGCTAATATCAGTAGTGGTTCATAAGAATCCCATGATAAAAGACTGCCTCCAAGGCCCCAGCATGTTGGCCATCCTACCCTAGCTCTTTTGTAATACAGAGTGTCAAAATTGTTTATTGCTTCCTTGATCTCAGTCAACTTCTTCTCAGTGGTCTTCCTGGAATCCTTTTTAACAATCACTTTTGTTAATCTCCACAACATATAGAATCCTATCTTTAATCTCATTTTCCTCTAACTCTTGGTCAGTCTTTGAATCAATGAAATCAATAAATTTCTTTGCCCAAATAGCTTTGTTAATAGTCTTTTGCTTTTCTGCTATAACCTGCTCCTCAAAATCTCTGATAATGTTTTTTTCTTCTGATACAATAGTCAGAGATCTCCAAGCTGCTTTCATTTCTTCAATGATTTCATTCCATATGATGTCCTTAGCCTGTATTAGAGATATATTTCCTTTCAATTTTTCCTTTAGAATCTTAATCTCAGCATGAGTTGTTTGGAAATTTGTCCTGTATTTATTAATCTCCCCATCCTTGGCTTGCATTATTTTTGTTACTGTCTCCAGATCATTTTGTGCCCTTTTGAGATCTCTCTCTGCCATCTTCAATTCAGTGTTCAATTGAGATATCTGTGCTGCTAGATCATCATTACCAAATGGAAAAATAATAGTGCAGGAATGAGAATCAATTTGATTCTGTAATGACAATGTAGTTTCCTTCAACTTAGTAATTTATTCTTCTTTCTGCAAGAGCTGCTAAAGAAGGCTATCTTTCTCACTTTCCATTTTTGCCACCTCTGCTGCCATAGAATGTTCTCCTGTAGGTAACTTCAACTTTTTCTTCAGCACATAAATTTATGATTTTTCACTTTGTAGCAACTTCTGGACAGCAGACCTGTCATTTGGATCTACTCCAATCTTTACAATTATTTTCTTGATTTCTTCATTCTGTGTTGTTTAAGCCACAGAGTTAGCTTTCTCCAATTTTAGTTGCTTGATCACCTTTCCTAACATGTTTTTAGCCTTAAGAGCCATTGCATTAGTTTTGGTCAAATCATTTACTGTCAGTTGACCTGTTTGCGTATGTAAATTTAATTTGTCAAGCAAAGGAATCTTTCTTACATCAACAGTTAAATTTAGAGTATTGAAATTATTTGATGAACCTATAGTCATATCAGAGGGGTGAGAAAGAGAAATCTTAAACTGATCTTTTTCAAGATCCATGGCAGTCATCAATCTTGTTTGATCTGGATTTATTTGATACTTATCTTGTGCCTCCATGCTAGCCTTCATCCTTTGATTTCTTTAAGCTATTTGAGCAAATAATTTTTTAATCAAAGGTACATTTTTCTAAGCATCTCCATGTCTTCTTGGCGAGGATGGGACATTTTTCTCATCTCCTAGTTGAAGTGAGAAACCAGGTTGAGCACCTACTAAATCTTCATTGAATTTTGTCCTCTTTTCAGCTCTCTGCTCCTCATCCTCAGAATCTACAAATGTCTCTTTACTCCTCTTGCTTGATTTCTCAGATATAATAGGAGTCTGTATATTTGAGCCAACAAAACCTGAAACCATTATTTGCTAGCCTCTCTATGTCAGGTCTTCTTTCATGAACAAATGTTGAATAACCATTTTCAGTTCTCTTATTTTAAATCACTTTATGGGGGTCATAATCCCACTTATCTCCTAACAGCAAGTGCATCCCATCTAACATCATATTAACTTCGTTAGTTGCTTGTCTCATGTTGAGTATAAAAGAACCCACAGACATATGACCCTTTAACATATGACCCATTTTCATAGGTACAAAATGTATTTATTCAACATTTAAACTCTGTCTGATGAACTCTAAACCAAATAATCTCATAGGAACAAATATAGGAAGCCTATATGGTTCTACCCCAACCCCATAAAATATAATCTCTGAATAGTCTCCATAAACATACTAATCTCCAAACTTACAATTTGTTCCCAACTGCAGGAATTCTTGAGCTTTTGGCAGGAAACATAGGGGAGAAACCCCATTCAGAATTTTATATGCATAGAAATAAAATGATTTGCAAAATCAAACAGACCCTCCTCATTCTATTCCTCTCTTACTACATTAGTCTAAAACACTACTGACTACCTCTTTTTATTTACATCCATGATATTTAACCCCATATGCAAGAATTCTTCCACATTTTGATATAAAAAGAGGTAAATGATAAGAGAGGGGAACCTGAATGACCCAATGAGTGATAAACTCATGAGTTGAGTATTGACAACTTCTTGCCAATATGAAGGAATGTCCAGCCCTAATCCTGGCTTCATCATCAATGCAAACATTCCGAGAACTGATTTGTCAATTATGTTGTCATCTTCTTTTCCCAATATTCTTGAAATACACCTCAGCACCGGCTGGACTTCTGCGTCGAAAAATTCCATGGAAAATTCTTTGCTGTCAAGTAAAAAATGCTTCGTATCTGGCTTTAGGAAAAATACAAACTGATTGAATTTTCTACCTGCAAGACTGTCATAATGTGCTATCAATGACTCGTCAGTGAATTGAACATATGATTCTGACTCCGGGTAACACAGGGCTTGATGAATTAACAAGGCTGAGACTTGTAAGACATTCTCTCCTACACAATTCATTACAAATCATTTTCCAGGGTACATGACGGACACTAGCCAGTGCACAAACTCAGGGAAAAGGTGTGTTCTTGGAATACATGCAGACAGTACACCAGTTTTGACCATGGCGGAGAAAATTGGACATGATTTGTCATTTAGGCAGACCTGCTGATAGAATTGGAGGTGATATAAAGAGCACACAGTGTCTCGGATATCCCTCTTAGTGTCCATGAGAGGAATATGGCTAGACAAGCCGAAAAGAGATGAATGCTTAGCCATAATTCTGCTTAGGGTGGCAAAAAATGACAAGGTGGCAGACAACAATGGAAGACACAGGTGCAATGAAATTGACAAGTACAGAGAAACAAAAATAGCTTTGTGAAAAGAGGAAACAATTTTAAATAGGTGGTGCGGGGCTTATGAATTAAATTCTGAGGTAACCTGCCAAAAGATGATTAAACGGTACCATAACATGGTTGATAGTTGTCACCAACCAACAGCTTACGTCACTGCGGGAAGCCTCAAAGGTACGAAGTGCTCATCGAGGTCATGCCCCTGCAGTTAATCCTGACCGCATATCTTGATCAGCCCCTCCGTCAATGGGGTCAACTGAGGAGGCACCCTCCTCATTAACCCATGCATTGATTGTGCTCGCGGGTTGCCACTTTTATCTCCTACCAAAAGAATCTTTGGATCTCGCTCACAAACTTGCTTGTTTATTAACTAAGCGCTGGGACCCACCTTCATGAATCCTTTAAAGTATCGAACTTTAAACTAATACAAAATATCACATATTTAGTTAAAGTATGAGAAACTTATACTTTAACATAGATTTTTATATTTTTCTATTTTTTTTTTATTTTTGAAAAATTAAAATAAAGTATGTTGCAAATGAGCCACAACATCTAGCTCCACCTGGGGATAGTGTTTTTTGCCACGAAACACTAAGAACTGCAGATAAGTGCCTTCACTTCGAGCATGGAGTAAAATGTTGTTTGATGAAATATGAACAATGATAAAACCGAATATGTACAATGGTGAACCATAAAATCTCAACGTTGGAAATAATGTTTTAGATACTGCCCATTCACAGGCAGCTCTATTGTTTCTCCATCACGATTCTCCAACATGAATGTGTTATTTGATCTAACCTCAACAGTCTTGTATGGGCCATACCAGAGTGGATCAAACTTACCATGCTTTCCCTTCTCTTCTCTTCTGGTATTCCATCTTAATACCAAATCTCCAGTTTGAAAAAGAGTCTCTTTAGCTTTTCTATAAAAAAATGGACTTCATCTTTTCTTAATAGGTGATCAAGTTTTCTCTGACTTTTTTCCTTCTCTCACTTGATTCTATAACCTTATTCAGCCTTCTCACCAATGCATTAGGTTCTTCTTGTGCTTCTTGAAGAAAAGAAATCACTGGTCTAGCCAACTAAGTAGGAAATAGAGCTTGAGTACCATAAACCATTTCATAAGGAGACTTACCTGTAGATCTTCTAGTAGTCACTCTTATTTCCCAAAGAGCAAATGTCAATTTTGAATCCCAATTTTTCTGATTTTCATTAATTGTGTTATTTAAAATCTTGACCAATGTCTTATTGGAAGATTCAGCGAGCCCATTTCCTTGAGGATGATATGTTGTAGAATGAGATAGAATGACATTATATGTTTGACATAAATTAATGAATCTAATTGAATTGAATACCTGGGAATTTTCAGCTACAATATTGATTGGACACCCAAACCCGATGAAGTTTTTTTTCTTCCAAAAACTTCAGTACCACCTGGTCCTTAGCCTTTCTTATAGGTATTGCCTCCAACCACTTTTTAAAATAGTCAGTGGCAGTCAAAATCCATTTGAACTGTCCATTTGACGGTGGATTGATTTCCCCAATAAAATCTAATCCCCATTTTCTAAAGGGTTCTTCAACAAACACTGGGAGAAGAGATAAAGGAGCTAACCTTTTCTTTTTTGCAAATAATTGACATTTCTGGAAGCTTCTAACCACTCTGTATACATCAGCAAACAAGGAGGGCCAGTAAAAACCTGATTTGAGGATTTTATGAGCAGTAATCTTCCAACTATAATGGCTTCCACATACATTTTCATGATATTCTTTTATAACTTCCATTTATTCACCTTCTGTCAAACATAACAACAAAATGCCAGCAGGATCCTTCCAATATAACTTAGCATCAATTATGACATATGGCTGAGATTTGAGCTTAAGAGCTCTGTATTTTGTTCTGTTTAGTGAGGTTGGGCAAGAGAAAAAACATAAGTAATGAACAATATCCTTATACCAATCAAAACACAAGAACTTGCATTTAATTGTTGTCTTTGTATTGCTCTAATTTCTTTCATCAACCGCTTCATCTAAAGATGCCAGAAAATTGATTCCCAAAGCTTGAAAATTTGACTCTGTCAACATTTTTGTCAAACCTCAACCCTTGACCAATTTGGTAGGTTTGATATCTAAGTCATATTCTTGGATCTTACCTATTAATTTTCCTCTTTTAACTTCCACATCACTTTGAATCAACATGTCTTTCACAGTAGAGTTAGGCACATAAGCAACTATCTGAGACTGCAACACATAAGTCCTGAATGCTTTTAATGATTTAACTAAAGAATACACCTATTTTTCCAAAATGGTATATTTAAGTTCAACATCCTTGAGAACTTTACTGAAAAATGCTTAGGTTGTTCTTTGCCCTCTTCATTCTTCTGCAACAGCACAACAATAATGGTAGTAGGTGATGCAAATGAAAATATTTGAAAATCCTTTTGATAATCTGGACTGATTAGAATAGGAGCTTCCCGAAGGGCTTCTTTAATCTTAGCAAAGGATTCTCTAGAATCCTTGTCCCACTTGACTTCTACATCTTCTTCAACATATCTATTATGTTTCTATCAATTTCAGCATAATTTGGGACAAATCTTCTTAGGAAATTTATTTTTCCTAGAAACCTCTGAATACCCTTTTTACTCCTGGGCAAGGGAATTGTCTGGATAGCTTCAACTCTCGTTGGATCAATTTTTACTCCTTGATTTGAAACAATATGTCCTAACAACTTTCCCTCCTCCAAGGCAAATAAGGATTTTTTTTATTCAACGACAACCCAAAATTTCTGCATTTCATGAAAGCCTTATGCAAATGCTCCAAGTGTTCATCATCTGAACCTGAAAAAATGGTCACATCATCCAAATATATTACTACAAACTTATCACTCACAAATGCTATGTCCATTTCCCTTTGAAAAGTGGCACCTGCGTTCATCACGCCAAATGGCATTCTTGCATACATGAACATTCCCCATGGTGTGGAAAAAGTTGTTTTCTTCTTATCTTCTTTTTCAATAGCTACTTGATTCTAGCCGGAAAAACCATCAACCATAGACAATCTATATGCTCTTGTCACTTTATGTAAAACATAGTCCATCTTAGGCAAAGGATAATTGTCTTTAAGTGATGCTCTATTTAAATTCCTAAAGTCAACACATAGCCTTATCTCTCCATTCTTTTTTCTCATAGGAACTAGGTTAGAAACCCAATCTGAATATCTGAGTGGGACTATAATTTTTGCATGCAATAATTTCGTTACTTCCTTTTCAATTGGAGCAAGGAGCAATGGATTGATCTGTCTTATTTTCTACCTGTGAGGCTTGACCCCATCCTTCAATGGTATTTTGTGCCGAATAATATCCAGATCATATGTTTTCAAATCCTCATAGGACCATGCAAATACATCCATATATTTTTTGAAAAGATCGATGTACCTTTCTTTATAATTCTTAGGGACACCCTTGAATAACTTGAAAACCTTGGGCTCCTATTGAGTTCCCATATTACAATTTTCTATCTCACCCTCTTGAGGTATCTTCTTTTGATCCAGTGCTACATCATTTGAATCAAACAATCTTTCAAGAGGAACTAATCCTATGGGCAATATATTTTCTTTCAACTAGATCATTTTATGATCACCTGTTGATTGCTTAAGATTTTTCAAGTCTTCATTCTGATCAGTCTATTCACTTTCTTGATCTATTTCACTATCTTCAAAGTTCATTGTCAGGAAATGATTTATCTGCTCATCATCTTCAAAAACTTGCCAGTGCTTAACATTGTCAAGAATGGAGGGTTTATGCCTCAACTCAATCTCATACCTCATTTTTGGATTTATAGGTGGCTTGAAAGTAATAGCTGCAACTACTAGTGAATCTTCCATTCTGTTTTCTTCTCTTGGAATGAATTGAAGATTCAAAGCTTCAAAATAATTCTCAATCAGGTCCCATACTTCGTTCCTATATGATCTCAACCTTGGATGTTTGGTTTGACAAATATTTTTAATCTGTCTTATAATCAATTCAAAATCACCAAAAATGGAAATACAATGGATTCCCATTTGTTTAGCAGTTTGAAGGCTCAAAATTAATGCCTCATACTCAACTACACTATTTTTTGATTCAAATTCAAGCTTAAAAGAAAAAGGAAAAAGATTACCTTCTGGAGATATCAGTAAAAATCTAGCTCCTGTGCCATATTTTGAATAGGCACCATCAAAATAACACTTCCAAATTTTGTTTGAACCCAGCTCATTATGTACAATTTTTGAAGAGAGCTGCTTCTCTGAGTCTTCAACAAAATCTGCATCTTCATGTAGCATAAAACAAGAAATATCTTCCTTCTCTTGACCATAGATAGGGGAATTTCCTACATCTTTCTTTGTGGTAGTTTTAACAAATCTTGTTTCTCTGTATAACCTTCTTTTTTCCCCATTAAACACAGGAATAATAGCATATGTGAAGTCCAATTTTAAAACACCCCCAAGCTTCGCTCCCCAAGATCTGGACAAAAGCATACCAAATCTAGTCTTTATATCTGCAACCACTACATCCATCATGATACTTTTGGCTGGAATTTGGGCCAAGGATACCACAATATCTTTGATAATCCCAACACACTTCACCCTTTTTTAATCAAATGAATATATGTCTCTATAGGGCTTAGTAATTTGTAAATTCAATTCTTTCATTACAGATAATGTCATGAGATTATGTGAAGCACGAGAGTCCAACATACAATTATGAAAAATGAAATCATGAAGAAGCAGTGATATATAAAATGGGGGAACAGAAGAATCTACCTCCTCCACATGTGGACCAAAAGTGACCACTAGTTTTTCCTCTTGCAAATTCACAGTATCACCAATATCATTAGACTGAGAAATATTAATGCATTCTGCAATCTCCTTCTTGTAACCTGGTGTCTTAGCTAGCTCAAGAAAGGGTAATTGGATTTTGACCTTTCCTAGCTCTTTGGATAGACTGAAAGCTTGATTTTTCTAAACAATATTCTTAGATTCTTCTTGATTTATGCTAGGATTAACAATTTGTTCAAGCACAGTAACAACGTTATCCAAATTATTAGTATCAATATACTTATTTTGGGAAGTCGCAGCCTGTTGTTTTTCAGTTCCGCTCATTGGATTCATAGGATGTTTCCCCTTATCTGATTTTTTTACTGAGTTCTTTGGTTGTGGAGTCACCATTGGAGAAGGGGTTGACCCTTTCTCTTTCTCTTCATCATCCTGCATCCTTGATTTTTTTCTTGATCTTAAATCATACTTCTTATGCAGCTATGCTTGCATAAAATCTGTGAATTTCTTACAATACTAATCCATCTCTTCTTGGTTAAAAGACACCTCAACTTCTATGAATTCTTATTCACATTCTTCCTCTTCTTCATCTTCTTTCATGTACATGGCAGAAATCTGATCTTCAACTTCTCTTTGATCATATTCAGTAGACTGTGAAGGTGTTGCTTCTATATATAGTGGTTCCTGAACTTGGTCTTGATCTCTTCTCTCCCTCTACAAAATTTGCAGGGGTTGCTTTCTAAATTGAGGATTGAAAACTCCTCTATTTTGTTGTGCAGGTATTTGGGAGTTTTTATTATCTAGCTCCATCTTCACTAATTTATTTGATAAATTCTTGATAACCTTTGCCATGTCATCAATCCTTTGATCTTGTGGTGATTCTTCTTTGGCCTTGCCTTTCTCTTGAACTGACTATTTTTCTTGTGTCTTCCCAACAATAGTCATATTTGCTTCAATCTCCAAAGCATCAAGTTGGATTTGTTCAAGAGTAGGATATCTCCTCTCCCTTAAATTAAAACTAAAATCTGACTCAAAAGCTCCAGAAAAAACTACCCTTGCTCCAACAAGAGGAGGTTTCATTTTTGTGTGTAAACTATTATACAATTTGTTGAATCCTTTAATAAATTCATTCATGTTTTAATTAGAATTTTTCTTGATTTCATTAAACTCAGTTAGTGAATAACCATGATCTCTTTTTTCACCCCATCTTTGGGTGAATTGTGTCTCTAATTCTTCCCAATTATTAATTGAGCCATTCGGCAAACCTTTAAACCATTTTCTTGCCTCTCCATTCAAAGATTGTACAAAAAGTCTCATCACTACATCAAGATGTTCAACATTTAGGTTCTCAGCAAAAGTGAAAAACAATGGCAAGTGTTGCTCTACAGTCACTTCATCTTCACCAGTAAAACGAGGAAGTAACTTGAGGTATTCTTAGGGCATGGCATTCATAGGTTGTGGAAGATTTAACGGTGCATACCTGTTCATCAAGAAAGCCGGGGATGCCATGTTTATGCCTTGGTTAACCACTCCTTAAGTAAGTGAGTTTTATGAACCAGTTGTGGGTGTGGATGAATGGCGTGAAACAACTGATATGGGAAGGGGTTGATGAACAATAGAAGAATAACTAGCAACTGTATTTGGTTTAGCTTGTGTGAATGTGAATGAAACATACTCAAAGGATTGTTCTTCTAACCTTGGTTCTTGAAAATGGGCTGGTGGGGATAAGGATTCTTGTTCCGAGAAAATGAATTTCTGGGAAATATACTTGGACGAAGGGTTATGTGAACTGCTGCCAGGTGCAAGAAGTGTCGGATCAGGTGTAGAAAATGTTTTTGGTTTCTGAGCTTTTCTAGAAACCAAATTTTTAGGATCTGACAGAATAGGTGCTTTCTGTTGCGAGGAATCTGACCTTGTATGTGCCCTTTTATACACCAGAATTATGGAATAAAAACACAGCCTGATATTTCCTCCTCTCAACAACCAGAGGAAGTATGACAAAAACCCAAGGAATGAACTTCGCTTCTTCATCCCCGATAACGGCACCAAAAAATGTTGTAACTTAAGAAACAATCCCTTGGTTGTGGTAATGAATCATTGCTCCAGATATATATATATATATATATATATATATATATATATATATATATATATATATATATATATATATATATATATATATATATATATATGTCACAGAGATATTATATAAAATGGTCTTTGCTTAATCATCTTCAGAAATTAATTATTAAACCCTCAAGAATCTGATGCAACAAATGCTTCACAATGCCATCATCTGCTGATATTAAATGGAGTGATAAGAAGAACATGAAGGAAGCTCAAACTGATATGTTGAGAAACAGAATCTATCACTTTAAACTTTAGAGGAAATTTAAGGAAGTAGATTAGTTAAAATGAAGGAGCTCCCATTAAGGATATTTAACTCTTATTCACATATGTAAAAAGAGACCTGTAGCTACATTACTTCATTTTATTCATAGAAGGAAAATACAGAATGGAAACTGGGAAACATATCAATAAAAATAGATGCAAGAATCTTGATCTTCATTCATTAATCATCAGAAAATTGAGTACAAAATTTGCAGTAGTCCAAAGGTCCAAAACTTGGAACCTTTTCATTTCAATTCTTTCTCTTTAAATACAACGTAAAGAAGTTTGTAACTGCTAAAACTACTCCTAACTTCTCAAACTACTTGAAACTTCTTAAACTACCTATTGCATATCATCGAAATGTCTTATTACAATTACATTCTCTTAAAAGAGATAAAATAAAACTTAAATCGTAATCTATTTGCTGAATATGAATTGGTCCAGCTGTTGTTGTATTCTCTTGATTTGTTGACTTGTCTTTCCTTGAAGTTGAGGGATATTTAGGTAGAATAGTCATCCAGGCTCTGTATTTCTTCCACACCTCAATGTTTGTCTTAGGTGAATTAATCAGCCAGTGATACTCCACTCTAAAGGCAGTGATTCTATTGAATGTTGGTCTCTCTGTAAATAAAGTCTTCACCAACCATAATAGCTGAAAGTACCTTTGAAGAAAGTTAATAATTATTGCCCCTTTCAAAATATGAGTCTTCTCATGAGTGTTATCTACCTTGATTTTTGCTAATATCAACAGTGGTTCATAAGAATCCCATGATAAAAGACTACCTCCAATGCCCCAGCACGATGGAAATCCTACCTTGGCTCTTTTTTCATACAGATTGTCAAACTTGTTTACTGCTTCCTTGATCTTAGTCAACTTCTTCTCAGTGGTCTTCCTGCGATCATTTTTAATAATAAATTTGTTAATCTCCACAACATATAGAATCCTATCTTTAATCTCATTTTCCTCTAACTCTTGGTCAGTATTTGAATCAATGAAATCAATAAATTTCTTTTCCCAAATAGCTTTGTTAATAGTCTTCTGCTTGTCTGCTATAACTTGCTCCTCAAAATATTTGATAATGCTTTTTTCTTTTGATACAATAGTCAAAGATCCCCAAGCTGCTTTCATTTCTTCAATGATTTCATTTCATATGATGTCCTTAGCCTGTATCAAAGATATATTTCCCTTTAATTTTTACTTTAGACTCTTAATCTCAGCATCAGCTGTTTGGAAATTTGTCTTGTATTTATTGATCTCCCCATCCTTGGCTTGCATTATTTTTGTTACTATCTCCAGATCATTTTGTACCCTTTTAATATCTCTCTCTGCCATCTGCAATTCAGTGTTTAATTGAGATATTTTTGCTGCTGGATCATCATTACCAAATGGAAAAATAATAGTGCAGGAATGAGAATCAATCTAATTCTGTAATGACAACACAGTTTCCTTCAACTTAGTAATTTTTTCTTCTTTCTGCAAGAGCTGCTAAAGAAGGCTCTCTTTCTCACTTTCCACTTCTGCCACCTCTGCTTCCATAGAATGTTCTCTTGTAGGTAACTTCAAATTTTTCTTCAACACATAAATTTCTGATTTTTCACTTTGTAGCAACTTTTGGACAACAGACCTGCCATTTGGATCTACTCCAATCTTTACAATTATTCTCTTGAGTTCTTCATTATGTGTTGTTAAAGCCCTGGAGTTGGCTTTCTTCAATTTCAGTTGCTTGATCACCTTTCCTAACATGTTTTCAGACTTAAGAGCCATTGCAATAGTTTTGGTCAAATCATTTACTATCAGTTGACCTGTTTGCATATGTAAATTTATTTTTTCAAGCAAAGGAATCTTTCTTACATCAATAGTTAAATTTAGAGTATTGAAATTATTTGATGACCCTATAGTCATATCAGAGGGGTGAGAAAGATCAATCTTAAACTAATCTTTTTCAAGATCCATGGTAGTCAGCAATATTATTTGATTTGGAGTTATTTGATACTCAACCTGTGACTCCATGCTAGCCTTCATCCTTTGATTTCTTTCAGCAATCTGAGAAAATACTTGTTTAATCAAAGGTACCTATTCCTGAGCATCTCCATGTCTTCTTGGCGAGGTTGGGACATTTTTCTCATCTCCTAGTTGAAGTGAGAAACTACGTTGAGCACTTGCTAAATCTTCATTGAATTTTGTCCTCTTTTCAGCTATTTGCTCCTCATCCTCAGAATCTACAAATGTCTCTTTACTCCTCTTGCTTGATTTCTCAGATATAATAGGAGTCTGTATATTTGAGCCAACAGAACCTGCAAAACCCTTATTTTCTAGCTTCTCTATGTCAGGTCTGCTTTCATGAACAAATGTTGAATAACCATTTTCAATTCTCCTATTTGAAATCACTTTATGGGGGTCATAAGCCCACTTATCTCCTAACAGCAAATGCATCCCATCTAACATCATATTAACTTCATCAGCTTCTTGTCTCATGTTGACTATAAATTGACCCACAGACATAGGTACAAAATGTATTTGGTCAACATTTAAACTCTGTTTGATGAATTCTAAACCGAATAATATCATAGGCACAAATATAGGAAGCCTATATGGTTCTGCCCCAGCCCCATAAAGTCTAATCTCTAAATAGTCTTCATAAACATACCAATATCCAAAATTACAATTTGTTCCCAAATACAGAAATTCTTGAACTTTTGGCAAGAAACATGGAGGAGAAACCCCATTCAAAATTTTATATGCAGTAGACATAAAATGATTTGCAAAATCAAACAGAGCCTCCTCATTCTATTCCTCTATTACTACATCAGTCCAAAACACTATTGACTGCCTGTTTCTATTTACATCCATGATATTTAACCCCAAATGCAAGAATTCTTCCACATTTTGATATAAAAAGAGGTAAATGATAAGAGAGGGGAACCTGAATGACCCAGTGAGTGATAAACTCATGATTTGAGTATTGAAAACTTCTTGTCAATATGAAGGAATATCCAGCCCTACTCTTGGCTTCACCATCAATGCAAACATTCCCAAAACTGATTTGTCAATTATGTTTTCATCTTCTTTTCCCAATATTTTCGAAATACACCTCAGCACCGGTCAGACTTCTGCGTCTAAAACTTCCATGGAGAATTCTTTGTTGTCATGTACAAACTGCTTCGTATCTGGCTTCAGGAAAAAGACAAACTGATTGAATTCTTGACCTGCAAGACTATCATAATGTGCTATCAATGAATCGTTAGTGAATTGAACATATGATTCTGACTCCGGGTAACACAAGGCTTGAAGAATTGACAAGGCTGAGACTTGTAAGACATTCTCTCCTATATAATTCATTACAAAGCATTTTCCAGGGTACATGGCGGACACTAACCAGTGCACAAAATCAGGGAAAAGGTGCGTTCTTGGAATACATGCAGTCAGTACACCAGTTTTCTCCATAGCGGAGAAAATTGGACATGCTTTGTCATTCAAACAGACCTGCTGATAGAATTGGAGGTGATCTAAAGAGCACACAGTGTCTTGGATATCCCTCACAATGTCCATGAGAGGAATATGGCTGGATGAGCTGGAAAGATATGAACACTTAGCCGTAATTATTCTTAGGGTGGAAAACAATGACAAGGTGGCGGACAACAATGGAAGACACAAGTGCAATGAAATTGACAATTACAGAGAAACAACAACAGCTTTGCGAAAAGAGAAAACAATTTTAAATAGGTGGCGTGGGATTATGAATTAAATGTTGAGTTGATGCGCCAAAAGACCATTAAACAATACCATGACATGGCTAATAGCTGTCGCCAACCAGCGGCTTACATCACTGTGGGAGGCCTCAAAGGTATGGAGTGCTTATCGAGGTCATGCCCCCACAGTTAATCCTAACCGCAGATCTTGATCGGCCCCTCGGTCAACGGGTTCAACTGCGGAGGCACCCTCCTCGTTAACCTGTGTATTGAATGTGCCCGCAGGTTTCCAATATTATCTCCTGCCAAACAAATCTTCGGATCCCGCTCACAAAATTTCTCGTTTATTAACTGAGCCCTAGGACCCACCTTCATGAATCCTTTAAAGTATCGAACTTTAAACTATTACAAAATATTACATATTTGAGTTAAAGTATGAGAAACTTATACTTTAACATATATTTTTCTATTTTTCTATTTTTTTTGTATTTTGGAAAAATTAAAATAAAGGATATTGCAAATGAGCCATAACATAACACGTGATCCATTTGATGAAGTTGTAGGGGAAACCCAGGTGGGTGAGTATCATGCGAATGTAGAGCCAATTTGATTGATCAAATGCCTTGGCAAGATCCAATTTTAGTATGATACTTTTGATCTTCTTGAGTTTAATGGAGCGGAGCACCTCCTGTGTTGTTCCTATAGCTGCATGTATCTGGCTATGATGGAGGAAGGTAAATTGTTCAGGGGATATGTGGGTAGAGAGGATAGGTTTAATGTGGTTGGCAATGATTTTGGCAATGATATTGTATAATCAGTTGCAGAGGGAGATAGGTCAGAAATCAGAGAAATGTTGGGGATCATCATATTTGGGAATGAGTGCAATAAAGAAGGAGTTGTAGGCATCATATAATCTTCCTGTCATACGACACTCTTCGACAAGATTGAGGATGTCTTGTCCCATGATATCAAAAAAGGCCAAGTAGAATTCAATAAGCCACCTATCCAGTCCAAGGCTCTTATCTTTCTGGAACCATTTCAGGGTATCCTGGAGTTCTTGAATGGTGACTGGTCGAGTCGGTTGTTCCTTGTCGTCCTGATCCACAAATCTGGGGAATAATCTTGCCACCCTTATAATTTTAGCCAGATTGGTGTTTGCAGGGGCCTTGTATATATTACGGAAATGTTCCAGCCCCATGTGAGCCAACTGATGGAAATTCTGAGCCTGGTTTCCATTTTCATCCTTCACAGACCAGATGGTATTAATGGCTTTGCGTCCATTTGCGAAATGATGGAAAATTTTGGAGTTCTCATAACTAGATTTTAGCGAGATGGCTCTGCTCCAGAGGCGCCAACTTTCCTCTTCATCCTTGAGTATCATGTTTCGTTCTACTATAAGCTCAGTGGGCTGTGTCCTGATAGTTACAGTGTTTAGCCCATCCAACAAGGAAAATTCAATCCCAGCAATGTCAGATTCAATTTTGAGTAGAGTGTCCTCATCCTTTTTTCTTTTGTCCCTAGCCCATGACTTGGTCAGTTGCTTGATGACATTCATCTTGGCAACAAATTATGCTGAGGGTGAGGAGAGGGTGAGGAGCCAGGCTTACCCTCAGCATTGATCCTAGCTCCTCACCCGATCCTGGCATTGAACTTGAATGGACTGTAAGGCTTCCCGCGGTCGGGGGAAAGTTCCATATATATGGGGAGATGATCAGATATACCCTCATATCCCACCCATTGTCGATATGATAATCCAGAGTTGGTTAGAGTTTCGTGGATGAGAAAGTGGTCCAGTCTACGGGCAACAGAGGCCTCTCCAACCATATGGTTGCTCCAATTTGGGTGGATCTGGGGCATAAGGATGTTGACTAGGTGGTGGGTCTCTATTATATGTGCCATGTCAGAAGCCAAAGGGTCGGCCTATGCACGGGGACCCCAGGATTCAGCAAGACCCAAGGAGAAATTGAGGTCTCCACCAATGACAAGGTTGTGAGTAGAAAAAAGGGAGGAATTGAGGAGGAAGTGCCAGAAGGGAAGGTAGGAGCTGCAGGGGGCGTAAATGTTGATGAGTCGATATTCAGATCCGAGATTAGAGGAGAAGAAATCCGCACCAAGGAATCCATCCCCACCCCACTGATTCAGGACCCTAATTGTTCTAGGGTTTGTGCCAAGTAAAATGCCTCCAAAGCGGCCTCGAGTGTCCAATGTCTGGAAGTTCCAACCCAGGCAGATGGATTGGAGAGCAGAAATCTCTTAATCAGAGGATTCAAGGGTTTCCTGGAGAAAGATGATGTCAGAAGGAGTACTGGTCAATAATCTTCGTAGAGCCAGGTTTTTTGCGAGGCTAGCTAGCCCACGACAGTTAAAGGATATAATATTCATGAGGTAACCATTGGCTGGGTCATCCACGCTCTAAGGACCCCTTCAAGAGTGTTTTGATTGCTATCCACCACATCCAATCCAACTTGAATAATAACCTTAGATATATTGGAGTGTCGACCCCTACCTAATTTAGATCAATTTTGGTCCAAAAGTCCAAGGCCACCATTCCCAGAGGAGGGTGGATGTGGATGGGTGAGAGATCGAAGGAGCTAGGAGTGTGAGCTTCGAGAGTCCAAAGAGAGTTCCGAGAGGGGTAGGGTAGGGGTTGGACCAGGAATAGTGGGGGGGAGATCAACAATGGAGGGCTGGGGGGAGGAGGCATGGCAAGTCACAGAAGAGATGGGTCGAGTGGCCGATAATGGGGATGTAGTGCAATGTGCAATCGAAGTAACAGATGCAAATGAGATAAAAAGAGAAACATGGAATGAGGATGGAAGATTACCCGATGCAAGTTTGGCCACAACTTCCCGCGCCCTTGTCATCTGGGGGGAGGGAGGTCCAGGAGGTGCAGAGGCAGGCTTGGGCCCCTGGGCAGCCTTATTTCCTTTGTGACGGTTCGCCGAGACGTTCACAGGTGGAGAAGCAGTTGAAATCTCTGGTGCTTGCACATGATCCGGATTGCCAACATTAGCTGCACCTTTGAGGAGGGGGCAATCCTTGTATAAGTGTCCAACCTCATGACATCTCCGACATCTATAGGGTACTCCTTCATAATCCAAGATCTGAATGCGAACAAATTGCTTCCATCACAAAGTGATGGCCTCTTCCAATCCTTCCCAAGTGTCCAAGTGAACCAATATCCTGGCCATCGTCATAATGCCAGAGGTAAGGTAGGATTTGTCGTGGTCCAGATAGGTGCCAATTGTGTTGCCAATGTGCCTCATGATGTCTTCAGACCAGAAGTGAAGCGAGAGCCTTGACAGCCTAACCCAAATCGGCCCTGCTCCAAGTTGCTCTCTTTCTGGATCGAAAAGGGGGCTTCACCTTTTGAACATGACTAATGCTTTTTCTATATGCCATAGCTTCGAAAGCACCCATGTGACCTACTCAGGTCGATGAAAGTGTAGGGAAAACCATTTGCACGGGAGAATGACAACCCACGACATCTCCTCCGTGATAGGCCCCCAAATCTCATTCATCCAGTTCCGTGGACGATTGAGATTGTATCTACGGCCCCGAACATGGCCAACCAAGACTCTATATGCCATATCCATTACTTCTCCCATAAGAAGCCCTTCTCCAAGGTTCAGGTCAAAATTCTGGTTACCCTTTTAAATGCATTTCGAGCGCCAATTACCCTTGTGCGTCAAGCTAGATTCCCTCTAGGCAGGAAGGGGTTCAGACCCTAGGTCAGTGGTGGTGAGATTAGGGTCATCCTCAGGATAGACTATTGGCAAAGCAGAGAAACATCCTGAAGATGTGAGACCAAGTCTTGACTGGGCTGCATAAGAGGGAAATTGCGGAGGCACAGCCAAATTTGCAAGAGGTTGTGCGCTAGGAGGACCATGAGGGGGCGAGATCGAAGTGCCTTGGAGGCATGTAGTGAGAAAATGTGAGGAATCCAGAGAGAAAACGACTGTTTCAGTTGTCAGCGAGGAGCTCGAAGAAAATGATGATAGGTCTGCGAGCAAGAAAGGCGGGGAGTCGGTGAACAATGGAAGGTCGGTGGGAAGTGGGCCAAGGAGAGGATGAGGGAGAGGCAGAGGAAAACAGGGGCCCTCAGAGGCCACCTCAGAAATATTGAGGGCCAGTGGGGTGCTAGGTGGCACGGGGTAATGAGGGGATCCCCAGATCTCGACACCTTCGAGTGGGTCCGACGAATAATCGATGACTTCATCATCCATAGCTGGCACTGATAACCGATCGTTTGGATCTATGTCGGCCTGTCAATGCCGAGACCGACCGGATGCAAGTGGTGGTTATAGGGACGCACTGTCCGTTAGCCGGAGATTGCACGACGGAGTTGTTGCGGCCGTTATCGTTGTCGATCCTGCACGAAACCCTAACCCTTCAGAAACCCTAACCCAATCATATCGCTGAGATGAGTGCGTGAGGAGAGCCATCTTCTCCCTTCATATCCATTTCGAAAAAATTGAAGCCCTCGTAGCAACAACATACTCTTGAAAGTGAAACAACACTTTTCATTTTTTAAACCCAAATGACATTTGTTCCACCTACAGTAAACATATACCCTATGGTGCTCAAGAATTATCATTATTCACCTGTATAATAATATTAAAAACTTCAACTACTAATTTATAATGTATATATATATATATATATAATTAAATTATATTCTTTTCAAAAACACATTTTCATTATTTCAACTTTATAAACCAATCCTTTATTTTTTTTTTTAATTATATTCTTTCCAAAAGCACATTTTCATAATTTCAACTTTATAAACAATCCTTTCGTCTTCCTGATCCAACCCTGCAATACAACGGAATCCGTCGGTTTCTCTGTAAATCAAAGGGAATCCGCCAATAATGGCCTTTACAGGGTTTCCATGGATATATTGATTCTGATTGTGAAATCACATAGCAAAATGGTTATTTTAAAATAATATTGTAAAATAGTATTTTAATAACAGACATAAGGTAATTAAACTTATATTGATGGAATTTTATTCTAACACTTTTATAATGGTGATTACGCTGAATGGTGATTACGCTGATATTAATGTAAACAAAAATTATTCCAAACCATTTTATTCAGACAAAATTTGATATCTTCAACCAGCAAATCAGTAAGTAATTAGGTTTATATCAATGCATAGTCTTTTACTTAAAATCGGGCTCAACATCCCTATGTGATTTGTATTAGATAATATTTTTTTACTTAAATTCTGAGATTAATTATAATATTGGATAGAAAAATAATTTATCTAGTATGTATTCATAAGGTTTAAATATTTTGTAGGACAATTTTTGTCTCAAAAATTCTCATTGATAGATTTGTGTGAGGGTAAATTTTACTTCTGTTATTCTCATAACTAGGTTTTACTGTCAATCTCTTTTCAAGAGATTTGAAGATTTCAACTTGATAGACACTAAATCACCATCACACTAATCAACTAATATATATATATATATATAGTAAACTTGGTAGGACTACATCTTCATCATGTCTAATATATCACTCTGATCGGGCTTGACTTCACATTAAGAAGTGGTTTAACAAAGCACTCATCACTGTATATTCAAGAAGTCATGAGCTATGTAGCTATAACTTAAAAAAAAACTATAATAATAAATATTCATTCCTGATATCTTATGTGATTTTGACAACATACAAATGTCACATGCTATTAATGGGTCACATGTTCAAAAGAGGCTGAAAATAACCAGCCAGACAATGGGTCATAAATGTATCAGGGTTGTATATGCCTGCAGGGCTGTATATGCCTACCATTGGATTTTGGCAGGCCAATCATCCAAAGCCAGACATATAGAACCCCATGCCATGCATTTATGGCCCACGGGCAAGTTGGTTATTATTTGTTGTCTTTCAAAGATTTATGGTCCAGACATTTCAAAAAAGAAGACTGTACTAAGTGAAGTGAAGATATGCAAGGTCTTACCAATTAACCTAGAGCTTAGGTTGGTTAAAGGTTGAAGCTTAAGATTAAAGATTTAGGGTTGTCAACGAGGTTACAAATTAGCTTGGAAATTTATTTTTAGTTAGAATTTGCTGATTTTTGTTTTCTATAAATTCTGATCATAAGAGTGTTTGAATAGTTTTTTTTTTTATAGTGGAGATGGATTCAGCACCATCAAAAATCCTTGGGCACTCAAAATCCTAAAGTTTGACAACTATAACCCAAATTTCCCAAAATTTATGAGGAATTTTGGTAAAAATGATGCTGGAATTTTCACTATTTTAAAGTTAATTTGTAGCATTTTTAGACTACTCTGAAGATTTATGTTCTACACATTTCAAAATGTAGACAGAACTAAGTGAATATATAGATGTTGTCCATGGAAGTGTTAATTTAGTCAAATAATTAAAGATGGTTGGAATTTGATATTTTTTCTTAAAAAATCCGATAATAAGAATGTTTGATTTAACATCGTAAAAACTGTTGATTGCCAAAATCTCAAAACTTAAACGTTGTACCCAAAATTTCCAAAAAAAATCACTGGCTTTTATCAAAATCATACAAAAATTTCCATTATTTTCGCTAAAAAACAACACAAGATTTACACTCGTGTTAAATTGGGGAAAGGTTGAAGGTTAAGGTTAAGTTGAAATCCAACACGATAGCACAATTTCTTATAAAATGCTTTCAGAATTCACATAAGTTAAATGTGCTTCAGTTCAGAATTCACATAAAGTTAAATGGAAAGGAAGAGTCTAGACCGCTGACAAGTTTCAGGGCAGTTTTGTTGGATTCTGGGATATATGGTTTCTGACTTTAATCTTTTTTAATATGAAAACGGATTTAATTGTTTGGAAAAATATTAAAATTTATTAAATTTAAATACTTAAAATTATATTTTTTAAAATTTTAATCAAATGTATAAAAAATAAAATATACTATCCACTGTACTAAAGCTTGCAATTACACTAAAAAGGAAAGTCATAATACTAAAGCTTGTCTTTCTAATACCAGCTTTACAAAAAGCTTTCTTTTTGGATTAAGCTCGTTAACCATTTCTTTTAAATATATTTTTATTTTTATCTTTATTTTTATTTGTTTTAAATTATATTTTTATAAACTAGCATAATTCAAAGAAAGTGAAGGATAAGTTTAAGAGAATGCAAAGTGAATATGTTGCAAAAAGTAAGTAGGATGTTTTTGAATAGTGTGTTTTGTCATAGATCTAAAATTATTTCACTACATTTTGAAGAGCAAATATTCTATGGATATGTCATTTATTTAAGTTAATTTATTTTAATAATTTTTTTCATTTTGGTTTTTTTGTTCCTTTAATTATTTTTAGATTTGAGAAAAAAGTATTACAAAATAAATATTTTTCTATAAACAATCTCAAGTATGTGCAATTTGTAACTTTATAAAAAATTATTAATTACAAATTTACATATTAATTTTTAAGATGTTATTGGCAATGTCTTCTACTACTTTGTATATAATTATATTTTTCAAAACATAGAAGAAGAGACATTGGGGTCTCTTCCTATCTTAGCATAGAATGATAATTGGTCAAACAAGAAACAAAGAATATAGACTTTATTAGTCTCTAGATTCCATATTATTATGTTTGGAGAATTGATGTTTATTGGTTTCTTTACGAACTCAATTACACATATGTCCTTCACGGAATGCAATGGTATGCAATGGTATGAATGTTAGGTTATTATTCACTATAAGTAGTACATGTGTATTTATGTTGGATAAGACATTGTATTTTTTATATCATCTTATGATTTGTATTTTATAATTTAAAAGAATTAAAATTTAATTTAATTAAGAAAATGCATAATAAAATAAATTAATATCTTGTTTAAATTTAATTAACAAATCAATCAATTACAAAAAAGTGCTAGTTATTAAAATATTTATTATAATTTATCTACATTTTATTATTATTAAACTTGTTTTAATTATATATCTTGAAATTCCAGTTATAAATATATATTCATATTTTTTAAGAAATATGGATTACTTTTATGATTTTTATTTGAAAAAAAAATGTTTCACAAAAAGTAAGGGATTTTGTGAATGGGTGGATTTTCAAAAATGGAGAGAGATCACAAGTAATGCCTCATAGTTTCGCAGTAATCTTTGATGGAACCTTGTGTTAGACTCCTATACCAATAGGTGTCATTTTTCATGATTTTCTTATTGAACTATGTAATATATCAAACCTTTTTCTTGTTGCAAAGGTGTTCCATATTCTTAAAAAATAAAAAAATTTAAAAAATGTAAAGAGGGTATACCCTAAAAAGAAAAATCAAAGGGTAAAAATAATAAAATGGTCAAAAAAGTGAAAGAAATGAACCCCAAACAAAAATAGACCAGGAAAGTGTGCAAGTCTAAATGCCACAACTATTTCATTTTCTGTAATAAGAAATTGTGTTCGGCTTGTCAAATTTTTGCCACAATTTATGAAGAGTCAAACTGTTTAAACTTGACTCATTCATTTTTCAATCTCATGTTGTAGAATAGAGAATAAATATATGACCAAACAGTTTAATCTTGGCAGATAAATTAGATAGGTAGAGTTAATAAAAGGTGCTCAACATTTTAATCTAAGCCCTTGGATGTAATAAGTGTAGAAATAGATAGATTTTCCATGTAAAAGAAAAAGAAGATTGATAAGGGTTTGTCAGTCCAAGTGCACCCTAATAAAGAAGAGAAAATGGTAGTGTAAAGTAGATAGGGTAGGTAGATGGTGTTGCAAAGTTATATGTGATGAATGATGGTTCTAAATGTGTTCAATTTTACTTTCATCACAAAGTGCAACGGCAGAACACTACATTGACAGAATTTCAGAACAAAGAAAGGTCAAAATCATTAACTTCCCATCTCACTTTTTCCCTAACAATTTACTAATTTCCCCTAAGTGCTAAGGAATTTGAAGATTAAAGGGGCTCAAGGCATTTCCTTGACTTTTGGAGGGACCGGACCCTCGGCCCAATAATTGAAAAGACCTAAGTACTTGAAGTTATTCATCATTACACTCATTCACTTTTAATCTTTTCCTAAGTAAAATTCCATTTTACTTAGGAAAATCATGCTATATTTCATAAAAATCCCTCAAAATTACTTGCTATTCTAAGTCTAAGTGTTGAAGTTGATATAATGCAAGTTTCTTCAGAAATCTTCACTTTCCTAGTTGTGTAAAGTATTTTGAGTTTTCGTTGTTCCCTTGTCATATTAACATTTGATTTTATTTATTAAATCCTTATAACAAATAACATTTTCCTATATATATAACTTCTTTTATGTAAATAACCCAAAAAAACCCTTTTACTATAGGTTTTAGCTAAAGTATTTAAACCCACATGAGGAAAAAAAAAACCCGCATTATAAATCCCTTTGGCTAAAAACTTATCCATATAAGTATCCCCGCCCCTTATAGTAAATGAATCATATTGATTTATTTCTATATAATAAAAAATACATAGAAAAAGGGTTTAAACATATATTTTTATGTTTTAAACGGAAAAAAACAAATAAAACCCGAAAATCTGACCCCGACCCTTCATAAAAACAGAATTAATTAATCACCTGGATTAGTTAATAACCTACCCTCTGCCAATGAAAATACTCCCGAAAAGATTAATTAAGTTAACGGGCCCGCACATTAACTCCCACAACAGCTTTCTGTCCGGATCACCGTTGGATCATCCGCCTGAAGATCTACGGCTCACATGCATTCCGCTACCCATCCTTCGTCTGAGACTTAACGCGCGAAATGGGAGTGGTTTCCAAACAGTGCACTGGCCACGCGTCGTGTGCTCAATGGAATCACTGCCAATTCGTAAAAAACTGCCTGCTCCCAAAAGCCGTGCGGAATATACCACTTACCGCCCATTCCCCGTGACATGTCCATTATACCTGATGACATCATCCTCAAAAATAATAAAAAATTCCTTTTGACTTTACGAATAAAACAAAACTTCACGTAATTTTTATCATTTTGTATATTGAAAGCGACTGTGCCCTCTGTGCGAAGAAATTCAAAATCGACTGTCAAATTACTGTTCAACTGAATTCTACTGAAAGCTACTATCAAACCAGTGTTCCAACATCCATCCGCCGCCAGTTGGTACCTGTTAATCACAATTCTTTTTCTAAAAACAGGTATTTACTCCATTTCGGCCTGAACTCTGAAAGAAACTAAGTTTTCCTTGTTTTTCCACTAAAACAGAGTTAAAAGTTGATTGCTAGTTCGTTCCCTGATCCTAAAAACTGTAAATAATATTCCTGAACTTGCAATTGTACCCATTTCCCCCGTCGAAACCTATAAATCTGCTCAAATTTTCATAAAAATCCCCGAATTTCCGTTTCTTTGAATACACAAGAACCAAAAAAATGGAAGTTCCTGTAGCCCTGAATGTAGCTCCATTGAATGCCCCTCATAGAGATTTGGATTACTTATCATTAGTGGATAAAGATTTTCAGATCAAAGATTTAGTTTTCAGTGAAAGCCCCCTTCGAATTTATTGTCGCTGCAGAGACAATTATTTGAATGGCTCAGATATTATTGGGTTATGGGATTCTGGTCTTCCTAGGTACCTTTTTCCCTTAGTCCATATCTTTCCTAAAATTATCCATTATTGCCATGCTAATTATGATCCAAATCAAATAGCAGTTTTATCCCCAAGCCAGAATATCCTTTTTTATGATCCAAATCAAATAGCAGTTTTATCCCCAAGCCAGAATATCCTTTTTCCCATTACTGCTCAATCCATCAATAATATGTTACATGTTCAGCCTGGTGAAGCCCTTACTCCTTTGTTTTTGGGAGATTTATTGGAGAAATCCACTAAATTATCCCAAGAGGAGTTGACTCGCATTTGCCAAACCTTCATGTGGCCAGAATATCAGCCTACAGGCCCTCCCCCTTATGCTAATGTTTATTTCACTGAAGAAGGTCAAAATATTTTGAGTATGATATCTTTCATAATAGGTTTCAATACCAGTGAGTATGTTGACCATTTAACCCTGGTGTTATTATCTATGTTCACCCCTGGACAGCCTCCTGCTGTCAAGTACAACTTTGCATCTTTCATTGCAAATAAGATACATGATCAATTGATGAAATTAGAGAATGAGAAAGTATTCAAGTATTCTACTGTCATTTACCATCTCATCCTCTATTACCAGCCAGATACTTTCCCTTTCTATACCAAAAAACTTGATACCCAAGGGAATCCAAGATCTGTTATATTTTGGTCAGCCATTACTCATAGTTCCCCAGATTCTCCCTATTCTTATAATGAGTTCATTGATCTTTTCATACATCCTGCAACTAATTTATTGACAGGAGTTGCCCCTCCAAGACTCAGCAATGAAATTAAGAAAATCCTTCAGCTTTCAAAACAGTATAAGATAGGCGACTAGTACTTCTATCACAATCATGCTGAAATTAGAATTTACGGATGTAAATTGAGCCCTTTCAAGTTACCCAGATATGTTCCAATGAGACTTTTTGCACTTGAGTATTTCAGACAAATGAACAATTCAGATATAATTCACTTCTGTAATGCCAAGAAAAAGGCTCAACTCAGGATAAAGAGCCAATTAGGTCCATTTATTTGCAATTCTAGGGATGGAGGGGAAGAAGCTCAAAAGATATTAGAGGAATGTTGCAGATTACAGAAAAGTTTCCATTGGGTACCCTATGACCCATTCAACTTTATTTGTGACAAAAGAATGAAAAATAAATCAGCACCCTACATGCATCGAAGAATCCCTGAAATTGAAAAGTATGCCAATACAGATGAATGGGTAGAAGGAACATTAATTGAACAGAATAGTGAAGAAGTCAATATGGACAATGTAATGAAAGATCTTGGAAAAATACTTGACCTAGAATTTTTTGGGCAAGTGCAGGTACCAGACATTGGTCCTTCTTCAGCAGGGAATTTTCAACAAAAATCACAGGAAAACATTGCATCAATTGCAGTTGAATCCAAAGGAAAAGAGAAAGAGCCTGAAATACAAGTGATTGAAACATTCAAAATGACTGAACAACCTCAAACATCTAAGGCACAAGGACAAGAACAGTTTCCTCCTCAAACCAATCCAGGAGAAATGCCAAACTTTCAAACTCCACTAAATATTGAAAAGGGCAAGAAAAGAGAGGCCGAAAGTTCTACTCCTCCCAAGGAATCTTCAAAACAGCCTCCGACTAAAAGGCAGAAACTTAATCCACTTCCAGAAGTTGAATCATTTGAAGAAATAATTGATATTCCAGAAAGAGAAGATAGTCAGCAAACAAGTTCAGTTAGTGGTACATACTCTGGTCTTCAAGGAAAGACAATACACAGGCAGTTAAGTACAGAAATGTCTTCTTTTAAACCTCCAATGAAAGATGCATGAGACAAAAAGAAGACTCTCATCAATATAAAAGCAAGGAATGATCCACTGAGGATATAGGTGTATAATCAATATCTTAAAATGGCTCCAAAAAATCAAGAGAGATTAATGTCAACTTTTGACATTCAACAGGGTAAAATTCTAATGAGCCATTTTAAACCTAAAGTGCAACAACCACAGACAACAGCTGATTATATCAGAACCAATTTTGAGGTCCTAGAAAAAGATATTCATCCTTTGGACTAGATTGAATTACACAAGAAGACTGGAGAAATGATATATTCTACACTTACTGACAAAGCTATGGCAGCTCATGAATTACAAGATTCTTTGAATAATACAAACACCCAGCTGCAGATTGAGAAAACTTCTTCCCAAGCAAAGGATAACAAGATAAAATCTTTGGAGGAAATAATTATCAGTTTGGGTCATAATCCTAAGGATGTTAAGGGCATTGAATCATTAATCAAGAGGAAATATGATGACATTGTTGCATTGAGGAAACAGTTGAAACTACCAACTTCAAGACACCCTCACACTGAAGAAGTAATGAAGGAAAATTCAGAAGAAGAGGTGACGAACTTACTTTTAAAAATGAATGAACGACTTGCTGAAACAGAGAAAGAACTTGAGCAAGAATTAAAATATAAAGAGTCCATTATTCCAGCAACAACAACACAGGCAGCCACAAGAACAGGTACACCAATTACAGGCCAACAAGAAGAGCTAACACAGGTGAACACTTCTGATAAGAGTTCTGATGAATTAATCAAAGCAATGAATGAATTAAAACTGCAAGTGACAGAACTCCAAAGCTTAAAGTCTCAGCTTTCTACTCTGGAAAATAAATATGATCAATCAAAAATAAATGTTGCTGAGAAGACAAGAGAAATCAAAAAACTAGAAAAATCAGTTAAAGCATTGGAAAAGGATCTTACAATGGAAAGACCTTTAAGTGAATTAAAAGAAATTATTTGGTATAACATTATTCAATCAATAAAGAACGTTTGGTCTTCTATTCAAATAATGTATGAACAACAGGATTTAGTCAGATTGGCTCTTGAGGAAATTGAGAAAGCAAGGGAAGAGTTAGGGAATATGCCAGAAGAAGCTAATAGACTTATCAATTTTTTGAATACTCAGAATAAGCAGCAACTTGCAGAAGTTGGAATTTAGGACAGAAAAGGGACTATCTTGGAAATCAAAAGAGTTTTTACCAAAAGGACTCTTATGCAAAATCTTGAAAGAAGGTGTTCAGACATGCAGCAAGAAATTTTTACCTTCAAAGAAAGATTTGATGTTGTGTTAAATAAAGGTTTGCCCAGTCCTATTAATGAAGAAGGTAGATTAATGGATTTGGAAAGTTTTGTAGCAAAAGTAAAAAAACAGGTTGATGATCAAGCCAGTTCTTCGACCAATACAGCAACATGAACATTGCCAACAGGGAAAAGCCTTTATGAAAAATTGGAGAGTTTATTTTATCTTGAACATGAAATAAAACATTTGTTTCCATATCAGCCTAATTTTTTCAAATACACCGAAGCTGATGAAACATTGAGAAAATTGCAAAGAACCAGAGTGCCAGAAGTTCAATGGTGGAATGAGATGATGGAACTTTTATAAAATTTATCCTTGGGTAAAAATTTTGGCCTATTTTACTGAGGTATATTTTGGATAAAGGATAAATAAGTGAATAAAGGTCAATGCGTATTAGTTCAGCAGTTAAAGTGTATCAGTAAGAATGAAAGAGTATCAGACAAGCAAGGCAGTCAGAAAAGAATTACTCAAGAAGACAGCAACGAGCTAAAACAAAGGAACTGCTTCCAGCACATTCTTAAAAAGAGGAGACAACACATACCATCAGCTGATTTATCCTATCTACGAGACCATCTGTCTCCATTTGTATTGTAACCTATTCATTAGTCACCCTAGATTATATCTCTTTTGTTATGAGATATTTTCAATAGTTTTTGTATAAATAAACCCTCAAAAGGAGTATTGAGGGTGGATTCTTCTACTTGGCTGTAACATTGATTTTTTTGGAATAAAAGTGCTTTAGAGTTATTTCTTTGTGGCTTGCTGGATGATGATTTGAAGCTCAAGACTTTTTGCAGGATTCATGTGTCCGACTACAGTTCAATAAGTATTTTCTATCTTATGTTTTAAGTTTTATATCTGTTTATGATATCACTGTGTTCCATTTCTGAATAATTGACATAAAAGAATAAATCAGAACTTACTTAAGTGTACTCTGATTTCAATTGTGACTATTCTAAATGTTTTCTTCTAAACTGGTTATAAGCAACGAATTCTTAATTGCTCTTGTTTCGTTGGTTTAAAAATTTTGATTACTATAGTAAAGAATTCTTAACTGCTCTTTATTTGTAATCATTCATTTTCTTTCTTTTGAACATGTTGAAAGATTCTTAATTTCCTTTCATCCCTTCAAAATCCATTCCATTCACTTTAATTTCTAAAATTGTTCTCTGTTTGGCTATCTTGCCCTGCAAAGCCATCTTGTGTGTAGAATAGTAATCCAGTAAAGCCATCTTTTCGACTCCATAGCCCAATGGCTTGAAATACTCAATCGTGCCCTTAGTTGGCGGATTCCGCCATTTAAATTCAAACAAACTCTTGGACTTATAACTAGCCTAATATTTTCTAAGAACAAAGCTAAATTTTAAAGAGAGAGCCCTCTCTGGATACAGATTGGCTAGATTCTGTATCTGAAGGTTGGTTTGTGGTAACCTCGGATTTACTTTCCTTTTCCACAACTTCAAGGAAAATCTGTGTGATAACATAGTGGCGACCATACTGGGGACCTGAATATCTTTATTGTCAATATTATTTGCTTATAAGCTATAGACAGAGTCTGAAGATCAGCCAGGTAGCCTTTGAACTGCTTTTGCTCTGCAATTGCACATTAAATAAATGCTGCTTCAGTCTATCTCTGGTTTAGCTTAATAACTGAACTTTAGTTTCAAACATTCAATCAGATTCTCTAGTTCAATAAATCTTTGAGAAAATTTTAATCAAAAATCTTAAATTTCTTGAAGAATTTGTTGAAGTTGTACTTTCATTGTATTCCAAACAAAAAACCAAAAAGATAAAGTCTAGGAAAACTGGCTTCAGAAAGGATTCGTCATACCAGGTCAAATCCTGACCCTAATCCACCACTGATATTTGAAAATCAAAATCTGGTTCCTAGGATTCTTAGAAGACAAGGAAGTCAAGAAAGCTCTGAAAGAGGAAGTCAAGAGAGTTCTGGAAGTTCCAGACCTCTTTCTAGATCAGCATCCTGTCTTGTGAAGATTATATATTTTGATGAAATACCTTTGGATGAGCGATTTGAAACATCTTTGTTTGTGAATTTTTCTGAATCTGAATTGTCTAAGCTAGTTCCAGATCCATTATTTCTTGAAGATTTACAATTGAGATTTGTTTCATATCATCTTGACAGACATTTACAAAATTCCATTCAATCTGAACAGACCTTTGAAGAAACTTCAAACATTTCTGTAATTACTGAAGCTTCCCCAGGTTTAGCTACTTTTCCTCAAGCTTCCCAAACCCAAGTCACTCCTTCTACTCCTCCACCCACTCCTTCCAGACCATCATCACCTATTATTCCATTACACCTTCCAATGGCCAACCGATATGCTCCGTTAAGGTTGCCAGGCAACCCTGCTGCTTTGCCCCAAGATTATCAGAGTAAGATCACCCCTTTTGATGGATCAGGTACTTATACTGCTCAACAACACACCAAAAGGATGACTGATTACTTTGAATTTTATGAAATTGACACTGATGATGTCCGAATGAGAATTTTTGTTCAGAGTCTTACTGGGGAAGTCAAGACATGGTTTAGGGCCCTTGCTCCAAAAAGTATTGCTGATTTACCAGCTTTATATAGAGAATTTTTGAATAGATGGGAGAAGAAGAAAGACCCTCTTCATATCCTATCAGAATTTGAAAAATTGAGAAGAAGACCTAATGAAACAGTGCAAGATTACATCATTAGATTCAACAAAGCATGCAACGCGGTTCCCCAGAACCTTAGACCCCCTCCTGATTCAGTACTGGTTAAATTCCCTGATGGATTTGACTCTGACATAGCATATTCACTTAGGGAAAGAGCCCCTCAAACCCTAGAAGAGATGCAAAGCATAGTGGTTAGTGTGGAAGCAAACCTCATAGAAAAACGAGCTAGAGCTAGGGCCGAAAGAAGAATGCCTATGAATGAAGAAACTTCAGTTTTTGAAAGAAAGCTGGATGCAATTATTAAAGGTATGGAAATATTGGGAGACAGAGTAGAGACAATCGAAAAAAAGTCTTCTGGTGATAATCAAAATGTTGTGAGAAACCCAAACTTTAGAAGAAATCAAAACCAAAATACTGGGAAAAATGTCCCTGACCAAAACATCAGGCCACCATTCCAGGAAAATTTTGTTGAAGGTTCAAATTTTGAAGAACCAACCGAGGATGTTTAAATAAATAACGTAACTGAGAACAAGAATGAACCAGAAGTTTTCCTATCTCAAGATGATCAAGAAAATCATATTCTTGAAACATTTCAAACACATTCAGGAGAAAATTTTGATTTTAAAGAAGGGTATGACACAGCAATTTATGAGGTTCATAAACAATACAATTTGAGAAGCAGATGGATTGATGTGCCAGAGAATAGCAAACAGAAAGCTGTAAAACAAAACGTCAAAGGTAAAACTAACATTCCTCCTGTACAAAACACTCCTCCTGTATAAATTTTGTCTAGGACAAGTCCTAACCCCGCAAATCCAATAATTGAAGATGTGTCTGACAACCAATCAAATAATAAACAACTATCTAATACTTTTCCTCATGTAGGAAATGTAGAAGAACCAGTAGAAGTTAATTCAGAAACACCTTCAACTCATAATCCCACTCATGAAAAAGAGAAAAACGTTGAAGATCCAAAAAATAGAGAAAATCCAACTGTTCAAAATACTAGAGCTCAAACAGAGAATCCTTTCATTCTAGAGGCTGAAATAGGAAAAATAAAGATAATTGTTCCTTTATCAGAATTGGCTAAACATGATGTCTATAGAAGCCAAATCAGCAAATCCCTTAACATTAACATCACTGGAATGGATGATCCAGTGAATGCGTTTGATGATCAACCCAGACTACTTTTTGGTCCTGAAGTTAATGGCAAACCTGAAAGTGGAGGAACTCCTCCATTTTATGTGAGCTTGAATGTTCATGACAAAATACTGCATAACGCCATGCTTGATTCTGGAGCGTCCCACAATCTAATGCCAAAAGCAGTGATGGAAAGATTAAATCTAGACATTACCAGACCTTATAAAGATCTTTTTTCTTTTTATTTTAGTCAGGTAAGATGTTTAGGTTTGATTAAAGATTTGTGTATTACTTTGGTGCAATACCCTGCGAAATCTATTCTGATGGATATAGTAGTTGTTGATATCCCCCCTAAATATGGTATTTTGTTGTCCAGATCCTGGGGTGCCAAACTCGGAGGATCTCTACAATTAGATATGTCATTTGCAACTATTTCAATATTTGGTCAACTTAAAAGATTGTACAGAGAGACCTTGATGAAATATCTAGTCAGTAGCCATAAGAAGCCTGAAAAATTCCCTGTCTATTCAGTACATTCTGATATGGACTCTTTCATCCTGTATAATGCTGAATTAGACCTTCCTACTAAGCTAGAAGCACCAGAAACAGAAAATGCAACTAAATCTACTGTCCAAATTGAAGAAATTTCTGAAAACAAAGAATCAACAGACAATCAAGAAATACCAGAAAAAATTGAAAGACCAAAGCCTCCTGTTAAGAAACATGTTAAAACAGTTGATGAAGATTATGAACATGAAACTCTGTGGCATTTAGAATTTGATGGTTCAGTAAATAACTTAGGAGCAGGAGCTGGAATTTGGATACATAATGTTGAAAATGATCACGCTGAAGGCCATGCTTATAGGTTGAAATTTAGATGCACTAATAATATGGCAGATTATGAAGCCCTTTTGTTAGGGCTTAAACATGTCAAAAAGTTAGTAGCAATTAGAGTATCAATCATAGGATACTTTGAGTTAATCATCCAACAGATCAATGGTGAATGTTCAACAAAAGATCCCAGGTTGAAACAATACAGAGAAACAGTTGTGGAAATTCTCAACACTTTTCTACAAGCTCAACTTGCCAAAATTCCTAGAAAACAAAATTTGCATGCTCACAGTCTTGCAATGTTCGCTAGCACCTGTAAGTTACCTTTTGGACCTAATCATCAGTTCACAGCTGAGATTAGACATAGACCTGCTATACCGGACAATCTCATGAATTGGCAAGTGTTTGTAAATAATAATCAGATCAATAATTTTTTGACATTAGAAAATGAGTTCTCTAACAGTAGTATAGATGAAGACACAACAATCAATGAATCTGATCAATTAGAAAAACAAGAAACGAATATTTCAGAAGAGACTGCAATTCATATGCTTCACCCAACCAAATTCACTGAAAAATATATGCAGGATTTGAAACAAATGGAATTTGATGAGATTATTGAAGATGAATCTGAAATTATTAATCTGAAAGATAATCATTTACCTAAAGGATTGACTCCTTTAGAAGATCTTTTTGACTCAAATAACATTCCTTTAAAACCCAAAATGGAACCTGTAAAAGATGATATTGAAGAAGTCAATTTGGGAACTGAAGAAAATCCCAAGATGGTTAAACTATCTAAATCTCTACCAGAATATCAAAAGGTTAAATATGTTGAACTTTTAAAAGAATTCCAGGATGTTTTTGCCTGGAGTTATGAAGATCTGAAGTCATACGATACATCAATCATTCAACATACAATACCTTTGAAACCAGATCAGAAACCTTTCAAACAAAAACTTAGATGGATCAATCCTGTTTTACTACCTTCAATTGAGAAATAAATTAAAAGAATGTATGAAGCAGGAATTATAGCTCTTATTAGGTTCTCTGAATGGGTTTCTAATCTAGTACCAACAAGAAAAAAGACTGGAGAGATTAGACTGTGTGTCGATTTGAGGAATTTGAACAAAGTTTCTTTGAAAGACAACTATCCTTTGCCTAAAATGGACCATATCTTACAGAGGGTAGTGGGATCTTCAAGGATTTCTCTTCTGGATGGATTTTCAGGGTACAACCAGATTCTGGTTCATCCTGATGATCAAGACAAAACAGCATTTACAACACCATGGGGTAATTTTAAATATGTCAAGATACCATTTGGACTCAAGAATGCAGGGGATACCTTCCAAAGAGCAATGGACATTGCCTTTGCCAAAGAAATCCATGATTTTCTGGTTATTTATCTAGATGATTTAACTGTTTTTTCCAAAACATATCAGCAACATTTAGATCATCTAAGACAAGTGTTTATAAAATGCAGGAAGTATGGTATTTCTTTAAATCCGAAAAAATCATTATTTGGTCTTGAAGAAGGAAAACTCCTAGGTCACATTATTTCTAAAGATGGCATTAGAATTGATCCTGAAAGAATACAAGCAATTTTGCAGATACCTCATCCCAGAAACATTAAAGAACTTCAAGTTTTCATAGGAAAGATCAATTTTTTGAGAAGATTCATTTCTAGTTTGGCTGAATTACTTAGACTGCTTACTAACATGTTAAGAAAAGATTCAAGCATTGACTGGACCATGGAAGCCAAGCAATCATTTGAAGAGATCAAAATGGCTTTAACCAGAACACCAGTTCTTACCAATCTAAAATTTGATAGAGATTTCATAATTTTTTCATTCGCTTCCAAACATACAGTTGCAGCTGTTTTACTACAAAAGGATGATCAGGGATGTGAAAAACCAATAGCCTTTTTTAGTAAAGCACTTAGAGATGCATCTTTGAAATACAATATCATGGAGAAACAGGCTTTTGCACTTGTGAAAGCAATTAAATATTTCAGAGTTTATATATTGTATTCTCATGTGATAGCTTATGTACCTAATGTTGTCGTTAAAGACATCTTAACTCAAGATGGTATTGAAGGCAAAAGAGGTAAGTGGATAGCTACCATATTAGAATATGATATTGAAATAAAACCAACAAAACTCATAAAAGGACAAGGTTTGGCTCAACTCATGACTGAAACTAATTGCCAAGCCCTGGACATTAACGAATTGGATGACGAACAGGAGATGGCGACTCCACAGATCAGTCAAGCCTTTTTAGACTCACCCTGGTACACTGATATCATTTACATTTTGTTAAACCCGCAAGCTCCTCCAGGGTTGTCTAGAACGAAACAAATATTTTTGAAAATGACATCTTTAAAGTATTGTATTTTAGATAGTGCTCTTTTTTGGAAGAATCATGATGGAATTCTATTAAATTGTTTATTGAAAAATGAAACTGACAAAGTACTTAATGAATTTCATGCAGGAGATTGTGGTGGACACCTCTACTGGAAGTCAACTGCAGATAAAATCTTAAGGGCTGGTTTTTACTGGCCAACCTTGTTTTCAGATGTTAAGAAATTTGTAACTTCTTGTCATAAGTGTCAAATCTTTGAGGGCAAGAGAAAATTGTCGCCTTTACCATTAAAACCAATTTCCACCGAGAGACCCTTTCAACAATGGGGACTGGATTTTATTGGAGAAATCCATCCCCCTTCTTCCGGGCAACACAGATGGATTCTTACTGCCACAGATTACTTTACTAAATGGATTGAAGCTATCCCATGCAGACAAGCCAATGATTCTGTAATTATAGGGTTTTTAGAAACCAATATACTTTCAAGATTTCGCTGTCCAGAGAAAATTATAACTGACAATGCTGCTGCTTTTAAGTCTAATAAAATGATTAGTTTCTACAATAAATATCACATTACTTTAGGCCATTCAATAGCCTATTATCCTCAGGGTAATGGACTGGCAGAGTCTTCCAATAAAAGCCTTATTAATATCATTAAAAAATTATTGGAAGAAAATAAAAAGAATTGGCATAAGAAACTTACCAATGCATTGTGCGCAGACAGACTTACAACTAAGAAATCAATTGGGACCAGTCCATATGAATTAGTTTATGGTATTGAGGCAAAATTTCCATCATCTTTAGGAATTCCTGTTATGAAGTTACTTCAGGAGGCTCAAGTAGAACCAAATGATATTCAGAGAAGAATAAATCAAACAATTCACTTGCAGCAGACCAGAGAAGAAGTGTATCAACGATCCCAAGTCTTACATGAAAAGTTAAAGAAAATGTTTGACAAAAGGACTAAAGCAGAAGATTTTCAACTAGGAGACAAAGTTCTGAGATGGGATTCCAGAAGGGAAGATAAAGGAAAACATGGGAAATTTGATTTCTTATGGAAAGGACCTTACATCATTCATGCTTTACAGGGAAATAACACATACTTTTTGAAGAATTTGGATGGTTCAGAAGCTGAGGAAGGACCAGTCAATGGTCGAATGCTAAAACACTATTTCGATCCTATTTACTAGGATGTTCTAATTTTTTCTAACTTGTACATAATATATCCTTTCTAATGCATCAGTTTTGATTGGATGGTGAATTGCTGAAGTTGAAGCCCGAAGTGAAGGCCCTAAGCTTCAGAAGTTTTACTATCATATATACAATAAAGCCACCAGAAAAAGAATATTACATAATTTAGTTTGAAGGCATTTTGAGGCATCTGACCTGTTGTTCTTGACTTTTCGCCAGGAAAAGCCATCCCTAAGTGGAGCCAGTGTTAGACTTCTATACCAATAGGTGTCATTTTTCATGATTGTATTATTGAACTATGTAATATGTCAAACCTTTTTCTTGTTCCAAAGGTGTTCCATATTCTTAAAATTTAAAAAAATTTAAAAAATGTAAAGAGGGTATACCCTAAAAAGAAAAATCAAAGGGTAAAAAGAATAAAATGGTCAAAAAGTGAAAGAAATGAACCCCAAACAAAAATAGACTAGGAAAGTGTGCAAGTCTAAATGCCACTACTATTTCATTTTCTGTAATAAGCAATTGTGTGCAGCTTGTCAAATTTTTGCCACAATTTATGAAGAGTCAAACTGTTTAAACTTGACTCATTCATTTTTCAATCTCATGTTGTAGAATAGAGAATAAATATCTGACCAAACAGTTTAATCTTGGCAGATAAATTAGATAGGTAGAGTTAATAAAAGGTGCTCATCAGTTTAATCTAAGCCCTTGCATGTAATAAGTGTAGAAATAGATAGATTTTCCATGTAAAAGAAAAAGAAGATAGATAAGGGTTTGCCAGTCCAAGTGCACCCTAATAAAGAAGAGAAAATGGTAGTGTAAAGTAGATAGGGTAGGTAGATGGTGTTGCAAAGTTATATGTGATGAATGATGATTCTAAATGTGTTCAAATTTACTTTCATCACAAAGTGCAACGACAGAACACTACATTGATAGAATTTCATAACAAAGCAAGGTCAAAATCATTAACTTCCCATCTCACTTTTTCCCTAACAATTTACTAATTTCCCCTAAGTGCTAAGGAATTTGAAGATTAAAGGGGCTCAAGGCATTTCCTTGACTTTTGGAGGGACCGGACCCTCGGCCCAGTAATTGAAAAGACCTAAGTACTTGAAGTTATTCATCATTACACTCATTCACTTTTAATCTTTTCCTAAGTAAAATTCCATTTTACTTAGGAAAATCATGCTATATTTCATAAAAATCCCTCAAAATTACTTGCTATTCTAAGTCTAAGTGTTGAAGTTGATATAATGCAAGTTGCTTCAGAAATCTTCACTTTCCTAGTTGTGTAAAGTATTTTGAGTTTTCCTTGTTCCCTTGTCATATTAATATTTGATTTTATTTATTAAATCCTTATAACAAATAACCTTTTCCTATATATATAACTTCTTTTATGTAAATAACCCAAAAAAAAACCCTTTTACTATAGGTTTTAGCCAAAGTATTTAAACCCACATGAGGAAATAAAAAACCCGCATTATAAATCCCTTTGGCTAAAAACATATCGATATAACTATCCCCGCCCCTTATAGTAAATGAATCATATTGATTTATTTCTATATAATAAAAAATACATAGAAAAAGGGTTTAAACATATATTTTTATGTTTTAAACGAAAAAAACAAATAAAACCCGAAATCTCTGACCCCGACCCTTCACAAAAACGGAATTAATTAATCACCTGGATTAGTTAATAACCTACCCTCCGCCAATGAAAATACTCCTGAAAAGATTAAATAAGTTAACAGGCCCGCGCATTAACTCCCACAACAACTTCCCGTTTGGATCACCGTTGGATCATCCGCCTGAAGATCTACGGCTCCCAAGCATTCCACTGCCCATCCTCCGTCTGAGACTTAACGCGCGAAATGGGAGCGGTTTCCAAACAGTGCACTGGCCACGCGTCGTGTGCTCAATGGAATCGCTGCCAATTCGTAAAAAACCGCCTGCTCCCAAAAGCGGTGCGGAATATACCGCTTACCGCCCATTCCCCGTGACATGTCCATTTTACCTGATGACATCATCCTCAAAAATAATAAAAAATTCCTTTTGACTTTACGAATAAAACAAAACTTCGCGCATTTTCTATCATTTTGTATATTGAAAGTGACTGTGCCCTCTGTGCGAAGAAATTCAAAATCGACTGTCAAACTACTGTTCAACTGAATTCTGCTGAAAGCTACTATCAAACCAGTGTTCCAACATCCATCCGCCGCCAGCTGGTACCTGTTAATCACAGTTTTTCCTCTAAAAACAGGTATTTACTCCATTTCGCCCTCAACTCTGAAAGAAACTGAGTTTTCCTTGTTTTTCCACTAAAACAGAGTTAAAAGTTGATTGCTAGTTCATTCCCTGATCCTAAAAACTGTAAATAATATTCCTGAACTTGCAATTGTACCCTTTCCCCCGTCGAAACCTATAAATCTTCTCAAATTTTCATAAAAACCACCGAATTTCCATTTCTTTGAATACACAAGAACCAAAAAAATGGAAGTTCCGGTAGCCCTGAATGCAGCCCCATTGAATGCCCCTCATAGATATTTGGATTACTTATCATTAGTGGATAAAGATTTTCAGATCAAAGATTTAGTTTTCAGTGAAAGCCCCCTTCGAATTTATTGTCGCTGCAGAGACAATTATTTGAATGGCTCAGATATTATTGGGTTATGGGAGTCTGGTCTTCCTAGGTACCTTTTTCCCTCAGTCCATATCTTTCCTGAAATTATCCATTATTGCCATGCTAATTATGATCCAAATCAAAGAGCAGTTTTATCCCCAAGTCATAATATCCTTTTTCCCATTACTGCTCAATCCATCAATGATATGTTACATTTTCATCCTGGTGAAGCCCTTACTCCTTTGTTTTTGGGAGAGTTATTGGAGAAATCCACTAAATTATCCCAAGAAGAGTTGACTCACATTTTCCAAACCTTCATGTGGCCAGAATATCAGCCTACAGGCCCTCCCCCTTATGCTAGTGTTTATTTCACTGAAGAAGGTCAAAATATTTTGAGTATGATATCTTTCATAATGGGTTTCAATACCAGTGAGTGTGTTGACCATTTAACCCTGGTGTTATTATCTATGTTCACCCCTGGGCAGCCTCCTGCTGTCAAGTACAACTTTGCATCTTTCATTGCAGATAAGATACATGATCAATTGATGAAATTAGAGAATGAGAAAGTATTCAAGTATTCTACTGTCATTTACCATCTCATCCTCTATTACCAGCCAGATACTTTCCCTTTCTATACCAAAAAACTTGATACCCAAGGGAATCCAAGATCTGTTATATTTTGGTCAGCCATTACTCATAGTTCCCCAGATTCTCCCTATTCTTATAATGAGTTCATTGATCTTTTCATACATCCTGCAACTAATTTATTGACAGGAGTTGCCCCTCCAAGACTCAGCAATGAAATTAAGAAAATCCTTCAGCTTTCAAAACAGTATAAGATAGGCGACTAGTACTTCTATCACAATCATGCTGAAATTAGAATTTACGGATGTAAATTGAGCCCTTTCAAGTTACCCAGATATGTTCCAATGAGACTTTTTGCACTTGAGTATTTCAGACAAATGAACAATTCAGATATAATTCACTTCTGTAATGCCAAGAAAAAGGCTCAACTCAGGATAAAGAGCCAATTAGGTCCATTTATCTGCAATTCTAGGGATGGAGGGGAAGAAGCTCAAAAGATATTAGAGGAACATTGCAGATTATAGAAAAGTTTCCATTGGGTACCCTATGACCCATTCAACTTTATTTGTGACAAAAGAATGAAAAATAAATCAGCACCCTACATGCATCGAAGAATCCCTGAAATTGAAAAGTATGCCAATACAGATGAATGGGTAGAAGGAACATTAATTGAACAGAATAATGAATAAGTCAATATGGACAATGTAATGAAAGATCTTGGAAAAATGCTTGACCTAGAATTTTTTGGGCAAGTGCAGGTACCAGACATTGGTCCTTCTTCAGCAGGGAATTTTCAACAAAAATCACAGGAAAACATTCCATCAATTGCAGTTGAATCCAAAGGAAAAGAGAAAGAGCCTGAAATACAAGTGATTGAAACATTCAAAATGACTGAACAACCTCAAACATCTAAGGCACAAGGACAAGAATAGTTTCCTCCTCAAACCAATCCAGGAGAAATGCCAAACTTGAAAACTCCACTAAATATTGAAAAGGGCAAGAAAAGAGAGGCCGAAGGTTCTACTCCTCCCAAGGAATCTTCAAAACAGCCTCCGGCTAAAAGGCAGAAACTTAATCCACTTCCAGAAGTTGAATCATTTGAAGAAATCATTGATATTCCAGAAAGAGAAGATAGTCAGCAAACAAGTTCAGTTAGTGGTACATACTCTGGTCTTCAAGGAAAGAAAATACATAGGCAGTTAAGTACAGAAATGTCTTCTTTTAAACCTCCAATGAAAGATGCACGAGACATAAAGAAGACTTTCATTAATATAAAAGCAAGGAATGATCCACTGAGGATACAGGTGTATAATCAATATCTTAAAATGGCTCCAAAAAATCAAGAGAGATTAATGTCAGCTTTTGACATTCAACAGGGTAAAATGCTAATGAGCCATTTTAAACCTAAAGTGCAACAACCACAGACAACAGCTGATTATATCAAAACCAATTTTGAGGTCCTAGAAAAAGATATTCATCCTTTGGACCAGATTGAATTACACAAGCAGACTGGAGAAATGATATATTCTACACTTACTGACAAAGCTATGGCAGCTCATGAATTACAAAATTCTTTGAATAATACAAACACCCAGCTGCAGATTGAGAAAGCTTCTTCCCAAGCAAAGGATAACAGGATAAAATCTTTGGAGGAAATAATTATCAGTTTGGGTCATAATCCTAAGTATGTTAAGGGCATTGAAACATTAATCAAGAGGAAAGATGATGACATTGCTGCATTGAGGAAACAGTTGAAACTACTAGCTTCAAGACACCCTCAGACTGAAGAAGTAATGAAGGAAAACTCAGAAGAAGAGGTGATGGACTTAATTTTAAAAATGAATGAACGACTTGCTAAAACAGAGAAAGAACTTGAGCAAGCATTAAAAGATAAAGAGTCCATTATTCCAACAACAACAACACAGGCAGCCACAGGAACAAGTACACCAATTACAGGCCAACAAGCAGAGCTAACACAGGTGAACACTTCTGATAAGAGTTCTGATGAATTAATCAAAGCAATGAATGAATTAAAACTGCAAGTGACAGAACTCCAAAGCTTAAAGTCTCAGCTTTCCACTCTGGAAAATAAATATGATCAATAAAAAATAAGTGTTGCTGAGAAAACAAGAGAAATCAAAAGACTAGAAAAATCAGTTAAAGCATTGGAAAAGGATCTTACAATGGAAAGACCTTTAAGTGAATTAAAATAAATTCTTTGGTATAACATTATTCAATCAATAAAGAACGTTTGGTATTATATTCAAATAATATATGAATAGCAGGATTAAGTCAGATTGGCTCTGGAAGAAATTGAGAGAGCAAGGGAAGAGTTAGGGAATATGCCAGAAGAAGCCAATAGACTTATCAATTATTTGAATACTCAGAATAAGCAGCAACTCGCAGAAGTTGGAATTCAGGACAGAACAGGAACCATTTTGGAAATCAAAAGAGTTTTTACTAAAAGAACTCTTATGCAAAATCTTGAAAGAAGGTGTTCAGACATGCAGCAAGAAATTTTTTCCTTCCAAGAAAGATTTGATGTTATATTAAATAAAGGTTTGCCCAGTCCTGTTAATGCAGAAGGTAGATTAATGGATTTTGAAATTTTTGTAGCAAAAGTAAACAAACAGGTTGATGATCAAGCCAGTTCTTCGACCAGTACAGCAGCAAGAACATTGCCAACAGGGAAAAGCCTTTATGAAAAATTGGAGAGTTTATTTTATCTTGAACATGAAATAAAACATTTGTTTCCATATCAGCCTAATTTTTTCAAATACACCGAAGCTGATGAAACATTGAGAAAATTGCAAAGAACCAGAGTGACAGAAGTTCAATGGTGGAATGAGATGATGGAACTTTTATAAAATTTATCCTTGGGTAAAAATTTTGGCCTGTTTTACTGAGGTATATTTTGATAAAGGATAAATAAGTGAATAAAGGTCAATGAGTATCAGTTCAGCAGTTAAAGTGTATCAGTAAGAATGAAAGAGTATCAGACAAGCAAGGCAGTCAGAAAAGAATTACTCAAGAAGACAACAACGAGCTAAAACAAAGGAACTGCTTCCAGCACATTCTTAAAAAGAGGAGACAACACATAACATCAGCTGATTTATCCTATCTACGAGACCATCTGTCTCCATTTGTATTATAACCTATTCATTAGTCACCCTAGATTATCTCTCTTTTGTTATGAGATATTTTTAATATTTTTTTGTATAAATAAGCCCTCGAAAGGAGTATTGAGGGTGGATTCTTCTACTTTGCTGTAAGATTGACTTTTTGGAATAAAAGTGTTTTGGAGAAACTTTTTTGTGGCTTGCTGGATGATGATTTGAAGCTCAAGACTTTTTGCAGGATTCATGTGTTAGACTACAGTTCAATAAGTCTTTTCTATCCTATGTTTTAAGTTTTATATCTGTTTATAATATCACTGTGTTCCATTTCTGAATAATTGACATAAAAGAATAAATCATAACTTACTTAAGTGTACTCTGATTTCAATTGTGATTATTCTAAATGTTTTCTTCTAAACTGGTTATAAGAAACGAATTCTTAATTGCTCTTGTTTCGCTGGTTTAAACATTTTGATTACTATAGTAAAGAATTCTTAACTGCTCTTTATTTGTAATCATTCATTTTCTTTCTTTTGAACATGTTGAAAGATTCTTAATTGCCTTTCATCCCTTCAAAATCCATTCCATTCACTTTAATTTCTAAAATTGTTCTCTGTTTGGCTATCTTGCCCTGCAAAGCCATCTTGTGTGTAGAATAGTAATCCAGTAAAGCCATCTTTTCGACTCCATAGCCCAATGGCCTGAAATACTCAATCGTGCCCTTAGTTGGCGGATTCCACCATTTAAATTCAAACAAACTTTTGGACTTATAACTAGCCTAATATTTTCTAAGAACAAAGCTAAATTTTAAAGAGAGAGCCCTCTCTGGATACAGATTGGCTAGATTCTGTATCTGAAGGTTGGTTTGTGGTTACCTCGGATTTACTTTCCTTTTCCACAACTTCAAGGAAAATCTGAGTGATAACACCTTCAGACATGAAATTCTCTATTCCCTGAGTGGAGTGATGTTTAGACTAGTTCTGTGGGTGTTTTTTTGGGGTACAACGTGGATTAAATCGAGACTGGCTTGGTCGTTAGATTTGCAAGCTTATAATGTGTTTTTCACCGTTAATGGATATTTGACATAAGAAAACAGATCAAGTTAAATCAGGTTTTCAAGGGTTTGATTTCAGAATATAAATGAAATGTGTTCAAACATGATAATGGGACAAGAAACTTCAGAACCCGTGGAAACAAATGATATAGGGAAAGTGAAAATTGCTTCATCAACCAAAGCTAGGAAGTGGGTTTAGGTCAATGTCAAACAGCATCAGGTCATTTTAAAACGAAGACTAGCTCGTCTAAAATGGGAGCAGACAAGGAAAAAAAGGTCTCAAAGGGAAAGTACTCGGGTATTTCACAAGAAACAATATTCAAACAAGTCCTCTTTGCAAGTGTGTGGCAATAAGTCCAAAGGAAAAGGAAAATTCATTGATGATTATACCTTATATAGTCCCACATCCACACCTCTCACTTGGTCATCTAATCTTTATGTGAAAGAACTGTTAAATGTAAAAAAGAGGTTAGAGGTAGCAGAAGCTAAAAAACAGGAAAGAGATTGTACAATCCATATAGTAATAGCTGAAAACCAGGCTTTAGAAGAAAGCAACAAATTTTTGAAGGAGAAAGTGGCATTGCTATAGGAAGCTTTCTTGATAGGGAAGATAAAATGGCAATGCGTGAAGGTGGATGTACAAAACATGAAGAAATTTGCAGTGGAGAATACAGACGTGATGAATGTGAAACCATCCCAGGATAAAGGGAAAGTAGTTTCCCAAATAGAAAATCATGAAGAGACATCAAGAGAAGAAAGGAAAGGATATTCTGCAAAACTTTCCAAAACCTGGGCTTAAGTTATTAGCAATTCTGCTAAGAGGGAAGGAGAAACAAACATTCAGGTTGACGACATGCAAGATAGAGAAAGAAAGGAAAGAAAAGATAGGGCAACAAACATAATTATTAAAGGGGTGAAAGATTATGGGAAAAATGAATGTACATTTGACCTTGCAAGAGACTTCTTGAAAGATGAGTTGCAACGGAAAGGAAAAATATGCCAAGCATGGAGAGTAGGTAATCTTAATAGCAAGAGATCCAGGCCCATAAAATTCATCATGCCTAGCTTGTGTGATAAAGATATCATTATAAGCAAGAAGCAACTCTTGAGGGGTTCTTGGTTTTTTCTAGAAGAAGATTTAACCATAAGAAAACAAGAGGAAGGGAGGGAGGAAATGGAAAAAGTTAGGGAAGCAAGAGATGAGGGAAAGAGAACATGGATTTATAAAGGTAAAGTTGTGATAGCACAATTTGGACCTCCTTCTAAAACAAGGCAGCAAAATGATAACAAAGGAGAGGCGGAAAACTCTTCAGCAAGAAATGAGGAAGCAAGGTCAGTATGGGCAAGCAGGGACAAAGACTCAACTTTGAGACTTGCATGTCAAAACCAATAGCAATAAATTTGTACCTAGGTTTCCTTAATATTAGTTTGTTGGAATTGCAGGGGTTACCCATGGAGACGAGGACCTGGGTTAGGGCCTACTGCGGAAGGTAGAGACATAATTTTCCTCATAGAAACACATGAGCATGAAGGGCACAAGACACCTTTGTTTGAAGGGTACTGGAAGATAACAGTGTGGAACAAGGAAAAAGGGAATGGAAAAGTACATGGGGGTATCATGGTATTAGTGAGAGAAAAAGAAGGGTGTTCCATTAAGCTAGAAAAAGAAGACCCAAATAAGCAATTTCTATGGCCTAAAATATCATAAAATGGAAATCACATCAAAATTGCAGCATGCTATTTTGCACCGCAAGTTTCAAAAATATACAAAAGAAGAGGGCTTTACCACAAAGGTCCCTTTGTAGCCCTAAAAGTAGATATTGCAATATATTATAAACTAAGTGAATTCCTTATAGTGGGGGATTTCAATGCTAGAACTGCAAGTTAAAAAGCTAGCATTCTTTGTTGTAAATAATATTGTGACCCTATATAGCTTATTGAAGAGAGTAATCATCAGTGGGAAAGAATTTTAGAGGATAAAGGTTGCAATCTCTTTGGAGAACAATTGCTTACGCTATGTGGGTATTTCGATCTAGTCATTTGTAATGGTTTGAATAGATGGGAAAAATCTGGTAATTTCAATTGCAATACTTACAATGGAGCAAGTGTAGTAGATTATTTAATGTGCTTACATAGTTTGTGTAATAAAATGGAGGAAGAATTGATTGGGAATCAAATTTGGGACTTAAAATCAGACCACAAACCAATTTAATTAAGTTTCTCCTGGACCAAAAAGAAGCAATTAGGGTCAAAAACTCAGTGTGTTCAACAAAATCCCCTAAAGGGAAGAATTATTTTGACTCCAGAAAATTGTAATACCTTCAAAATAACGCTAGAGAGGCTCTTCAAGAAGGAGGAAATCTCATTTCATGGCCTTCATAGTCATGAATTAACACATTTAATTCAATGCGCACTTGTAGAGTGAAAAAGAGAAAAAATTAAGAAGTCCGAAACAAATTGTTTTCCAATTAATGCTTGGATTGACGAGGAATGCAAAAAGACAAGGAAAATGTGGAAGGAATCATACAAGGATAACATAAATCTCAAAGCTTACAAGCAGATATTAAGAAATAAAAAGGTTGATTTCATGGTTTCGAGGAGAGAATAACTAATCTTCCTTGGGAAAAATAACCCCAAATTATTCTAGAAGGAGCTCCAACCGAAAAAGGTGCAAATTGAAAACAACATTACAACTTCTAAATGGTTCGACTATGCAAGACAACTTTATGAGCACGATCCCAAGTTTGACCCTCCTCCCTTGCTCAACATAGACAAAAAACTCCTCACGGTGCAAGAGGTAGAGATGGGTATCAAAAAGGGTGGTGCTGGAAAAGAAAAATACTTAGATGAAATCCAATAAAAGTATCTAAAGTGGGGCTTAAAAATCCTTTCACCTCACATCACAAAAATTTTCAACAACATCATACAACAGGGGTTCCCCATAGATTAGACAACTAGTATGGCAATACCTCTTTTCAAGAGTGGTGGCATCAATAATCCCTCTAATTATAGAACCATAATGATAAACCCCTTGTTTGCAAAGTTATTTGGACACATGTTAGAAATGAAAATCAACAACTAGGTAGAAGAAATAGATAAACGTTCTAAAAGGCAAGTAGGTTTTAGACCTAAACATTCCACAATTGATCATTGTATAACTTTAAGGCACATTATTGAAAAATTTTGGGAAAAAAAGGAAGAAGTTTTTTGTTGCTTTGTTGATTTCAAAAAATCCTTTGACACGGTTCTTAGGGATAAGCTTTGGCGCATAATAAAGGAACTCAGGGTTCCCAGACATTTGAGAGCATTTGTGCATAGGATGTATGAAGAGTTCAAAGTCAAAATTAGAACTTCAACAGGCATTTATGAAAGTTTTAGAATTGATATCAGGGTCACACAAGGTTTCCCATTGTCTCCTACCCTTTTTGGTTTATATATTGACAAGCTTGAAGAGTGGCTAAATTCGCAAGGGGGTGATGGTATCCATTTGGGCAAGTTTTTTATAAGGCTTCTTTTGTTCGTAGATGACCTTATACTAATTTCTAAATCGGCTCTTGGTTTGCAAGAGCATTTACATTCCCTTGAGCATTCTTGTAGAAGGGTGGGGATGCAAGTCAATATTAGCAAAACAAAAGTAGCGGCTTTATCTAACAAAAGAAAGCATGACCAACATAAGTTCTACTTTGAAGGAAACATTCTTGAGGAAGCTACATATTACAAATACCTCAGAATTGACTTCAACAAAAATTTAAGTTGGGATGATTGTAGAAAGAAAAAAACTTTGGGGGGTTGGAAAGCATTTTATGCTCTTCAAAACAGGTGTAGAAAGGTAGAGCTATGGGATTGGAAAACCACTCTAACTCTTTTTTGGCTTCTAGTGATCTCGATGATTCTCTAGGGTTGTGAATTGTGGGGCAACATCACAATCAAGGTGCAGTGAAAACAAATTGAGAAAATTCAGAAGCATTTGATTACAAACAAATTCAAAATTAAAAGTGCAGTTCCTTATGCTATCTTGTTAAGTGATAAAGGGGCTACTCCTATTGAAGCAATTGTTATGGTGTGAGTCATACGGTATTAAAAAAAATGAGAAAATGGAAGAGGGTAGATGGCCTAAGGTTGTGTTTATAGTGACAGATTGTGCAAAATAAAGAAGTCTTAGATGCAGAAAAATAACAAATCGTTTAGTAAATGGGGTATTTTCTTGAGCATGTACCCCACAAATAGTAAAGAGATAAAAAAAATTGTTATGGATAAGTTCCACAAACGTACTTGGGAGAAAGAGCTAGGGAGAAAGGAGAAGTACTACATTGAAGAGTTTAACCCCACTCACAATCATCAACAAAAAGCATACATGGGGGACAATATTTCTTGGAGATCCAAAATTTTGATTGCTCAATTAAGAACTAATTCTCATCAACTTCATTATGAAACAGGGCACTGGAAAAGGAAAAAATATTTGTGGGAGGAAAGAGTATGCATTTTTTTCTCTTCCGGAAAAGTGGAAACTAAAAATAATTTCATTTTAGAATGTGAGGCCTTCAAAGACAACAGGGAAAATTATGTAGGTATTATGGTAGCTAGCTCTTGGGATAATATATTCAGTAAGGAGTTTGTCGAGAAGCTGGGAGGGTTTATTATAAAACTCCATAGGAAAAGGGCCGAATACAGGAACCAGATGGAGAAGAAATCTGTCCCATAGGCTATTTTTAGCCTCGTGGACGTTAAAAATACTTTCTTTCTTTCTTTCTTTCCTTTTCCTAGACATTCTAAGACTTATTACATCTATGTGGGCATTAGGACGAAATATGTTATGCCTGTAATGAGTTTCCATATAACACAATCAATACAAAACAATCAAAATCAAAATATTAACAAGTGGCAATGTAGATAATAAATACTTGACAACAAAATGACAAATAGATGACAACTTGTGACGAAATATTACAGAGAAGTTCCCTTAAAAAAAGTCTTCAGGATAATTACTTTTTAAATATAATTTTATTTTTATTTGTTTAAAATTATATTTTTATAAATGAAGGTTATTAAAAAATAATTAATATCTCTAATTTAGAAAGAACAAATTATTAATATTTTAATGGTTATATTGAATCTTTTAATAAAAATGGTTTTGTATTAAATGTAAACATAGAAAAGTCCACTTTATGTTTTTTAAATCAAAAGTGTTAGTTCTAATAGGAATTTTTATTGCTATATTTAAGATAAAATTTAATTTTTAGGACTATAAATATAATTTCATGAAAAGTAAGGAATTTCTCACTAGAAGGTAAGGTTCATTCTTATGATGAATTTTGCTGAGCCATGATATCAGAGGTAGTGGTCGTAAATGATCTCATGGCTCATGCCCACCTTTATGTTCTTCAATTTTTTACCCTAAAAGGGTTAGACCTATTTGTGAAGAGGTGGGCTTGTTTTTTTTTTTAAGAACCATAACTTAGAAATCTTAGAAATATCGGTGGGCGATTTTTTTTTTTTTTGAAAGAACTAAAACTTGGAAATATTGGTATTAATATACAACTTGCAGGAAATACATCAAAAGAAGCTTCCAACCCAATAGATATGTACTAGTCCATTTTAGTGCAATTGCTTAGTGGTGTTGATAAGGGAATTTTCCAATACATCAACATTCTAAAAATTTAGGCAGCATAGATTCTATGAAAAATTCTAAATAAACATTCATTGTAATAAGGAAAAATTCAAAAGAGGAACAAGTCACTCATTGAGAACCTCATTTTTAGCTGAGTCAAAGATAGAATATTCCATAGGTTGTTATAGTGGAGATGCTTGCTTCTACTATCGTTGGGAATTTTCTTCCTTAAAGTTGTTCTCCAAGTGAGTTGAGAATTCCTTTCAATCATTGAGAAATGAAGAGCAGAAGTCCTTTAATGCTCTAGTGGTTCCGAATTTGGAGAAGGTCGAGGGAGCCAAATTGAAAAAAGAAAAGTGTTGTCCCAAAAGGTCATGTAGCCCTACATGCTCCTGAAGCATAGAGAGTCGAAGCAAAACATGGCTCTTGAACATCACAAGGGCCTTAATCAAAACCAAAATGGAACCAAAGGAGTCTAAACGTAATTAGATTTTCGACATGACAAGCAGAGAAACCCAACCCATGATTGAGAGGCCACAAAACCCCCATCGCAATTGAATTTAATCCTTCGGAGAAAATGAAATACTAGAAATCGATAGGGAAACCTTAAGCTAGAGAATACTTGTGCATGGATAATTGGTACTTGGTGCTGAGGATGTTTTCCAGCACCCAAATTCATTGATCATGTGATATATCTCAACTATGCCCCATTTAAATGAGGTGAGGGAATCATAAGTTGGGGTGGTAGGAATGGAGAGCATGCAAGGGTTATGGAGGGATATTAAAAACCATTTCCTATTGCCAACATAATGAATGTCCACACATTAATTCTTCTGGTGATTCATGTTCTTGCATGGGATTAATTTTGAGGGCGGATCATGGAATAGGATAGACGTACTCCATGAAGTTGATTAAAATATCCCCCATTTTCCTTTTTGTTGCAAGATTAGCTAGCCCATAATCCTCTCGGTCTTGGTGCCTTAGGGTGTGATAATAGACGACTGAGGCCAAAGTGACTTTTCTTATTTAATTTTATTTGAAATAGAGTCTAGCAGATAGTCCTACGATGCAAGGTTTAAGAGGAGAGGTATGATGACTCATATCAAGTGTTCGATCACTATTTTAGCCCTTGTCATAGAACACATGATTTTTTCACATTCTTGGTTGCTCCCTCGAGAGTCCAGGTGTAGGAATAAACATTTTTTTCCCTTGGGGTTATAAGTAAACCACTCCCCCCACCCCCAAAGAGTTAGAAGTTTCCCACTAGTGGGTAAGGTTTAATTTTGATGGGGGTTATTCCCACAGGAATGGGTCATCTTGAGATAGTTTTTGGACATCTGATTGCACCTAGAGAGATTATTATTCCAAAAGGAACATTTTACAACATAATTTTAGGGAGATATGTAATTTATTTTATACTCGATGTATATAAAAGGATATTAATAACAAACAAAAATTAATGTTGGTCGTAAATGAAATATTTCAATGTCCACTATACACACACACACACACACACATTTTTCATCTACCAAGGTCCATCGAAAGTATGCAACATGCATATTCCTTGGATGAGGAATCAAATTCTGCATCCAACGAGTGTTCTCGCTCGAAATTTGAGTAAACCCATAGGAAGATAAGTTGAAAATATGAGTTGAAAAAGTAGTTTTTTCTTTTTTCCCTCTAAAATTTGATGATGGAATCTAATCTTATCTTTTAATTTTCTTAGGAGGCCCATTTTAGACCTTAAAATTCCTCTATTGGTTACATTGGCTAAAAACCATAATTTTTTGTATCACCACACTTGGCTTTAGGACAACCCATGCTGACGCAGTTTGCAAACATGCAACATGCGTTGGCCATCATAGGTTGCTTTCACAAAAAGTGCAATGAACACCTAGAAATGATGAAAACTAAAAAATAATTTCAAAATTTCTCTCTCTAGAAGTTTTGGGAGTTGTTTTAAATATTTAATATTAGAACATATCTCGAACTCTTATTATTGAGGTCTTATCTCTTATTCAAATAACTTACCTCCCTTTAATGTGGATCTAAGCCTTAGAATGGTAAATCCAAAACCACCTCATTTTCCCTATAAATGCAACCTCTACCATAGAGTCTAGGTTGGCTTTTGGAGACTTTGATTATGCCCTTATGCTACTCATTTGTAACTAGAGGTCCATAATCCATCCACATGATTTAGGTGTGATTGAATGCTTACCATTATGGCAAAGGAAGGACAACATAGCTGGGAATGATTTACAAGGTCAAGAAATACAAGGGGTGTAATATTTTCCTATCATTATTAATAAAAAGTGCATTATTTCTCCTATACATTATGTCTTGTTTATGAATATTGTAGAACATGAATCCTTGACTTCTTGTTTAGAGTTTTTTGTATATTCTGTTTTGTGTATTTGTCTCTATTGCTTGTTTTGGATGATTTGTAGGTTCCACTTATAGAAATTTGAGTTGGAGTTGGAGCTAACAAGTTAGGAGAAGGAGGAAGCTTCCATTAAATTCCAAGTAGGTTTTCTTCCCATATTTCAAACATCTATAAGGAAGGCGTTGCAGTTTTGTCTTGGTTGTTTCTAGGCTAAGCCACTAGGTCTAGGGAGATTGCTTGTGTCTGAAAAATGAATTTATTCATAGAAGAGCCAGTGAACCTTTAGGGATCCTTCCTTAGCTACCTATTACCTTAGAAGAAAAAAATGTATGTATTGATGTTATGGTATTTCAAGGTCCCTTAGATCTCAATTTAATCCTTGGATGAGACTATGTTTATTCCATGAACATTGTCGTGTCCACACTCTTTCGAGTGATGTTTTTCTCGCATGATGGAAAAATTATGATTATTGATAATATTTCATACGTTGGTCCTAATTTGACTACCAACCATCCAAATTCCCTAAACATTCCTAATATTCAAGTGGTATCCCCCTTGCCACATGTTAATTATTTGACAACCTATTCCACGCCTACATCTACTGACGAAGAAGAGCTTATCATTGTTTTCTCGACTTATAGCCCTTTTTGATCCCTTGATATGTCTTCATGTCAGAGCATTGTTATTCCATCTAATCAAACCCTCTTGAAATTCATTGCCTCTTGGGGGCCATTATCAAGCTAAATACTACCTATGAGCATAGTTCTTCTACTGTGTCAATCTCGTAAAAAATAAAATAGGTCTCCACAAGAATAATTTATTTTATGTTTCAAGCTCGTATAAAAATGAAACAAACCTTTGAGCGTGGTTCTTTTGCTGTGACAAGCTCATTAAAAAATGAAACATACCCCCCTATGATTGATTCGAGTCTTTTGACTAGATCTCGATTTTGATTTCAGTTTCTTTTACCTGATCTCAGAAATGAGCCTTCATTTCATCCACCTCTTAGTAATAAAAAATCTATCTGGGTCTATAAGAAGAGTTGGATTTTTATCTGTTTCAAGCTTGTGTAAAAATGAAACCACTCTCAAGCATAGTTTTTTTTTATTTCAAGCTTGTATAAAAATAAAACCTATTCCAAGCTTAGTCTTGGTATCTGTGCATTCATTTTTTATTATTTTTTGGAATCCCTCCTTCTGACCCACCATGACCTAAAATATGATTCCATTGTCTTATTCTTTGTCATATTTTTAGCTTCATCCTTTAAGGATTCCACACTTTATCCGTCATGATTTCCACTTTTTATCATCCTATTACTGCAAGATGTGCTTTGGTTATCTCATTCCATCATCACCATCTGCTTGTTCGATCATTCACTTTCACTTGGTGTTTTATCCTTTCTTGGAGGAACCACTGCAATGAGTGGTATTATTAGTCTGCCTCTTGACTTATACATGTTTTGAGAAATTCCATCAAGGCTGGAACCAGTTTCTACCCTCTATACCACTTTTTTCTCCAGGAGGAATTTCCTTTAAGTTTTTTTTCCAGACTCCTAAAATATGAAAATATTTCCGAGCACTTGTCTCTTTCGAGTTCGTTAAAGTAAATGAAAGGGTGTGTACTTAGTAAAAGTTTAACCCTTTTCAGGACTGGATGGAAAATTTATGAAAAAGGAATACTTTATTCAGACGTGGCTAAAAGGTTCACTTAAGTATTGTTTTACGATTTTTTGGGCCCAAGAGACTAAATTTGCAAAAAGGAACATCTCAGAGTTTTTTTTTTCGCCTCTTTTTCCAACTCTCTAAATATGAAAAAGGAGTTGAGTTATACCTTTATGGACTCGTAAAACATAAACAACATAGGACTTGCCAAGCATGAAGAGACCAAGCCACTCCTTCTCAAGGTTTGTTAAAAATAATTAGAATGATTCATCTGAAGGATGAAATTATAGATCAAACATATGTTATCCTCCTCAAACTTATAAAAGAAAATAGGTACTTTCCAGAAATGGTGGGGAAATTGGGGAAATGAGACATGAAACATGTTTATGGCAACAAGTCGCTCTTAAACATGACATTCTTTCACCTTCATGATTGTTTTGGGTTTGGGAATCTTCTTTCCTCTTTGTTGATCATACCTTATTGAAAGAATTAATAACGGGTCTTTGAGTGAATGCTTCCAACTCCATATAAATGTCACTAATATGTTCAAAATAAGTCCACCCTCAGTTGACATCTACGACAATACCTTTAGCCTTCCTTCATGTATGTTGCCCCTGAACCAACTCTGAGTCATCACTTTCTATCTCAAATCTTGATTCTTGTTTCATGTTGTTGATGGGGATATATTAAGGCCCTCCTGCGATGGGTCGCTTCCTATCAACGTCAACACATTATTTAGGAAGTTGACCTAGAAACTCCTTTCAGTTCCTTGGAACTTGCATACCTCAACAGAAAGTATCCTTACTTTCAGCGTTAGGTTCTCATCCTTGGACTTCGACTGAAATATTCAGTTCATTGTTCGAGTTCAACTCATTTATTGACACATCATAGATTGCGCTTAGTACCTTAAGGGAAATTATCATTATCGGTGCTTCCTCTCACATCTGTTAACGACTTTCATCATTGACCAGTAATCATATGGTATCTACAATGTTCGACTCATGACACATCCATTCATATGGTCATACGAATACTATAGACTGACGAGCTATAAGACCCTAGATCTAGTTTCATCCATCTAGGCTGCAATTTCAGGATTCATACAAGATCTACAAAGTATGATGGCTATGGTCATATAAAGATCCATCCAAGTGTGGGTCCACTATGTGTAATTAGTGGACATGAATTTAATCATTGTACATGTAAAATGGATTATATGCTGAGTATGGGTATGCCTCCCTCAGTAGTGATATCATGATGATAATGTATTGTAATAATAAATTGATGATATCAACCAGTCGATTCTTGATCCAAAATTTTCACATCGTAAAAAAATTCAGTCCTCAACCACAACTTTTGACTTTGTACTTTAGGGGGCAATCTGTTACAAGTTGGTTTGTCACATTCAAACAAATGGCCATGAACTTGGATCTATCATCATCCATTTAACCCCTACAAAGCCAAAAGAATTCACTTTTCAAAAGTTACAATAATCTTGGGTTACATTGCCTAGAAACCCTAATTTTGTGGATCATCACACTTGGCCTTAAGATAACGTGTGTTGTCACAGTTTTCACACATGCAGCATTCGTTGGCCAGTTCAGGTTTCTTTCACAAAAGGTGCAATAAACACCTGGAAATGAGGAAAAATAAAAATTGTTGAGATTGCAACAAGATGATGAGCTTAGTGAAAAGAGTCGCCTTCACTAAGTGGGCCCACGGGCTATTTTTGGCGCAAGTCTATTTTTAGACATGTCGATCATATTCTATGAGTTACAGGATGCTATTTGTGGATGGTTGGTCAAGTTGGAAAAATAGATGGACTTATATTTTTAGACATATTGGGTGGAATCTATTTTTAGATTGCCAGTCTAAAAATAGATATGTCGAATATTATTAGCTCTTAATAATATTTGGACTATAAACATTAACTTATTCTCTTGGAGCACTTCAGTTAAGTGCACAGATGTGGCACAGGAGTTGACAGAAGGAATTACGCTATTCCTGAGGGTTAAGTGGAGCTATTGCATGGAGAATTTAGTTAGAACTCATGTGACAGAGTTTGGTGGAGTTATTGAGGTAGTTGGTGGAGTTGTGTTCAGTTTAACTCAGTTAGACACAATTGAGCTAGTTGTATATAGTCTAACTGATTGATACACTAGTGAGAGGGGTGTGAATTAATTATTAATTAATTCACTAATTATTAACTCATTAATCAACTGAAGAATACATCAGTTAACTACAGTGCATGGACAGTTTCAGTGGAGACCAGTGGAGAGGTAGGTAAAAGAGCAGGTTGACTATCAGTTGTGACTATAGTGTTGCATGATTTGCAACACACAGTGATTGGAGATGCCAATGAGGATTGTGTGAGCAAGGCTGGACCAATTCTAGTTCATTCAGAGCCAATATTCATCAAGGATTGCGCAGTAGAGGCGGGCTAGCAGGTGGTAGAGATCGGTGCATGGATTTGCTAGATCAGGACCTGATTAGTGTGTAGCGATTGTATTTTACTGAGAGCTTGTGAGAAGATTTGTATGAGGATTTTTACATGATCTACATGACATATATTATATACAGATAGTTGGGGTTTTTAGCTTCATGCTTTCCCATTAAAACACTGTGTTCATATGTGTGAATTTTTATGGTTTCAATGTGTGCATGCAATTGATTTAATTTCTGCAAGTAATGATCAATAGTAGAAGAGATTATGTATTGTGCATGAAGTCAAATAGTGTGTGATCAGGAGAATCTTGGATGTATAACACATTAGTTATATAATTTCTACAAAAATCAATTTCAAATTTTCTCTCTCTAGAAGCTTCGAGAATGGTTTTAACTATTTACTGTTGGATCATATCTCGAACTACTGTTATTGAGGTATTATCTCTTATCTTCTATAACTTACCTCCCTCTAATGTGGAGCTAAGCCCTAGAATGGTAAATCCAAAACCACTTCATTTACCCTATAAATGCATCCTCTACCATAGAGTCTGGGTTGGATTTTGGAGACTCTGATTATGCCCTTATGTTGTTCATCTGTGTCTAGAGGTCCATAATACATCCATGTGCTTTAGGTGTGATTGAAGGCTTACCATTGTGGCAAATAAAGGACAAGATAGTTGGGAAAGGTTCACAAGGTCAAGGCCTACAAGGGTTGTAATATTTTCATGTCATTATTGATACAAAAGTGCATTGTTTCTACTATACATTATGTCTTGTTTATGCATATGTATAACATGAATCCTTGAATTATTATTTTGAGTTGTTTGTATATTCTATTTTATATATTTGGTTCTCTTTTTTGTTTTGGATGATTTGTAGGTTCCACTTATAGAAATTGGAGTTGGATTTGGAGCTAACAAGTAAGGAGAATGAGGAATCTTGCATTGGATTCCAAGTATGTTTTCTTCCCATATTTCAAACATCTCTAAGGAAAGTATTGAATTTTTGTCTTGGTTGTTTCTAGGCTAAGCCAGTAGGTCTAGGGAGATTTCTTTTGTCTGCAAAAGGAATTTATCCATAAAACAATGAGGAAGATGTTATTATTTCCTTATTTAACATGGAGTTAGCACATGACATTTAAAGAAAACATTAATGGAAAATATATATATTTTAATATTGATAATTAAATCTCTCTCTGTATGTGTGTGTGTGTTGAAAGAAAATAAGATATCATGGTTAAAACATTTAAATGGTGTGTATATAAGGGAGATATGTAATTTCCTTTGTCCTTAATATGGAGTTTACACATGGCATCTCTCTCTCTCTCTCTCTCTCTCTCTCTCTCTCTCTCTCTTGATATATATATATATATATATATATATATATATCAAGAGAGAGAGAGAGAGAGAGAGAGAAATAATGTATATCCATCTTAACTCTTGATAAATCAAGCTCCAAGAGGGCTCAAATCCAAGGTGTGAATATATATATATATATATATATATATATATATATATATATATATATATATATAGAGAGAGAGAGAGAGAGAGAGAGAGAGAGAGAGAGAGAGTAAATAATGTATATCCATCTTAACTCTTCATAAATCAAGCTCCAAGAGGGTTCAAATCCAAGGTGTGAATCTTTTTCAAAACTTAGTTGTTGATTATTGGAATTGGTTAAAATATAAAATATAACATTTGAAGGAACAATTCTCCTCATTTTCATATAGGTGGTACTCCTATTTTAACAAATTATTTCAGATTAAAGATACAGAAAAAGGGCTTGAGATAAGACTAGGCCTTAGATATTTACAATGATATGATACACTATGCATAGAACATGAATACAATTGAATATCATACATTTTCAGCAAAAATACAAGTAAAGAATCACACATCTGGATAGATCACAATAATCATGGAATGCATATTCAAAGAAATTTAAAAGATAATTGCATTCAAGCTCATGAAGATGAAAATAATTACACACTTGCAGTGTTAAGCTTATTACTCAAAGTCAAAAGATCACACTAGACATGAAATCTGTGTAGTTCTCTGAAGAGCCTTTTAAAAAATATACATATGTTTAAATAAGGGTTTATAATATTTGAGAAATTAAAATTCATTTTTCCATTAAGGATAGATATGGGGCTCCCACAAACCATATAAATAATAAAAATACCTAAAAAATAAAAGAAACTACAATTAGGAATCAACCTTAATATTTTGAAAAATCCAAAATTAAGCATGTTGATGATTAGTATGTGAGAAAAAAAATGTAGGGGACCAAACTATAAAATTTACTTATAGTGCTCGAAAAGAATACCCTCTTACGTTGAAGACCTCCTTAATTTAAACATTGGATGTGTGTTGAATACCTAATTGTCAAAACTATCGATAAGTCATTTTGAGGTCATTATACCTTTTAGAGCATATTTGAGCCATTTCTAAACATAATTTTGTAATGGTGCAATGGTCACTTCTTATTTTACTTGGAATTCAAATAATACATCTTCATTTTCCTCATAGATTATAGCCATATTGATGCACTATCTTTGATTGGCCTTCATTCTTGTTCACGAAATGAATTAACATTTCTCAGTTTCTTCTTTAGAAAATTCAACAAGTCTATTGAAGTCACTGCCCCATAAAATCTTTAGTACATTGAACATTCTTTCATTTTCTCTCACATTAATAAGATCACATTCATAATTAAGTTTGGATTATCCAGCTCCTTAACCACCTTGATTGAATTAACAAATAAATCACTCCACCTTGTCTTAATTTTGTTACATTTGGAAATTCTTTTTCGAATGTATTAATTATTTCCTTTCAACAAGGTTTTAATTGCTTCAATCTGTCTTGGGAGAACAATTTTTTTTTTTTTGAGGGAGGGTATGCATTCATATTTAACATTTTCATAATAAATATAGTTATATATTCCTTGTAGAACATCTCATCATTCTCTAAATCCTTTTGTAAATAGTTAACGAGACAATTTTGAAGGACAAGTTAGTTGAAGTAGTTTCCACTTTTCACACTTCGTTATGTCGATCCTTTTATTTATCTTATCGGCCACATACTTTTGTATTCCAATTAACAAACTTGACGCTACTCCAATCTTCAAATTGATTTTCGATGTCTCTTTTGAAACCTAACTTGGCTTGATAGTGGATATTAGTTCAACAAATATTGGCTTAGGTAACAATGCCATTTCCAATTCTTTTATTCTCCTTCTTAATACTGCATTTTTGGCTTCTTTCTAAAAAATTGAATAAGCCAATGCATATCCAGTTTCCTAATGTAATTTTAACAACTTGGATGGTTTTATTCCTTTGACATTGATTTTTTAGTTTAACTTATCAATAACTTACTTTTCAAATTTACTTATTGAAATTGTTGTTTTTTTCCATGCACTACATAATGCAACGTAACTTATTCAAACACAAAATCAACAGGCTCTTTTTGATCAAATTCTTCAACAATAAACTAGGTTTCCAACACTTGATTTTCATCCCAGTCTGATACCTAGTATTTCATCAAGGTTCTAAATTTTCGTTACTTGAATGTTCACATCCTTGGGTGTATCTTGGATATTCCCTTGGGTGTTACTTCATTTCCTTTTTGAAATGACTCCAATAATGTGACTCTTCTTCTTATTTAACTTGGGGTGATTTCCATCACCACATTCTCCAACACCATCACTACCAGTTTTCCTTCTTTCTTTTCTCACAGATTGATTTATAGATATAGAGGTATTATTTTGGAATTTCCATGGGGTATAAACAATGCCTGTTATAGAATTTTCATGTTGTCTATACTGCTTATTTGATTTTTGTAGAGCGCTAGCATCCTCATGGGAAACTTGAGAAGTATAAGGTAAGACATAATTATCTCCTCCACCTTCAATCTACCTTGTTTGAAAAAGCACACCATATCCAATTGAATTAAGTCGAGTAAGAAAAATATTTTAAGTGTCAAAATTATTAATCGCATTCATGGGAGCATTCTTGGTTGAAGGACTAACTAGCATTTTTTATGCACTCTGCAAGGAATAAATTATGTATTAGATGAAAATGGAGTTGAGTTTTTTGCATACAAGGTGATGGGTAACAAAAATGTACTAGGTCAAAGTCAATGTTTGAGTGGCACAACCTTGGTAGGCCTTTGAAGACATTATAATAGATGGTATCATAAACAAGGTACAAAGGTATATAAAACTTCCTTTTTTGAGTGAAATTTCCAAGTTGGCATGAAATTTCAGTATAAATTGCTTAAGCCTAGTTGAAAATGGGCCCCTCATGGATAGAATAATGTAGAACATAAAGAAAACATATAGGAACAAAATCACTAAATCTTGACAAACAATCCTTACAAATAATCAAGAAAATTCCCTATGTGTTTTTTCCAACATGCATACATCAATTTTGGTGTTAAATAACTCTTCGGTAGACCTTAAGAATTTCTTAAGAAGGCTTTTTCCTCCATTAATGTTAGTGATGAAGCCATTAGCCTCTATAATATTTAAAAATTGGTTAGCTTTGGGAATCTGAATCATCTTTCTGAATTAAATGTGTTTTAAGAGAATGAGGGTCTTGTCAAGTTCCTCGAGTCATATATGCCTCTTTCTATTGTCAAATTTATCACTAAACTAGGAAACCAAATCTAAAATATCAAAGACTTAAGGCATGCATCCAGTGTGTACAATTCCTAAAATGCATGCCTTATTATTACTCTTTTCTTCTTTATTAAGACTTGAATACCACTAGTAAGCAATGAAACAATAAAAATCATGATCTTTTCAACCAAGTGTATTAACACTATCTCCACAAAAAGCATCTCTTGCTCTGTTTTACATCTTTCTTTAAAACTTATTAGGAATGTTGAATAGGAAATTGAACTAAAATCTTTAAAACTAAAAATTTTAGTAATGTTAAGTGTTTTTTTAACCTCTTTTATGTGAATAAATGCGAGGAAAGGTGTTTAATATCTAACAACTATTTCTTTAATTCGAAAGGATAGTCGATCTTAGTGAAAAATGTGCCTCCTTTATAACAAGGGGTAACTTCATTTATGTGAAGTATGCATTCTCTATGATAATTTAATAGTCTTGGATTTTCCAATGGGAAAATAATAAGTTCATGCAGCATGATGCAAGACGTGGGTATGGGATAGTGGTGGGCATGGCCTCACACTTCGAAATGTAAGAGGAGTGGTTGATTATCGAAATGCCTAAGTATGGAGCATTGTGGGTTGTTTCTATTTATGGGGAGAAGATCCCACCCCATGTGGGACGAATGCAAGAATTAGTAAGTGAGAAAAAGACTTCTCACAACTCGCATGGAAGTAAAAAAATGGCTAAGTATAAAAAAGAGGGTGCAATTTGTAGACCACAAAAACGCGGGCACAAATTATGGAATGTAGGGGAAGGATCACCTAGGAAAAAGAGAGTTAGGAACCAACATACATTAAAAAAAACTAAGAATTGTAGGTGTTTTGGGTTTTGAACTATGTAAATAAAATTAGGTAAAAAGTTATCTTGTAACCTGCATATGTGGAATGACTAAGTATTGAAAAGGAACTACCACTATTTTAGTATAGGGTTAAGAAAGATAAAATACTATTGATAAATGAATGTTGATTAATTTTTGGCTCCAACTATGGGATAATGACCTTTTATGGATTGGTAAGAATAAAAAAGTCATATTTATTGGGAAAATTAAATTAAGAATAAAAAGAAATGATTACAGATTTAAGCTATATAAGAAAATATATGTATAGAAAGAGGAGTACAAAAATAGGAGGGAAGAATATATACGTGGGGTTGATGAATTTTTTATGATTACAGATTTAAGCTATATAAGAAAATATATGTATAGAAAGAGGAGGAGTACAAAAATAGGAGGGGAGAATATATACGTGGGGATGATGAATTTTTATGAAAATAAGTGTTTGAGATATTTCCCATTTACAGGAAGCCTTTCAACTTTTCCATTTATATATTTAAGGAGATAAGAGTTGAATCCACAAATTCTATTTGATATGGTCGGCTCCAAAGAGCTTCAACTTTTCTATGAAGGGATGGCTTTTCATTTAATTTATTCTAGAACAAAAATAGTTGATATTTGTTAAAATCCTTCAAAGTGGAACTTTGATCAAAGTGTTTTTTAACTACCTATTGCCTCTTTTATATAATCACCATTTCTCATATTCATTGTTCTTCCGATTGAAGAAGTTGATAGTGTCCTATTTGGAGAGGAGAAAACCCTTCTTCATATTCAATCTTGGTAGCAATTAACAAAGTATTCAATTCTAAATGTATTGGTAGTTTTGCATCCTTTCCATATATAAGTATGTACGGAAATTTTCCTATGTTTCTTTTTGGAGTAATTCTATTTTCCCAATTTACATCCAATAATTTCTTATACTAATTCATTCAGATGTAGAAATCATTTTCTTTAAAACTAGATGGCAAATTTTTGTTGGTTAATTCATATAGACCATTCCCTTGTAGTTAATAATTAGATGATTGTGAGACCATCTTGGAAATCTTTCATAAAATTAACTATCATGTCCTTAAATGCATGATCCATGGCTCTTTGAAATGTAGCTCTCTCATTCATCAACTCAAAGGGCATCTTTGCATATGCAAATGTTCCCCATGGTGTTACAAAAGTAGTCACGTGTCTATCAATTTTGGCAACTAACACTTTCTTATATCTCGATAACCCATCCAACATTGACATTAATACAAATAATATAACCTATTGGAGGAGAAGTTCCATGTTTGCGAGTGCATAATTATATTTTATAAGTGATTTATTAATATCTCAAAAATAGACATAGAACAAGATTTCTCCATTCCTATTTCTACAAACATTATATTAAAAATTTATTTTAAGAATACATCACTAGGAAAATAATGTTAGCCTTTTTCATCTTTTCAAACTCTAGTTTTACAAGTTTTTTTTTTTTTGGATATATGATTCTTTTCATCTTCCTGAAGGGATTTATACCTTCATTCATAGGTATTGTATGCTAAAAAATGGACTTTTCATATTCTTTCATATCATAATAAGACTACACAAAAACATATTGATATTATTTGAATAAACCAAGACATTGTTGAATTTATTCTTGGCTACAATTGGTTTCTAGATATAGATGCTTCGAGGCGTTTGATGTACCAAAATTGATTTTTTTAGTTTCTTGAATCTTCCTTAAATAATATTTTCCTTTTGGGTTTTCATTTTGTGATTGTTCATTTCTTGTAAATAAAGATTCTAAACTCACATTTTTTTTTAAGAGACGACATATTTATGTCTTTAGTTAGTCATGATTCTATATTATTCATATCTTCTTGAGAATATTTAGAGTCTAGTGGTCCTGATAACATTTATTCTACATTAGATATGAATTTTTTGACATTTTCATCATTTTCAAATACTTTCGAATAATCCTTATTATTAATTATCGATAGACAATATAATCTCTTAGTATGAAAATAATTGGTTGTATGATCATCTACATTGAAAAGAGGTTGCTACTTCTAAGGAGTGAATCATTTGATTATGTTCTCATGGAATGAATATTATATTAAAATAGTTGAAATTTTGAAGAATATCTCAAACTCTTGTAGCATAACCTTTCAATCATTCTTTCTTAATCGTGTATTTATTCTTGATTTTATTTATGATTAATTCATAATATCCTTTCACAAATAATTATTTTATATGTATTTGAATAACAAGGATTAATGTAGCATACCCCCTACTAAACCCATCCCCAAGCAAAGTTAGAAAGAGGTAGTTATTATGCTGACCCAACTCCCATAGTCATGTCATGGAAGTGGGGTCTAATTTTTGAACTTTCCCAACTTCCTTAAAACTCAAAATGGATAATTCCATTGTGTTTGTTTCATCGATACCTTTCCAATGATATAAAATTCTTCCCAGTCTTGCATTCAGATTAAAAGATATTTCCATTTAAATTCTTGGCCAATTAGGCAACACCACAACATTAGGTATACCACGTGGCACCCATATCATACCCATGTGGCTTTATAAGTCATATTCCACCTACAACGAATGTAACACACACACACACACACACACACACACACATAAATATAACACACAGACGCGACCCTATTATGGCAAACCTTCCTAGGCTTCTAACTTGCTCATATGAAAGACACTTTGAAATAATGAAATAGCATGCATGTTATTTTATGATATAAGAAGATGTAGGTCCTCTATGGCCACATCACCTTGGGATTTAAATCCTGGCAAGTCTCGACATTGCTCCTTTTTTAAACCTCTAGGGGAAATATTTTGGGCTATGCAGGAAATGCTAGCTCTACGTTTAGGTTTATCCTTTCCCTCAACTAGTAAATGAATGCTTATGTGGCACAAAATTATTGTCCCCATAGAATAGGTCTTGCATGCCAATTCATTAAAGGTAATAGATCTCAATAGTTTTATCAAGCCCTGCATCCAAATTTTCTAGGTTCTGAGGTGATGCCATCCTTCGTCACTCCATACACATAGACATGATCCCACATAGCCTTTGATCCAATCCATTCATGGCTTTCCAACTATATGCAAGTTGAAGGGTTATCCTTGCTTTATACGCTGGCCAACAAGCCTTGCAACCACCTAATCTTGGGAATTCAACCCCGAGAGTTACTCTTCTTTATCCCTCTAAATATTCAAGGGATATTACTCCAGAGTTCATCCAATGACCATAAAAACTTGTCATCAATGACCTAGATTTATCCCTCTTAAGCATTAGGTCACGGTGCCTGATCACGGGGTCGAAGAGGGTTAAACCATTCCCTTCTAGCACCCCATGTTTTGGAATTAAAAGTAATTTGAGCCTTGTGCTTAGATATTGTTGTTTAAATGTATAATGGCCTTCACCCATGCCTTTGATACATAGTCTATAAATGTAAATGGGTATATGTAGGCTTTTCTAGGCTATTCCTTCATAGTTTCTCAAAGCCTCTACCCAATCTACGAATACATAGATATTTAGTTCTATACCTATGTATCAAAAACTTTATCCTTCCTAAGCTTATAAATAAACACCAACCAAATATGTTTTCTACTTATGTAGATAATTAAAACGTGGAAAGAATTTTTTAACAACAAGGATTTTCTCATCCTTCATACCTAGATAATTATATTAAATTCAACCTCAAATTAAACAAAAAAATTAAACCATTCCTCTGAAAACACAAGAGAATGATAAAAATTATAGATATCTACCCATCTCTCAATACATATTCCATTTATACCAATTTGTAGGCTCAGATAATTAAAGGAATTAAGCCATTCCTGGAATAAATTCATGGAACACTTATGTACAGAGATTCAAATTTCTTAATATCAACATGTGCTAATCAATAATACAAAGACCAAATATTCCAATAGGTTTACACAAATAAATTACCCATTTACAAATATTTCAATCCCTTCATGCGCAGGTAGGATTAAGCCATTTCAAGATTAACACATCCACAAGTATTGGACCATATCATAAGATATTTACACAATCATTTACATTCTTCATTTATGAAAGGACACCACTCTGCAACATTAACATAACATTATTTCCATGCAAATAACAAAGGCATAGTAACAAACTCAAGCACAAAACATAAGAATGAACTTATCTTATAAGATACTTGGAAAATGATAGTGGGACTCTAACTCTCCACCCAACCATATACAAGCGACAACCAAAATTATTTGTAGTTGTCCCCCCCTAAAGAAAATTCTAGTGCTTGAGGTGTAGTGCTTCTTATTAGGAATTATAACCAACAAAATATATAAAGCATGATACCATATGACCACATCGTCATTATCCACCAGCCACACACATTATCACTTGGTTTTTTCGGGAATAATCATATGCATGCTAGGATATTACAATGCAGAGAGTTTTTAGCCTACATTAAAGAGAAGAGAGTTCACATCAAGGAAGAATATTCAGTGTATATTTTATATTTGTAAGAGAATATAAGTCATTTTTACCAAATAATTTGTAATATTCCCAAATGGGGAATGCAACAATAGAAAGCAAATATGCAGGAAAATAACACAGTTCATCTTTTATTAAGCAGGAGGCCAAAATGGAGACCTTTCATTAGTCATTACAGCAACAAAATATAAGTTAAAAGTGGCCCATAAGATGCATGACAATAAAATACAAGTCTCCAATGAAATAAATTCTCAAAATGAGGTGTTGCAACCATGTACAAAGACTGCAAATGCCTTACAGCGTTATTTTATTGGATTTGCAACAGCTGTAGATTACATATCAGATCTATAGCAAGTATTTGGAAAAAAATTTAGATCTATACTAGATATATATACTACAAGCTCCTCTATTGAACCCCCTTGGGGTTTTTAGCAAAAAACCAAGTACAAGATGTAGATATGAGATCTAAGTCTGCAGATCTATGGAAATATTCAGATCTGGAAAGTGGATCTACTCTGATATAAACAATACAAATGACCTCCTCCAATAGATCTCCAAAGTGAAGGGCAGATCCCCAACACCTAGAAAATCACTCTCCAACTGGTGAGTTGAAACACCCTGCAAATACACCTACAAAAATAATGCAGATCTACATCTATACTACGCTGTAGGGATCAATATACAGTTGGCTTGCAGCCAATATATGAAAATGATGCTCAAAGTCTTCAATACAGTCCTCCAAATGAAGTATAACCCTCCTCCACTGAAAAGAAACACTGAAATGGACTAGATCTGAGATATCTAACCTCCACTTGCTACATCTTGCAAAAACAGTCAAAACCTTAACAGGATCTGCGTTGTAGTTGAAATAGGTAGCTTGGCCTTCAGACAGATAGTGGAAAATGTAGTACAAACTCTCCCAAGAGCTACTCATTGGGAGAAGTGAGATTCCCGATCAGGAACACCCAATGCTAAACAACATTTTATTAGCTAAACAGCAAGAGAATGAGATATGTCTAAACATACCATAAACTCAGAAAATATATCATATCATCAACAACCTTCTAATGTTTCCATCCACTTCCTTTTATAAGACAAGATTTTGCAAACCCTAAACCACCTCCAATGAAATAACCTCTTTCACACAAGGCATCTCCATCTAAAACTGCGTTGTGCCTCATAGATGGCCACTCCTCTTTGACAGGGTTGTAGAAGGTTGACCCATTCAACATGTTTTAGCCCTTATTCACACCTTAGGGTGCTTTATTCAACTGAAAATATGATCCACTTTCACATGAGAAGTGGTTTTATTCAAAATAAAGAGTCTTATGTGTCTCCCCACCCACTTTTCACCTATCAATGTGACAAAACAAAATTTTAATATTCCCATTAGTTGTAGGCTAATGTAGGAATATTACAGTCCCCCCCTCCAAAATTTTTCTTTTCCTCAAGCAACTACAAGGACATTGCAAAATCTCCAATGGATATGTATCCTCCCAAGAATACAAATTTTCCTTTGGTGAATGAACCAAACAGCTTTGATCATGAATAAGTGGGGGATATATGGAAATATTTATACACTTTCCATTGGCCTCCTTAAGGCATGGGAGATGATAAATGTTGGGTACTTCAACCCCAATGAGAAACTCAAATCTCCATGCTATCATCCAAAAAAAGTGAGCCATCCTTGGTAGCTCATAGAAATAGTCACCAATCCCCTCCTTATGCAATGTGTAGGGTATGCATGGCTGAAAATGAGAGGTAATATTGTACAAATTACGCTGCCTCTCCCTCCATTTATGATAAATTTGGAGCTGTTGATCCTGGGCTGCAACAATATAGTCCTTATGAAGCCAAAAGATACTTGGAACCTCATGATTCCCCTCATTGGTTCTAGGGAGCCTCCTTTCCCAATCCTCCATGCATATAGTGAATAGAGTATCATCACCATATGTGATCCAAAAGAAACATGGACTAAGTGTCATATGATATATTGGATGGTGACAATAGTCCCTCCATTAAGACCTGCGTTGTTCTTATTCTTGTTGCCTCAAAGCATGATACAATAAGTGGCCACCCACCCACCTTCTTGCTGCCATAAGCTTCTCGAAAGCTTGAAAATAGTAGAGGATAATAGGTGTTGGATGAATATGATTCAAGCAACACATGTCTTGCCAAAAATCCTCCCATGTGAGAGGATTCACCCAAAGACATAAGTCAAACATATGGCCCCTTGCATAAGGAAACAAGTGATATAATGTAGTAGCCATATAATGCCCCATCCTCCTTTGAAACATGAATAAATGTGGGAAGTTCCATTCCCAATGGACACATCCAACCAATGTATCACTTATTTTAATCCCACATGATGATGTTGATCTCAATTTTGGTGCTTTTGGAATGCACCTACAATGATACAATATCTCCCTTTGTCCTCTAAGGGAGTGGCCATGTTCAAAAATTTTTGTGGCCCAAAGTTGGCCATGAAGTTTGTATGGAATAACACTCCTCTTAGGAGCTATGGCCTGCATATACATGGTAAAATAATACAAGTAATAACCATGAGATACAAAAGCATATTCTTTACCAATATTTTTCCTCATACAATTGGAGTGGTGCATGATGTTTGGTGTCAATGAGGCACACCAAAAAGAATACATCATCTCCCCAAAATCTCCTAGGGAGTGATCAACATCATCATTTCTCATGGCTCCAAGTAGCTCATAAAGAAAATAAGGAAGAGTGCCCTTTCTTGGAGCAATGCCCTGCACATGTGTGGTAAGAAGATGCAAGTATATAGTAAATATATCATGATGTTCATAAATACAATATTTACCATACACTTGGTTTAAATCAGTGAGGTGGCTCATGGATGAGCTCCCTCTCACACCTCATGAGTAAGGAGGTGGTGATGATAACTCTTTCCAAGGGTTGTGTTTCTCCTCATCCTCCAAATAATCCATGCACTTTCTCATATGATTGTGCATCTCCTCCTTGAAGTCTTCCCACATTAATCCCTCCAAAATAGTATGGTAAGTTCCAATGAAACTAGTGGGATTAGAAAGAAAGATATCATAGGCTGCATACAGTAGTTTGTCTTTGGGTTTTGAGCCTCTATTCAAATAGATCTGACCATGAAATTAGATGACTCCATCAACCACTCTATACCTCCTATCTTCCATTTTCCCATCAAGAACCTTACATGTGAAGAGGTTCTTGGAATATTCTACCAAGATTTGGGACTCCCAATATGGATCTAGGCTTCCCAATAATGACAACACTGTAGAAATATAAAATGAAGCTCCAGCCACATCATGGCTCTCCTCTTTGACATGCTTGATGCCAAAGTCACATGTTGTAGTATTATCACTCCATCTTTATTTCCCCTCTTGCAACTGATCTTTCTCAAGACAAGATTAAAGTACATGGAAGTCATCCTCCTTTTGAAAGGTCTCTTTCTTCCAAAACTTCCATAGTTTGGCCCATGCATACAAGAGTGTTAATACCCTCTTGTCATATTCATAAATATTTCTCATGTGTGGAAGTATCATTTTCTGCCCCAAGACTATGGAGTGGCCATTTGACACCATGCTTATGTCATTATGGACTTCTGAATCATTTTCTAGCGCAAATAATTGAGTTAGAGAGGGTAAAGGTCCATATCAAAAATTTGCTTACCTCTCCTTGGAACCCATCAAAGGTCATCAACGCTGTAGTAGCTCCTCCCAAGGCTCCTTTATTAGACAAATATGTCATTTCTGCAACAAGTTGAGAGAACACTTTATTCTTCTTCCAATCAAGGGGTCTCCCTAGTGGAATGCCTCCATGCAAAGAGACATAAACATCTGAAGTAGATTTTATGAATGAGTGGACTGATTTGTCCCTCCCTTTTCTACATAAATCAGTCTCCTTCTTCTGAATATAAACCCCTTGAAATAGACAAGGGTGCATGCTCCTCATCCTTGGATGCTGATCCATCCTTTCTCCTCCTTGGATCAAGGTGTTACTACTCCATATCACTGTCACATGATGCTCCTTCAAAACCCTTTTCAAAGATGCAAAAGCTCCTCCTTTTGCAACAATAAATTCATACCCATTCCCATGTGGTGATGGTCCTTCTTCTGAAGTGACAGCGCTGTTACTTCCCTCATGCTATTTCTCCTCATCAATATTTGAGAATACCTCATCAACAATGAGAGACCCTAGATCTTGGCCTTCCCTTGGAAGAGGAATCTCCATGTCTTCCCTTTGAGAAGAAATATCTTCATGCAATGGGGATCTTGCCCTTGGCATGGTATCACACAAGTTTTATCCCCTTCAATATAAATCTGAAGTGGAGTTGGCATAAAAAATCTTTCCAACTCATGCAAGGGTTTTGCATGTTCATTCTTTGTTAGCTCAATCAAAGATGTTTCAGTTTATTTTACATCAAATATCTTCACTAATATCTTAGTGAATCTTTCATAAGTAATATATTTGAATTCTTTAATGAAAATCATTCAAATAACCAACAAGCATAAGCTTTACCTTTGAGATGCAGTGCTGCTATTTTAAGGGCTTCCTTTTCTGAAACTTGATGTAGATCCAAATATGAGTCTAGCTAATCTATCCAATCCTTGGCTGTGCATGTGGAGGATCCATCAAAATTTTGCAGAAAGAATCTACCTCTTCTCCTTCTGTTGTGCTTGATGTATCTCCTTTCCTCCTTGATCTGGCAGAACTCTTGGAAGTTCAAGTGCTCCTTGAATCTCCAAGATTGAGATTCATACTACTGAAGATAATCACTCAAAGTCTCCTGCTTTGGTGCATCTTCTTTCTCCATCTCTCTTGCAGTAAATCTGGGCATAGTATAACGTTGTAGATTTGATTGTGTAGTTGAGTGCTTGCATACATAATATGAAGAATTGGGGTTTTCTTCATGTGAAAATCTTCTTGAGGGACCTTCATGTCTTTCCCACTTCATTCCCTTGATCTCTCTTTTAATCTCATGCATAGTCTGAAGAAAAAGTCTTGAAATCTTCTTCCCTTTCATTTCTCCAGATAAAGGGGTTTTACCCTTGTCTTCTTTCTCATCAGTGTAATCAAATATTTTGTGTCTTCTTTCTTGATATTTCCTCTATCAGTGAGAGGCTCTCTTCCTTCCGAATACATATTGGCTCTTTAGAAAGCACAGGCTATGCCAAGATGATGCTTTGATACCACTGTAATATTACCAAATGGGGAATGTAATAATAGAAAGTAGATATGTAGGAAAATAACGCAGTTCATATTTTATTAAGCAAGATTCCAAAATGGAGACCTTTCATTATTCATTACAAAAAAAATATATAAGTTAAAAGTGGCCCATAAGATGCATGACAAGAAAATACAAGTCTCCAATGAAAGAAATCATGAAAATGAGGTGCTGCAACCATGTATAAAGAATGAAAATGCCCTACAACGTTATTTTATTGGCTCTGCAACAACTGTAGATTACACATCAGATCTAGAGCAAGTATGTGGACAAAAATTTAGATCTATACCAGATCTATATGCTATACAAGCTCCTTTATTGAACCCCCTTGGGGTTTTCAGCAAAACACCAAGTACAAGATGTAGATCTGAGATCTAAGACTGCAGATCTATGGAAATATTCAGATCTGGAAAGTGGATCTGCTCTGATATAAACAATACAAATGATCTCCTCCAACAGATCTCCAAAGTGAAGGACAGATTCCAAACACCTAGAAAATCACTCTCCAACTGGTGAGCTGAAACACCCTGCAAATATACTTGAGCTAAAACACCTTGCAAATACACTTACAAAAATAATGCAGATTTGGATCTATACTACGTTGTAGGGATCAATATATAGTTGGTTTGCAGTAAAGATATGAAAATTATGCTCAAAGTCTTCAATACAGTCCTCCCAATGAAGTAGAATCCTGCTCCGCTGAAAAGAAGCACTTAAATGGACTAGATCTGAAAGATCTAACCTCCACTTGTTGCAGCTTGCAAAAATTATCAAACCCTCAACAAGATTTGCGCTGTAGTTGAAATAAGTAGCTTGGCCTTCAGCCAGATATTGGAAAATGTAGTACAAACTCTTCCAAGAGCTACTCAATGGAAGAGGTGGGATTCCTGATCAGGAACACCCAATGCTAAACATCATTATTCTCAGAAAAACAACAAGAGAATGAGATATGTCTAAACATACCATATACTCAGAAAATATATCATATCATCAACAACCTTCTAATGTTGCCATCCCCTTCCTTTTATAAGACAAGAGTTTTCAAACCCTAAACCACCTCCAATGAAATCACCTCTTTCACACAAGGCATCTCCATCTAAAACTGCATTGTGCCTCATTGATGGCCACTCCTCCTTGACAACATTGCAAATTTGGTCAAGGTTGACCCAATCAACATGTTTTAGCCCTTATTCACACATTAGGGTGCTTTATTCAGCTAAAAATATGATTCACTTTCACATGAGAAGTGGTTTTATTCAAAATAAAGAGTCTTATGGTTCTCCCCACCCACTTATTCACCTATCAATGTGACAAAATTTTTTTTTAATATTCCCATTAGTTGTAGGCTAATGTAGGAATATTACATAATTCATTAGTGAAAGCATACACTAGTGTTGTCAACACTTGGTGGTTCATCAAATCCCCAAGTAACTGGGTTCTTCTCTCATAGCTAGTGGTTCATCAATCCACGAGCTTCTAGTGGTTCTTTAGCCTTCAGGAAAGCCACTTCTCTCCATAATTTTTTTCACCCAACAAGCCTCTTGAAAGGTTCCTCAACTGGTTCATTTTCTCTAGAGCTCAACCACTTTGTTTTTTTATTGTTGCTCTCCTAGCTCTCCTACTTTGTGTATGCATGAGAGTGAGTTATCCCTTTACACCTTAGACACTTGGAGGAACTTCCCAAATTCTCACCATTTTTTCTTTCCATTGCGCATGAGTGAGTTCTCCCAAGTTAGCACATGCCTTATTTTTATCTCTTCCCTCTCTTAATCATTTTGTGCCATCCCCAATAGACCAACCGTATGTCTTTTTCTAGTCCCACATAGGTCGACTTCCTTGGACAAAGAAACCTACATCATTTTCAATATTTTTTCCTTTTGTTACTTATGGTTAGAGTTTAAAGGACACCTAGGCATGTCCTCTTCTTTTTAGCTGAATTTATTTCTCATTAAACCCATTTAAAACCACTCATCCAACCATGACTATTATTTAAAACAACCCCTTGCTCACGTAATATCCCTCCTTAAGAAACTAGAATATGTGTCCATTTATCTCAACCCTTTAATTAATTACAATTTATTTTCAATGAATGAATATTAATCAAGGTCGGATGTCATAGTCCCTTCCCCCTTGGGGTAACATTGTCCTCAGTGTTCAATAACCATATATAACAAAACATGCATTTGACCAATTATTGTTGATTATGGAGTTTTAAATACACAACTCATTTCAACTTTTTCAACATAGGTTATATGCAAAAAATTTTACCAGACCACTTAGTAGACATTAATTCATTTAATTTAGCCATCCCCTAATGGCCCTTTTGTAGTCTTTCTTGCTTCCAATTTTCTCCATCCAACTTGGATTTGTTCCTTTTCTTTGGAGTGTTTCCTGCCTCCAATTTTTGACTCTATTATCCTTGCGCTTATTTTTCCTTCAACGAATAGTTCTCGACTCATTATTTTCAATAACACCCCCAATGTGCTTATGATTGTAATCAACCATACACATGACCCTTTAAAACCAAATTATTTTTCTCGTCCTTCTCCTCTCTGCTTACCAGTCCCTCGGGAAATACTGTCACCCCGTTCCATGCATTCACACAACTTCCAAGTTTAGGCATCCCCTTCTCTTCTTCCCATTTTCTCAGGAAATGCATTCCTTTACAGGGTTTCATTCCATTGGAAGAGTCTCATAACTAAGGAAAGTCCCTACCTCTACACCTTTATACCGTTCATGGAATGCTTCATGGAAATCAATGGAAACTATTGGGTACCAGTGTCCCACAATGGCCCCATTCCTGAAATATTTTACCAACATACTATTGCATGCTGTAATCCATTTTGTTGCTAGTGTTATTCATCTTGTAACTAGCGCCAACCACCTAAAAAAAGCAATTCCATGATTTCCTACATCATAGCACATAAATTTCCATTAGACTCATCATAAGGAATTGTAATAAATTTAGATCATACCTCATTGGTAGCTTACCCATGAGGTGAAATTACAATTTTACTTTGATTCCTATAACTAGGCTAAATCGTAAGCCAACAAATCATAAATTAGAGCATTAATTACATTCATAATTTAGAAATTTTGAAACTGGTTGAAATAATTATACTCATATTGATTTTATCTTGATGTTTCCTTTACACACACTGGATCGGTTACCCAACCCAGAAAACACCCAGTGGCCTTTTATTTTCTCGTATGCACACTGATAGGTTACCAAACCCAACAAGCACCCAATGCATTCTCTTCTCTTCAACCTCATACACATATTGTATTGGTTTCAAAACCTGGAAAGCACCCAATGCCTTCTCTTCTTCTCTATTTGATTTCAAATGGACTAAGTGGTTTATATACTCTGTTGTAGCTCCCAGAGACAACCTTGAGTTACAAAAGACCAATGCCTAGGACATATTAAAATCAAAGGTTAAAAATGGAAAATTGTATAAGTACCTCTGACAGAATATGGGTCATGAGAATACTGGATTTGGTGGTTCGAGAATGGAGAAGACCATTTGAGCCTACTTCATGTGAATTCCCCAAATGAAGAGAGAGCTCATGAGGCTATGAGGCTGATGGCTATTAGATGGGCCAAGAATAAAACAATGAGAAGAAGCTTTAAAATGTGCAGAAGCGTTGAGGAAGAACGGAGAAGAAACCCACAAGAGGTAGGCTTAAGAGATTTAAGGATTTGTCTCCCCGCAACCTTAGAGGAAGCGGATATTAATGAGAGATGGCCAACAACAAAGATTCGTGGAGCACGAATTAAGGGAGTGCATCAAGCTTAAAACATGAGCATTAACACCTAGGCATTATATAGGCATGAATTCACGAATAAAATTGCAGACTACCAACAGCTACATTACATGAACCAATCAAAGTAACATAGCATGAAAATGATTACACGTAAAAAAGAGATTACTGATGACAGAAGGAAATAGATACATACTACTCATTTCTTCATCTGGAATCCAAATAATAGCTCTGTATCATATAAATTTTAAACAACTCTCCCAAATATGTATCTCAGAGCACATGGAGCACAATCATACAAAACTACAACAAATTCTTCAAAATTCCAGAACCCTTCTTTAATCTTGGAACGAGCTACATATAGAGTTCCCATCGAGGGTCTTACGATACTAATAATTTATGATCGACCCATACTTATGAAATCAAAACATCCTACCTAACTTGCAGAACGTACATTAAGAAATTACTTCTATACAGAGAGAATAAAAACATGAATGGGGTGAAATTGAGATTTCACCAGCAAAATCATCAAAATTAAACAAAAAATAGAAATGACATGGTCGCCCATGGAGGAAAATAATGGGAGAATTCAAGACGGTATGGCGAGGAGAAATCATAGGTAGATAGAATGACTGTCATCATACAATTCCATCTATTGCTTGAAAACCTCCACTCCCTTAGTCTGGTGATTTCCACTTAATCCATTATGAAGAGACCATGTAGTACTATGCGCACATGTTTCTTTAGCGGAGATCTCCTGAGTAGACCACATTAACCATAACTGCATGTTCCACCCCAAAAGCCCATGCGGTGTTTTTGGATTGCAAAACGGGAACCAGATTTCGCAGGGGGTCTCAAGTGGTAAGTGGTATCAGAGAGGGGGGGTGAAAAATGATGAGAGGACGACATGTGGAGGGGTGGGAGGTAATGGATACTGCCCATTTTGGACCCCCCCTCCCTTGGTTAAAGTTCAAAAGTTGTGGGGAGTGTGAAATGAAACAAGGACCGTAAGAAGACGAGGGGGTGATTGGAGATAGAGGAAAGGTGGAGGGCGATGACGAGAAGGAAATGGCATATTCGCGATGAGCAGAGTATTATGGTGGGGCCAAACCACGTCACAATCACAACTCTTTACCATGAAGCAGTAAAGGTAAACTCTAAAATGAGAGAAGTACAAAGCGCGTTGAGGAAGGAGGTGATGTGGCAGACGGTGGGACCGTATCGCAGCCCGCAGATCACAAAACTTAAGGATTAGCTGTAAGCGGAGTTGGTAAAAACTAAAAGAAGAAAAGTGCGAAGTGTAGGGGAGAGGGTAAGTGATGTGGAGGGAAGGTGGTACCCAACCACATTTCAAGTTAAACAAAATACATTGCGGGCATTTGAAATGGTAAGTTAAAAACTATGCGATGCGATATTACACATCGAAGATGGTAGGTTTTAACGTTTGGGAGAATGGAATAAGTTGTAATTTTTCAAAATGTGATGGACGGTGGGAGAAGGGTGACATGTCGGGGAGAATGGCCCCACCTTAATCACAATCAGGGAATGGGGAAAAGTGGAGATGAAACAATGATATAGCAGTGAAAAAGGAAAAGTATAAAGATAAATCAAAATGGTGGAGAAAGGTAAATTTTAAGGTGGAAACAAGATTTTGCATGCAGTTTTGATAATGTGGTAAGGAATGGCGGGTCCCACTTCATCGCATCGGTAGAAAAACAAGGTTTGGCATAAGTCTTAAGAGGTAAGGTTAAAAACCCGCGGGCTGCAAAGTGTGGGCAAAAGGTAAGGCTTATATGTGCGCCATGGGTGAACGGGTCCCATCTCATCACAAATTGCATTTCACTCATTTTAAAATTTACCCTTGCGCCCATCTTGAAAAAATTGCAATCTACGATTATGATTTGAATCTCCGTCATTGATCATTGTTTGGATCCAACGGTCCTCACCGCTCCCTTACTTTGGTTTTCCGACCTTGTCTCTTTGGTTGCGCCCGGTCATTTCTTATTTTTTCGTGGAATGCTTGCCCTACATTCACGACTTGATTTGCTTTAGTGTTCATGACTCGACCCAAACACATGCATGAATTGACCCAATCTCATTCAAGACTCTGCTCTTTCCGTTTTTTTTCCTTAACTACTTCTCTGCTTCCTTTGCTTCCTTTTATTCTACTATTTCTCCTTTTTTAACTATAAAATTTTGGTGTTAATGGTTGAAGGAGGGGCTTGAAGGAAATAATGTGTAGAATTTTAGAACATGTGAATGAAAGGGAATGAGGGAAGAAGTGAATTTTGATCACCATCACACCTCATCAACAGCATTTTCTCCTTTATACTGAAATGAAAGCCAGATTGATTCCTTTGAAGCTCTTTGACAGTCATGATTTCCCTTCCTTTCTCCTTCTCCACTTTGTGTGTGGTCGCAGGCCAACATTGGCTCCATCTGGGGACAAAATTTTGTTCTAAGTGCGTTGAGAACATGCAAACCTGAATTCATGTGCCTTATTTGGCTCATGGAGTCACAAATGCATACTATAAGCCTGAATTGAAACTACCACTAAGCTGTGAACTTCCAACTATATAAAACAGAAGTCACTGTCATACGTTGAAAATCTTAAATGCTGAAATCTGAACTATGATGAAATTGGAAACTAAAACACACTTGAATTGAAAACTACAAAGAAATCTGAAACTAAAGTGAAAATATGCTCATAATACTGAGCTTATTGGCACTCCTACCTACACCTAGTCTGATAAAAAATTATCCCTTCAAATAATAATTAGACTTCCAATGTAGCTAGTCAAGCAAATGAGTTCTCAACTAAAATCGAAATCCCATTCCTGTAGGTAGAGAAATGGGTTCAAAACGTGGCAACATATCTCTTCTACTGAATTTTATAGCTCTATTTATGAACCTATAAAATTCCTCCTTCACTAATGGCTGCAATATACTACCTAGAGGATCATGGTAAACATGCAACATGAGTTTTTCTGGAGGATTTGTAACAAGAACACAAACCTCATTCCAAACTATTGCTTTGCTTGTGCATTTCCATTGATTGTCTTCAAACAAGAAGGATGATTCTTGTTTCTTCTCCTTTTCCATTAGAATCAATTGAATTGTGTGCTTTTCATCTTTTCCTTTGTCATATCGAGGCTTGCAGGGGAGTTGAAAACTATCGATCATCTCAAGTAAAGGATCTTGACTAATAACAATATATTGTGTTTCCCCAATATCCCACGAAGAACTTAATGATGTAGAAATTTTATGATCTTCTTCAAATTTTGCACACTCAAAAATAATATTTGAGTGGTATTCACTCAGAAAACCTGATTGGTATTTAATCTCTGAAGGAAACATTGCTTGGTGAGGATGTTCTTGTGGATCTAGACAATTAATCTTTATTGCCCCTGCTTCTAGATCACCAGAATGATGTTGATTTTTAGTGTTGTCCTCTAGGAAATACTCTAGCTCTTCTCCTTATTCATGGAGGGTAAGCTCACCTTCCTCTTCTTCAGCATAGGTTAGTAACTAGTTTTCCACATGCAATCCAAGAACCACCATGGGTCATTCTTCTTGAAGATTAAAGGGAGTGGGCCCTTTTTATGTAATGGCTTCTTCAAATTTCTGTTTAGGAGGGTCAGACAGTTTCAAGGGTATCGATATGGGCTTCTTATCCTTGGGAGGATCAGATCCTTACATTTTGGAAGTGGATGCAGTGGCCTTATGAGGGGCTGACTCTTCTAACAACTTATTTCCTTTACTAGCAGGACTAGGAGGGGCTTGTTCTCTTGATATCAACTCTTCATTTTGTTCTTGCCCTCGGGTTCTCTTTTGGAGGACCTAAGGTCATACTTCTTGTGGAGTTGAGCTTGCATGAAACCCAAAAATTGTCTGTAGTATTTTTCAATATCTCGATCCTCTGGGTGAACTTCCTTCTCTTCTTGTAGGGTGAGTTCACCGTCTTCATCCTATGAGTAAGCAAGGAATTGATATTCTTGACTGTCTGTGACTTCATCGACCTATCCCTCCATTTACCCTTCCAGGTATAGATGAGGTTGGATCTGATCTTGCTGCTGTTTCCTTTCTCACTGCAACAACTATAGAGGGGGCTTCCGGTACAGGGGATTAAACCCACAGTTTGGAATCATTTGGTTAGGACGAGGAGGGGAATTCTTGGCCTCCAATTCAAGCTTAACCAGCTTATTTGAGAGGTTCTTGATTAGCTTATTCATCTCTTCGATTCTATACTCTTGTGATTCCCTATCGTGATTATAGTTAGAAGCGTCCTCCTACCCCTTATTCTGGCTTCATGCTATGTCTTGCCTTTGAATTTACGAGTAGAAGAAAATCTGGTCCAGAGATGCAGACTTTATTTATCTTAGGATGAACCCAAACTCTAGTTCAAAAGCTCTTGTGAAAACCACCTTAGCAGCTGCTGGGGAGGCTTTATTTCTGCAGGAAGATTATTATAAAGCTTATTGAACCTCTTTATAAATTCTGTTACATCCTCATTTTGTCTCTTCTTGAGAGCATTGAACTCTATGAGGACATATCCATTATGCCTCTTTTCTCCCCATTTTAGTGTGAAGGAATTTTGCATTTCTTCCCAAGTGGTGATCGTGTGATCAACAAGATATTTGAACCATTTCCAAGCCTCTCCATCCAAGGATTGGATGAAAATCCTCAACACCACATCTAGGTTCTCTACATTTACGTTCTCAACAAAGACACAAAAGTTTTTAATATGTATCTGTGCAGAAGTACTATCTTCCCCGGTGAATCAAGGTAGGAGCTTTAGATAATAATGAGGCATGTCATTCAATACTTGAGGTAAAGCCAATGGAGCATATTTATTGAGGAGGAATCCAGGTACAACCATGAGGGGTGGTGGAGGTAAATTTTGAGGATTAATTGGCTTTGGTATAACAAGTGTGTGTTGAATAGAGGTTGCTATATCGGTCTGTAAAAAGCTATGGAGTATTGAAACTTATTTAATTTATTCGGCCTCGGGAGTAGGGTGCAAGGGAGGCAAAGAAATATCAGCGGATTCAACTTCATCTTTTATGATTGAACTAGCTAAAGTAAATGCTTCTGGAGAATACTCTAATACGCGAGCTGTGGTGCCAGGACCATAGATGTCAGCTTTCTGAGATGAGGAAGGCAAAGCTTCAAAATTAAATGAGGGAAGGTCAGCTTGGATGGGCTGCTTCTCCTTCCATACTCTCCTAAATATAATCTTTTCAGGATCAGACACAGAAGGAGTTCTCTACTGGGAATTATCTCATCGAGTATGAGGCCTTTTGTAAGCCAAGATTATGACTGAATTGATCTTTAATAAAAGTGGAGTCGCCAAGGTGAGGGCTATGCAACTCTCAACCCTGCGTGCTCACCTGATTGAAGGGTGAAGATAATTTCATACCTGAGGGAAAAGGTTTTCTAATTCATTTCCCTGGCAATGGCACCAAAAATATGTTGTAGCTCCTAGAGACAGCCTTGACTTTCAAAATACCAGTGCCTAGGACATCTTAAAATCAGAGGTTAAAAATGGATAATTGTATAAATACCTCTAACAGAATATGGGTCATGAGAATAATGGATTTTTTGGTTGGAGAATGGACAAGACCATTTGAGCCTCCTTCATGTGAATTCCCCAAACGAAGAGAGAGCTCATGAGGCTTTGAGGCTGATGGCTATTAGATGGGCCAAGAATAAAATAATGAGTAGAAGCTTTAAAATGTGTAGAGGTGGTGAGGAAGAACGAAGAAGGAACCCACAAGAGACGAGCTTAAGAGATTTAAGAATCTGTTCCCCTGACACTTCAAAGGAAGCGGATATGAATGAGATATGGGCAACAATAGAGATTTGCGGAGCGTGAATTAAGGGAGTGCAACAAGCTTAAAACATGAGTGTTAACACCTAGGCATTATTCAAGCGCGAATTCACGAATAAAATTGCAGACTACCAGCAGCTACATTACATGAACTAATCAAAGTAGCATAGCATGAAAATGATTACACGTAAAAAGGAGATTAATAATGACAAAAGGAAACAGATACATACTACTCATTGCTCCATGTGGAATCCAAATAACAACTCTCCCAAATACGTATCTCAGAGCACAGGGAGCACAATCATACAAAACTATAGCATAATTATTCAAAATTCCAGAACCCTTCTTTCATCTTGGAACGAGCTACATATAGAGTTACCCTCGAGGGTCTTACGATACTAATCATTTATGATCGACCCATACTTATGAAATCAAAACATCCTACCTAACTTTTAGAGCGTACATTAAGTAATTACTTCTGTACTGAGAGAATTAAAACAGGAATGGGGCAAAATTGAGATTTCACCAGAAAAATAATCAAAATTAAACAGAAAATAGAAAGGACATGGTCGCCTATGGAGGCCAATAATGGGAGCATTCAATACGGTATGGCGAGTAGCAATCGTAGGTGGACACACTAACTATCATCATACAATTCCATCTATTGCTTGCAAACCTCCACTCGCTCAGTCTAGTGATTTCCACTTAATCCATTATGAAGAGGCCATGTAGTACTGTATGCACCTGGTTCTTTAGCAGATATTTCCTGAGTAGACCGCATAAACCATAACTGCATGTTCCACCTCAAAAGCCCATGTGGTGTTTTTGAATTGCAAAACGAGAATCGGATTTTAGAGGGGGTCTCAAGTGGTAAGCGATATCAGAGAGTGGGGGTGCAAAATGATGAGAGGACGACACATGGAGGGTAGGAGGTATTGGATACTGCCCATTTCAGACCCCATGCCCCCCCCCCCCCCACATGGTTAAATTTTGAAAGCTACGGGGAGTGTGAAATGAGACAAGGATCGTCAGATGAGAAGGGGGTGATTGGAGATGGAGGAAAGGTGGAGGGCGATGAGGAGAAGGAAATGGCATATTAGCAGTGAGCGGAGTATTATGGTGGGGAAAAATCGCGTCGCAATCACAACTCTTTACCATGAAGCAGTAAAGGTAAACTCTAAAATGAGCGAAGTGTGAAGCGCTGGGAGGAAGGAGGTGATGTGACAGACGGTGGGACCGAACCGCAACCCGCAGATTGCAAAACTTAAGCTTTAGCCATAAGTGGAGGTGGTAAACACTAAAATAAGCAAAGTGCGAAGTGCGGGGGAGAAGGTAAGTGACGTGGAGGGAAGGTGGGACTCGACCACATCACATGTTAAAAAAAATGGTTGTGGGCGTTTCAAATGGTAAGTTAAAAACTGTGCGATGTGATATCGCACATCGGCGGTCGTAGGTTTTAACATTCGGTAGAATGGAATAATTTGTAATTTTGAGAAATGCGATGGACAGTGGGGGAAGGGTAACGTGTCCAGGATAATGGACCCACTTTAATTGCCATCGAGGAATGGGGAAAGGTGGAGATGGAACAATGATATAGAGGTGGAAAAGGAAAAGTATAAAGATAAAGTGGAGCGACGGAGAAAGGTAAATTTTAAGGCGGAAACAAGATTTTTCATGCGGTTTCGATAATGTGGTAAGGTATGCCGGGTCCCGCTTCATCGCATCGGCATAAAATCAAGGTTTGGCGTAACTCTTAAGAGGTAAGGTTAAAAACCTGGGGGCTGCGAAGTGATGGCAACATGTAAGGCTTGTATGCGCGCCACAGGTGAACGGGTCCCACCTCATCACAAATCGAATTTCACTCATTTTAACATTTACCCTTGCACCCATCTTGAAAAACTTGCGATCTTCGATTGTGATTTGAATCTTCATCGTTGATCGTTGTTTAAATCCAACGATCCTCACCACTTCCTTACTATGGTTTTCCAACATTCTCTCTTTGGTTGCGCCTAGCCATTTCTTATTTTTTGGTGGAATACTTGCCATGCGTTCATGACTTGACCTGCTTTAGCATTCACAACTCAACCCAAACACGTGAACAAATTGACCCAATCTTGTTCAAGACTCTTCCCTTGCTGTTTTTCTGCCTTAACTGCTTCTCCGGTGCCTTTGCTTCCTTTGATTCTACTGTTGCTCCTTTTTTAACTATAAAATTTGGGTGTTAATGGTTAAATGAGGGGCTTGAAAGAAATAAGGTGTAGAAATTTATAACATGGAGGAAATGAGGGGCATAGATGGTGAATGAAATGGAATAAGGGGAGAAATGAAGTTTGATCACCATCACACCTCATCAGCAACATTTTCCCCTTTCTACTGAACTGAAAGGCAGATTGATTCCTTTGAAGCTCTTTGATAGTCAAGATTTCCCTTCCTTTCTCCTTCTCCACTTTTTTTGCGGTCACAGGCCAACATACCCCAAGGTGAGCACTTAGTAACAAATGAAGATAAATAAGCCCAATCGCAACCCCACGAACATAGGAACTAGGTCCAATACTTATAGTTTTATGTCGACATGAATATAGGTGTATTCCACACCTTCACATGACCAAGAAACCCCCATTTCAGGTAGTCTACCTGTCTTAATCAACACATGTCCATAAAATCCCATACCTTCCTTTCCTAAACACATACACAAAGGGCCTATAAATTCCCATACCCGCCTGTCCCAAAAAATTACACAACACATGAAAATATACACAATGTACAACACAACACATATACATATACACATGATACAACACAATGAATACACATGGTGCAACACAACACGTACACAATACACATGGCATAGTACAAAATGTACACAACAATGTTGAAAATCCATAGAATGCATTGTCTCTATCCACAAATACCTGGCACACTATGTAACAACCCTTGTCAAAATTCGATGTCATAAAGTTAATAAAGGGAAAATAATAACCAAGGTCATGGGACACGTATTCCAAGATGAATGTTGGGAAAAAACATCTTAGTGTGGGTGTTAGTTTGGTTTATTATAGCTAAGGAAATTGGCAAAGGCAATGAAAAATTATTTGGAAAGGAAAAATGGCATTATTGGCATTTTATTTATGAAAATAATGGAAAATAGGATAAAATGAAGGTGAAAGGTCAGAGGTTACATGTGAGGAGTAAAATGAAGGAAAATAATGGAAAATGAAGAAAATATAGGCCTCATTAATAAAAGGGATTATGAGGATTAGTTGGCACCTTTTGTCAATTCAATTTTGGAGCTCTCTCTCTCTCTCACACTCTTGGAAACTTAGAGAATTCTTGGAGCACTCTAGCATTGGATCAAGAAAGAAAAGGAAGGACAAAGATGGCAAAGGGAAGCAAATATCAAGCAAGGAAGAGCAGGATCAAGCGACTATAACAATATTACTTGCACGTATCAATTTGCATGTGGGATTTTCTTGCTAGATTTGGCATGCATGGTACATGAATGTGTGTATTTGTTTCTCTTGATGTCATTAGAATGAGTCTTTCTAGGAGTGATAATGATTTGCAGCCTTGCCTTTCCATTTAGGGATAACCATGGTGTGGTGGGTTCACTTGTATTTGGTTGAGATGGATTTCCAGATAGACCCAAAGGTGAGTGGGGTGGTCTTAGGATTATTCAAAAGGCCTCAGAATCTCGAGATGGGATGCAAAATAAGCCTAGTTATGGATACCCTCATTGGGTCTAGGAATCCTCCAGTGGTGAATGGAAGGATACATGGTAAATCATAGAGGTGTATTTCCTTGTTAGTTAGTCTTAGTAATCCCATGACCAGTTATTGCAGGATACACAGTAAAGCATAGAGGGTGGAGACAGAAAAATTCCTCTTGGTTTAGGTGGAGAAATATAGAGGCATCCATGCTTGTTTAGGGCCTAGAGAACCCTTGATTGGTATATGGCGGGATTGTGGTAAAGTGTGGTAGTGTAAGTTTCTTGTTTGGGCCTAGGAATCCCTTGGTGGGATTGTGATAAATCCTGGTTGTATAGATGAGGCTTTCAGGCCTAGGAATCCCTTGACCAGTAATGGCAGGATACACGGTAAAGCCTAAGGAATCCCTTATTGGTTTTGTTATGAGTCCCATTTTCATGTTTGGAATATGGTAGGGGGATGATTGGCTAAAATAAATATTTGGTTCAACCCAATCTATGGTCGGGTGGTTTGTGGAAGTTCCAAACCTGGTTGACTTATGAATTCATTAATAATAGCTCCTTCTCCTTGGTATTTCATGTCTAAATATACAGGTTCATATGTGATTCTTATGGATGTTATATCCTTGTTATTTATGTTGGTTATATCTTGGTGATGAGTATGTTTTATGACAAACTTGATGTATGGATCTCATCATGTTTTATTAGAAAATGAATGTACAATTAATTTATAACCTAATAGATGATAGTGCAACTATTATGATAAGGCATCAATGCTTATTTATGAATCTTAGATAAGTAGGAGACCTTTATGCCCATATCTATTGTTATGACCTATAGATTACATATTTGTGACATGTTATTTAAATGCATATCATGGATAGTAGGGGTCAGATAAAGTAATTGTACCTATGGTTTCATTATTAGACTTATTCCAATGTTATTTATCATTTATGAAGGTTTCATGAAGTTCTCGGTAGTGGCCTGAGTCTTGGCCTTGAATAAGTGGTACAAAATTCAGGGTCGTCGGCTTAGAACTATCTGAAAAATCCCACATTTGTTGGCATGCCTTGCTGTGGGAGTGACTGAAAGGCCTTAGTCACATGCATGGCTTATCATGGGAGTGACTAACGGTCCATATTAGTAAAATGACAATTTTTCTCAGGGGTTGGTCACCTGGAAGAGTTGGTTGGCTCCTGAAGGTTTTGTAGCATGTGTGGAAGTTCATATTGGTTTCGTCTTGCCAGCTCCACTTCATTAATTTTACATGGGGATTTGAATCACATAATAGTAGCCTCTCGTCACATATTTACTCCAATGGACCGATTATAGAGTGGTATCAGAGCATAGTTCACCCCTTGGACTGAATTCATAGTGTGTTGGTCATGCATAAATTTAGGTTGCATATGTGTTCTTTATGCTTGCCGTATATGGTCTTATTGTGTATGCATGATGGTGGTCATGGTTGTAGTTGTGTCGCCATGTGAAATTTGATGGTGTTGATGATGGATGTGTTTATCATGAGTATATTTTAGTTATGCATGTCAATATTTATATGTTTTTTATGCATAAATTGACATGATGATAGTTGTCGTGCATGAGGTCATGATATGTGGTCAGTATGGACATGCATTGATAACTAGATAATGGTTGAAATTATTTTTATATACATCTATGATTATGATTATACATGTATTGTGCTAATTTGGTTGATCTTGCACACGAGATATCCTCCCCTGAACTATATTGAGGTATTTTGATTATGTTATGTATTGGTTTTAGCTGACATAGTATACTTGTAGGAAATTGATCAAAGATGACTATCAAGATGGTAGACTATAGTTCACAATATTCTCCCTATGGGTTAGATGAGCAACATGGTGGTGGCAATTATTCTGGCTTCACTGACACATTGAGAATCTTGAAGGAAGAAATAAAAAGTTGCAAGGAAGATAATGATAGTGTTATCACCAAAATCGTACCTGATTAGGCTAGTGATCAGACAACTTCAGTGTAACTATTTCAAACCAATCTTTAGACTGAGGCTTAGTCTCCTCAGTCTGAGAGGGCTCTCTCAAGGGTTAATGATATGGAATAAATATATAGATAGATGGCTAACTCTATTATTTGTGTTTTGGTTCAGGTTGAAAAGATGAATGCTTGCTACCATTGGGCTATGGGGTCAGTGATAAGGCTCTCAATAACAAAGGCTTTCCTTGTGGAAGCTGAGGCTTGTATATACTTCAATGAAAGAGTAACACATTCAGGAAAATCCCAATAACTTGAGGTTCAAAGGAAGTTAAAGCATGTGATACATTAATTCTGAGTAATGAGAGATCAAGAAATTGAAAGAAAAACATTTCAAAAGATATGACATAAACTCATTGAAATATCATAAGAATCTCAGGTGAAGGAAAGTGGTATTGTTACAATATATATCAGAAACTCCAAAACATTTGCAATAAAATAGTCTGCTGAGATGAAATTTTCCAACCTATAGGTTGAAAATAATATAAATATGTCACCATTGAGCTTATGGAGTCAAACTTTCAGTGATCCAGTGAGTTTACTTGACATGGAAGTTGAGGTAGGTCAGAGTTTTTAGTTGTAGGACACACACACATGAGACATGGAAATACACAGTCAATTCACTTATAAAGGAAGTCAGAGCATCACAAGGATGAATTTTGAGTAATATAAATGAAAACCACTACAAGAGAGATACATAAAAGGTAAATATAGAACAAGTAAGCACCAAAAACTCCTTCAGAATCTCAAGTTGGCCAAGTAATCGATATATGTATTGTTGAAACAGTGATTTTACAATAAGCTGCAATTTTGCCAAAAAGCATCCAACCCTTGAAATATTCGACCCCATGGCCTTTAATAGACATCTTACATCATCATATGATCTTCCTCTAGGATACATACATCGAATTTTTTCCTAATGACACCTTGCATAACCATAAAACATCAACTTTAATGATAAACAAACACATATCCTACTTGACAGTCCTATTTCAAATAGGACTCAAACTGCTGATTATTATCATTAACAACCTTATCTACTAAAATAAATCACATATTTGACAAGTATACATTCACATGGTCAAATTTAGATGATGGGATTCATCACTTTATGATCACTAAACTAGGAAACAATACCCTGTTTTTTAGGAAAATGGTCTTCTTCTTTTTCAAACACTTAGGCTGTCCTTTAATATTCAATTCGTGGTCCTTGAACGTTAAATAATCACTTGAAATTATCCTTAACCCTCCCATAACCTCCAAATGTCCAAAAACTTCTCCAAATCTACTAAAAAGGCTGAAAGACAGTGCGCTACGAAAGTAAGGCAATTTCGTAGTGCACTTTCGTAGTGCTGCAAAACAAGCCTTTGTCCTCCAAAAACTTGATTCTTTCCTCTTGAATCATTTTAATCACCCTTCAACACATATTTCATAGCAATTTCAGCTCCTAACTCAGACTTTAACCCCTTAAATACTGATCAAAAGAAGCAAAAAAGGAAACTATAGCAGTTTCGTAGCGCTTTTCTGCTTTTTAAGCCTGGAGGCACTACGAAACTGCTGAGTATGCAATTTTTTTCATAAATATGTCAAATGAAAAGTGTGGTTGCCCAAAAACTCAAAATATAACCTATCCTCATCATATACAAACCATACAAACCATAAACCAACTTCATTTTAGCTTCCTTGAGGCATTTCTTGCAGATTTCTCCTATTTTTTTTCCTATAAAATAGGTATTGGGACAGAGCCTATATATCCTAATACATGATGTAGTTTGAGGAAATGAAGGATTTTTTTGTAGGCCATTATGTCTTGAATAAAAATCTCTCTTGTTTTTTTGAAACACATCTCCTGATGTCCAGAAACTGCCTTTGCAAAACATGTGTAAAATAGGAAAACTCTGTTTTCTGAAAATAAGGCTTCAAAGAAAGCCTTTTATAGCCCAATTGATAGCACCTGTGAGAAAAGTGAGAGAGGTTATTGTTATGTGATATGTTTTTGAAAATAACCTCTCTCAGTTTCTTAAAATACCTTTTTTTTACTCATAAACCTCCTTTGAAGTTGACTGTTCAAAACAAAAAAATAGAGTTTTGCTTCATTAGGGGAATTTTGAGGTCTAAAATGGGTCTCCTAAGGAAATAATAAAATAATAGTTAAACCAATAAAATAATAGTTATTAATTTGAAATTCATTTTTTGCACCACAATCCATGTAACCATAATTAAATTCAATTCAAAGTTGTACCAAAATAAAATTAATAAAAAAAATTGTATTGATGTGACTATAAATAAGAATAAGTTTTTCAAGAAAAAGTCATTATCATTGACAACTAATGCATTTGTCCTTTGTAATTAAATAACTTAAAATAAAATATAAATAAAATTATAAATTCTTAATTATATTATATGCTATTAATTAAAATTGTAAAATAACATGTAATTAATATACTAAATAAAAATAAAATAAAATAATATAATGTAATATAATAAATATATAGGGATATGCTTTGTTTCTTTCAAGAAATATGAAATGAAAATAATATTATTTTATTCAAAAAGTGTGAAATGACACTTATTATGAGTACTTTATTTTATGACTTTAAAAGTACTTAGAGCACTACCATGGTTAAACATGAGTTTTTGTCCACCATTGAGAATGTGACAAGTAAGTACCTTTAACTCAAGCAATGCCACCTCAACTATTAGGGATGATGTTATCCCCTAAAATGTGATTGGTTCTCATAAAGTGAATTTTGATTGTAAATTTTCCTTAGGGGGTCCATTTTAGACCTCAAAATTCCCCTAATGCATATTTCGCTACGAAACTTTCAGCAGTTTCATAACGCTTTCTGCCTTTTTTACACTGAATGTGCTATGAAAGTAGGGATTATTGGCTTATTAGGTATTTTTGGCACAAAAACTTTGGGAAATGAAATTAATCCTAAAATGATGAATGATTTGACATGAAGGAATTTAAAAATGAATTTGTTTAAACCTTAGAATAGGATCAAACTATAAAACATTTAATGCTTCCCTTGGTCAAACTTAAAATGACTCTTAAATCCCTATTTTGACCCATGAACATAAGTAATCTTGTCAAAATGATGTTTTGAATTTTTTGAGTGATAACAGATAGGATCATGTAGGCACAGGAAAAATAAGAAGAATTCAATGGATTAATCCTTCAAAGTATGTTATAATTAAAGAGACAACGACTGCTTCAGATCAGTCATGGGCAGGAGGATAAGATTAATGGGGCACATGGCAGTAGATCTGAAGGTGGGCACAGGTTGCATAGGGATGAAATGATCATAGATGGAAGGCTCTTGGATACTACAGATAGGGGAGGTGATTGACACAGGTTCTATTCTAGTTTTAGTTCTAACAGGAAATATGATCGTTATCGTTATCATCCTTACAGGAAGAGTGACAGGGGATATTTTCTAGATGAGTTCAAGAAAGAAAAGCCACCTACCTTTGATGGGGATTTAAAGAAGTCAGAGGATGCAAAGGCATGGTTACATGGGATGAAGAAGCTATTTGAGATGCATGAGTATATAGAGAAATGAAGGCCATAATAGCTATCTTCAGCATCAAAGGTAAAGCATACATTTGGTGGAAAGATGTGAAGAAGGTTAGAGACATCAGGATAGAAGAATTGAGTTGGCATGAATTCAAGAGACTTTTTAGGAAGAAATATTTGTCAAACAGATACCATGCCAACAAAGATAAGGAATTATATGAGCTAAATATGGAATCAATGACAGATGAGGAGTATACAACCAAGTTCATGGAGTTATTGAGGTATGTACTATATCTTAATGATAGAGTTTAGATGTTTTTCAGTGGATTGCCATTAGCATTTAGAGATCGTATTGAGTATGATGAGCCTCGGTCACTTGAGGAGGTCATTAGGAAATTGAAGCATTGTTATGAGAAATCAAAGCGTAATAAAAAGTCACAGGTAAGCATGGAAAGGAAAATAAAAAGCTAAAGGTAAATGATAGCCGAAAAGAACAAGACCCCAAGATGCAGGTGAGAAAGAAAATGTTGCACCTTAAAATAAGTTCAATGTAGTTAGACAGGGACATGGATGACAAAATAGAGGGTGTCATAGTAGATTTGATGGTATAGGACAATTACAGTGTTGGATATGTGGCAAGGAGCATCTTAAGAAGTATTTTTTGTCGAATCGGGGTGGTAGCAAATTTATAGTGTACAAGAAGCACAAAAAATTGGGGATCATTAGAGAACTTTTGAGTTCTAAAATGATCCTCCTAAGAAAAATGTATAACTAAAATAAACTTTATAAGAACCAATAGGATTCAATATGATGGTTTCAACCATGGGGGATGGTTCACCAATTTTAGGGTAAAAAGGTAAAAAGATAAAAATAATAAAAATAATAATAAAACTACCATTTTCAACTTATCTCTCTAAGGTTTTACTCAAATTTCGAGCGGGAGTAATCGTTGGATGTAAAATTTAATTACTCATCCAAGAAGTACCCATATTGCATACTTTCGATGGATCCTTCTACATGAAAAATGAGAAATACATGAAAAAATAGGATTGCAATCACGTTTTTCATGTATTTTTCATCTTTTTGTAGTAGGGTTCATCGAAAGTATGCAACATGGGTACTCCTTGGATGAGAAATCAAATTATGCATTCAACTAGTCATTAGGGGAATTTTGAGGTCTAAAATGGGTCTCCTAGGAAAAATGTACAAAAAAAATAAATTTTATAAGAACCAATAGGATTCAAGATGATGATTTCAACCATATGGGATGATTCACCATTTTTGGAGTAAAAAAGTAAAAATATCAAAAAATAATAAAATAATAAAACTATTTTTTCAACTCGTATTTTCAACTTATCTCACTCAGGTTTTACTCAAATTTCGAGCCAGAGTACTCATTGGATGCAAAATTTAATTCCTCATCCAAGGAGTACCTATGTTCCATACTTTCAATGGACCCTGCTACATGAAAAACATGATTGCAATCATGTTTTTCATGTATTTCTCATTTTTTGTGTACCAGAGTCCATCGAAAGTATGGAACATGGGTAATCTTTATATGAGGAATCAAATTCTGCATCCAATGAGTGGCTTCGCTAAAAAATGAGCACACCCATAGGGAGATAAGTTGAAAATACGAGTTGAAAAATAGTTTTTTCTTTTTTCCCTCTAAAATTTGATGATGTAATATAATCATATTTTATTATTTCCACTATTATTTTATAATTTCCTTAGGAGGCCCATTTTAGTCCTCAAAATTCCCCTAATGGTTCCCACTCAAAATTTGAGTAAACTCACAGGGAGATAAGTTGAAACTACAAGTCCAAAAAGTAGGTTTTTCATTTTTCCCTCTAAACTTTGATGATGTAATCTAATCTTATTTTATTATTTCCATTATTATTTTATAATTTCCTTAGGAGGCACATTTTAGAGCATTCCTTTTATCTATGTAGCATTGGATAATAGAAAGGTGGATCACCAGGAATCCATTATTGAGATGGACAGTAAGCTTTTTGATCAAGTTGTTTCTATTTTGATTGACCCTAGATGCAATTATAGTTATGGTAACCCTGACTTGGTGGATAAGTGTGGTTTGAATAATGAATTGCATGCAAAATCTTAGTTATTACAATTGGATATAGGTACCAAGAAGAGATTTCATCATTGGGTAAAAGCTTGTGCATTTGAGTTGAATGGTATGCCTACATCAGTGCATTTGAATGTACTTCCGTTGGGATCATACAATATGATTTTGGGAATGGATTGGTTATATATTCATAAGAATAAGATGGACTGTTATGAAAAATATATTGAGTGTTTGGCTAAAAATGGGGAATAGAGGATTTTGCAGGGTAAGAAGAAGGAAACATCGGTTAGAATAGTGACAACTATGTAGGTAAATCGTAGTCACAGAAAAGGGTGTGTTATTTGCAGTGCATATTTATAGTTATAAAGGTAAGGAGGATGAGAATAAGAAGATATTAAGTAGGTACCCAATCTTGCAGTGGTTTCAAGATGTGTTTCTAGAAGATATTTCAGAGTTTCCACCTCACGGGGAAGTACACTTTTCTATTGATTTAGTACTAGTGGCAGAACAAGCATCAAAACAACCATACAAGATGAGCACACCAGAGTTTGTAGAGTTGAATTTTCAACTGAAGGAAATGCTTGAAAAATGATACATTAGGCCAAGTGTATCACTATGGGGTGCACCAATTTTTTTTGTGAAGAATAAGGATGGTACTCTTAGGATATGTATTGATTATAGGTAGTTTAGAAACGTAACCATTAAGAACAAGTATCCGTTGTCGAGGATTGATGACGTGTTCGATAAGTTGAAGGGAGTAGGAATGTTTTCGAATATTGATATGAGATCAAGGTATCATCATGTACACATATCAAGAGGAAATTTACAAGACAACTTTCCAAACTAGGTATGGGCATTATGAGTTTGTTGTAGTTCCACTTGGTTTGACTAACGCTCAAAATAACTTTATGTGATTGATTAATAGTGTGTTGCATCCTTATTTGAACAAGTTTTTTATTGTATTCATTGATGATGTCTTGATATATTCTAAGAGTGAGGAAGAGAATTTTGAACATGTAGAAGAAATATTGATATTTCTAAGAGAGCATTAGTTGAATGCCCATCTTAGAAAATGTAGTTTCTTTCAGAAATAGGTACATTACTCGGGGCATGTTGTCTCAAGGGAAGGTATTGAAGTGGATATGGAAAAAATAAGGGCTATCATGGAATGGGCAACTCCTAGGATTGTGGATGAGGTAATATCATTCATGGGAATAGAAGGTTACTGTATAAGGTTCATCAAGAACTTATCTCAGATTACATATTCTATTACATCACTGCAGAGGAAAGGTAAGAAATCTGAATGGAAAAATGAATGTGCAGCCAATTTTGAACAGTTGAAGCAGTTGTTGACGATTTCTCCACTATTAAATATTATATATCCGGACAAAGATTTTGTGGTGTGTACATATTATTGCAAGAGATCACTTGGTGGAGTCCTTATGTAGGAAGGAAAGATAGTATGTTGAGTCATGGAAACTGAATGAGCACGAGAAACATTATCCGACACATGATCTTGATTTTGAAACAATCATCCATGCATTAAATATGTGGAGGCACTATCTTCTTGGCAGGAGTTTTGAATTGATGAGTGATCATAGTGGATTTAGGTATCTATTTGACCAACTAAACCTGAATTCCAGAAAGGCTAGGTGGTTGGCCATGATTAGTGAGTTTGAATTCAAGATCAGGTACATCAAGGGAAAAGAGAATAGGGTTGTAGATTCTCTTAGCAGGAGGATACATGTGAATCATATAACAACTATGGGTTCTTATTGGGTAGAATTACATGATCAGATCTTACAGGCATGACAGCATGATTGCAGGTACACAGATCTTAGGCACATGCTACAACAGGGTACATGTGATCAGGATGTGAATTTTCATCTTACAATAGATGGTTTGGTCAGAATTAGGACAGGATATATGTGTTGAATGGCAGTGGGCTCAAGAAGACTATCTTGAGATATTTTCATGAAAAATTTTATTCAGGTCACCAAGGATACCAGAAGAGATTGATAGCAGTGAATAATTTTTATCATTGGCTGAATTAGAAGAAGGATGTGGGAGATTTTGTGGCTAGATGTTTGGACTGTAAGCAGATGAAAGTAGAATGTAAGCATATAGGTGGACTACTATAGCTGATTTTGATTCTAGAGTGGAAGTGGGACGCCATTTCCGTGGGTTTAATCATAGGTTTGCTGAGGACATCTAGAAAACATGATTCTATCATGGTTGTGGTAGACATGTTAACAAAGGTAGCACACTTCATTCCAGTCAAGTATACGTATTCAACTAATGATGTAGCACATGTCTTCATCAGATATTTAGTGACGCTACATGGTGTTCCACAGAATATTGTGTCAGACAGGGATGCTAAGTTCACTTCCAAGTTTTAGGAGTTGTTGTAGGTTTGGTGACAAAATTGTCCTTCAACACAACTTACCATCTATGGATAGATAGAAATAAAAAGAGGGTAAGTAGGATATTGGAGGACATGTTGAGGATGTATGTGATGCATCAGTAGAGGATATGGGAGGAGTACATTCTGTTGGTGGATTTTTCTTATAATAACGATTATCGAGAGTCATTGAGGATGAGTCTGTTTTGGCAGAGTTATAATACTCACATCTATTAGAGTGATCCAGTGAATAGGGTGTTGATAAGACCAGACATATTGGTATAGATGGAACAGGAAATGCAGGTAATCAAGAATAATTTGAAGGGAACACAGGATAGAAAGAAATATTATTCATATTAGAACATAATGTTTAAGGAGTTTTAGGTTGGGGAATAGGTCTACTTGTGCGTCAATCCCAAGAAGAGTTCCTTGTGGATTGGATCATGTGCCAAGCTGGAACCTCAGTTTTGTGGACCTTTCAAGGTTCTTGAAATAATTGTACCAGTATCCTATTGATTTGCACTGCCTTCGATAGTGAAATTCCATAATGTTTTTCTTGTGTCATTTCTTGAAAAGGATGTTAAAGATATTGATCATGTGATTGAATGGTTTGTATTATCGTTGGATCTAGAAGGTGAAATTACAAACATAAACTTAGTATATTTTGCAAATAAATATACTCATGCTCCAGAACCGAGCAATCGAGCAGGCTAAATTGCAGTGTAATCACTTTGGGCCCGATGAAGCTATATGGGAGATGGTTGCTCATATGTGGGATATGTATCCTTCTCTATTCGTTGGTTAAGCGAATTTTTTTGGCATATGTTTTGGTGTAATGCTTTGGTATATGTACATATGTATATGGATGCAAAGACTATGATGATCTATGTTATAAATCTCTAATAAGTGGTATGGGTGTCATGCCATTATAGTTGATATGTTGTTATTTTTGTCACGTTGGTTTTCAACATAGTTACCGATGAAATAGGTAACCTGACCTCAAAACGGGAACTCTAGCCCAAAAACTCTCAAAAAACATGAAAAAACACCCCCAAAAAAAAAAGTGTGTCTTCCAGAACGCACTTGTTTTTTTTTTTAAGGTCAAATTTCAACATTTTCTAAAATTATGCTAAAAAAAAATTGTTTGTTGAAAAAAGGATTGAAAAAACACCCCCCCCAAAAAAAGTGTGTCTTCCAGAACGCACTTCGTTTTTTTTGAAGGTCAAATTTCAACATTTTATAAAATTATGGTAAAAACAAAATTGTTTCTTGAAAAAAGGATTGAAAAAACACCCTCAAAACAAAACCAGTTGATGCTGGAATAACAAAAAAAAAAAATGTGTCATACTTTTGGCATTTTTAAAAAAAGAAGTAACATTTTTTAATTTTTAAAATTCAAACATTAAAAAAAAACCTAAAATTTAAGAAAAAAAATAAATTAAAAAAATAAAAACATTTAAAAGCTTAAAATTTAAAAATATATGAAGATAAAAATAAATAAAAATAAAAACAAAGTAAAAATTTTAATTCAATCATTAAAAAAAACCTAAAATTTAAGGAAAAATAAAATAAAAAATAAACCAAAAAAAAATTAAGATTAAAATTTAAAAAAATATAGAAATTAAAAAATAAAAATAAAAACAAAATAAAAATATTAAATTAAAAAAAAAACAAGTAAAAAAAGGAAGGAAATTAAAAAAATAAAATATAGAAATTAAATTTAAAAAAGAAAAAAAAAATGCTTATTAAATTTAAAAAAAGAAAAAAAAAATTAAAACAAATAATTAAATTTAAGGAAATATATTAAATTTTAATAAATTTAAAAATTCAAAATTTAAAAAAAAAACACTATTCAAATTAAAAGGAAAAAAATAAAAATTAATTAAAAATAAAAAATAAAAATAAAATACAATAAAAATATCAAATTTAAAACAATATATATTAAAAAAACAAATAAACTATAAAAAATAAATTAAATTTAAATTATAAAAATAAAATATATATATGAACTTAAATTAAAATAGGTATATACATCAAATTTTATTAAATTAAAAAAAAGAGAGGTTAATATTAAAATAACAAATTAAATTTAAAAACAAAAATATTAAATTTTAATAAATAAATTAATAAACAAATAAATTTTGAAAGAAAAAATAAATTTTAAATATAAAAGAAAAAAATATATATATTGTTAAACGAAAACTTTAAAAACTTTAAAAATCAATTAAAAGTGGAAAATTGAAAAAAAAAAAAGAAAAAAAATTAAATAAAAAAAAATTTAAAAAAAAATAATTTAAATTAATTAAGTTTCATTTTTAAAAAAATCTAATTTTAAATACACAATTTTAATTGAAATAAAAAAATATAAAAAATTTACATAATTAACAAAAAAAAAAAAAAAAGAGTAAAACATTTAAAAAACATATTAAATCGAAATAAATTAAAAAAAAATATAAAAAATTTATTGAATTTTATAAAATTATATTAAAAAACTAAAAGTAAAAGTTAATAACAATGAAAAATTATGAAATTAAAAAAAAAAAAAAATAAATTAAATAAAAAAAATGGGCGAAATTTAATAAAAATTATTAAAAATAATAATAATAATAATAAATTTAAAACAAAAAATAAAAAAATTTAAAAAAAAAATCAATTAAATTTTTTTTTTTTTTAAAAAAACAATTAAAAAAAAAAATTAAAAAAAAATCAATTAAAAAAAAAACATTTAAAAAAAAACATTTAAAAATTTTTTTTTTTAAAAAAATCAATAAAAAAAAGTGTTTTATGGGGCGGCCGGCCCGCTGGGGCTCGGGAATCGGCCCTCCGCCCGCGGGGGCCCGGGAGGCCGGCTGGGCCGCCCCCGGGGCGCCACCCGCCCGGCCACCGCCGCCCGCCCGGCCGGCCACCGCCGCCCAGCGGGCGGGCCGCCCCCATAAAACACTTTTTTTTATTGATTTTTTTTTTAAAAAAAATTTTTAAATGTTTTTTTTTTTAAATTTTTTTTTTAATTTATTTTTTTTTTAATTTTTTTTTAATTTTTTTTTTTTTTTTTAATTTTTTTTTTAATTGATTTTTAAAAAAAAAAATTAATTGTTTTTTTTTTAATTTTTTTCTTAATTGTTTCTTTTTTAATTTTTTTTTTTTTAATTTGAAAAAATAAATTTTTTTTTTCAAAAAATAAATTCTTTTTTTAATTTAATATTTTTATTTGAAGTAAAATTCGTTTTTTTGTTTTTTTTGTTTTTAAATATATACTTACATCTATTTTTTATTTTATTTTATTTTTATTTTTTTATTTTTTTTTATTTTTAATATTTTTTTTTTAATTTGATTTTAAAAAAAAATTTTGAATTTCAGAAAATTTAAAATTATTTTTTTAATTCAATTTTTTTATTTTAAATTCAATTTGTTTAATTTTTTTTATATTTAATATTATAGAATAATTTTTTTTTTAATTTAAAATTTAAAATTTATTTATTAAAATTTTTAAATTTTAATTTAATTTAATTGTTTTTCTTATTTTTTTCGTTTATTTAGTTTTTCATTTTTAAAATCTATAAATGGTTTCACTAAAAAAAAAAAAAAAAAAAAACACTAAATTTATGTATATTTGTTTTTTAATTATTTGCACGTGGTTTTTTTCATTTTTTTTGTTTTTTAATGATAGGTTTTTTTCATTTTTTTTTTTTAATTTTTATTTTCTTTTTCTTTTTCAATTTTAATTGTTTTTTTTTAATTTGTTTTTTTTGTAAATTTTAAAAGTTGTATTTTTTTCCTTATTATTATTATTATTTTTTAATTTATATTTTTAAATTTAATTTTTTTTTTTTTTTAATTTTTTTTTCCTAAATTTTAATTTTGTAATTTTAATTATTTTAATTTTTTTTTAAATATATATATATTTTTAAATATATTGTTTTTTTTAATAAGTTCGAAAAAAAATGTTTTTGATTTTTGATTTTTTTTTTTTTTTGGTGAATTTTTGTTTTTTTTCTTTAAATTATGTGTTTTTTTTCTTCAAATTTTGTCATTTCCTTTGATATAATTTTCAAATATTTTTGTTTTTTTTATTTATTTTTGTTTAAATTTTTTCTTTTTATGAGCTATTTTTGTTTTTTTTTACATTTTTATTGGTTTTTTTAACTGTTTTTATATTTTTTTTTTTAATCTAAGTTTGTGTTTTATTACATACATGAAAATCACCACTCTAAAAAAAAAAGGTTGATGCAGCATCAATACGTTTCAAAATTAGCATGAAAATCACTGCTCTAGAAAAAAAAGGTTGATGCAGCATCAATACGTTTTAAAATTAGCATGAAAATCACTGCTCTAAAAAAAAAAGGTTGATGCAGCATCAATACGTTTCAAAATTAGCATAAAAATCACCTCTAAAAAAAAAAAAAAAAAAAAAAAATTTGATGCTGCATCAATACATTTCAAAATTAGCATGAAAATCACTAACATTTTAAAACAAATATTCATACTTCATAAATAAAAATTTTAGAGTGTCAAAAATGTGCACCAAAAAAAAAAATGGTGATTCTGCATCACCACTTTTCAAAATCGGGTGCTTTTTATGCTACTAAAAAAAAGTAGGTAACATTGCGGTTACCTATTTCATCGGTAACATTGTTTTTCTTCTTAGTGGGTTTATCATTGTAAATATTGCATCGAGATAAGTTATAAAGCTCCATGGGTAGTATGTTTTTTTTATTTTCACTAGATTTTACTAGTTTTAGGTGTCATTGAACACCGAGGACAGTGTTCCCCCAAGGGGGAGGGTTCTGTAACAACCCTTGTAAAAATTCCATGTAATAAATTTAATAAAGGAAAAATAATAACTATGGTCATGGGACACATATTCCAAGTGGAATGTTTGGAGAAAACATCATAGTGTGGGTGTGAATTTGGTTTATTATAGCTAAGGAAATGGCAAAGGCTTTGGAAAGGAAAAATGGAATTATTGAAATTTTATTTATGAAAATAATGGAAAATGGGAGAAAAGGAAGGTGAAAGGTCATATGTTGCATGTGAGGAGGAAAACGAAGGGAAAAAATGGAAAATGAAGAAAATAGAGACCTCATTAATAAAAAGGCTTATGAGGATCAGTTGGTACCTTTTGTTAGTAGCTGTTTTGGATCTCTTTCTCTCTACTCTATCTCTCTCTCTCTCTCACTCTTGGACACTTAGAGAATTCTTGGAGCACTCTAGCATTGGATCAATTAAGCAAAGGAAGGACAAATAAGGAAAAGGGAAAAATAGATCAAGCAACTACAATGAGATTACTTGAAGGTATCAATTTGCATGTGTGATTCCCTTGCTATATTTTGCATGCATGGTAAATTCATGTGTATATTTGGTTCTCTTTTTATCATTGGCATGGGTCTTTCCAAGTGTGACAATGATTTTCAACCTTTCCTTTCCATTTCTGGATAGCCATGGAGTGGTGGGTTCTCTTGTATTTGGTTGAGCTAGATTTATGAATGGACTCAAAGCTGAGTGGGGTGGTCTCAGGGTTATTCACAAGTCATATAATCCTAGGATGGGATACATAGTAAATCCTAGTTGTGGATACCCTCATTGTGCCTAGGAATCCTAAACTAGTGAATGGTGAGATAAACGGTAAATCCTAGAGGTGTATGCCCTTGTTAGGCCTAGGAATCCCTTGTCTGGTTATGGTGGGATAAAAGATAACGACTAGACGGTGGAGAAATACAAAGGCATCCATTCTTGTTTAAGGCCTTGTGATCCCTTGACCACTATAAGGCAGGATTGCAGTAAAGCCTAGTAGTGTATGTTTCTTGTTTAGGCCTAGGAATCCCTTGGTGGGATTTCAGTAAAACCTAATTGTATAAATGAGGGTTTTGGGCATAGAAATACCTTAACTGGTAATGGTAGGATGCATAGTAAATCCTGAGGAATCCATGGTCAGTTTTCTTATGAGTCTCACATTCATGCTTGGAATATGGCATGGGGGTGATTGAATAGAAGAAAGATTTGGTTCAACCAAATCTATGGTCAAGTGGTTCATGGAAGTCCCAGACCTATTTTGCTTATGCATTCACTAATAAGAGTTCCTTATCCTTGGTATTTCATGTATAAATGTACTGGTTCATATGTGATTCTTATGGTTGTTATATCCTTGTTATTTTTGTTGGTTATATGATGGTTATGAGTATGTTTTATAAAAAAAATGATATATGGCTCTCATCATGGTTTGATTAGAAAATGAATGTACAATAAATATATGACCTAATATATGATAATGAAACTATTTCTATAAGGCATCAATTATTCTTTATGAATCTCAAATAAGTGTGAGACCTCTATGCCCATATTTTTTGTTATGACCTATATATTACATATTTGTGACATGTTTGATGAAATTCATGTCATGGCTAGTAGGGGTAATATCAAGTACTTATACCAATTATTGAATTACTAGCCTTAATCCATTGTTATTTATCATTTATGATGGTTTCATGAAGTTTTCGGAAGTGGCCTGAGTCCTGGCCTTGAAAACATGACACAAAGTCCGAGATCGTTGGGTCAGAACTTCCTGAAAAATTTCATACTCGCTAGCATGCCTTACTGTGGGAGTGACAGGAAGGCCTCAATCACATGCATGGCTTGTCATGGGAGTAGATGAGGGTCCATATCAATAAAATTTCAAGTTGTCTCAAGGGTTGGTTAGCTCTTGAAGGTTCTATAGCATGTGTGGAAGGCCAAATTGGTTTTGTCTTGTCGGTTCCACTTCCTTAACTTTACATGAGGATTTGAACCACATCATAGTAGACTCTAGAGACATTTTTACCCTAGTGGACTAGTTACCTTGGGTAAATGTGGGAGGATGGTGTTACACACTGCCTCTAGTGTATTTCCCATGCTTTATCGCATGGATTCACAATCCAAATATAGGTTTTGTGGTTTCTTCAATTATCCATGCTTGTCCCAACATGTCGAAGATCACACTACTTTAATTCTGCTAATATATATCTCAACATTCCCTATTCATAATATAAAATGGGAATAATATAAGAATCATATTCACATGATATTAAAATCATTGATCATCGAGGGTTACTTTTTCCCACATGATTCCTCACACAACCATAAATCTTACATCATCCATATTTGTATTAAATGAATTTTAAATAATCATTCTTCCACAAGAATGATTCTTGACGCAACTTGTCAGTCACAATGGCATTCATATATGTATATAAACATTGGCATGATAATAAAAATATCATAGATTTACATATGTACATTTGAGTTAGGGTCAAGATAACCTCCTTTGTGCCATTCTCATGGACCCCATGTCACTATATATTATTTTATATGGACCAAGCTAGCCCACTTGGTTGACATACTACTATAAACTTAGTCGTGGACATAACACACATTGACATATGTCAGATAAAATCATAGTTTAGATAAATCCATGTATTTATGCAAAGCAGGCATTGGGTTCAACAACAATTGTATTTGGCTAGAGGAAGTTGTTTATCTGAATTCCTCTCTTTACCTTTTTTACCTTGTTGTTTACTCCAACACCTTTGGATACTATTTTATATCAACATTATTTTGATGGATAATTGTTAATTGTTCATATTTTATCATTTAAACTTGGTGCCACATATAGGAGCAACGCTCCAAGGTATTCCAACTATGGCCTATTTTGACCCATCTTCCCAACATCAACATGTTTTTATCCACACAAATCATGTACGGCCCCTTACCAACCTTCCTTATTTCCTTCATGTATAAGCCTCTCTCAAATCGTATTATTTGTTGTGTTTCACTTAGCTCTCTTACTAGAGTTGCATGGATTTCCTTCCACACCCAACATTTTTCCTCGAGAACCTAGCATGAAAGTCAAAAGGTAAAAGTTTCAAAAAGGAAAATTAGGGCAAGAATAAAAGTTGTGTTAGCAATATAAAACCACAAACAAAGGTAGCATGGCCATGCATTCAATTCATTAATCAAAGCAATGAAAATAAATCATGAAGTCAACAATCAAGAGCATATTATGCAATGATTTGAAAATATCCCATAACAAATCAACTTTGTGAGTCTAGAGTTTAGTATGTCCTTCATCACCATATACAAATATATATATATATATACAAAAATTAGCCTAAGGATTTTCCATGGTTTATGGTAGCCTTGTAGTATCACATTCCTCAATAGTTCACGGGGGATATTTTCAACACATATATGTATATATCAAGGAGCTTGAGGGAATACTACCTCCTCCTTCTCAGCATCCTACATCATTTATTCGTGTCTCTGTTTCTAGTAGGGGATATTTTATTTATTTGATATGTCTATGGGGATAGTGATTTCTCATATGCTTTTCTCTAAAATACCAACAGGAAAATATCCTCTTCTTTTATTTTTCAACCTCATGGGGCCTCTTCCTATAAATGTGTTTTTCCCTTTTGAGATTTTAGTTTGAGATATTAGTTCTTGCAAATTCTTTTACAGTTCATAATTCCACTCAACCAATTATTGTTGTTTCCTGGCGAGCTTCCTAATTTCCACCTTGAAAATATTTAGCTCATATTCCAAGTCCCTGAGCTGAACCTCAAAATTTGTGAAGGTTCCTTTCCCTAGAGGGATTTCCCTATTTCCCATTCTTGATGGTCTTGATCCATACCCTACTACACCATACTATGATACACATTTCCTTTCATTGCCATTAAATCTTAGTATATGCTACAACACACACTCAAATATTAATGTATCACTGAATATAATAAATAATATACCAATGCCCCATTGCCAAGATATGCCACACATGCTACCCTAAAAATGTATATATCAGGATGTCATCATAGATTTTAAAAAATGGTCTCTTTACCAAGACCATCTGTTGATGGTGATGGACCCACCAACATTCAGGGAATCTCCTCGATATGAAGTCCCATTTATACCTCACACCATTTGGTGTAGGAGTCCCATGTGGTATAAAGGCTCGATTTCTAAGTTCTTAAATATTTTCCTTGGCTCTAACTATTAACAAGAGAGAGGGATGCAATGGTAATAGTTAATGTTAATGACACAATAATCACATTATGGGGGTTACAGGGGTACAACAATAACAATAAGGGGGTTACACTAACAACAATAAGGGACTATACTAGTAATATAAGGACTTAACATGATCCTCTCCTTCAAAAAAGTGTTTTCCTCAACGCTTGAGTAGCTCGGGGTGATTTTGTATAAAATTCTCATCCTCCCATGTAGAATCTTTAGTGGGTAAGTTCTTCCATTTGATGAGATACTCTGAAATTGATCGATTTGGTAACTGTCGAGTTCTAGTTTCTGTGACTGCTTCAGGTTCCAATATGGATTTTCCTTCCTCATCAAGTTCTGGAAATATTGTTTGAACTGGAAGTTTGTCCCCTATAACCTTTTTTAAGCATGAAACATAGAAAACTGGATGCACTCGCGAAGAAGCAGGAAGCTCCAATTTGTATGCCATAGTACCAATCTTTTGCAACACCTTGTAAGGACCATAGTACTTTGGTGATAATTTATTATCCTTCTTAGCTTGCTTGAGGGAATTTTTTTTGTATGGTTGTAGCCGTAAAAATACCCAATCTCCCACATCAAAAATTCTCTCACTGCGATGTTGATTTACCTGTTGTTTCATTTGATTTTGTGCCAAATTTAGGTTATCCTTTAAAAGTTGGAGAACTTCTTGTTGATGCTCGATGTGATCCTCCACTGCTTGAACCCTAGAATTTTCCCTTAAAAAAGATGTCATGGACGGTGGATGATATCCATAAAGTGCCATAAATGGGGTCATTTTTGCTGCAGTATGGAAGGAAGTGTTATACCACCATTCAGTGAGAGGTGACCACTTGAACCATTGTGCTTGATTATTAGACACAAAACAATGAAGATATCCTTCCAAACATTTATTCACTATCTATGTTTGACCATCGGATTGAGGATGATAAGATGAGCTATGAGCTAGTTGAGTACCCAAACAAGAAAATAATTCCGTCCAAAAATTTCCTGTAAAAATGCGATCTCTGTCACTTACAATAATCTTCGGGTTTCCATGTAGCTTTTGAATTGTTTCCATAAATGTCGTAGCAAATGTACTTGCTTTAAATGGATATATAAACTTCAGTGTATCATATGTAAAAATTATTAGAATATTTCGGTGTTGGTCATAACCACGGTATCCCCAATATACCAAAAATAAAAATAAAAACCTCATTCATCACGAGCAAAAATATAGTTCAATACTTTTACAAAATACATACCATAATATAGATCATTATGAAGCTAAGATCTCTAAAAATAAACAAAAAGGAAAAAACAAAAAATAGCGTAAAACATTATTGTTCCATGCATTCAATTCATGGAGACTGCTTGGTGAATTGTGCACTAGATTAGCTGAGTGTGTTCGATGAAGATATGTTGCCACAATTTTCAGTGATCTGCCAAATATCCTTATCCAAAGATAAGGCCACTCTGGTTAGTCCATCAGCTAATTGATTTATTTCCCTGTAGATGTGTTGGCATGAAAATTGTGTGAGTTGACTTTTTAACCTCAAGACTTCATCCAATGTGGTACATAAAAAAAAAATTATGCAAATGTATGTGGCATTTAACTAGTTGATCACAAGCTTTGAGTTCCCAAAGAGTTGTAAAGAAACATCGTGTTCAATGGCGAATATTAAGAGGCTTTGGAAAGCAAGTAGTTCGACATAGTTATTTGACACAACACCTAGTCCAATAGAAACATGAAAGGATATGTCAGAAGAAATATGTAATAAAAAACCACCACCACAGGTCCCACCTGAGTTAACCAAGGCCCCATAAAAATAATCCCATGGAGCAGATCGATCAGGTTGTTCAACCACTAGTTCTCAGATCGTTCGAGCATATTTTTCCAGAGAACAGTGACTGAGAATTGTCATATCTTGAACAACATGAATCCTAGGAGATGAGGAATAATCCAAAAAAAATAGCTATGTTATGAGAAATTCATACTCCCCAACAGATAATTAAATGAATTTCTTTGAAAATTCTAGAAGATGAGAGGGAAAGCTAACTTTTCAAGACATATTCAATTAAAGGACCCATCCACGGGCCAATTTGTGGTTTTGTTAATCTATAGTGATCCCATATGCATCGACCAAATGAGAAATTCAAAAAGTGGTGGTTAATTGTTTCTCCCTTATTTTTACATAGGGAACACCAACCGGGGCCAATGGAAATTACACCACATAAGAAATTTGACCTTCATGGGTGTAACTCCCTCCTCCCACATCTACCCAAGTAACCATCCAACCAAGGCAAACGTGTGATGAAGAGTTACTATGATCAGTTGAAACCTCCTAGGTGACCTTAAGGAAGTGGAATCAGTGAAAACACATCAAACAAACCTTCCCCATCAGCAAAAAAACTCCCAGGAGCCAACCCAACCACTAAGGTATCCAACCCCCTAGGTCCCACTGAGGTTTCAAAACTTCAAACCCCCAGACGCTCCCACAGTATAGGCATGCATGCACCTGGGAGGCTCTGTACAATCCCACAACATATGCATGTGTGGATCTAGGGACTTTTTCCCATAGACCTGTTTCAGTGTCCCCGATATTTGAGCCACGTTTTTAGGCTAAGAACGCAAGTCACTTCCCAAAACTCAATGACAAGTTTAAAAATGAAACAATGGTGCACAAGAAAACATTTGAACAAGGAATTGACTGGACCCCTACTAGCCATGACAGTCATTTCTTCAAACATGTCATGAATATGTAATCTACAGATTTAAATAACATATCTAAGCATAGGGGCCTCATACTTATCCAAGAATTGCTAAGAAAAAATGTTGCTACATCACATTAATTGCATTATCTTCTATTTAGGCATAGATACATTGTTCATTCAATTACGAATCAAAACATGATGAGAGCCATACTTCATCACCATCATAAAACTCAGTCATAATGAGCATATAAGCAACATAAATGACAAGCACGTAAAATACATATAAGCAATAGAATAACAAGCATATTTACCCATCAATATAAGAGGAAAATAGCTCTTATTTCCATAAGAAAAATGTAACCAAGTCTGGGAATTCCATGTTCCACCCGACCATAGACATGTCTAAGACAAATGTCTCTTCAGCTAGTCACCCATGTGACATATTCCAAGCATGAATGTGGGATCTCATAAACCAAATCCATAAAAAAAAAACCAAGGATTTCAGAGGCCAAACCACCTCCACCCTCAACCAATGATTCCACCTCACATTCGAACATCACAACCATCACCAGATTGGTCTCTACCCAATTTATCAAGTGATCCAAAGCACTTTTTCCAACCAAGGCTCTAGTAATAGTAACTCAACCCCAGTTTTTTCCAGGCTCCAGAGCGTTTGTCCAACCAAGAATCTAGGACTAGTAACACAACCCACCTAGGGCTCCAGAGTGTTTTTCCAACCAAGGCTCTAGGACTAGTAACTCAACCCATAGCTATTTGTCGAGCTCCAAAGAAATTTTCCAACCAAAACTCTAGGAACTAGTAACTCAATCCATAGCTAAAGGAACATGAGAACCAACCAGTGAAAAATAAAAAATGAAACTGAACCCACAACACCATGGTTATCCAGGAAATGGCAAGGCTAGGAAAATCCACTTTCAAACCAAGAAATCCTCCATGCCAATGAAAGATCATGACCAAGAAACCACATGCATACACCATGTATGCCAAAAATAGTGAGGAAAACATACATGAAACTTGGTACTTGCAATCAAAACTCGTTGTAGTTTTTGAGCCCAATGTCCTCTTTCACTTTCCTGCTCTTCGTTTTCCTTCTTGCTCCAAATCTCCAAGTATGCCACACCCTCCAAGAGTGCTCCAACAAAACTCTAAGTATCCAGGAGTATGAGAGAGAGAGAGAGAGAGAGAGAGAGAGTAATGAGAGCTCCAAAACTACACTGAACAAAATCCATGAATTGATCCTCAAAAGCATTGTTATTAATGAGGCCTCTATTTTCTTCATTTTCCTTCATTTTCATCCTAACATGCAACATGTGACCTTTCACCTCCCTTTTCTCCTATTTTCCATCATTTTCATAAATAAATGCCAATAAATGTCACTTTCATTTCCAAAGCCTTATCCATTTCCTTTTCCAATTTCCATAGCCATAATAAACCATATGAGCACCCGCACTAGGATGTTTTTCCTAGCATTCATCTTGGAATACGTGTCCCATGACCATGGTTATTATTTTTCCTTTATTAACTTTTATTACATGGAATTTTCACCATCGATGTTACAGAACCCTCCCCCTTGGGATAACACCGTCGTCGGTGTTCAACGACACCTACAACAAGCAAGGTTGTTGTAAGAAAAAAATACTACCCATGGAGCTTTATAACTTATCTCGTTGTAGTATTTACAAGAAAACCAACATAGAAACATAAAAAATATACCATCATAATGACATAACACCCATACCACTTATTGGAGCTTTATAACATAGCTCATGGCGATATTTACATCCATATACATGTGTACATATACCAAACAACATACCACCATATAACAAAACATTCACTCAACTAGTGAATAAGGATGGACACATGGCCTACATCTAATTCACCATCTCCCATGTAGCTTCATCGAGCCCAAAGTGCTTCCATTTCACTTTAACCTGCTCGATTGCTCAATTCTGGAGCATGAGAATTTTTATCTGCAAAATGCATTGAGGTTTTATCTGCAAGTTGCAATGTGTACTTTTTGTGTGTTTTGCACATTATTGAGATCAAAATATTGCTCCATCTGTAGTATCCATGTTACGAGATCCTTGCCATCAAATTTTCTCATACCCATATTTGGAATATGGTTGTTCTTCAATCCAACATTAGATCTTATGAAATCATGATTAATATTTGTTTTGTCCTCATCATGAGTTTCTTCTACTATCTTTTCGCCATTAGGAATCATTTCTTGTATCAACTTTGACAAACCTTCCTTCAAACCTTCCATTTTTTCTTCCATACCATCCTTCAAACCTTTCATCGTAGCTTACATACCTTTATTTAAACCATCCATCTTAGCTTCCATGCTTTTCTTCAAAACATCCATTTCATTTTTCGTTGCTCTTTGCGAGAGCAAAATTTGGTGCATTTTCTCTTATAATTTTGTTATGTCATGTTGCATTTCTTCATCTTCATGAGCCATAGTAGAGCCTTCTAAAGGCTTAACGGGTGTTGAATTATTTTTGGGAGGCATTTTAGAACCCAATACTGATATCTATTCTACAATATGCCCTTGGAATCAATTAAAATTGATTCTTCAAACAAAACTTATGCACTTCGGAAAAACATACACACTTTTTTCTTGCATTTGAGGAGCTCGATATTGAAATTGAATTATCTCTATGATTACAGATCGTCAATATCTTAAGTTTGGCCCTGTGGTAGCCCTCTGAATCCTCTTTCGAATGACACAGGTCTGACCTGATTTGGATTCTTCAAGACAAATTTATCTCCAATCTCCCACAATGACCTAATTCTGGACTAGTTCAGTAGAGCGAACTTGTACGACTTGCCACATGTCACTGTTTTCTCCTTCGGCTCTAAAATTTATAGAGAATAAAATACAGTCTATTTACTTCTCGCAAATTTTTACATAATTCCAATCCGATGCTCACATAGAGAGTTATGAATATTTTCCCACGATCACCTCTTTGAGATGAAATTTGGAAAGCTGAAAAAGACCTAAATTCCACATATCATATCTCCGAAAACATTGCAAAAAAAGCTCTGAAATTTTGTGACGCTCTTCCTCAGGATTTTGGCTTTGCGCTCTAAATATTTTCTATTCTGAACCTTCATATAAATTTTTTTTTAGCAAAAATTCCACGATGACCTTTTTGGTGTAGCGAAACCCTAGAATCCAAAGCTCCGATACCAAATGTTGTGAAACCAGCTCCAAAAATAGAAGAAAAGAGATATCAACTCCTTAGAAATAATCCACTTCAAGGGGGAAACCTCCAATACATTAGATGAATGAACAATTCTTGTATGATACAATTGACAAAACCTCCTTTCTATATATAGGATTCCATGGGGCCACAATGTAATCCTAGCCGACCTAACAATAATAATGTAAGGGCACAATAATCACAATATGGGGGTTACATGGGTACAAAAATAACAATAAGGGGGTTACACTAACAACAATAATGGACTATACTAGTAATATAGGGACTTAACAATACCCCACACCATTTGGTGTAGGAGTCTCACCTGGTATAAAGGCTCGAGTTCGAAGTTCTTAAATATTTTCCTTGGCTCTAACTATTACCAAGAGAGAGGGATGCAATGGTCTCTTCGAAAAGCAAGAAGGTGTGCCTAGTGAGTGTCAGACTGTAGATGTGTCAAAGTTCTTATACCACAGAGGGGGGGGGGGGGAAGTGAGCCTCTAATAGAGAGGTAATAGTACCACCCAAGAAGAGACACACATGAACTAGAGAGACACATCTATCATCCAGTGGAAAAGTCCACAATGGATGCAACAATCGTTACAACCAACAAATGATAAGGGTGTGCCTAATATACCGCAGACTAGTCCACAAGGATGGGGAAACAATAACAACCATTACAACACATTTTCAACAAGATAAGTACTAAAATAACCGAAATAGTTAAACTATATTAACACATATGAAAGAAAAATGAAGTAAAAACATTCGCATAATAGTATTACAAACATTCATAATCCATGCATGAAGAATATGTTGGCCTTGAAAACTTATGTTATTAAGTAAAATTTCCAAGACATATGTATACAATGAACATAACTAGCTCTAGTAGTGGAGTGTTGGAGCCACTTGTTTCTCCCCAAAAGAACCAACTAATCTCTCTAATGTTTTGTGGGAGGAGGCAAGGTGAAAAGTCATTTTCGCTTACAATGAGGGGGTATATATAACAATAAGGAGGTGATGCTTCACCTTCCTTGTGACTCTTCATCTAACCTCATGATTGTTTAACTTTCTATGACTTTTCAAATTCACTTGACTCTTCGTATTCCACTCATGTCCTTTGGAATTTCACTTTACAATACATTTCTAAAACATATGTTACATCATTGGCTATAAGGAGATGCATGTGATCAATCATGACATGACATGAAATTTCTGACATGGGTTGCTTGATGATGTGGAAATTTCAAGCCAATGCTACTCCTGGGTGTTGAGTGTCTTCTTGATAATGCTCTTCTATTCACCTCTGCAATGATTTGTTATAAGGAATCTTCAATGGTCTAAAGTATTTGATAGTGGTCACAAACTAGTGTCCCATCGCTTTCTCGTGATTGATTGACTTGTGAATTTAGCTACAAACTTGTCATTGAGCATGCTTCCTTCAATCTTCTCATTATTCATCATATTTCTGTGATAGGGTACCTATTCCTACAATTCACTCATGGTCTAAGATGATGCATTATGATCCATAGACTGAGCTTGGAACTAGTGATAGGATGGGAAGAGGGGCTTAGTGACTATGAAACCACACAGTTCAAATAGTCACAGGCAAAGCTTGAGCCCTGAGACTGCATAGTGCGCAGTTCAAGCTAGACTGAGGGAGAAAACTACAAAGTTCCGGGAGCCAGTGAGAGACGAAGGGAATGGGCCCTTAGTGAGCATACTACACAATTCTGGGAGACAAGGAAGGTTGGGCTACTGTGCATATGTGCAACTCAAGAGATTATGGAATGAGCTTGAGGCTTGTGATTGTGAAGTGTGGAATTTAATCCAAGCTCAGAGACATGATTGTGCATTTCTGGAGGTTAAGGCGAGAGCTTGGGCCAAAAAAAATTCGTAGTGTAGTAGTCCTGGGAGGCAGGAAATGTGAATTACATAGTGCCAAGAAGAAATTTCATAGCTAGATGATTGAAACTTTGTAGTGCACAACTTAAGGAGGCTGGATGAAGCTAGGTTTCTTGGTCAGGAAGTTTTTCTGAAAATGGCTAAGTGTGGGATTGTTGAGATTAGCGTGAATGGTGATAAAAATTTGACTGTGATAACACAATTAGAATATTTTGAAGACTCAAAAACATAGATCATATATGACATACGAACAAATAATTTTCCTCCATGTGACATTACAACAGTTAGGACAAATGCAACACTAAAGATACATTTTACGACGATTGTGACGACACTTGTGTGACAATTCTCAACACTTTGGAAATGAGTGCGATGGGTACTTAAAATGTTACAAAAACACATTTTCACAAATATGACCTCTTGGAAACACCAAAATAGGCTTATATGCATGATGTCACAACCTACATGCCAAAATACAACACTTTTCCCAACTTGCAAAAGGGACCACAACACTCTAAGAAAACACATCGAATGAGTTTCAAAGTTTTTGATGATGATGAACAAGATCAAGGAAGGCTCCAAAATTAGATATAGACCAAAATTTTGGAGGGTGTTGTAGTAGCTACAACACTTGGAAACACATTTGTAAAACACCAACTTCTCTGTCTCGGTTAATTTATTTCGTGCGAGGACTTGATTCTTCAGGGAGTATTGATTCATTATGCAAATTAATTTGGTTTCCCCACCTATCTCATGAATAGACGTAGTCCCCATCATTCATTTTCGGTTTAAATCAACATAAAACTCACCATTATCACAATGTTTCAAGTTGGGAAGGGTAGTGAAGCTCATGTGTTTAATATTTTTAGAGTATAATTTTTCGTCTTTGGTGTTGCTCCACTACCAGCAAGCTGGGACAGTACCTCGATGGAGTCACTACAGAAACAAAAAATTCCTTCATTTCCAGCGAGCCTGATCGGTACCCCGATGGATTTTCTTGCTTCACCTCTCTATGCAGGAATCCTTTCTCTTCTTTCAACTTTATTTTATTTTTATTTTTTTATAGAACTTTGCATTGGCAGTTACTCATTTTTGGTGAAAGAGGGATCCCAAATTATTGAGAGAAGAAGAGGTTATTCCTTCAGACAAGCATATAAATACCTCTAATTTATTTTCTCATTTATATTTTAATCCTTCTCCTCTTATAATAATTGGATAAGTGTGGAAACACCAAAAAATAAATAAACAAATAGAGGCACAAGGTTTCCCGACTAGACAAAAGTTCATGGTTTACCAAAACTTTCCTTACGGACTGATCGTATTTTTTGTTAGAACTTCATCAACCAAAAGAAATAACCAACACAAGGAAGACAGACCAAAGGTTTATCCAAATGTTGAAGTGTCATGAGAATCCTTTAGACTTTAGCCACACACATTCTCATAATCCTAAACATGTACAAGGACAACACTTATTCACATAACGAAAATAAAGAAAGAAAAAAAGACGACAACAAAAACAAAAATAAACGGAAGAAAAAATATGTACATAATGTAGGGCACAACCCCTGATTGTCATTGAAAGTAATGTCTGAAATCTTGGCCATTGACAGGGAGAGATTCAATCTTCCTGTTAAGTGATTGAAGACGATGAGTATGTTGGCCAAGCTTCTCGTGCCCTATGAATGGCCCAATCCATATGGATTGAAACTTACTATGTTTTCCTTTGTCCTCATGAGATTTTTCCCACTTCAATACTAAGTCATCGACACTAAAGATGTTCTTCCCTATAGACTTCCTGTCGAACCAGTTATTGATATGACTATGATGGAGTGAAAAATTTTCTTTAGCTTTCAACCTTTCTTCCTGTAGCTTGAGAAGGGTGTCCATCCTATGTTGTACTAACAGACATGGCTTTCCATGGGATTCTTGTGAGAGTTGGAGAGAAGGAAAGTGCATGTTGGGCCAAAGGATGGATTCTTTTCTGTATACCAGGAATTAAGGGGAGGTGTTTAGGGAGCGCTTCAGTGTGACTCAGTCAACACATAAGGCATTTACTAAAGTAGAGTTCCAGTTCCTATGTTCATATAATATGGTCTTCTTGATGATACAAATTAGTTTCTTATTCATGGATTCAGTAAGACCATTCCCCAGAGGATAATGTTTCAATACAATTCCATTTTCTAATGAAAAATTATAAAGTCTGAGTGATGAAAAATATGTTGCATTCTAAGAAAAAAAGTGAAGTAGGAATGTTGAACCTGTAAATAAGATTCCGTTGAAGAAAGATAATGACTTCCTGATCATTCACCTATTTAAGAAAAACTGCTTCTGTCCACTATGTAATGAAGTATGTGGCGGTGAGAATATACTGGTTTTTATTTGACGAATCTAGAAATATTTCTCCAATAACATTCAAGTCCCATCATTGGAAAGGTTCTTCCCTTGAGATAGGCTATAATGGGGCGACTAACTTCTTATTTTGGTTGTAACACCTTTGAAAGACCGAAGATTTGTGGGCATAAGAATCAACATCTTTGAATAATGTATGCCAATAAAAACTGGCCCGCATAATTTTATGTTCATTTGTGTTTCTCGAGAAGTGTCCCCCAGCTGGTTTATTGTGGATATCATGCAATACCTTCTCTAAATCATGTGCTTCCAAACACCTAAGCAACACTCTGTTGTGATGCTTTCTGAAAAATCACCCCATGTACCAACTAGTAAGATAATGCTCTGAGTCTTAGTGCCCTCTTTTGTTGTGTGGATAAATGGGAGGGAATAGTGTCATGCTCAAGGTATTGGTTCACATCAGTGTACCAAGATTCTATGTCGGTAGTGGGGAAGGCTTGCTCAACTTTGTACATTTTAATATCTTTCTCCCACCCTAAGATATCTTATTCTTCCTTTGCATCCACTGCTTTTGTCGCTAGTCAACATATACCATGTCCCTTGATTGTGTGAACCGAATTGATCTATAGATCATATTCTTGCAAACCAATCATATGGATCACCCTTCTTTCACCTAGCTCTTATCGGACAAGCACTGATCTGACTGTTGAGTGTGGAACAAAGCTAATGTAGTGAATTTTCAATAGATAGGGTCGGGAGTGTTTCACCTCCTTGCATACTGCATAATTTTTATTTTCAATGATGGGGTGGTTAAGTTAAGGTCCTTGAAGACTAGAGATCATAAAATAGATATGTTTCTTGTTTTTCAAATCATACTTTTGTGTGAGCACAACGACGAGAGAAGTTTCAGAAGCAAAGGTGTAGAGAAAAAAATCTTTATTGAAATGTGGGTTGTATAATGCAGGTGCTCTGGTGATATCTTTTTTGATACAAGAAAACAAATCATTTCACCTTTTACCCCATTTTTAGATTTCATCCTTCACCATCTCTTGTATTGGCTTGATGATCTGATCATCATTGAAGATGAAATTATGGAGGAAATTGATTTTCCATAGAAAGGATTGCAACACCTTATTATTTATTGGGAAGGGAATTTCCATAATTTATTTGACCCTCTCTCTATCTACTTTAATCCCACTCTTAGCAATGATGTGGCCCAAGAGATTACGATTAGACACTGCAAATATACTCTTCATGGGCTTAATAAATATCTTGTACTTGCAACATTGATCGAATATTTTGTTCAAATCGAGTATGTGATCATATATCTGTTTGGAAAACACTGTGACATCATCAAGATAGACCACTATGCTCTGTCCAATCAATCCCTGAAATGTGATGTCCATGGCACGTTGGAATGTAGCACTAGCATTGATCAACCCAAATGGCATTCGACTGAATGCGAATGTGACCCACTTCATGAGGAAAGTGGTTTTAGGTTTGTCAGGCCTCGAGACTAGAACTTAGTTATATCATGAATATCCATCTAACAAAGAAATAATATATGACCTTGATACTATTTGTAGTATTTTTTCCATAGGCAACACTGGATAGTTATCCTTATCTGAGGCAAGGTTTAAATTCTAGAAATCAACACATAAGTGAATTTCCTCGGACTTCTTCCTTACCGAGACCAATTTGATACCTAAGTAGAATGTTACACTCTTTATATGATCTGAGCTTCCAACAATTTTCTTAACTCTTTCTAAATGAGAGGATTAAGCGTCGAATGTACTTTTCACCGCTTTTGTTGGAATGGCTTGGCCCCTTCTTTTGACGGAATCACATGTTGGATTATCCATGTCTCGTAAGTCTTAATTTCATCATACATTCACACAAATACATCTCGATATTACTTGAACATGTAGATAAAGTCTTGTCTCTCCTGTGGTGTGTAATAAATACCAAGATTGAAAAACTTCAAATCTTTCTTTGTTCCCAAATTAATGTGCTCATGCAACAACATGGAACTATAGGTTTTAGCATTGACAGGCCCCTGGAAGCGGTTCTGCAGGTCATAAATTTTTTTCAAAGATACCAGGTCCTTCGGCATGAGATTTCCTTTACTTGTGTTGGTTGCATCATACAATGCATTTTCATTCTTGTCTTCATTGATCGATGCATCTTTGAAAACAACAACGTTCGCCATGAAGTAAAGTATGCGATGGTCATAATTAAAAATGCATAGATTAGTAATATTATTGGGGATGAATAGATTATAAATAATATCTATAGAAAAATCGTCCCTTAACAGTGATAACCTAGCAACATCATTTGCTAATGCATCCGCAGATGTGTTACGCATTCTAGGAATAGAGATAATATTAAAATATTGGAAGTGAAAAATTAAATGCCATACCTCTTATTGATAACTTTTAAGATGAGGTGACAGATAGTGTATCGTATCACATACCTATAATACCAAAATGTTTGAGTCACCTACCAATTTTAGGAAGCAAACGTTGAGGTCGATGGCTCTTTGCAATCCTAGGATGAGTGATTCATATTTTGCAGTGTTGTTTGTGCACTCAAATCCAAGCAGCTAGAGATCAGATGTTTTCTCTACAATGGGTCTATTAAAACACAACCAACTCCAAAGCCCTCCTGTGTTTTGGAACCATCAAAATACGAAGTCCACATGTCATATGTACAAAGACTAAAAACAACAATAGTGCTATTATTACTACTACTACTACCAATTGTAAAAAGTTCATTTTCACTAGTTGGACTAGGAAGAAGCTCCAACTATGTTTATGGTGGGACTGGGGATGGTTGTGCAAGATAAAACCCTAGTTGAGTTTCCAAGAAGAAATTGTCGAAAATAAGTTCTGCGAAGGTCGCTGGTTCATTTTGTCCGTTCAAGGGAGTGATAGTATGTTTCATGTATCTCTTTGAGTTCACTTGAATCTGATTATTTCTTCCCTTGTACGGAATCCATTGGTGTGACCAGTCCATAGCGAAGTACTCTTGTAACTTTTTGGACAATTCCCTACTAAAAAATACTATGTATTCTTCCGAATGTCCATAGTTACTATGTTTATACATTGGTGAACTCGATCGTTGCATGATAAACAGATAATAACATCCCTGAGCTCACCAACTGCATGGAGAAGAGTCATATCCAGCTGAATAATATGTGCATCTATTTTATCCTATTTTTCACTGATTTTCTTTGCAATAGATAATGGAACTAAGTTTACTGATGCACCTGAATCAACTAAGAAATTATGTACATTGAAATCGAAATTTTCAAATGTTAACAAAAATGGAGGGTACAGTGTATTTTCTTCCATTATTAAAGCATTAAGCACTAATTAGAGGAAACCAGATGATGTACATGATCCCTTGTTTAAATATGCACCATTACCTATATTGGACTTCCCAGTTGTGTGTAGGAGGATGTCCTCCTGGATCGTGATATTTATTAGCTTAAACATTGAAATATTTTCACAAACCTTCTTCATGTCCTCAACTATGTTGTAATCTACAATGGAAATGATTGTCGAAGTGTCAGGGGGCATGAATTGGTTTGTGAATTCTGGAGAGATGGTCTTATTGTTACTGTTTTCAGAAATTAATTTTAGTTGAGACTTCTTTCCCACACTTGCTCTGAGTTTTCTGTGTTGAACTGATGGGCAGAATTATTTTTGTTAGCAAATTTTATTTGAGTTTCTACTTCAAAAATTCTACTTTATTAGTCATCCCTTGGCTTCTTCAATTGTATGGGTTGGTATGCTTCTAGGCTGGGGGATCACTGGGAGGTTGTTTCTTGGTTGTGCTCTTTTGGTTTGTGAGTATGAAATTGAACATGTTTACTACATGCCCCACACTTGGAGTCTCTTCGGTTGCATCAATTTCTTCCTTTTCTTCTTTAGGCCCTGTTTTCTCATTAGCAAGTATTGCATCACAAAGATGCCTAGCAATAACATTCATGGTGTGATTCCAGTATGGGCATGTTTCCTTGGAATGATATTTTTGATGATATGTATAGTGTTGATCCATGCCCAGACTTTAGATATTCAATACAACATTCGAGCTTTGTGCAGAGTTTGGCAGTTGATTATTTTTGATGTCATAATTTGCAGTCCTTCTGAATAGGTTGAACCTGGGAGGCTTTCTACTCACAATGGTCTCAGTTTACCTTTTTTAAGCTCTGCCATCTCATTTGACGAAGTATTTACAAGATGGGTCAAGCTTCCAAGATCAGAAGTTTCTTTCTCTTTGGCCTTACTTATAGCGACCTAAGACATTTTTTCTGTATATTTGGAGTCTTTCTATGGCTTATCATCTATGATGCCCCCAATTCCACACAATTAATTTTCAACCATGATTTCTTCTTCAAAATTTTCCATAAGATTTTTTTTTGTAGTTCACTTAAAAAATCTGCGCAATTCTTGCTGACAAGGAAAAAATGTAGTAGTATATGGTGATGGAGTGATGAGGTTTTGTGTTTGCGGGGAATTTATTCAATATGTGGTTAAACCTCTAATTGAAATATTTCACTTTCTCCTTTTGCTCCATATTAATATTACCTAGTTCTTCCAATAACATTGAGGGCGTCTTATCATCACGAAATTTTTGAAGGAAGATTTTCTTAAACCCCATCCAATTCTAGATGGAGTTCGGAGGAATACTGTGATACAATACAAATGCTCTGCCATCTAAGGTACTCGAAAAAAGTATACATGCAACAACATCATAACATACCTCAAGTGTTTGAATATGTATTTAGAACTTGTCCAAGTTGTCCTCTACTTTCACTGTTTTGTCAGGGTCATACTTCATTAAGAGATTTTCCGAATGCTCTGGAATTTTGTGTAAAACACCCAAAAGTGAAAATGCGTCGTGAGTCATTCAATCCAAATCTTGGTCTACCATGTCTTCTCCATCTTGCTCCATCTTAAGATTACCTAGTTCTTTCAATTACGTTATCACAAAATTGCACCTGATTGGCTGCTAACCAGACAACTTTATGTAACTGTTTCAAACCAACTTGTGACTGAAGCTTAGCCTATTCAGTCTAAGAGGGCTCTCTCAAAGATTTAATGATATTTGATAAAGATAGATTTAGATGGCTAACTCTACTTGGAAAATAAATTGTTTGTTGTAAGTGTAGGTTGAAAAGAACATCAATATGCAAACATTGGGCTTATGGAGTCAACGAAGCAATAATTCAATAGATATTTCACTTGACATGGAAGCCGAGGGAGGTAAGAGTTTTTAGCAGAAGTACACACACAAAATGGAATGTATACAATGGAATGAAATGATTAGCGGATTTTAAGAGCAGTAGTGCTTCAAAAAACTGCCATTGACAAGCCCTCCAACACATGGTTGTCCATCTATTTCCTACAAAATGTAAGTGTTGTTCCCATGGAATGCAAATACTATGAATGGGCCTTTCCAAATGTTCTCAAACTTCCCATGCTTCCCCTTCTCTTCAATCCTAGCCTCCCATTTCAAAACCACATCTTGGATTTGAAAATTTTCTTCCTTGGCCTTCTTGTCAAATGTCTTCTTGATTCTGTTTTGAGATTGTTGATTACTGTTATAGACTTCCTCCCTCTTATCTTGCAAGACTATCAACTGATTGATCCTTCTCTGAATTTCATTTGGCTCTTCCTCCAATCCTTGCAATAGATTCATGACAAGCACTCCTAAATATGTAGGAAAAATGGCTTCAGCTCCATATACCAACTCATAAGGTGAAGTTCCAATTGACCTCTTTGTGCACACTCTGTCAGCCCACATAGAATACTTTAGCTTCATATGCGATGACTTCTTATTCTCCTACAACACCTTCTTAATAATCCTCACAATTCTCTTGTTAGAACATTCAGCAAGACCATTCCCTTGTGGATAATATGCAGTAGAATGCCCAAGTGAAATGTGATATTGATGAAAAAATATAATCAGCTTCTTATATTTGAATGCTTGTGCATTATCAGTGATAATATTCATTGGGCAGCCAAACCTAGACAATATATTATTTTCCAAAAATGAAATGATAAAAAAATCATTTTCTTGCCTAGTTGGGATTGCTTCAATCCACTTGGTGAAATAGTCAGTTGCTGTCAGAATCCAACAATGCTGACCTGAAGATGATGGATGAATCTCACCAATAAAATATATCCCCCACTTCTTAAATGGTGCCTCAACATAAATAGGCATCAAGGGTAAAGGTACAAGCTTCTTCTTACCATAAAAAATTTGGCATTCATGGCAAGCAGCAATATTTTGGTAGACATCCTTAAACATTGTAGGCCAATAAAACCCTACTCTGAGAATCTTGTTTGCTGTAGCCTTCCAATAATGATGACCTCCACAATATCCTTTATGGAACTCCTTAATCACCTTTTCAGCCTCCTCTTCCATCAAACAAGTTATTTTCCAAGTAGAGTTAGCCATCTAAATCTATCATTATCAAATATCATTACATTTTTGAGAGAGCCCTCTCAGACTGAAGAGGCTAATCTTCAGTCACAAGTTGGTTTGAAATATTTACATAAATTTTTCTGGTTAGCAGCCAATCAGGTGCAATTTTGTGATAACATTTTGGTGCATCTGCCACCAATGGTTCACTTGGTTCTACTACCAAGGGTGATGGGATCCTCCTAGGTTTAGGAGTTCTTGAAGGAGTAAGAGCATCCAACTCAAAACCACTAACAAATAAAAATGAAGGCCAGTCTCTACCTACTCTTTGGAGCTCATCTAAAAACATAAGTTTAATTAAACCACAATGAAACAGTGAAGTCTCACTCCCTTTAGACTTTTCTTGGACCTTATCTACCATTTTTGATAAACTTCTGTGTAAATATAAATGCAGACCAAGTGATCTCTTACCAGTAAAGTGTGGGAGGAGATTGAAATGGTAAGAGTAGACCTTATGATATCTTACTTCACAATTAAAATACTTTTGGATGATGAGAAAATTTTTTGAGTAGTTATCCTTCATGCAACTCCTTGGAATGGCATTAGAGAGGTCCATTTCACAGTTTTCATGATTCATAAACTCTTTGCACTGCTCCATGTTGAACTTGAACCCTTTGAACCACTTCTCCTGTCCCCTTGGAATCCATGTTGCTACTGCAATGACGTCTGGAGTAATGGAAATATTAGGCATCCCCACTTTGGTAGATGTTCCATGACTGCCTTATTCAGAAACCTATACATGACAACCTTTTAATATTTCACAAAACTATAAGTAACCTGTCCTTTTGAAGACTTCTACAACTATTGGGTCTTCATTAATAAAATTCATATCCAATGGTTCATATCTCAGACATTGTTCACCCTTATTTGTCCCTTTTTTTCTGCCATGGTTTCTTTAATGCCTTCTTAGCCTCGCTTGATAGTTTTCAGCCTCACTTGATTAGTGATCTATGTAAACCTTTGAAAACACCAGCCACAACTTTGGCTCAATGCAATAGCTCTCCAGAGCTCGATATCATGTGAAGAAGAAATGAAGAATGATAAATGACTGAATTAGGAAAGATTTTGATATTTGATGTCCACTCATAACACAATGATGACTCATAGATGCCTAAAATGGTGATGATGATTTTAGACCTGACCATGTACCTTGATGTTATCCCTCAATGACTCGGATGGTATCTAACTTACTCTTTCCCAACAATATTCTAACACCTAATAGCTAATCTGACAAGACAGATAGAAAACCACACTTTCATAGCGTGTTTAGTGTAAATCTGGGTGTTTTTTCTACAAAATTATCAGCAGTTGTATAGCGAAAAGTGACATTTCTTAGTGTATTTCACTTCGAACCTGTGGTTTCTTGGCTAAAACGACTATTTTGGTACAAAAATCTTGGGAATTGAAGTCTTTCAGAAAATTATGAGTGATGTGACATGAGGCGATTTGAAAGTGAGTGGGTTTGGTCCTTAGGGTAAGCTTAAACAAGAAAAATTTAAAATTTTCCATGACCAAGTATATAAAAAATGAATCCTACAACCCTACCTTTGACACATGAACCTATATGACTTTGTCAAATGATGCTTCATTTTTTGGGTGATAACAAATTACATTGAGGGGGTCTTATCCTCAGGAAATTTTTGAAGGAATATTTTCTTAAACCCCCTCCAATTCTCGATCGAGTTCAAAGGAATACTGTGATACAATACAAATTCTCTTCCATCTAAGGTACCCGGAAAAAGTATACATGCAACAACATCATAACGTACCTTGAGTGTTTGAATATGCATTTAGAACTTATCTAAGTGGTCCTCCACTTTCACTTTTTTGTCAGGGTCATACTTCGTTAAGAGATTTTCCAAATGCTATGGAATTTTTGGTAAAACACCCAAAAGTGCAAGTGGGCCCTGAGTCATCCAATATAGATATTGGTCTACCATGTCTTCTTCACTGTCATCTTCCTCTTTCTCAAAATCTGATGGATCTTCTTCCTCCTCTTCACTGACTAATCCATGAAAATTATCTTCTGAAAGTACCACATTTTCACCATCACCACGGTTGAAAGTTGGAGGTTGTTCCAGATTTTATTAATCTTCCTCAAAGTTTGGTAACTCTTCAAGGGTGGTGAGAACAAAATATTCAACTGTTCAAACTACCACGCCAGTAGGAGTATTTGGGGTTTTCCTTGTGAAATACAGAAGTGTGTGTACTCCTGGTATAAGTTTGATAGCTTTCACCAACTTGCGAGTGACGATGTGAAGTGCCCAAATATGTTCGTATGTGAGTTTGTAAGGATGTGCAGTCCTACGCTAAGAGGGACCACTAGTTTCAGGAGCGTGTGTAGGGGAAGTGTTGGGAATATTATTGCCTTGACTATATAAGGTAGAACTTGGGTCGGTGAGGCATTAGGGGAATTTTGAGGTCTAAAATGGTCCTCCAAAGAAAAATGTACAACCAAAATAAACTTTATAAGAACCAATAGGATTCAAGATGATGATGTTAACCATGGGGGATAATTCACCATTTTTGGAGAAAAAAATAAAAATATAAAAATATAAAAAATAATAAAAATAATTTTTCAATTTGTATTTTCGACTTATCTCCATAATGTTTTACTAAAATTTCATGCGGGAGTACTCATTGGATGCAAAATTTAATTCTTTTTCCAAAGGGTACCCATGTTTCATACTTTCGACAGACACTACTACACGAAAAATGAGAAATACATGAAAAAATGTGATTGCAATCATGTTTTTCATGTACTTCTAATTTTTTGTGTAGAAGGGTCCATCAAAAGTATGAAACATGGTACTGCTTAGATGATGAATCAAATTATGCATCCCACAAGTGTTTCTTCTCGAAATTTGAGTAAACCCATAGGGAGATAAGTTGAAAATACGAGTTAAAATATTTTTTTCTTTTCCCTCTAAAATTTGATGATGTAATATAAGATTCTTTTATTATTTCCACTATTATTTTATAATTTCCTTATGAGGCCCATTTTATATTTTAAAACTCCCCTAATGTTATCATCCATAAAACTCGGGTAACCCTCCTAGCACTAGAAATGTTGATGGTGCTAGACCCACCAAAATTCAGGGGATATCACTGATATGAAGTCCCAATTAGACCTCACACTGTTTGTTTTAGGAGTCCCATATGGTATAAAGGCCTGGTTGCAAAATTCTTAAATATTTTCATTAGCTCTAACTCTCAGCAAGAGATAGGGATGCAATGGTGCCTTCAAAATGCAAGAAAGTGTGCTTGGTGAGTATCCAACTGTAGATGTGTCAAATTTCTTCTACCGCCAGGGGGGGGGGGGAAGTGAGCCTCTGAGAGAGAGGTGATAGTACCAACTAAGAAGAGATGCACATGAACCAGAGGGATCCATCTATCATCTAGTGGAATAGTCCACAATGGATGCGACGATCATTACAACCAAAAAATGAAAAAGGTCTACCTATTATTCCACGGAGAATTCCACAAGGATGGGGAAGCAATAACAACCATTACAACACATTCTCAACAATACAAGTATTAAAATAGCCAAAATAGCTCAACTATCTTAGCACATGTGAAAGAAAGCATGAATTACAAAGATCCACATAATAGTCTTACAAACATTCATAATCCATGCATGAAGAACGTCTTGGCCTTCAAGGCTTCAATTATTAAGTAAAATTTCCAAGACACATGTATACAATGAACATAACTAGCTCTAGTAGTGGAGCGTTGGAGCCACTTGTTTCTCCCCAAAAGAGCTAGCTTATCTCTCTAATGCTTTGTGGGAGGAGCCAAGGTGAAAATTCATTTGCTCTTACAATGAGGGGGCATATATAACAATGATGAGCTGATTCTTCACCTTCCTTGTGAATCTTAGTCTACCCTCATGACTATTTGACTTCCTATGACTTTTAAACTTGACATGACCCTTCATATTCCACACATGTCCTTTGGAATTTCACTTTAAAATTCATTTCTGAAACATATGTTACATCATTGGCCACAAAGTGTGGCATGTGACCACTCATGACATGACATGAAACTGCTGACATGGAATGATTGATGATGTGGCAATGTCAAGTGACTGTTGTTGCTGGGTGTTGAGTGTCTTCTTGAGAATGTTATTCTTTTCACCTCTGCATGGCTTGGTGATAATGAATCTTCAACAATTTCAAGTCTTTGATAGTGGTCGCAAACTAGTGTCCCTTCACTTTCTCATGATTGATTGACTTGTGAATTCAGCTACAAAATTGTCTTTTAGCATGCTTCCTTCCTTATTCTCCTTCTTCATCATCTTTCCATGATAGGGTACTTGTTCCTACAATTCACTCATGATGAGACAACATCAATCTGAAACCCCCTAGTCTAATATGGTGCATTTTGATCCATAGACTCATCCCAGAACTAGTGAAAGGTTCGGAAGATGGGCTCAATGACTACACAAATTTGTAGTTCAAGCATGCAGGGGTGAGTCTTGAGCCCTTAGAATTTGTAGTGCACAATTTAGGCTAGACTAAGTGAGAAAATTGTGCAATTTTGGGAGCCATTGAGATAGGCTGGGGGAATGGGAAATGAGTGAGAATGTTGCACTGTTATGGGAGACAAGGCAGGTTTGGATACTATGCAAGTTCTCAATTCAAGATATCAAGGAATGAGCTTAAGGGTTGTGATTTTGAAGTGTGTAGTTTAATCTAGGTTGGGAGACAGGATTGAACAATTCTAGAGGTCAAGGTTGGAGCTTCTGCATAGAAACTGCATAGTGCAACAATCCTGGGAGGCAGGAACTACAAATTTCATAGTTCCAGTAAACAAGATGAGAAATAGAGGATTGAAACTACTCAATGCGTAGCTCAGGGAGGCCAGAAGAAGCTAGGTTTCTTGGTCAGGATTTTTTTCTAAAAATGGCGAAGTGTGCGATCGGTGAGCTTAACATGAAAGATGATAAAAATTTGGCTATTATCACACACTGAGAATAATTTGATGACTCAACAACATATATCATCCATGACATACGAACAAAGTGTTTCCCTCCATGCGACAAATTTATGACTAGTTATGATAAGTGTGACAATAAAGATACACTTTACGACGATCATGACGACACTTGTGCAATAATTCTCAACACTTTGGAAATGAGTGTGAAAAATACTTACAAGGTTAAAACAACTTATTTTCACAAATATGACCTCTTGGAACCACCAAAAAATGCTTATATGCATGATGCGACATCCTATATGCCAAAAGATGACAATTATCCCAACTTGCAAAAGGGAACACAACACTCCAATAAAACACATGGAATGAGTTTTAAAGTTTCCGATGACGATGAAAATGATCAAGGAAGGCTATGAAATTGGGTATAGGCCAAAATTATGGAGAGTGTTGTAGTAGCTATAATGTCACCATTTCCAAAAATTTTAAGAAAATTAAGCTCTCTTGCTAAAGCCAACAATATCCATTAAGTTCAGCCTCTTTTCCAATGTCAACATTCATGGTATTTTCAACCTGAATGTTATGAGAGAATACTGGGGGGATGAATCAATATTTTTAATTCAATTTAAATTTCAATTCCATATTCATAATTCTATACGTTATTGTTTTCCATGAAACTCACGTATGTTTCATCAAGTTTTTATCTTTAACCAATGCATCATTATTTTATTGTAAATTTATTAAGCGGTAACCATGATCAATAAAGAGCAGATAAATCATAAACACAAAAGAAACACATCAATACATATAGACATGGGGATTTTAGGTGGAAACCGAATAAGGGAGAAAACCATTTTTGTTGTCATATTTTTCTTACTTCTTATTACATAAAGAAAGTATTCATTAAATATTGTATTGGTGCATACTCTTACCAACACACAGGGACCCATTTGTAGGAGGTTACAACCTCCAATCATTCCCCAAATCCCACAGGAAGGGAGATACAACCCCCTGATCTCGTTTAATGACACCTAATGAAAGGGAGATCCTACCCCCTTACTAAAGGTTGTAACCCTCAGCTTCTTGTGGACGACATTTTAGAATGTTTCATGATGGATCCACCTATATCAAAAAAACATCAAAACATGCAGACCATGTTTCATCAAATTTTCACACTAGGCCCACACCAACAATAAGCCCAAACAAATATTCCAAACTAAAATACTTAATCTCAAAATATGAATCACTGAAACATTGTAAACCGACTGAATTAGTAAAACATCAAGCCAATTAATACTGCAACAAACCAATGATTGAAATGAATCTCAATCAACGCAACCAGATCATATCAATGCACTACTTAATAACATTGCTACACATCAATCAATCAACCATTCACTTATTAACGATATATTCATCATTGAAACAATGTGTATTCATTGCAAACCCTGATCAAATTAACTTCATAATATATATGTGATTATTCTTAAGAAAACCTCAGTATGTACACGTGTCTCATGCTTAGCACCTTCGTATAGATCACAGTTCTTCGAATCCTGAAATTTTCTTGAATTGGATCACTATATCACTGAAACAACAAGGCACAACACCAACAAATCACTCACTGAGTGCAATATAATTGTCGATCAATATACCGATCCACATCCAATTCAATCCAATCAACACTGCAAGACACATATCATCATGATCAAGACATCATTAACATACAACATCAAATAGAACATACATCATCAATTTTCAACAATAATTCAAACCCTTATCAAGGTCAACTTAGAATTTATATGTGACTGTATTTAACCAGATCTATGTATATACACACTTATCATGCATAAAACCCATGTATATATTTCAACATACTGAATACCAAGACCCAAATCAAGAAGCATTCTAAAACAAATTACTTTATAATATATACACGACTACTATGAGGAATATCTACATCTGTATGCAACAATACAAAGAAAAAACTGCATACAGTTCTTTAAAAATATTGAAACAAAACTTCACTGCAAATCACCTATCAAACCCAAATATCTATGCAAATATTTTCAAAGGTCACATATCACTACACACACATTTAGATCATACCATCACCATAGCTACATTTCTAACATTGTTAACTACACAAACATGAACAAATTAAGAAAATATATCCATTAGTCTTTAATGCACTTTCAGATCTATCATATTTGAGTAATCTCCTTGCTCACAGGTGCACACATTTTCTTAAATAAGATCAAACATGAATAGTTTATCCAATGCACACTTAGCACCTTGATCTCCAACTTCTTATATATATTTTTCCTTATCCAATACCTTAGGAAAGTCCTTTATTAATGTCATTATTATTCGTTGATGGGATAAAATAGACATTTCCACCACAATTACTATGGGAAATTACCATGGTAATGACCCCTTGTATCCAATTTTCCATGGTTCAGATTATGTACGTGAATTTTGTTCATATTACCTACGTATGTATGCGACTTTTCTTCACAGGAGTTGGGTATACTTTTTAAACTTCACAATTCCTCATACATCCTCAACCAAAACTTCCAAAATACATCCTCATTTTTGAAATACCTATACCATCATTCGTTTCATCTACAATGGTTTCATGATCATCATATTATAACCAATTTGACATCAAAGACCATATTTTTCAAATAGGTTTCCATCAAGGACAACACATTAGCCATAATTCCAATAATCTCCCCCTTTGCACTTGATGTAAACCACTTTGGTGTTTGGAAACCACCTGCAAAAACCTGCAAACACCAAGACTTCAATCCCCTTTGACATAAAGGGAAAAGGGTTGAACTAGGTTGAATGAAGTGTTTTCCTTGTATTTATCACCACTGTAAATTGAATATGCTAATATGAATCATGAAATCTGCATGTGTACCATGCTCCCCTCGAGCATATGCTGGACCTTATAAATATATGCAATAAAAGTAAATTACTTTATGCTACCATGATACCAATGAATCTATGATGCCATGATTACATCAATTACCCAACATAATGAGTTTACATATTGGACCCAATTTTACATCAATTACCCAAAATAATGGGGTTACATATATGACATTACTTAGTCCCAATAACCCATACATGACTGAAGTTTACAATTATTACAACATGGGTATTTACATGAACTTTACATCAAGAGACATACATGACATCCATAACCATAAATAAGGATTTCAACAATGAGGCATATTTGTATCAAAGCCACAATAATCATTAGAAACCAACATGCTATGAATAGGAATCTGCACCATAATCATCTGAAAACAACACCATAATTACAACAACATGATCATCCTTAGCATGAGGCCAAACAACAAAGAAATATAAAGCAATAGTAGCAACAATAATAAAGCATCATCCATGCAATCTAAGAATCTATGAGATAATGACATCATTATGTATATTTTTCAATAGTGAAAACAACAATAACCATACATCCAGATCTCTAGTAATGATATGAACACATCATAGTCAACATAATGCAATAAGGAGTGCTCAAGAAACAATAATTCCAACAATGAAGAATTAGAAGCAAGGAATATTTTGCCCCTGAATACGGACGGTCCAAAGGTTTAGCCAAATGTTGAAGTTTCACAAGACTCATTTAGACTTCAGCCACACACATTCTCAGAACCCAAAACATGTACACGGACAACACTTATTCACATAACACAAATAAATCAAGAAATAAAAATGACAACAACAACAACAATTAACAGAAGAAAAACTATGTACATAGTGTAGGGCACAACCCCTGATTGTCATTGAAAGTAATGTCTCAAATATTGGCCATTGATAGGGAGAGAGTCAATCTTCCTACTGAGTGATTGAAGATGATGAGTGTGTTGGGTAAGCTTCTCATGCATTATGAATGTCCCAATCCATAGGGATTGAAACTTAGTGTGTTTTCCTTTGTCCTCATGGGATTTTTCCCACTTCAATACTAAGTGTCTAACACTAAATATGTTCTTCCATATAAACTTCTTGGCTTTCAACCTTTCTTCCTGTAGATTTTGAAGGGTGTCCATCCTATGTTGTAATAAAATACATGGATTTCCTTGGGATTCTTGTGAGAGTTGTGGAGCAGGAAAGTTCATGTTGGGCCAAAGGATGGATTCTTTTCTATATACCATCAAGTAAGGGGAGATGTTCATAAAATATGGTCTTCTTGATGATGGATATTAGTTAAATATTCATGGATTCAGCAAGACCATTCCCCTGAGGATGATAATTAGTAGAATTTTTCAATACAATTCCATTTTATAATGCAAAACTATAAAGTCTGAGCAATGAAAAATATGTTGCATTGTCAAAAAAAAAGTGAAGTAGGAATGCCAAACCTGGAAATAATATTATGCAGAAGAAAGATACCGACTTCTTGATCATTCACCTATTTAAGCGGGAATTATTTTGTCCACTGCGTAAATTATGATGTGGCGATGAGAATATATTGGTGTTTCTTTGACGAATCCAGAAACATTTCTCCAATAACATCCAAGTCCCACTGTTGGAAAGGTTCTTCCACTGTAGGCTGCAATGGGGCGTCTAACTTCTTATTTCGGCTGGAACACATTTGATAGACCAAAAATTTTTGAGCATAAGAATGAACATATTTAAATAATGTATTCCAATAAAAACCGACCTGCATGATTTTATGCGCATTTTTGTTGCCCGTGAATTGTTCCCTGGTTGGTCTGTTGTGGAGATCACGCAATACCTTCTCTAAATCATGTGCTTCCAAACACCTGAGAAACACTCTGTTGTGATGCTTTTTGAAAAGTACCCCATGTACCAAATGGTAAAATAATTATCTGAGTCTCAGTGCCCTCTTCTATAGTGTGGATAAATGGGAGGGAACAATGTCATGCTCAAGGTGTTGGTGCACATCGGTGTAACAAGAGTCTGCGCCAGTAGTGGGGAAGGCTCGCCCAACGTTGTACATTTCAATATCTTACTCCCACCCTGAGATATCTTATTCTTCCTTTGCATCCATGGCTTTTGTCGCTAGTTGACATATACCATGGCCCTTGATTGAGTGAACTGACTTGATATATAGCTCATATTCTTGCACACCAGTCATCTGTTTCACCCTTCTTTCACCCAGATCTTGTTGGACAAGAAATGATCTGACTGTTGGGTGTTGAACAAATATAATGCAATTAATTTTCAATATATAGGGTTGGAAGTGTTTCACCTCCTTGTATACTGCATAAGATTTATTTTCAATGGAGGGGCAGTTAAGTTCAAGTCCTTAACTACTAGATCTCATAAAATAGATAGGTTACTCGTTGTTCAGATCATCCTTTTGTGTGAGTACAACGGTGAGAGAAGTTTCAGAAGCAAAGGTGTGGAGAAACAAATCTTTATTTAAATATGGGTTGTATAATTCAGGTTCTCTTGTGATATTTTTTTTTTATACAAGAAAACACATCCTTTTACCTTTTATCCCATTTTTAGATTGCATCCTTCTTCACCATCTCCTATATTGGCTTGACAATCCGATCATCATCGAAGATGAATTTATAGAGGAAATTAATTTTCCCCAAGAATGACTGCATAGCCTTATTTTTTACTGAGAAGGGAATTTCCATAATTTATTTGACCCTTTTGTGTCTACTTTAATCCCACTCTTAGAAATGGTGTGGCCTAAGAGATTACCCTCAGACACTGCGTAAGAGATATCCCATACTTACGAAATCACTCAAATATTTTCTTCAAATGGAGTATGTGATCATATATCTATTTGGAAAACATTGTGACATAATCAATATAGACCACTACACTCTGTCGAATCAATCCTCGTAATGCGATGTCCATGGCATGTTGGATTTTAGCACCATCATTGATCAACCCAAATGGCATTTTCTTGAATGCGAATGTGCCCCACTTCATGCAAAAAGTGGTTTTATGCCTGTTAGGTTTCGACACCATAACGTGGTTGTATCATTAATATCCATCTAACAAAGAAAACATTTAGGACCTTGATACTATTTGTAGTATTTATTCCATAGACGACATAGGATAGTTATCCTTGTCCGAGACACGGTTTAAATTTCAAAAATCAACACATAAGCGGATTTCCTCAGACTTCTTCCTTCCCGAGACCAAGTTTGATACCTAAGTCAAATTTTGAACTCTTTATATGATCTAAGCTTCCATCAATTTTCTTAACTCTTTCTGAATGAGAGGCTTAAGTTTCAGATCTACTTTTCTCAGCTTTTATTGGAATGGCTTGGCCCCTTCTTCTATCAGAACCATATATTGGATAATTCACGTGTCATAAGTCTTAATTTCATCATACATCCATGCAAATACATCTCGATATTGCTTGAACAAGCAGATAAAGTCTTGCCTCTCCTATGGTGTCCAACATGTACCAAGATTGAAAAACTTCAGATCTTTCTCTATTCCCAAATTAATATGCTCATGCAATGACACGGAACTGTGGGTTTTAGCATTGACAGGCCCCCGGAAGCTATTCTGTGGGTCATACAAATTTTGCAAAGATACCACATGCTTCAACATGAGATTTATTTTACTTGTGTTGGCTGCATCCTGCAATTCATTTTCATGCTCGTCTTCATCGATCACTACATCTTTTAAAACAACAACGTTCGCGATGAAGTATAGTATGTGATCGTCATCAATAAAAATGTGTATATTAGTAATATTATCGGGGATGGATGGCTTATAAATAATATCTATAGAAAACTCATCCCTTAACAGTGATAACCTAGCAATATAATTTTCTAATGCATCTGCATATGCATTATGCATTCAAGGAATAAAGATAGCATTAAAAGATTGGAAGTGAAAAATTAAATGTCATGCCTCTTTTGATAACTTTTAAGATGAGGTGATGCATAGTGTATGGTATCACGTACATGTCGTACAAAAATTTATGAGTCACCTATTGATTTTAAGAAGGAAAAGTTGAGGTTGTTGACTCTTTGCAAACCTAGGATGAGTGCTTCATATTTTGCAGTGTTGTTCGTGCACTCGAATCCCAAGCAGATAGAGATCAAATGTTATCTCTGCAACGGGTATATTAAAACACAACTAACTCCAGATCCCTCTTGTGTTTTGGAACCATCAAAATACGAATTCCACATGTCATATGTACAAGGATTACAAAATACACTAGTACTATTATTACTACTACTACTACCAATTGTACAAAGGTAATTTTCACCAGTTGGACTAGGAAGGAGCTCCAACTATGTTTATGGTGGGACTGGGGATGGTTGTGTAGAAATTATATACAAGATGCATGTATATATCCAGATTCTCCTGATCTAACAATATTTTATCTTCTTGCTAAATACAAAATCCTTCCACTGCTAATCTTTTACGGAAATTAAAATCAATTGCAAACACATGAAGCAATAAAAACAATCACACGTAACATATTTGTTTAACGGGAAAGCCTGAAGCTGAAAACCCCAAATATCATATATTATGTATCATGGAGATCATGTAACAATCTCATACAAAGCTTAGTACATCAAGCTCTCAGTACAATCAATCGTCACACACTAATCAGAAGAAATATGCAAATCCATGCACTGATTTCTTGCCGCCTGATAACCTGCCTCCACTGCACAATCCCTACTGAAGAATAGCTCTGGATGAATTCGAATTACCCTTGCCTTGACTGTGCAATCCTCATTATAAACTCCAATGTGTGTGTGGTGCAATCAATGCATCACTATAGTCACAACAGATAGTCCATCTTGCCCTTTCACCTATCTCTCCATTGGGTCTCCAATGGAACTGACATGCACTGTAGTTAATTGCTATATTGTTTAGTTGATTAATGAGTTATTATTTGTGAATTAATTAACTAATTAATTCACTCCACTCTCACTAGTGTATCATTTAGTTAGACTAGATACAACTAGCTCAACTTAGTTTAACTCCATTAACTGAGTTAAATTGAATAACAACTCCTGTAACTACTCTTCCAACTCTGTCATAACTTTGCCACTTTAGTTCTAACTAAGTCCTCCATGCATGAACCACCAGTAAACCCTAGGAATTGCATAATTCCTTTAGCCCACTAATTTTACAAATCTATACACTGAAGTTAAGTGCTCCAAGAGAATAAGTTGATGTTTATTGTCAGATTATTTTTAAGAGCTAATAATAATTGACACTTCTATTTTTAGATCGATGATCTATAAATAGACTTCGCCCAATATTCTAAAAATAGAATTTCATCTATTTTTCCAACTTGACCGACCATCCACAAATAACATCCTGCAACTTCTGAAATATGATCACCATGTATAAAAATAGATTTGCACCTAAAAATAGCCTGCAGACCCACTTAGTGAAGGCGACTCATTTTCACTAAGCTCATCATCTTGTTGAATCTCAACACTCCCTCTCAACAAGATAGGGATTATCCTTCACCCCGATCCTGCCTCTATGGTATTCAAATTTTCTCTTGGTGAGCACCTTCGTCAGAATAGCTACATCCTGATCTTCTGTAGGAATGTACTGAAGCAACATGATCTTTCGTTGCACAAAATCTTTGATATGATGATATCGTATATCAATATGTTTAGATCTATCATGAAACACATGATTAACTGATAGTTTAATGCAACTCTGATTATCATAATGTATCACTATAGGATCTAAATGTGAACCGAACAAACCGACCAGGATCTTCCTCATCCAAATAGCCTCACATGTAGCTTGACTTGCTGCCATGTATTTTGCTTCCACTAAACTGAGTGCCACGAATCTTTGTTTCCTTATGTACCAAGAAACTGTTGTAGATCTGATACTGAAAACCCCTCCTGATGTAATCTTTCTGTCTGTTGGGCTGCTTTCCCAATCTACATCCGTGAAGCCATGTAACTTCACCTCATTCGTCTGTCTGTACCATAAGCCATACTCAGATGTGCCCCTGAGATACCTCAGGACATGCTTTCCTACCTTCCAAAAGAGCTTGGTAGGCTTAACCATTGCTTGTGAAAGTTGGTTCACTAGATAGCATATGTCTGTTCCTGTATTAACTAAATACATGAGCGAACCCACCAACTGTAGATAAATAATGGCATCCACTACCTCTACCGATGAAGCATCCTCTTTCCTCCAATTTCCTGGAAGAGGAGTGTCGATAGGCTTGGAGCCTTGCATGTGAAACTTCTCCAATATCTCCCGGGCATACTTTCCTTGAGACACAAACATTTCACCTTCCTGCTGCCATATCTCCAATCCAAGGAAATAATGAAGGAGGCTCAAATCCTTCATCTCAAACTCCTTTGCAAGATCTGTCTTGCATGAGTGTATCAACTACTCATCACCCATTAGTATTAAATCATCAACATAAAGAACAATGATTAAAATCTTACCCTCCACCACAATTTGGTACAGGTTTTCATCCGCCTCACTCTTGGTGAAGCCAAGTCCAGTGAAATAGTTGTCGATCCTTGTGTACCAAGCACGAGGAGGTTGTTTTAGCCCATACAATCTCTTTTGAGCCTGCACACATGCAACTCGCTGCTGAAGATCTCAAATCCTTCAGGTTTCTCAATGTACACCTCTTCCTCAATGATCCCATTAAGGAATGCAGTATTCACATCCATTTGATGAATGTGCCAACCTATTTGCGCTGAGAGAACAAGGATGGTCCTTATGGAATAATACCATGTGACAGGTGCAAAGGTTTCTTCATAATCAATCCCCTCGATCTGTGAGAAGCCCCAGGCAACAAATCTTTCCTTATACTTCTCGACGCTCCCATTAGTAGCTTTCTTTACCTTGTAGATCCATCTTGATCGTACAACTCATTTACCAACCAGCCTTGGAACAATCTCCCAAGCACTATTTCTGACAATGGAGTCATGCTCCTCCACCATAGAATCTACCCATGTGGGCTCCTGCACTGCTTCTTCAAAAGAAGATGGCTCTGTCATGATACACTTTCTCATGAGAGCCATGTATCCAGTAAAACGGTCAGGTGACTGTCTCTATCTGCGCTGTGATGTAGGGACTCCTATATTCTGTGCCACATCAAGCTTCAGTCTCTCAGCTTCTGTGGTACACTTTCTGCCTTGTCTGATGTTTGGTTCTGCATGAGTGGACTCCTCCACTCCATGAATCTCCTCCTGTGGTTGATCCACATCTAGAGGCTCATCTTTGGGAACAAGAAGTTCCTCCTCTGCATGAAAGTGTAGCTCCCTCTCACGTGACAACTTGATGGATTTCACCTCATTGAATTTTATATCCTGTCACACCACAATCATCCGACTGTCTGGAAAATACACATGATAATTATGGGGTGTTTTTTTGTACCCCACAAATATCCCAACTTCTGCAGTCGGCTCCAGCTTCTTCCTGGCGTCCTTTGTCACATGAATGTAAACAGATGAGCCAAAAAACTTCAAATGAGAAATATCAGGCTTCTTACCAGTAAAATCTTCTCCAAGTGTACTCATGCCAAGTACTCTATGAGGACAATGGTTTTGCACATAAATCGCAATGTTCCATGCTTCTGCCCACAAGTGCAACGGTAGGCCTTGGTCATGCAGCACCCATGATCATTCTACTCTTCCTCTCAACGACCCCATTATGCTGTGGGTTATGAGGTGCTATGAGTTCTCTTTGAATTCCTTCTTTGCTATAGAAGTCTTTGAATTCTCCCGAGATGTATTCACCACCATTATTGCTCCGTAGAGCTTTCACTTGCTTCCCCAACTCCTTCTCCACCAATGCTTTAAACTCACAGAACTTTGAGAATTTTTTTCTCTTCTTCTACATGAAGAAGATCCAACATCTATGAGAATAGTCATAAAGAAATATAACGTAATACCTATGTTTTGTTGTTGAAGCAACCGAGAAAGGTCCACACATGTCTGTGTGAATTCTCTCAAGGATCACCAAAGCAAGGTTCTCCTTCTCATGAAAGGTGGTATTCACAAACTTATCCATAGTACATCCTTTGCACTGATATGACTATGCAAGGGTAAGCTTGGGAAGTCCAGTAGAAACCTACTACAAAATCTTCAAAGCGCCGTGGTGAAGATGGCCCAATCTCATGTGCAATAATTCACCCTCATCCCGGCTCACCAATTCTTCTATTTTTCCCATCATTGCAGTGCAACCATCTACCTCTAGCTTGTAGAGATTCTTAACTTGAATCCATATCCTCTGGGTTTGACCCATTTTTTTATGTTGCAAGAAAGCTTTTCCATCGCTAAAAGCAACGTCATAACCTTTGTCTTCCAACATTGCGACCGAGACCAAGTTCTTCTTCAGACCTGGAACATGCATAACATCTTTTAACAGAATTGGATTACCTGACTCCCTCTCAAAGGTAATGGTCCCAATTCCGGTCACACTTTATCAACCATCGTCACCCATCTCTATATGCATTTGAAGGTCCTTCTCCTCCATGTCACTAAACAACTCCTTGTCTCCCGTCATATGAAAAGATGCACCACTATCAAGATACCACACCGATCCCATATAGATTGAAACCAAGCATGTGATCAAAGAGAAATCAAGTTAAAATTGTGAGGCTAAGGTCTCTCTAGCTGCAGCTCCAGCAACCTTCTTTTTCTTCTTCTTCTGTGGGCAGTTAGTGGCGAAATTCCCATGTTTGTGACAGTGAAAACACTTCAGCTTGGACAAATTCTGCTTCTTGCCTTTTGCTTTAGATTTTGAAGGAAATTTCTTTCCCTTCCCTTTCCTTGATTTGGCAGCCAAAGAAAAATTCTCTTCATCTTCATTCTTTGAGGAAGAGCCATCCCTGGTACTTCGCTTTATCTCCTCCTGCACAAGATCTGACCAAAGTCGCTCCCATCCTGGCAATTTCTCCCGTCCATTGACAGAGTCTTCATAGCTATGCCAACTCTTCGGAAGCCCAAGGAGAGCCAAGCTCACCAATTATTCATCATCAACAATAATCCCCACACTTCCCAGTTCATCCTATAGTGGACAAACTTCGTGAGATATTTTGGAATATTGTCGCCCTTCTCCATTTTTATTTTTCTGAGCTTATCTTTCAACACCAACTTCCTCCGGTCACTGCTACTTTGGAACAAATCTGTTAAAGCCTTCCACATTGCAAATGGAGTGGATTTCCTGTGAAGGCTGGACACAATATGTTCCTTCACACCTTCCAACATAATTCTTCTTGTCTTTGCTATCTTCTTTTTCCATGCATCAAGTAATGCAGCATCGCTAGATCTCGACTTAGGAACATCGCTATCGATGAAATCCTTCAGTCCATTATCCTCAAGCACCGCCTCCATCCTATCCTTCCAGGCTATGTAATTCAAGCTTCCATCAAGGGCATACTCCAATCACAACCCATTGAAAAACATTTCAATGTATACTCAACTGTCGCACCAAGAATTTTATGAAGAAAATTCGAATTGTCCACCAGCACAAACTCAACAATTCTTCACTATTGCAATCTTCAAGAATTAACAATACTCTAATACCATGTAGAAATTATATACAATATGCATGTATATATCCAGATTCTCCTGATCTAACAATATTTTATCTTCTTGCTAAATACAGAATCCTTCCACTGTTAATCTTTTGCGGAAATTAAAATCAATTGCAAACACATGAAGCAATAAAAAAAATCACACATAACACAATTGTTTAACGAGAAAGCCTAAAGCTAAAAACCCCAACTATCATTTATTATGTATCATGGAGATCATGTAAAAATCTCATACAAAGCTTAGTACATCAAGCTCTCAATACAATCAATTGTCACACACTAATCAGAAGAAATCTACAAATCCATGCACTGATTTCTTTCCACCTGATATCCTACCTCCACTGCGCAATCCATGCTGAAGAATAGCTCTGAATGAATTCAAATTACCCTTACCTTGATTGCGCAATCCTCAATGGCAACTCCAATGTGTGTGTGGTGCAATAAATGCATCACTATAGTCACAACAGATAGTATATCTTGCCCTTTCACCTATCTCTCCATTGGGTCTCCACTGGAACTGACATGCACTGTAGTTAACTGCTATATTTTTCAGTTGATTAATGAGTTATTATTTTTGAATTAATTAAATAATTATTTCACTCCACTCTCACTAGTGTATCATTCAGTTAGACTAGATACAACTAGCTCAACTGATTTTAACTCCATTAACTGAGTTAAACTTAATAAAAACTCCTGTAACTACTCTTCCAACTCTGTCATAACTTTTCCACTTCAGTTCTAACTGAGTCCTCAATGCATGAACCACAAATAAACCCTAGGAGTTTCCTAATTCCTTTAGCCCACTAATTTGCCAAATATGTACACTAAAATTAAGTGCTCCAAGAGAATAAGTTGATGTTTATTGTCGGATTATTATTAAGAGCTAATAATAATCGACACTTCTATTTTTAGATCGAAGATCTATAAACAGAATTCGCCCAATATTCTAAAAATAGATTTTCATCTATTTTTCCAACTTGACCTACCATCCACAAATAGCATCCTGCAACTTCTGAAATATGATCACCATGTCTAAAAATAGACATAGTCTAAAAGTAGACTTGAACCTAAAAATATCTTGAGGGCCCACTTAGTGAAGGCGACTCATTTTCACTAAGCTCATCATCTTGTTGAATCTCAACAGGTTGTGCAATATAACACCCCAGTTGAGTTTCTAGGAAGAAATTGTTGAAAATAAGTTCTGCAAAAGCCACTGGTTCATTTTGACCATTCAAGGGAGTGATAGTATGTTTCATGTATCTATCTGAGTTCACTTGGATATGATTATTTCTTTCCTTGTACCGAAACCATTGCTGTGACTAGTCTATAGCGAAGTACCCTTATAACTTGCAGGACCAGTCCCTACTCAAAAATACTATGCATTCTTTCGTTATGTCCGCAATTACTATGTTTATACATTGGTGAACTCGATAATTGGAGATAAATGAATAATTACATCTCTAAGTTCACCAAATGCATGGACAAGAGTCCTATACAACTAAATATAATAAGATATGTTTTGTTGTAATATTCCAAATCTGGAATAGCACAACAAGCCTACTGAAATAACACACTCCTGGGAGTTTGATGTATAGAAATGAGTTTACAGCCCTTGGATCCCTTAGATCAGCAGATCTGGAGCCTAGATCCAAAAGGGGAGAAAAAACAAATCCAACTAGGTGTGGTAAACAGATCTCCCACCGCCTAGTCTAGATGGAAAACACCCTACAAGAGGGGTTGCAGCTATGCACAAAAAAATGCTTCAGAAATAACGCAGTCTTGGACAGTATGAGTAGGAGGCCATAAAATATGATTAACTTATGAAATTATAGCAGAAAATAAAAATTACAATGAAGCTCTTTCAATATACAATAGAATACATGAGACAATAGAGCAAGAAATCTTTAGAAAAGAATGTTGCAACACATATATAACTGCAAAAATGACTCAACAACGTTATTTTAAGGAGCTACAACAGCTGAATATTATAACTCAAACCTAGGATAGATCTGTGGACAAAACATAAGATCCATTTCATATCTGGAAACTAGATAGTCTTATTTACAAGATCCCCTTGGGGTTTGACCAAATCATGCATAAACAAGAGTAGATCTGAGTTTTAAGTTGCAGATTTGTAAAATGTTGCAGTAATTTCTGAATATAAATTTACATTACAATAGATCATATCTAACAGAACATGGATCAGCAAGCTAATCCATGGATCACCAAAGTGAAGGGCAAAGCCTAGCACCAAAGATCTCTCATCAAAATTGGGATCAAAACACCCTGAAGAATCACATATGAAAATAATGCAATACCTCAATGAAAAATGCATTGTAGCTTGAATAACATCAATGACCAGTTGCCAAGATACAGATCTAAAGAAAAAATAGGAGAGGCACTCTTCCAAGAGGTTAAAAGACACACTCCATGAGAAGAGGCTCCCAAAACAAGCTAGATCTCTGCAGATCTAGAATCCCACTTGCTGCGGCTTGCAAAAGCAGACAAACCCTCACTGGATCTACACTAAAATTAGAATTAGAGCTTGGCTTCAAGCCTGATAGTGGATCAAATCAGAAAATACTCCTCCAAGAATCCTCAAAGGAAGAGGTAAAATCCCTGCATAGGAACTCCAAGTGCTAAGCAACACAATTATCTACTAAACAACAGAGAATAGTATTTGTCTAAGCAGACAAGATACTCAGAAATATAATCAATCAACAACCTTCTCTTGTTGCCTTCCCCTTCCTTTTATAAGATGAAAGCCTTTGCAAACCCTAAACCACCTTGATGAGTTAGCTCCTTTCACATGAGGGGCCTCCTTCTAGAACTGTGTTGTCCCTTCCTGAGGTACATTGAACCTAGACAGCGCTACAGGTTTGGTCAAGGTTGACCTAGTCTCATAGCTCAACCTCTTTCACACCTCCAAGTGATTTATTTACATGACCCAGGTTTATCTTTGTTTACATGGGCATTGATTTATTCATTCTTTTCAGGAGTTTTACATGTCCTCCTTTATTCATTTATTCATGCAACAGATAATAAAACAAAAATGAATATTCCTCTTAGCTTAGGCTAAGTAGGAATATTAAATTTTTCCCATTTTGAATTTATTTTTTTGCGATATATAATGGTATTAAATTTACTGATGCACCTGAATCAACTAAGAAATTGTTTACATTGAAATTGAAAATTTCAAACGTTAATAGAACTAGAGGGTAAAGTGTATTTTCTTCCATTATTAAAGCGTTAAGCACTAATTTGAGGGAACCAAAGGAGGTACCTGATCCCTTGTTTGAAGAGGCAACATTACATGTAGTGGACTTCCCAAGTGCACATAGGAGGATGTCCCCTTGGGTCGTGATATTTATTAACTTGAACATTGAAATATTTTCACAAACCCTCTTCATGTCCTCAACTATGTTGTAATCTACAGTGGTAAGGATTGTTGAAGTGTCTGGGGGCATGATTTGGTTTGTGAATTCCAGAGATATGGTCTTATTATTAATTTTTTCAGAAATTAATTTTCGTTGAGACTGCTTTCCCAGACTCACTCTAAGTGTTTTGTGATGAACTGATGGGTGGAAGGATTTTTGTTAACAAATTTTCTTTGAGTTTCTAGTTCATCAATTATGCTTCAGTGGTCATCCCTTGGCTTCTTAATTTGTATCGTTTTCTGCTTCTGGGATGGAGGATCATTGGGAAGTTTTTTCTTGTTTGTGCTCTTTTGGGTTGGGAGTATGAAATTGAACATGTTTACTACATGCCCCACACTTGGAGTCTCTTCGGTTGAAGCAGTTTATTCCTTTTCTTCTTTAGGCTCTGTTTTCTCATTAGCAAGTATTGCATCGCATAGATACATAGCAATAATGTTCATGTTGTTATTGCATTGTGTGCATGTTTTCTCGGAATGATATGCTTGATGATATGTATAATATTGATCCATGCCCAGATCTTTGATATTCAATAAAAAAAATGAGCTTTGTGCAAACTTTGTCAGGTGATTCCTGTTGTTGTCGTAATTTTGAGTCCTTCTGAATAGGCTGAACCTTGGAGGCTTGCTTCTTAGAATGGTCTCCCTTGACCTTTTTTTCAGCACTGCCATCTCATTTCACATAGTATTGACAAGATGGGTCAAGCTTTAAAGATCTTAATTTTATTTCTCTTTGGCCTTGCTTACGGAGGCTTGAGACATTTTTTTGTCTCTTTGGAGTCTTTCAATGGTTCATCATCTATGATGACCATAATTTCATGCAAGTCCTTTTCAATTGTGATTGCTTCTTCATAATTTTTCATAAGAGTTTGTTTCGCACTTCGCTTCAAAAACTGGGCAATGCTTGCTGGCAAGGAAAAAATGTAGTATTATATGGTGATGGAGTCATGAGGTTTCATGTTTACTGGGAATTTATTCAAGATGTGGTTAAACCTCTGATTGAAATATTTCACATCCTCCTTTTTCTCCATCTTAAAATTACCTATTTCTTTCAATAACATGGAGGGGGTCTTATCATCAATAAATTTTTGAAGGAATATTTTATCCAACCCCATCCAATTCTGGATGGAGTTCGGAGGAATATTTTGATACAATACAATTGTTCTTCCATCTAAGGAACCCAAAAAAATTCTACATGCAACAAAATCATAACCTACCTCAAGTGTTTGTATATGTATTTATAACTTGTTCAAGTGGTCCTCCAATTTCACTATTTTGTCAGGGTCATACTTTGTTAAGATATTTTCTGAATGCTTTGGAATTTTGTGTAAAACACCTGAAAGTGCAAGTGGGCCCTGAGTCATCCAATCCAAATCTTGGTCTACCATGTTTTCTTCACCGTCCTCTTCCTCTTTTACAGAATCTGATGGATCTTCTTCCTCCTCTTCACCGATTAATCCATGAAAAGTATCATCTGAGAGTACCATGTTGTCTCCATCACCACCATTGAAAGTTGGAGGTTGTTCCAGATTTTATTCATATTCCTCAAAGTTTGGTAACTCTTCAAGGGCGGTGAGAACAAAATCTTCAACTGTTGAAACTACTACCCCGGTATCAGTCTTTAGGTTTTTCCTCTAGAAATACATAAGTGTGTGTACTCCTGGTATCAGTTCGATAAATTTCACCAAATTGTGAGTGATGAGGTGGTGTGCCCAGATACGTTCCTATGTGAGCTTGTAAGGATGTGCAGTCTCGAACTAAAAGGGACCACCAGTTTCAGGAGTGTGTGCAGGGTAAGTGTTGGGAATATTACTACCTTAACTAGATAAGGTAAAACTTGGGTCGGTGAGGTTATCATCCATAAAACTCTACTGACCCTCCTTCTAGTGCTATAAATGTTGATGGTGCTAGAATTTCCAACATTCAAGGGATCTCACTAATATGAATTCCCAATTAGACTTCACAATGTTTGGTGTAGGAGTCCCATATAGTATAAAGGCTCGGTTGCCAAGTTGTTAAAGATTTTCCTTGGCTCTAACTCTCAGAAAGAGAGAGGGGTGCAATGGTGACTTCAAAAATAAATAAAGTGTGCCTGGTGAGTATTCAACTATAGATGTGTCAAATTTATTCTACCATGGATGGGGGGGAAAAGGTGAGCCTCTAAGGGAGAGGTAATAGTACCACACAAGAAGAGACACACATGAGCCAGACGAATCCATCTATAATCCAGTAGAATAGTCCATAATGGATGTGATGATCCTTACAACCAAAAAATGAGAAAGGTCTACCTAATATCCCACAAAGTAGTCCAAAAGGATGGGGGAAAAAATAAAAACCATTACAACACATTATCAATAATACAAGTGCTAAAATAAATGAAACAGTTCAACTATCTTAGCACATGTGAAAGAAAACATGAAATACAAACATCCACAAAATAGTCTTACAAACATTCATAATCCATGCATGAAGAACATGTTGGCCATGAAGGCTTCTATTACTAAGTAAAACTTGCAAGACACATGTATACAATTAACATCACTAGCTCCAGTAGCGGAGCGTTGGAGCCACTTGTTTCTCCCCAAAATAGCTAGTTTATTTCTCTAATGCTTTGTGGGAGGAGCCAAGGTGAAAATTCCTTTGCTCTTATAATGAGGGGGCATATATAACAATGAGGAGGTGATGCTTCACCTTCCTTGTGACCCTTCATCTACCCTCATGACTATTTGACTTCCTATGACTTTTCAACTTGACATGACTCTTTGTATTCCACACATATCCTTTGGACTTTCACTTTAAACTACACTTCTAAAACATATGTTACATCATTGGCCACAAGGTGTGGCATGTGACCGCTCATGACATGACATAAAATTTCTAACATGGAATGCTTGATGATGTATTAATTTCAAGTGACTTTTTTTGCTGGGTGTTGAGTTCCTTCTTGAGAATGTTATTCTTTTCACCTCTGCATGGCTTGGTGGTAATGAATCTTCAATAATCTCAAGTCTTTGATAGTGGTTGCAAACTAGTGTCCTTTCCTCTTTTCATGATTGATTGAATTTTGTATTCAGCTACAAAATTTTCTTTTAGCATTCTTCCTTCCTTATTCTCCTTCTTCATCATCTTGCCATGATTGGTTACTTGTTCCTACAATTCACTCATGATGAGACGACATCATTCTGAAAACCCCCTAGTCTAAGATGGTGATTTTTGATCCATAAACTCATCTTGGAACTAGTGAAATTTTGGGAAGAGGGGCTCAATGAATACACAAATGTGTATTTCAAGAATCCAGGGGTGATTCTTCAGCCCTTAGACTGTGCAATGCAAATTCAGGCTAGACTAAGTGAGAAAATTGTGCAGTTCTGGGAACCAATTGAGACAGGCTAAGGGAATGGGCAATGAGTGAGCATACTGTGCAGTTCTAGGAGACAAGTGAGGATTGGATACTATGGAATATATATATTCAAGATATCAATGAATGAGCTTGAGGCTTGTGATTGGGAAGTGCATAGTTTAAGCTAGGTTGGGAAACATGATTGCGCAATTCTAGAGGTCAAGGTCGGAGCTTGGGCACAAAAACTGCACAGTGAAGCAGTCCTAGGAGGCAGGAACTACACATTTCATAGTTCCAAGCGAAAAGGTTAGAAATATAGGATTGAAACTGTGTAGTGCATAGCTCAAGGAGGCTGGATGAAGCTAGGTTTCTTGGTCAGGAATTTTTTCTAAAAATGGCTGAGTGTGGGATCAGTGAGATTAGCGTGAACAATGATAAAAATTTGATTGTGATCACACAGTTAGAATTATTTGATGACTCAACAACATAGATCATCCATGAAATATGAACAAATTTTTTCCCTCCATGCGACAAATTTATGACTAGTTACGATAAGTGTGACACTAAAGACACACTTTACGACGATCGTGATGACACTTGTGCAACAATTCTCAACACTTTGGAAATGAGTGCGACAGATACTTACAAGGTTAGAACAACTTATTTTCACAAATATTACCTCTTGTAACAACCAAAACATGTTTATATGCATGATGCGACATCCTACATGCAAAAATATGACACTTTTCCCAACTTGCAAAAGGGAACATAACACTCCAAGAAAACACATGGAATGAGTTTGAAAGTTTTTGATGACGATGAAAAATATCAAGGAAGGCTCTGAAATTGGTTATAGGAAAAAAATTTGGAGGGTGTTTTACATGACATCCTACATGCCAAAAGACGACACTTTTCCTAACTTGCAAAAGGGAACACAACACTCTAAGAAAACACATGGAATGAGTTTCATAGTTTGTGACGATAATGAATAAGATCATGGAAGGCTCTGAAATTGGGTATAGGCCAAAATTTTGGAGGGTGTTGTAGCAGCTACAGCACCACCATTTCCAAATTTTTTAAGAAAATTCATCTCTCTTGCTAAGGCCAACAATAGCCATTAAGTTGAGCCTCTTTTCCAAGGTAAAAAAACATGGTATTTTCAACCTCAAAGTTCAGAAAAATACTAGGGATGGGGGGGATGAATCAATATTTTTAATTCACTTTAACTTTAAATTTCGTATTCATAATTTTGTATGCTCTTGTTCTGCATGCAACTCACGTTTGTGTGAAATTCTAGTGAATGCAAACCACGTATATCCAAATAACTATTTTTTCATATGTTCCATCAAATTTTAATCTTTAACCAATGCATTATTATTTCATTATAAATTTATTAAGCAGTAACCATGATCAATAAAAAGCAGGTAAATAATCAACACAAAAGAAGCATATCAATACATATAGACACCGATATTTTAGGTGGAAACTGAATAAGGGAGAAAACCATTGTTTTTTTCATCATTGTCTTATTTCTTATTATATAAAGAAAATATTCATTAAATATTTTATTGGTGCATACTCTTACCAACACGCAGGAACCCACCTGCAGGAGGCTAAAACCTCCAATCATTCCCCAAATACCGCAAGAAGGGAGATACAACTCCTTGATAGCGTTTATCGACACCTACCAAAAGGGAGATCCTACCCCCTCACTAAAGGTTGTAACCCTCAACATCTTGTGGACAACATTTTAGAACGTTTCACATTTGATCCATCTGCCTAAAAAAAAATCAAATAATGTAGACCGGGTTTCATCAAATTTTCACACTGTACCCACACCAACAATAAGCCTAGACTAATATTCCAAACTGAAATACTTAATCTGAAAATATGAATCACTGAAGCATTGTAGAACAATTGAATCAACAAAACATCAAGCCAATGAATACTAAAGAAAACCAATCATTGAACTGAATCTCAACCAACACAACGAGATTAGATCAATGCACTACCTAATAACATTGTTACACATCAATCAATAAACCATTCACTGGTTAACGAGATCATCGTCATGGAAACAATGTGTAGTCATTGAAAACTATGAAAAAATTAACTTCTTAATATATCTATATCTATATCTATATATATATATATATATATAGAGAGAGAGAGAGAGACACACACACACACACACACACACATATATATATATATATATATATGATTATTATAAATAAAACCTGGGTATGTACATGCTTCCTATGCATAACACCTGCATACATATCACAATTCTTCGAATCCTGAAATGTTGTTAAATTGAATCACTAAAATAGCAAGGCACAACAACAACTAATCACTCACTGAGTGAATATCATTGTCGATCAATATACTGATCCACAACCAATTCAAGAAAAACAACACTAGCAGACAAATTGGCATCATGATCAAGACATCATTTGTAGAAATTAGTATACACTAAGCATGCATACATCTAGATTCCCCTGATCTCACAATATTTAACTTCTTGCAAAATACAGAATCATTCTACTGTTAATATTTTGCGGAAAATTAATTGCAAACACATGTGAAGCACAAATAAAAACAATCGCACACAACACAGTTGTTTAACGGGAAAGCCTGAAGCTGAAAACCCCAACTATCATATATTATGTATCATGGAGATCATGTAACAATCTCATACAAATCTTAGTACATCAAGCTCTCAGTAAAATCAATCATCACACACTAACATAGAAGAAATCTCCAAATACATGCACCGATCTCTGCCCTCCTGCTAGCCTGCCTCCACTGCGCAATCCATGCTGAAGAATAGCTCTGAATGAATTCAAATTACCCTTTCCTTGACTGCGCAATCCTCATTGGCATCTCCAATGTGTGTGTGGTGAAATAAATGCATCATTATAGCCACAACAGATAGTCCATCTTGCCCTTTCACCTATCTCTCCACTGGGTCTACACTGGAACTGACATGCACTGTAGTTAACTATTGTATTGTTTAGCTGATTAATGAGTTATTATTTGTGAATTAATTAACTAATTAATTCACTCCACTCTCACTAGTGTATCATTTAGTTAGACTAGATACAACTAGCTCAACTGAGTCTAACTGAGTTAAACTGAATACAACTCCATGAACTACTCTCCCAACTCTCTCATAACTTTGCCACTTCAGTTCTAACTGAGTCCTCCATGCATGAACCACCAGCAAACCCTAGGAATTTCATAATTCCTTCAGCCCACTGAATTTCCAAATCTGTGCACTGAAATTAAGTGCTCCAAGAGAATAAGTTGTTGTTTATTGTCGGATTATTATTAAGAACTAATAATAATCGACACTTCTATTTTTAGATCGACGATCTATAAATAGACTTCACCCAATATTCTAAAAATAGCATTTCATCAATTTTTCCAACTTGACCAACCATTCACAAATAGCACCCTGCAACTTCTGAAATATGATCACCGTGTCTAAAAATAGACATAGTCTAAAAATAGACTTGCACCAAAAATAGCCTGCAGGCCCACTTAGTGAAGGCGAATATTTTTACTAAGATCATCATCTTGTTGAATCTCAACATCATTAACATACATCATCAATTGTCAACAATAATTCAAACCCTGATCAATGTCAACTTCGAATGTATACGTGACTATATTTATCTAGATCTATGTATATACACCCTTATCATGCATAAAACCCATGGATATATTTCAACATATTGAATACTAAAACCCAAATAAGGAAGAATTTAAAAAAAAAACTTTATAATATATACACCACTACTAGAGGAATCTTTGCATATGTATGCAAAAATACAAAGAAAACATTGCATACAGATCTTTAAAAATATTGAAACAAAACTTCGTTGCAAATAACCTGCCAAACCCAGATATCTACAAACATATTGTCAAAAGTCACATATCACTACAAAAACATTTAGATCATACCATCACCATAGCTATAGATCTAACATTGTTAGCTACACAAACATGAACAAATTAAGCAAGTATATCCATTAGTATTTAATGCACTTTTAGATCTATCAGATTTGAGTAATCTCCTTGCTCACTGCTGCACACATGTTTTCAAATAGGATCAAACATGAATATATTATCCAATGCACACTTAATGCCTTGATCTCGATATTATTATATAGATTTTTCCTTAGCCAATACCTAAGGAAAATCCTTTATTAATGTCATTAGTATTCGTTGATGGTATCAAATAGACGTTTCCACCACAATTGCTATGGGAAATTACCATGGTAATGACCCCTTGTATCCAATTTTCCGTGGTTAAGATTATGTACATGAAGTTTGTTCATATTACCTTCGTATGTACACTACTTTTCTTCACAGGAGTTGCATATACTTTTTAAACTTCACAGTTCCTCATACATCCTCAACCAAAACTTCCAACATACATCCTAATTTTTCAAATACCTATACCATCATTTGTTTCATCTACATTGATTTCATGATCATCATATTATAAACAAGTTGACATCAAAGACCATATTAGTTAAATAGGTTTCCATCAAGGAAAAAAAATTACCAATAATGCCAATAATCTTCACCTTTAGACTTGATGGCAACCACTTTGGTGTTTGGAAACTGCCTGCAAATACCTACAAACACCAAGACTTCTCTCCCCCTTTGACATCAAGGGAAAAGGGTTGAACTAGGTTGAATAAAGTGATTTCCTTGTACTGATCACCATTGTAAGTCAAATATGCTAATATGAATCATGAAATATGCATGTGTACCATGCTCCCCTCAAGCATATGTTGGACCTTATAAATATATGAAATAAAATTAAAATACTTTATGCTCCCATGATACCAATGAATCTATGATCCCATGATTACATCAATTACCCAACATAATGAGTTTACATATTGGGCCCAATTTTACATCAATTACCCAAAATAATGAGATTGCATATATGACATGACTTAGTCCCAATAACCCATACATAACTGAAGTTTATAATGATTACAACATTTGTCTCTTCATGACCTTTACATTAAGAGACATAGATGACATCCATAACCATAAATAAGGATTTCAACAATGAGGCATCTTTGTATCAATGCCACGATAATCATCAGCAACCACCATGCTATGAATACGAATCTGCAACATAATCATCTGAAAACAATAACATAATGACAACAACAACATAATTGCAACAACATGGTCATCCTTAACATGAGGCCAAATAACCAAGAAATATAGAGAAATTGTAGCAACAATAATAAAGCATCATCCATGCAATCTAAGAATCTATGAGATAATGACATCAACATGTATATTTTTCAGTAGTGACAACAACAATAACCATAAATCCAAATCACTAGCAATGATATGAACTCATCATAGTCAACATAATGAAATAAGGAGTGCTCAAGAAACAATAATGCCAACAATGAAGCATTAGAAGCAAGGAATATTCCCCCCTGAAGACATACGGATCAAAGGTTTAGATAAATGTTGAAGTGTCACAAGACTCCTTTAGACTTCAACATCACACATTCTCTTAAGCAAAAACATGTACAAGGACAAAACTTATTAAAATAATGAAAATAAATCAAGAAACAAAGACGAAAACAAAAACAACATTAAACAGAAGAAAAACTATGTACATAGTGTAGGGTACAACCCCTGATTGTCAATGAAAGTAATGTCTCAAATCTTGGCCATTGACAGGGAGAGATTCAATATTCTTGTCAAGTGATTGAATATGATGAGTTTGTTGGGAAAGCTTATTGTGAACTATGAATGGCCCAATCCATAGGGATTAAAAATTAGTGTGCTTTCCTTTATCCTCATGGGCCTTTTCCCACTTAAATACTAAGTCACTAACACTAAAGATGTTCTTGCCTATAGACTTCTTGTTGAACCACTTCTTGATATGAATTTGATGGAGTGAAACATTTTCTTTGGATTTCAACCTTTCTTCTTGTAGCTTGTCAAGGGTGTCCATCCTATGTTGTACTAACAGACATGGATTTCATTGGGATTCTTGTGAGACTTGGAGAGCAGGAAAGTGCATTTTGGGCCAAAGGATGGATCCTTTTATGTATACCAGCAAGAAAGGGAGGTGTTTAGGGAGAACTTCAGTGTGACTCAATTAGCCGATATGTAATTTACCAAAGCAGAGTGCAAGTTCCTCTATTCATAGAATATGGTCTTCTTGATGATGCAGATTAGTTTCTTATTCATGGGTTCAACAAGACCATTCCCCTGAGGATATTAATTAGCAAAATGTTTCAATACAATTCCATTTTTGAATGGAAAATTATAAAGTATAAGAGATGAAAAATATGTTTCATTGTTGGAAAAAAGTGAAGTAGGAATGTCGAACCTGGAAATAATATTCTGATGAAGAAAGATAATGACTTCCTGATCATTCACCTGTTTAAGTAGAACTTCTTCTATCCACTGCATAAAGTAGTATGTGGTAGTGAGAATATATTGGTGTTTCTTTGAATTATCCAGAAATATTTCTACAATAACATCCAAGTTCTACTATTGGAAAGGTTCTTCCACTGTGATAGGTTGCAATGGGGCGACTGACTTCTTATTTCAGCTGGAACACCTTTGACATACCGAACATTTGCGGGCATAAGAATGAGCATATTTGAATAATGTATGCCAATAAAAACTCGCCCTCATGATTTTATGTGCATTTTTGTTTCCTATGAAGTGTCCCACGAATAGTCTATTATGGATATCATGCATTACCTTCTCTGAATCATCTACTTCCAAACACTTGAGAAACACTCTGTTTTGACGCTTTATAAAAATCACCCCATGTACCAACTGGGAAGATAATTCTCTCAGTCTTAGTGCCCTCTTCTGTTGTGTGGATAAATGGGAGGGAACAATGTCGTGCTCAAGGTATTGGTGCACATCAGCGTACCAAGAGTCTGTGCTAGTAGTGGGGAAGGCTCGCTCAATGTTGTACATTTCAATATCGTCCTCCCACCTTGAGAAATCTGATTTTTCCTTTACATCCACTACTTTTGTCACTAGAAGAAATTTACCATGGCCCTTCATTTTGTGAACTGACTTGAAATATAGAACATATACTTGCAAACCAGTCATCTGCTTCGCCCTTATTTCACCCAGTTATTGTTGGACAAAAAATGATTTGACTGTTGGGTGTAGAAAAAAAGATAATGAAATGAATTTTCAATAGATAGGGTCGGAAGTGTTTCACCTCCTTGTACATTGCATAATTTTTCTTCTTAATGGTGGGGTAGTTAATTTTGGGTCCTTGAATACTAGATCTCACTAAAGAGATAGGTTGCCCGTTGTTCAGATCATGTTTTTGTGTGAGTACAACAACAAGAGTAGTTTTAGAAGTAAAGGTGTAGAGAAAAAAAATTGTATTTAAATGTAGGTTGTATAATGCAAGTTCTCTTGCGATATATTTTTTGATACAGGAAAAAACATCCCAGAGATGAACTTACGGAGGAAATTGATTTTCCCGAGAAAGGACTACATAGATTTATTGTTTACTAGGAATGGAATTTCCATATTTTCTTTGACCCTATCTGTGTCTACTTTAATCCCACTCTTAGCAATGATGTGGTCCAAGAGATTACCCTCAGGCACTGAAAATATACTCTTCTTCGGATTAAGATACATCCCGTACTTGCAACATCACTTGAAGATTTCCTGAAAATGGAGTATTTGATCATATATCTATTTGAAAAACACTATGACATAATCAAGATAGACCACTATGCTTTTTCGAATCAATCCCCGAAATGGAATGTCCATGGCACGTTGGAATGTATCACCAACATTGATCAACCCAAATGGCATTCACCTAAATGTGAATGTGCCCCACTTCGTGCGGAAAGTGGTTTTAAGTATGTTAGGATTCGAGACCAGAACCTGGTTTTATCTTGAATATCCATCTAACTATGAAAACAATTATGTCCCCGATATATTTGTAGTATACGTTCCATAGGAGACACAAGATATTTATCCTTGTCCGAGTTGCAGTTTAAATTTTAGAAATCATCACATAATCGGATTTCCTCAGACTTATTCCTTACTGGGACCGAGTTTGATACGTAAGTTGAATGTTGCACTCTTTATATGATCTGAACTTACAACAATTTTCTTAACTCTTTCTAAATGAGAGGCTTAAGCATTAGATGTACTTTTCTCAGCTTTTTTGGGAATGGATTGGCCCCTTCTTTTATTGGAATCACATGTTGGATAATCCATGTGTCATAAGTATTAATTTCATCATACATCCACATGAATACATCTCGATACTGCTTGAACAAGCAGATAAAGTCTTTCCTCTCCTGTGGTGTGCAACAAGTACCAAGATTGACAAACTTTAGATATTTCTCTGTTCCCAAATTAATCTCCTCATTCAACAACATGGAACTATGGGTTTTAGCATTGACAGGCCCCTAGATATGATTATGCTGATCATACAACTTTTGTAAAGATACCACGCCCTTTAGCATGAGATTTCCTTTACTTGTGTTGGATGCATCCTACAATGACTTTTCATCCTCATCTTCATCTATCGCTGCATCTTTGAAAACAACAACGTTCGCCCTGAAGTACAATATGTGATGCTCATCATTAAAAATGTGTAGATAAGTAATATTATCATGGATGGATGGCTTATAAAGTATATCTACAGAAAAATATTCCCTTAATAGTGATAACCTACCAACATCATTTGTTATTGCATCCACAGATGCGTTACAAATTTAAGGAATAGAGATAAAATTAAAATATTGGAAGTGAAAAATTAAATGTCATACCTCTTATTGATAACTTTTACGGTGAGGTGACACATAGTGTATGGTATTGCATACCTATCATACCAAAATTTCTGAGTCACCAATTTATTTTAGAAAGGAAGCGTTGAGGTCGATGTCCCTTTGCAAACCTAGGATGAGTGCTTCATATTCTGCATTGTTGTTTGTGAAATCGAATCCCAAGGGGCTAGAGATCAAATTTTTTCTCTGAAACAGGTCTATTAAAACGCAACCAACTCCATATGCCTCACGTGCTTTGGAACCATCGAAATACGAAGTCCACATGTCATATGTACAAGGACTTCAAAATACACTAGTACTATTATTACCACTACTACTACTACCAATTGTACAAAGATCATTTTAACCAGTTGGACTAGGAAGGAGCTTCAACTATGTTTATGGTGGGACTGGGGATGGTTGTGCAAGATAACACCCCAGTTGAGTTTCCAAGAATTAATTTTCGAATATAAGTTCTACGAAAGTTACTGGTTCATTTTTTCCATTCAAGGGAGTGATAGTATGCTTCATGTATCTCTCTGAGTTCACTCGGATATGATTATTTCTTCCCTTGTATGGAAACCATTGGTGTGACCAGTCTATAGAGAAGCACCCTTGTAACTTGTAGGACCAGTCCCTACTAAAAAATATGATGTATTCTTCCGGTATGCCCACAATTACTATGTTTATACATTGGTGAACTCGATCATTGGATGATCAACGGATGATTACGTCTTTCACTTCACCAACTGTGTGGACAAGAGTCCTATCCGGCTGAATAATATGTGCATATGTTTTGTCCCATTTTTCATTGCATTTTTTTGCGACAGATAAAGGCATTACATTTATTGATGCACCTGAATCAACTAACCAATTGTGTACATTGAAATTGAAAATTTTAAATGATAACAGAAACGGAGAGTAGAGTGTATCTGCTTCCATTATTAAAGCATTAATCACTAATTTGAGGGAAACAGAGGACATATATGATCCCTTGTTTGAAGAGGCACCATTACCTGTAGTGGAATTACCAAGTGCACGTAGGAGGATTTCCCCTAGATCCTGATCTTTATTAGCTTGAACATTGAAATATTTGCACAAACATTATTCATGTCCTCAAATATGTTGTAATCTATAGTGGGAAGGATTGTAGAAGTGTCCAGGGGAATGAATTGGTTTGTGAATTTAGAAGAGATGGTCTTATTATTACTGTTTTCGTAAAGTAATTTTCATTCAGATCGCTTTCCCGGACTCTCTCTGAGTGTTCTGTGTTGAACTGACGAGTGGAATTATTTTTGTTACCAAATTTTCTTTGAGTTTCTGCTTCATCAGTTATGCTTCAGTGGTTGTGCCTTGGCTTCTTAAATTTTATTGGGTTGTCTACTTCTAGGCTAGAGGATCACTGGGAGGTTTTTTTCTTGACTTTAATCTTTTCGGTTGTGAGTATGAGATTGAACAAGTTTACTACATGCCCCACAGTTGGAGTCTCTTTGGTTGTAGCAGTTTCTTCCTTTTCTTCTTCAAGCTCTGTCTTCTCATTAGCAAGTATTGCATCAAAAATATGCATAGCAATAACGTTCATGGTGTGATTCCATTGTGGACATGTTTTCTCGGAATGATACTCTTGATGATATGTATAGTATTGATACATGCCCCGACCTTTGATATTCAATACAAGGTTCGAGCTCTGTGTGGATATTTTCGGTTGATTAATATCATTTCCATATTTTGCAGTCCTTCTAAACATATTGAACCTGGGAGGCTTGCTGCTTACAGTGGTCTCGCTTGACCCTTTTTTCAACTCTGCCATCTCATTTGACAAATTATTGACAAGATGGGTCAAGCTTTCAAGATCATAAGTTTCTTTCTCTTTGGCCTTGCTTACGGAGGCCTAAGACATTTTTTCTATATCTTTGGAGTCTTTCGATGGTTCATCATCTATGATGACCCCAATTTCATGAAATTCCTTTTCAACTGTGGTCGCTTTTCATAATTTTCCATAAAATTTTGTTTTGCAGTTTACTTCAAAAACTGCGCAATGCTTACTGGCAAGGGGAAAATGTAGTATTATATGGTGATGGATTCATGAGGTTTCATGTTTGCCTATGATTGAAATATTTCACTTTATCCTTTTGCGCCATATTAATATTAACTATTTCTTTCAATAACATGGAGGGGGTCTTATCATCAAAAAAAATTTGAAGGAATATTTTCTTAAACCCCCTCCAATTTTGGAAGGAGTTCAGAGGAATATTGTGATACAACACAACTTCTCTTCCATCTAAGGTATCTGGAAAAATTCTACATGCAACAACATCATAATGTACCTCAAGTGTTTGTATATGTATTTAGAACTTTTCCAAGTCGTCCTCCACTTTCACTGTTTTTCAAGGGTCATACTTCGTTAATATATTTTCCTAATTCTTTGGAATTTTGTGGAAAACACCTAGAAGTGCAAGTGGGCCCTGAGTCATCCAAGCCAGATCTTGGTCTACCATGTCTTCTTCATCATACTCTTCCTCTTTCTCAGAATGTAATGGATCTTCTTCCTCCTCTTCACTGACTAATCCACCAAAACTATCATCTGAGAGTACCACATTGCCAACGTCACCATCGTTGAAAGTTGGAGGTTGTTCCAGATTTTATTCATCTTCTTGAAAGTTTGGTAACTCTTCAAGGTTGGAAAGAACAAAATATTCAACTGTTGAAACTACTACCATGGAAGGAGTATTTGGGTTTTTCCTCAGGAAATACAGAAGTTTTTGTACTCTTGGTATCAGTCTTATAGCATTCACCAACTTGTGGGTGATGAGGCATAGTGCCCAGATATGTTCGTATGTGAATTTGTAAGGATGTGTAGTCTCAGGCTAAGACGGACCACCAGTTTTAGGAGCATGTGTAGGGGAAGTGTTGGGAATATTACTATCTTGACTAGATAAGGTAGAACTTGGGTCGGTAAGGTTATCAGCCATAAAACTCTGGCCACCCTCCTAATAGCACTAGAAATGTTGACGGTGCTAGACCCACCAACATTCAAGGGATCTCAATGATATGAAGTCCCAATTAGACCTCACACTATTTTGTGTAGGATTCCCATCTAGTATAAAGGCTTGGTTTCCAAGTTCTTAAATATTTTCCTTGGCTCTAACTCTCAACAAGAGAGAGGGATGCAATGATGCCTTCAAAAAGAAAGTGTGCTTGATGAGTATCCAACTATAGATGTGTCAAACTTCTTCTACCGCAGAGGGGGGAATAAAAGTGAGCCTCTAAGAGAGAGTTAATATTACCACCCAAGAAGATACACACATGAACCAGAGGGATCCGTCTATCATCCAGTGGAATAATGTAAAATGGATGCGACTCTCATTGCAACCAACTATTGAGAAATTTATACCTAATATCCCACGGAGTAGTCCACAAGGATGGGGCAGCAATAAAAACCATTACAACACATTATCAACGATACAAGTACCAAAATAACTAAAATAGTTCAACTATCTTAGCACATGTGAAAAAAAAATGTGAAGTACAAACATCCACATAATAGTCTTACAAACATTCATAATCCATGCATGAAGAACGTGTTGGCCTTGAAGGATTATGTTATTAAGTAAAAGTTCCAAGACACATGTATACAATGAACATCACTAGCTCTAGTAGTGGAGCATTAGAGCCACTCGTTTCTCCCCAAAAGAGATAGCTTATCTCTTTAATGATTTGTGGGAGGAATCAAGGTGAAATTTCCTTTTCGCTTACAATGTAAGGGCATATATAACAATGAGGAGGTGATGCTTCACCTTCCTTGTGACTCTTCATCTACCCTCATGACTATTTTACTTGCTATGAATTTTCAACTTGACATGACTCTTTGTATTCCACACATGTCCTTCTGTATTTCACTTTAAAATATGTTTTTGAAACATATGTTACATCATTGGCCACAAGGTGTGGCATGTGACCACTCATGACATGATAGTGGTCGCAAACTTGTATCCCTTTTCTTTCTCGTGATTGATTTACTAGTGAATTTGACTACAAAATTTTCATTTATCATTCTTCCTTCTGTATTCTCCTTCTTCATCATCTTGCCATGATAGGCCACTTGTTCCTACAATTCACTCATGATGAGATGACATCAATCCAAAAATACCCTAGTCTAAGATGGTGCATTTTGATCCATATACTCATCGTGGAACTAGTGAAAGGTTGGGAAGAGGGGCTTAATGACTACACAAATGTTCAGTTCAAGCATCTAGGGGTGAGTCTTGAGCCCTTAGACTGTTTATTTTGCAATTCAAGCTGGACTAAGTGAGAAAATTGTGCAGTTCTGGGAGCCAGTGAAACAAGTTGAGGGAATGGGAAATGAGTGATCATATTGTGTCGTTCTAGCATACAAGGGAGGTTGGGATTCTACACAACTTCTCAGTTAAAGATATCATGGAATGAGCTTGAGGCTTGTGATTGTGAAGTGTGCAGTTTAACATAGGTTGGGAGACAGGATTGCGCAATTCTAGAGGTCAAAGTCAGAGCTTGGGAATAGGAACTGCACAGTGCAGAAGTCCTGGGAGGCGGGAACTACGCATTGCATAGTGTGAAGCAACAAGGTGAGAAATAGAGGATTGAAACTGCCCAATGTGTAGCTGAGGGAGGCCAAATCATTAGGGGAATTTTGAGGTCTAAAATGGGCCTCCTAAGAAAAATGTACAACTAAAATAAACTTTATAAGAACCAATAGGATTCAAGATGATGATGTCAACCATGGGGGATGATTCACGATTTTTGGAGTAAAAAAGTAAAATGATCAAAAAGTAATAAATTAATAAAACTACTTTTTCAACTCGTATTTTCAACTTATCTCCATAAGGGTTTACTCAAATTTCATGTGAGATTACTCATTGGATGCAAAATTTAATTCCTCATCTAAGGAGTACCCATGTTACATACTTTTGATGTACCCTGCTATACAAAAAATGAGAAATACATAAAAAAACGTGATTGCAATCATGTTTTCTTATGTATTTCTTATTTTTCGTGTAGAAATTCCATCAAAAGTATGCAACATCAGTACTCCTTGGATGAGTAATTAAATTTGCATCAAACAAGTATTCTTGCTCGAAATTTGAGTAAAACCTTAGGGAGATAAGTTCAAAATGCAAGTTGAAAAAGTAGTTTTTTCTTTTTTCCCTCTAAAATTTGATGATGTAATAAAATCTTATTTTTTTATTTACACTATTATTTTATAATTTCCTTAGGAGGCCCATTTTAGACCTCAAAATTCCCCTAATGGAAGCTAGGTTTCTTGGTCGGTATTTTTTTCTAAAAATGGCTAATTGTGGGATCGATGAGATTAGCGTGAACGATGATAAAAATTTGACTATGATCACACACTTAGAATAAATTGATGGCTCAAAAACATAAATCATCCATGACATAGGAAGAAATTATTTCCCTTCGTGTGATAAATTTATGACTAGTTACAATAAGTGCGACACTAAAGATACACTTTAAGACGATCATGGCGACACTTGTGCAACAATGCTCAACACATTCAAAATGAGAGAGAAAAATACTCACAAGGTTAGAACAACTTATTTGCACAAATATGACCTCTTGGAATCACCAAAACATGATTATATGCATGATGAGACATCCTACATGCCAAAAGATGACACTTTTCCCAACTTGCAAAAGGGAACACAACACTCCAATAAAACACATGAAATGAGTTTTAAATTTTCCAATGACGATGAAAAAGATCAAGGAAGGCTATGAAATTGGGTATAGGAAAAAATTTTGGAGGGTGTTTTATGTGACATCCTACATGCCAAAAGACGACACTTTTCCTAACTTGAAAAAGGGAACACAACACTCTAAGAAAACACATGGAATGAGCTTCATATTTTGTGACGACGATGAACAAGATCAAGGAAGGCTCTGAAATTGGGTATAGGAAAAAATTTTGGAGGGTGTTGTAGCGGCTACAACACCACCATTTCCAATTTTTTAAAGAAAATTCAGCTCTCATGCTAAGGCCAACACTAGCCATTAAGTCCAACCTATTTTCCAAGGTCAAAATCATGGTATTTTCAACCTCAATATTAGGAAAAATACTAAGGGTGGGGGAGGGGGGGTGAATCAGTATTTTTAATTCACTTTAACTTTCAATTTCATATTCATAATTTTGTACGCTATTTTTCTACATGAAACTCACATGTGTGCGAAACTCTAGTGAATGCAAACCACATGTATCCAAATGAATAATTTTTCATATGTTCCATCAAATTTTAATCTTTAACCAATGAATCATTATTTAATTATAAATTTATTAAGCGATAACCATGATCAATAAAGAGAATATAAATCATAAACACAAAAGAAACATATCAATACATATAGACACATGGATTTTAAGTGGAAACCGAATAAAGGAGAAAATCATTATTGTTGTCATATTTGCCTTATTTCTTATTATATAAAGAAAATATTCATTAAATATTTTATTGGTGCAGACTCTTACCAACACGCAGTAACCCACCTGTAGGAGGCTACAACCTCCACTCATTCCCAAAATCCCACAGGAAGGGAGATACAACCCCCTGATCTCATTTACCGACACTTATCGAAAGGGAGCTCTTATCCCCTCACTGAAGGTTGTAACCCTCAGCATCTTCGGTACAACATTTTAGAATGTTTCACGTTGGATCCACCTGTCTTAAAAAAACATCAAAACATGCAAACTATGTTTCATCAAATTTTCACACTAGACCCACACCAACAATAATACCAAACTAATATTCCAAACTGAAATAATTAATCTCAAAATATGAATCATTGGAGCATTGCAGACCAATTGAATCACTAAAACATCAAGCCAATGAATACTGAAGCAAATGAATCATTGCACCAAATATCAACCAACACAACCAAACCATATCAATGCACTACCTAATAACATTGTTACACATCAATCAATCAACCATTCACTCATTAACGAGATATTCATCACTAGAACAATGTGTAGTCGTTGTAAACACCGATCAAATTAACTTCATAATATATATGTGATTATTCATAAGAAAACCTGAGCATGTACATATTTCCTATGCATAACACCTGTGTACATATCACAATTATTTGAATCCTAAAATGTTCTTAAACTGAATCACTATATCATTAAAACACTAAGGCACAACAAAAACTAATCACTCACTGAGTGCAAAATCATTTTCAATAAATATACCGATCCACAACCAATTCAAGCCAATCAACACTGCCAGACACATATTATCATGATCAAGACATCATTAACATACAACATCAAATAGAACATACATCATCAATTTTCAGCAATAATTCAAACCTTGATCAAGGTGAACTTCAAATGTATATGTGACTGTATTTAACCGAATCTATGTATATACACACTTATCATGCATAAAACCCATGTATATTTTTCAACATATTGAATACCAAAACCCAAATCAAGAAGCATCCTAAGAAAATTTACTTTATAATATATATGAAACTACTATGAGGAATCTTTGCATCTGTATGCAACAATAAAAAGAAAAAAATGTGTACATATCTTTAAAAATATTGAAACAAAACTTTGCTGCAAATAACCTGTCAAACCCAGATATCTGCGCACATATTGTCAAAGGTCACATAGCACTACACACACATTTAGATTATACCATCACCATAGCTACGGATCTACATTTTTAGCTACACAAACATGAACAAATTAAGCAAGTATATCCATTAGTCTTTAATGCACTTTTAGATCTATCAGATTTGAGTAATCTCCTTGCTCACAGGTGAACACATGTTTTCAAATAGGATCACACATGAATATTTTATCAAATGCACACTTAGAACCTTGATCTCCATCTTCTTATATATATTTTTCCTTGGCCAATACCTCAAGAAATTCCTTTTTTAATGTTGTTAGTATTCGTTGATGGGATCAAATAGACGTTTCCACCACAATTACTATGGGAAATTACCATGGTAATGCCCCCTTTTATCCACTTTCCATGGTTTGGATTATGTACCCAAAAAAAATTTCGTATTACCTACATGTGTACATGAATTTTCTTCACAGGAGTTGCGTATACTTTTTAAACTTCACAATTCCTCATAGATTCCTCAACCAAAACTTTCAAAGTACATCCTCATTTTTTAAATACCTATACCATCATTCATTTCATCTACATTTGTTTCATGATCATCATATTATAACCAATTTGAAATCAAAGACCATATTTGTCAAATATGTTGGCATCAAGGACAACACATTATCCATAATGCCAATATTCTCCCCCTTTGGACTTGATGGCAACCACTTTGGTGTTTGGAAACTGCCTGCAAATACTGTCAAACACCAAGACTTCTCTCCCCCTTTGACATTAAGGGAAAAGGGGCTAACTAGGTTGAAAAGAGGTGTTTTCCTTTTAGTGATCACCATTGTAAGTCAGATATGCTAATATGTATCATGAAATATGCATGTGTAGCATGCTCCCCTTGAGCATATGTTGGACCTTATAAATATATGAAATAAAATTAAATGGCTTTATGCTCCCATGATACCAATGAATCTATGATCCCATGATTACATCAATTACCCAACATAATGAGTTTACATATTGGACCCAATTTTAAATCAATTACCCAAATTAATGGGGTTACATATATGACATGAATTAGTCACAATAACCCATACATGACTAAATTTACAATGATTAAAACATGGGTCTTTTCATGACCTTTACATCAAGAGACATACATGACATCCATAACCATAAATAAGGATTTAAACAATGAGGCCTCTTTGTATAAAATCCACGATAATCATCAGCAACCACCATGTTATGAATAGGAATCTGCAACATAATCATCTGACAACAACAACATGATCATCCTTAACATGAGGCCAAATAACAAAGAAATATAAAGCAATAGTAGCAACAATAATAAAGTATCATCCATGCAATCTAAGAATCTATAAGACAATGACATCAATATGTATATTTTTCAGTAGTGACAACAACAATAACCATACATCTAGATCACTAGGAATGATATGAACTCATCATAGTCAACGTAATGCAATAAGGAGTGCTCAAGAAAAAATAATGCCACGAATGAAGAAGTAGAAGCAAGGAATATTCTCCCCCTGAACATGTGCCAACTCTTCATCATCAATTCTAATAACGTCATATCTTTCTTACCAATCAAAGAGACAAATAAAAAAATTTAATAAGACTTTGCAACAACACAACATAAGCCATTATAAGCCAATACCCTAAGCAACATAAGGGCATCATCATTAGAATGCAACAAACCAATGTCATATCTAGAAAGACAATAATAAATTGATGGAAAAATATGAGAATCCCCTCTTGAATTTATGTCATTCATTTTCATTACAGGAAACCATACACATCTATCTAAGTCATTAACCACATACATACACAACTTTCCTTCATTTGAAACACGTACATAATGTAAAATGTTGATTTTTCTTAAGCATGTCTCCCCATGGGATTATATTTCCTTTTATGTTAGAGAAATAGCAGAGTGAAAAGACAAGAATCATTCCTAACTTATATCTGAGATATTCAAATAAGTCATTTAGAATACGTTTGGTGAATAGATATGAAACTTATTCATTTGAACATATTCCAACTTGATATTTGGTTCAATAAATTGCTCTCTAAGAAAATGGAATTTGATTGGGATGTTCTTAACTTTTGAGTGAATGTCAGTAATTTTAGAGATGCTTATGGCACCAGTGTTGTCACAAAAAATAGATATATGGTTGGGACAAGTGACTTGGATGTCTTGTAATATTTTCATCATCTGTAAAATTTGAGTATAGTAAGAAACATCAACATCATATTTTGTTGCAGCAGTTGATAAAGCAATATAAATTTGTTTCTTATTAAACCAAGAAACTAAGCATGGTCCCAAAAATAATGCTCCTCCACTATTACTTTTGCGGTCATCAACACTAATTGCGCAGTCTGCATTTGTGTAAGAATGAAGTTCAAAATATATGTTTTTGGGATACCATAGTCCAATAATTTGAGTGCCTTGAATATACTTAAATATCCTTTTTACTTCTTTGAGATGTGTCTCTTTAGGATTTTCTTGGAATTGTCCAACTATTCCAACTGCATGCATAATTTTTGGTCTTGTACCGGTAAGATAAAGTAAGTTATCAATCAAAGATTTGTATTCAGTTTGATTAACTATAAGAGAGTCATCATCTTTGCTAAGAGAACATCATGTCACCATGGGTGTGCATACAGATTTGTAGTCTTCTAATCCATATTTCTTCATGATCTACTTGAGATACTTAGTTTTGGAAAGGAAGATACCATCCTTAGTTTGATGAACCTGAAGACTAAAAAAGTATGTTAACTCACCAAGTAAAGAAATTTCAAATTCCTATTACATGGATGAAGCAAATCCTTGACTCATAGATTCAACATTGCTTCCAAATATGATGTTATGAACCTAAATCACTACTACCCAAAGTTTGTCTTTGTCATATTTGATATATAAATTTCTATCTACAAATCCTTTCTAGAATCCATGTTGCTGAAGATACCTGTCACAAGGAGCTTGTTTTAACCCATATAATTCCTTCTTAAGTTTCAAACAAGATTTGTATAATTTATAAGTATGAATCCTTTAGGTTGTTAAATATAAACTTCTTCTTCTAGGTCCCCATTTAAAAATACATATTTAACATCCATTTGATATACCTTGAAGTTACGAAAGCTAGAAAATTCAAGAAACATTCTTATGGATTCAATTATGGATACAGGCACAAATGTCTCTTCAAATTCTATCCCTTCCTGTTGAGCATAGCCTTTTCATACAAGTCTTGCTTTATTTCGAATTAATTCTCCATTTTCATTCAGTTTTTTTTTTTAAATACCAACTTTGTCCCAATTACATTTTTATTATGAGGCCTATGTACAAGTTCCCATATATGTTTTTTTTCTATTGGACCAAGTTCTTCATTCATTTCCTTAACCCAATATGCATATTTACTTGCTTTATTAACATTTTGAGGTTTAATTGTGGATAATAAGGCTAATTTTCTATATGATCTCACAAAATTTATTCTATTTTGTATTCATGCTTCTTTATCACCTATAATTTGAGATTCAAGATGACTTTTCTTAACATACCTTGATGGAGTCTTTTCTGACACATTTTCATTTCCTTCTTCTGATGCTTCTGTTTCTTCTTCTCCTACAAATTCTTGGATTTTATTAGGGAGAGGTTCACCATATGATTGTGCTTCTCTTTTGGTACCTGTGGATGCTTCATCAATCACAAAATATATACTTTCAAAAATATTTTGGAGCATTTTGTTATAACATTTATATCCTTTACTTCTGGAAGAGTATCCGAGAAGGATTTATTCATCATCTCTAGATTCAAACTTTCCAATTTATCATCATTTTTCTTAATAAAACATTTTCTTCAAAAGATTATAAAGTGTTTGACAGTTGCAGGTTTACCATACCAAATTTCATATAAAGTTTTATTCGATGTTTACTCAAACATGGGATTTTTTAAGTATAGCCACGACTATATGTACTACTTCTCCTGAGAAGGTGTGAGGTGTTCCTGACTTATCAATCATGACACACACCATTTTTTGAACTGCTTTTTTGAACTGCTTTGTTCATTTTTTCTACCACTCCATTTTGTTGAGGAGATTTAGTTATGGAAAACTTCCTTTTGATTCCATACTGCTAAAAAATAGTTAAAATCCATGTGATATGAACTCTCCTCCTCTATCAGATCTAAGACAATTATTTTTAATTAAAATTCATTTTCCACCATAGACTTGAATATTTTAAAATTTTAAAATTCTTCATCTTTATACTTTAGTAAACCAACCCAACGCATTCTTGTAAATTCATCAATTAATAGCATGAATTATTTTTCACCATGATGAGACTTATTTCTCATAGGTCCACACAAATTGGTGAGAAAAAGTTCAAGGGGTTTATCGAAAGTGCATTATATAGCTTTAAATTGAACTCTAGATTTCTTACCAAATTCGCATGATTCACAAATACTATTTTCAAGTGGATATATTTTTGGAAAGTCACAAACTGCTCCCTTTGGCTTGATTTGTACAATTGAGAAAAGCTGAGGTGTCCCAATATTTTTCTCCAGAGCCAAATTTCTTAAGATTTTCTCAAAAAATAATGTTCTTTGATGCCTTCTAGGATATAAACATTGCATGGAGTTATGGTTCCCTTGATTATAGTCTTACTTGTATCCAAATTTCTTACCACACAACTCTTTGATATGGAAATAACTTCATGACCTTGACCACACATTTGACTAACACTTAACAAGTTATGTCTTAACCCATCAATAAATAATACATTCTCAGCCTTGTCTTTTTCTTTTAATACCATATATTTTTTTCCTTTGATAGTAGGAGGTGAATTATTACAAAAATTCACATTCTTTTATTTCTTAATTTCATTAAAAGAAACAAACTTACCTTTTTCACATGTTATATGCTAGACCACAATTTTCAAAGAAATTGATCTTATTTTTCCATACCTTGGGAGGTTCTGACTTCTCCTCATGTTGATAAGATGAATTTGTCCTTCTTCTGCATTATGTTTCTTCATGACCAAATTTATTACAAATAGAACATTCAAATTCATTTTGAAGAGGGGAGAAAGCATTATAAGAAGACTTCTTTGACATGTTTGAATTATTTTGATTTCTTGCTTCTCTAGTCATAATAATTTTATAAGCAACACAATTAATTGGTTTGTGACCAAATTTGTGACAAGTGAAGCATTGAACATTGAAGTAAGAGTACCTCGGAGTATAATAACTTTTTTAGTAGATTTCCCTTTGTTCATGGAAAGGTTGTCTTTCCTGAGTATAGTTTTATCCTTAATTCTTTTGTTGAATCCTACTATTCCAATGATTGCTTCCTCTTACAACATTGATGTAAATTTTTGTACCTACTTCAAAATATTTCATAGGTTCTAATGTTTCACCACTTTTATTTGGATTGCATCCAAGACCTGTCTTGATTAGTTTAGAATGCTAAACTTTAATGATTTCCTCTAATGTTTTAGATCCTTTAGAAAATCTAAGATTTAAAGCCTTTTTTTCTCAAGTTCCTTTCTTAGACCCACAATTTCAAGTTCGAACTTTTCATAGTGATTTTACCTTTCTTGGACTTGTTTCTTCAAAGATTCTTCTAGACAAATCTACTAGGTTATTTCTTAAAATATGTTTTTTCCTTTATACATAATGATTTCCTTTTCTTGATTCTTGTTAATGACCCTGAGTCTGTTAATTTATTTTAAATCATCCATAAAATTGGCATCATCTGACTCATCTACACATTTTTCTCTGAATGCCAGAAGTAATTGACAATCTTGATCTGATTCATCTTCATTATTAGAATAATATTCTCTATTTTCATAAGTATAAAAAAATTTCTTTCTAGTAAAACCTCTTTTGACATTCTTGTTTGAAACATTCTTTCCTTTTTTGTGATTTTCTTTATAAGGACACTTAGCGGCATAGTGACCTACTCTTCCACATGAAAAACATTTTAAAGGAAGCTTACCTTTGAACCTACCAACTCCTACTTGGATATTCTTCACAAAATTCATTTCTTCTTCATCTAAATTGTAACTTGTATCTTTAGGATCTTCCTTTTATTTCACTTTGTTTGTGGCTTTGAATATTGCTTCTCTAAAACCTGATGTATCCCCTTTTCTAATCTCATAAGATATCAAGATCCCATGGAGTTTTCCAATGATGAGATTCTTAAAATCCTACATTTATTCCATTGCAGAGAATTTGGAATCAAAATTTGGGGTTAGTCATCTCAAAATATTTTCAACAAAAACAATATATTTTATTTTGTCACCATGATATTTCATTGTGTTAACAATCTCATCTACTCTAAGGAAAAAAATTTCTATGCTTTCATCATCATGCATTCTAATAGACTCATAATAAATTTTATATGTTTGAAGTATAGAACTTTTTACCTTAGAGACACCTTCATAGTTTTTGAACAAGCCTATCCCATATTTCATTTTTAGTGCTCAACTTCATGACTTTCACGAACTCAAATTCAGCCAAACCTCCTAAGATAACATTTACAACCATTGTAATTTTCTCATACCGCTTCTTTTCTGCATCATCTGCGGGAATGGAGGTTGCCTATTAATATCCACCGTCAACGATCACCCATACATCAAATCCTAGTTCCTACAAATATGATTTCATTATGAATTTCCAAAACATAAAGTTAGATCCATTAAAAAAATGTGGATTGTTATAATATACTCCCTCTTAACTATTCATTTTGATAGATCTGCCTTTAAGTGATGAAGCTTCTTCTAAGGGACCTACTATGATACCAATGGCTAAGAAAAAATACTTTGGGGGGGGGGGGGTGGTGTATATAAGTATTTTCAATTCACTTTAACTTTCAATTTCATATTCAAAATTTTGTATGCTACTTTCTTCATGCAACTCGCATGTGTACTCAACTCTAGTGAATAAAAACCAAGTATATACAGATAATTAATTTTTCATATGTTCCAGTAGATGTTTATATTTAACCAATGCATCATTATTTCGTTATCCATTTATTATGTAGTAACCATGATAAGTAAAGAGAATATAAATCATCAAGACACAAGAAACATATCAACACATATGGACACCTGGATTTTAGGCCGAAACCCAATGTGGGAGAAAACCATCGTTGTTGTCATATTTGTCTTATTTATTATTATATAAAGAAAATTACAAACACTTACCAACATGAAGGTTCCAACCTACATGAGGCTAAAACCTCTAACACCCACTCAAAGGGAGCTATAAGCCCTTGTTGTCATATTTTTCTTAATTCTTATTTTATAAATAAATTATTACAGACACTTACCAACATACAGGTTCCCACTTGCATGAGGCTAAAACCTTCAGCACCTCGGAAGGGAGAAGCTACCCCCTCACTGAAGGTTTCAACCCTTAGCACCTTATGGACCACGTTTCAGAATGTTTCACACTAGATCCACCTATCTCAAACAAACATCAAAACATGCAAGCCACCTTTCATAAAATTTTCACACTGGATCCACACCAATAATAAGCCCAAACCAATATGCAAAACTGAAATACTGAATCTAAAAATCTGAATAACTGAAGCACTGCAAACCAACTGAATCATGGAAACATCAAGCCATTGAATAATGAAGCAAACCAATCAGTGAATTGAATCTCAACCATTGCAACAAGATCAGATAAATGCACTACCTAACAACACTGTTACACATCAATCAATTAACCATTCACTGATTCACTAGACAGTCATCGCTGAAACAATGTGTAATCATTGAAAACTCTAATCAAATTAACTTCAAACTATATACATTAATGTTCTGTAGAAAACTCGTGTATGTAGAAATTTCCTGTGCATAACAACTACGTACAAATCCTGATTCTATGAATCCTAAAATATTGTTAAATTGAATCATTGTATCATTGAAATACTGAGTCAAAACAACAACCACTCACTCAATGAGTGAAATATCATTACTGATCAATATACCAAACCATAACGATTTCAATCCAAATAACATTTCCATACACAAATCATCATGATCAAGACAACAACAAATAGATCAGACATCATCAACTGTCAAGAACAATTAAAACCTTGATCAAGTTTAACTTAGAATGTATAAATGATTCTATTTAACCATATCTATGTATATACACACTTATCATGCATAAAACCCACGTATATATTTCAACATATTGAATACCAAAACCCAAATTTGGCAACAGTCTAAAAAAAATTACTTCAAAATATATGCGCGACTGCTCTGAGGAATATTTTCATATGTGTGTGACAATACAGAGCAAAAAATGCAGACATATATTTAAAAATATTGAAACAAAGCTTCGCTACAAATCACCTATCAAAAACAGATCTCTACACACATAATGTCAAATGTTAGATCACTATAAACACATTCAAATCATACCATCACCATAGCTATAGATCTAACATTTTTAGCGACACAAACATAAACAAATCAAGAAAGTATATCCATTAGTCTTTAATTCACTGTCAGATCTATTAGATTTGAGTCATCTCCTTGCTCACTAGTGCACACCTATTTTTAAATTAGATCACACATGAATAGTTTAGCCAATGCAAACTTATCAGTTTAAAATCCATCTTCTTATATGGATTTTTCCTTAACCAATATCTCAAGAAAATCCTTTGGTAATTTTGTAAGTATTCATTGACAGGATCAAATAGGCATTGTTTCCACAATTAGTATGGGAAATTACCATGGTAATGACCCCCTTTATCCAGTTTTCCATGGTTCATATTATGTATGTGGATTTTCTTCACAATACCTACGTATGTATGTGACTTTTCTTCACGGGAGTCACATCTACTTTTCAAACTTCACAATTCCTCATACATACTCAACCAAAGCTTCCAACATACATCCTCATTTCTAAAATACTTGTACCATCACTCCTATCATCTGCATTGGTTTCATGATAATCATATTATAACCAAGTTGACATCAAGGACTATATTTTTCAAATAGGTTGCCATCAAGGACAACAAATTAGCCATAATGCAAACACTTAAGGGAGTTAGTTAGGAGACCACATGCATCTATCATGTTTACAATTCTTCACATTTATGAAATGCCCCATCGGACCTATAAGCAATCCCATAACCATTCATTATACTATTACACCAACATTCACCTTGCTCATGAAGATGACCAATATATAAGCCATGGTCATAGTGTTATTACCAACACTTATAATAAGCAATTTTCAACCACTTTAAGCCATGGTCATAGTGTTATTACCAACACTTATAATAAGCAATTTTCAACCACTTTACTCTCTAATAGAGTTCCAAACACTATGCCTACATCCCATCGAGGGTCTCTATCATATAACATAAATACCTTTCTATACTACCATCCAATAAACACACACACATACACACACAAAAAAAAAAACATCAATGTCATGCAACACAAGAAAAAAATGGATCATATCATAGGATCATTCACATGCCCACTCCTCCCAAGTGTGTGGGAGAACACCACTTAAACAATCATACCATAAGATATTTGCAAACAACATGAAAATCACATTCAAATGCTATAATTAGCATAAAATCTTATCCACATTTAGCTACAACACTCAAAGCTAGTCCTCCACCTTAGCCCCAGACATACAGGAATTGGATCTACTACTATGTTATGTTTGTAATAGACACCAATCTATCCTGAAAGGTATAGTATTGAAACAATTTTCTACATTTATTCCACGATAGAGCCTGTCTAGTCCAAGTGTTGAAACTGGAAGCTTTGACCTCTCTATAACATGCTCCCTACTAACTCCAACCCTAAGAAAAGTTACTATGAGGTAGTTACTATGTTGACTTGACTCCCATGATCATGTCATGGAAGTGGGGTCTAAATATTTTGACATTTCCCAACTTCCTTAAAACCCAAAATGATAATGCCATAATGTCTATCTCATCAAGACCTTTCCAATGATATGCAATTTTCCTTGATCCAAAATCTAGATCAAAAGATATAGTCATTTAAAGTCTTGGCCAATCAAAAAATGCCATGTGATTAGGCCTGTCACATGGCTCCCACATGGTCCCCATGTGGCATCCATTTGGCTTTCCAAGTCACAAGCCACATGGCCAACTCTACCTACTCATTCATACTCGTTAATCCCCTTTACATGGTCCAACCTACAATGGACGTAATATATACATACATACATACATACATACATACATACATATATATATATATATATATAACACAGGTGTGACCCTTCTATGGCCATGACAACACCCATGTGCCAGAACTTCTGAGGCTACCAACACACTCATACATAGGACCCTTCCAAACAATGAATGAGCATGCATATGATTTTACGAGATAAGTGGGTGCAGGTCCTTTATGGTCACATCACCCCGGGAGTTAAATATTAGCATGTCTTAACACTGCTCCCTTCTAAAACCTCTAGGGAAAATATTTCGATCTACGTTGGCAATGCCATATCTATATTTGGACTTGACATTCCCCTTGACTGGTAAATAAATGCATATGCACCAAATAACGCTTGTCCCAACAAAATGTGCCCTGCATGCCAAGTCATACCGGGTAATAGATCTTGACATTTCTATCAAGTCATGCATCTAAATATTTTAGGGTCCAAATTCTAGTGTGGAATCATCCTTTGTCACTTCTCCCACATAGATAGGATCCCATGTAGCCTTTGAGCCCTGCTATTCATGGCTTCCTAGCTATATGCAAGTTGAAGGGTTATCACTGCTTTATATGCCAGGAGATAGGCCACACTGCCACCTAATCCCGAAAATTTGACCTCGCAAGTTCCTCTTTTTTCTCCCTCTAGATCTTCTGGGGATATCACTGCGAGGTTCATCTGAAAACCATACAAAATTTCCATCAGTGGCCCAAATTTTTCTCACTTAAGTGCTAGTTCATGGCACCCAGTCATAGGGTCAAAGAGGGTCAAACCATTCCCTTTTCACACCTGGTGTTTTGGACTTAAAAAAAAATTGAGCCCCACACTTAGCGATTTCTATTTAAATGTATAAGGGCCTTCACCCATGTGTCTGATACATAGTCTATAAATGTAGGCCTCTATGTGTTATTCCTTCAAAGCTTCTCAAGGCCTTGACCCAACCTACAAATTCATACATAGATATTTATATCCATACCTATGTATCAAAAATACTATCCTTCTCGAGCTTATAAATAAACACCAACTAGATATGCAAGCTAGTTACACATATCATTAAAACGAAAAAAGAGAATTTTAACAAGAAGGATTTTCTCACCCTCGTGCTCAGATAATTAGATTAAATTCAAGATCAAAGTAAACATAGTAATTGAAACATTCCTTCAACAACGCAACAAAATGATAAAAATTATAGATATCTACCCATCTCTTAATACATAGGACATTTAGACCAATTTGAAAACTCGGATAATTACAAGAATTAAACCATTCTTGGAAAATACTCATGGAACACTTTTGTATAAGGATTCACATTCCTTAATATCAACATCTTCCAATCAATAGCAAAAATATAAAATATTCAATATGTCTACACAAATAAATTTCCCATTTACAGAGATGTCAATCCTTTCATGTGTAGGCAAGCTCAATCCATTTCAAGATTAGCACAACTATAAGTATTGGACCATATCATAGGATATTTACAGAATCATTTCCATTCTTTATTTATGAAGGAACAACACTTTGCAACATTATAATAACATTATTTCCAAGCAAATAACAAATACATAGTAACCAAATCAAGCATAAAACATAAGAATGAACTTATCTTATAAGAGACATGACAACTGCGAGTGGAACTCTAACTCTCCACACAACCATAAACAAGCCACAACCATAGTTACTTATAGTTGTCACCCTCGATCCAGATTCCAATGCTTGAGGTGGAGTGCTTCTGAGGAATTTCAACCAACAAAACAACTGAAATAGGATACTTCATGGGAACATTGTCGTCATCCACCAACCACACATGTTATCATTCAATATTCTTAGGCATAATCATATCCATGCCATGATATCATAGTGAAAATATTTTTTAGCTCACATTTAGGAGAAGAGAGTCCACATCAAGGAATATTCTTTAGTGGATAATTTATTGTAGGAGCGTAAAAATAACTTTTACTTGATAATTCATCAATGATACCATGCACCAGTGCTATCAACACCAGTGATTCAACAACTCCCAAAGTACGTGGGTGCTTCTTTCCTAGCCAGTCACGGTTCATCAATCCATAAGATTACAATGGCTCTCTAGCCTTCAGGAAATCAACTTCTCTCCATAATATTTTTCACTTATCAATCATCTTGAAAGGTTCCTCAACTAGTTTATTTTCCATAGATCTCGACCACTCTATGTGTTTATCACTTCTCTCCTAACTCTCCTACTTTGCATATGCATGAGATGTAAGTTTTAACCCTGTACAGAAATTATCTGCAAATGAATCTTAAAAATAGAAAATAAACAATAGCAAGATCATAAAACATAAAATAGATAAACACAAAGATTTTCCCCTGGATCCCAAATCGGGACGAATAGTTTGATTTTTCATTATATTCCTTTTAGTGTTACAACACATATATACACATGTCGAAGCATTCATAAACCCCAATCCATTAACCCTGGATTAGAACATAATTTTAGTTCCCTTGACCAGATCTAAAAAATACCAGGGGCCGAAAACCATCATGCCCCAAAACCATGTGCAAACCCATGCACAAAACCATGGGTGGGTCCGCCCACCGGAAAATAAGGACCAAATTTTTTTTCCCGGGGTGCTGCCCTAGATCCCGACAGGGGGGGCTGCCACCCCCCCTGTGACCTCTCTGCTGCACCCAACGCAACGTATAGGGCGAGCTTTTTCCCCCTCTGTGACCCCCCCATGCATGACTAGTCGTGGAAATAATATAACACAAACTGAACATTCTCCCACTTGTTGTTTTCTTTCCGCAGGGGGCCACAGGAGAGATGAGTCATTAGCCCAGATTTCCAACACCCATTGTTTCTCTACACCAAGATAAATTTTGAGTGCTCACAGACTTCATCAATGCATCTGCAACATTCTTCAAAGTGTCCACCTTTACCAGCAACACCCTTTTAGCCTCAACCATATATCTCACAAAGTGATATTGAACATCAATGTGCTTTGTCTTTGAATGATAAGTAGGGTTCTTAGCCAAGAAAATTGCACTTTGGCTATCACATTCTATCCTTGTAGCTTGCTACACCAACCCCATACTTAAACACAATCTCTGCAACCAAACTGCTTCCTTGCTTGCATGAGTGTCTGCCATGTATTCTGCCTCTGTAGTTGAAAAAGAAACTGCAAACTGTCTTTTATTCATCCAACTGACTGCACCTCCAAATAGGCTAAAAACATACCCACTTGTAGATATTATTTGGTGTAGAACTCCAACCTATTCTACATCAACAAAACCACGAATGTCCAACACTCTTTCCAAACCCGGTCTTTCCTGGTAGCACAAGCCATAATCACTAGTGCCACGCAAATATCTGAAAACTTGCTTCACTGCTGTCCAATGTTCCTTCCCTGGGTTTGACATAAACCTGCTCAATAAACCCACTACATGTGCAATGTCTGGTCTATTACATACCATTTCATACATCAGGCTACCCACTGCACTTGCATATGGAACACGGAACATATCCTCCTCTTCTTCTTGTGTCTTGGGACACTGTTTAGCAGACAGCTTTACACCTATAGGAATCAGAACATTCACCAGTTTACTATCCTACATATTGAACCTCTGCAATACAGTCTTGACATACTTCCTCTGGTTTAACCAAAGCTTCCTCTTTGCTCGATCTCTCTTAATTTCCATGCCCAAAATATATTTTTCAGCACCAAGATCCGTCATGTCGAATTTGGAGAATAGTTGGGTCTTCAAATCTTGGATAATTTCTTTGTCATTTCCAATCAACAGCGTATCATCCACATACAAGACCAAATAAATAACATGATCAGCAATTAATTTAAAATAAACACAGTGATCCCCCTTTCTTCTGGTGAAGCTAATTCCCCGTATATAGGTATCAAATTTCTGATACCAAATCCTTTGTGACTGTTTTAACCCATATAGAGACTTCTTTAACCTGCATACCAGTTTTGTCTTCCCCTTCACCATAAAGCCTTCGGGTTGTTTCATGTAGATCTCCTCTTCCAGATCCCTGTGAAGAAATGATGTCTTCACATCCATCTGTTCTACCTCAAAATCAAATGCAGCCGCAACATATAAAAGTAATATAATAGAAGTAACTTTGGAAACAAGAGAAAAAATATCACCAAAATCAATTCCCGACACCTAGGAATAACCTTTTGCTACCAACCGAGCTTTGTATTTCTCCACCTTACCTTCTACATTCATCTTCTTCTTAAACACCCATTTTCTCCCGATGGGCTTCCTTCTAGCCAACAACTCCACCAGATCCCATGCCTCGTTTTTATGCAAGGATGCCATTTCATCAACCATGGCCTCCTTCCAAAGTTTTCCATCCTCTGAATCTATTGCCTCCCTGATGGTTATGGGATCATCATCAGTTATAGTTAAATCAAAATTTGAACAGAAAGAATATGGACTATACCTTTCTGGTTGTCTTCTTTCCTGAGCTAATCTTCTCACAGCTGGAGTTTGAGGCTCTTCCTCTTCTGATTTTTCTACTGTTGTAGAGTCTGATTCATCCTCCTTTAGCTCAAACTCTATCTTTTCAGGTTCCTTTGGTAGGACTTCATGTTTAACAACATATTTCACCTCTCTAAACACCACATCTCGGTTGTACACAACCTTCCTTGTTTCCAGATTCCAAAGCTTGTAACCCTTTAAACCATCCTTATACCCAATAAAGATGCACCTTTCATATTTATTATCCAACTTGGTCCTTTTCTCCTTTGGAACATGTACATATGCATCACATCCAAATACCCTCAGATGTGAAAGAGAGGGTTTCTTACCAGTCCATACCTCATGTGGAGTCTTATCCTTCAACGCTGATGAAGGTGATCTGTTAACCAAGTAACATGCAGTCTCCACTGCCTTTGCCCAAAATTCTTGTCCTAACCCAGTACCACTGAGCATGCTTCTTGCCTTTTCCATCAATGTTCTGTTCATTCTTTATGCAAATCCATTTTGTTGAGGTGTGTATGGAGTATTCTTTTGCCATGCTATACCACACTTCTTACAGAACTCTTCAAATTCCTTCTTGCATAACTCCCCACCATTATCTGTCCTCAACACCTTTATCTTCTTCTCTGTCTCGTTTTCCACCAGAGCCTTAAATTCTTTAAATATGTCAAAGACTTCAGATTTCTTCCTCAAGAAATATATCCATGTATTCCTTGAGAATTCATCTATGAATGAAACATATTACACAGACTTACCCAGTGATGGAACCGACACAGGTCCAAACACATCACTATGCACAAGCTCTAATATCTTGTTCGCCCTCTTAGCACTAGAAGGAAAACTCACCCGATTCTTCTTTCCATATACACAATGTTCATAGAAATCGAAATCTAGAGAGCTATTAGAAATACCTTCTATCATACCATTTCCATGCAGTATTCGAAGGCCCTTCTCTCCAATATGTCCAAGCCTTTGATGCCATAGCATGGTATTTTCTCCAGAGACCAGTAGGCTTTCCGCTCCACTTTCAGGAACCACAGAAATTTTGCACCCATAAATAACAGTGCTGCCATGAAGCTTGTACATAGTTCCAATATGAAATCCCCCCATTAATACCAGTGTTCCCCAAACCATCTTACATGTATCTTTCTCGAACACTATTTTTTACACCTGCATCATCCATCTTGCTTATTAAATCAGATTTCTGGCCAATGCAGGAATGTGCAGAACACCAGGAAGTGTTCTAATCCTTCCACCTTGCAACTTCAGCTTAAATTTTCCACTTCCAACGATTCTGGCCTTCCTATCATCCCCTAAGAAGACATCCCCGCCATCATATTTCTCATACTTGCAGAGCTACTCCCTATGGGGAGTAAAGTAAAAGGATGCACCCGAGTCAATCAACCATGACTCATGATCTACATGTGTATTTGAAGAAGAATCTAAATACACATCCCCACCTTCATCCAAGGTGGTTTTTGCCTCTGCAGAATGAGCATCATCAGATCCCTTTCCTTTCTCAGGAGATTTAGATCTGTAGTCCTTTTTGTAGTGCCCTTCCTTTCCGCATTTCTAGCACACCTTTACAAACTTTCCAGGAGATTTAGATCTCCCTCTAGATTTAGGTCTCCCACTCGAAACCTTATTCTTGTTTCTGTTCTGGGACCTTCCTCATATAGATAATGCATCTCCATTCTAACCCTGCATATTTCTCCGTCTCATTTCCTCCGACAGCAAGGCTAAGACAATGTCATCAAAATTCAAGTTAGTTGTATTGCTACCTATTACAATAACCAGACTATCCCACGAATCTGGTAGAGAACACAACAAACTGATGCACTTATCTTCATCTGAGATTTTAATATCAACAGATGACAGTTGAATTACCACAGTATTGAAGGCGTTCAGATGCTCTGTCATCGAGTCTCCATCCTTCATCCTCATGTTATACAGATTTTTCTGCATGAACAATTTATTCACCAGAGACTTAGATTGGTACAAATTCCCTAGCTTGTCCCACAAGGTCTTCGTCGTAGCTTCCCCAGATACATTCAAAAATATTGAATCTAAGACACACAACCGTATTGTGCTCTTTGCCTTCTGATCCAGCTTCTTCTAGTCTTCATTTGATATTGTCGTTGGTTTAGTACCTGGATCTACTGCGATCCACTGATCTTTATCCACCAGCAGATCCTCCATCTTGAGATTCCATAACTCAAAACTATGACCATTAAATTTCTCGATCTATATCTTCCCACCACTCTCCATCTTCTTTCACAGCAAGAATTGATCCCGTAGATCTCCCACTGAACAGGGTCTACCTCGGGCCCGAGAAAAAAATCCCCTCAGTAGCAAAGGCGTCCCCTTGAAGCCGAAACAGCTCTGATACCAAATTTAGGTTTCAACCCTACACAGAAATTATCTGCAAACGAATCTTAAAAATAGAAAATAAACAATAGTAAGAGAATAAAACATAAAACAGATAAACACATAGATTTTCCCCTGGATCCCAAATCAGGACGACCAGCTTGATTTTTCATTATATTCCTTTTAGTGTTACAACACATATATATACATGCCGAAGCATACATAAACCCCAATCCATTAACCTTGGATTAGAACATAACCATAGTTCCCTTGACTAGATCTACAAAATACCAGGGGCAAAAAACCATCATGCCCAAAAACCATGTGCAAGCCCATGCAAGAAATCAAAAGCAGGTCCGCCCACTGGAAAATAAGGACCAAATTTTTTTTCCTGGGGCGCTGCCTCAAACCCTGACAGGGGGGATGCCACCCCCTGCTGCACCCGACACAACATACAGGGGGGAATTTTCTCCCCCCGTGCATGACTAGTCATGGAAAGAATATAACACAAACCCAACATGAGAGTGAGCTATCCCTTTACACCTATGACACTTGGAGGAACTTCCCCAATTCTTACTACTATTTATTTCCACTATGCATGTGTGAGAGATTCCAAGTGAGTTCTCCCTGCTTAGAATATGCCTTATTTTCTTCTCTCCCCTCTCTAACTTGTTTCATTTCATCCCCAAGAAACAAACCTTCTGTATTTTTTCTAGTCCCATGCAGGTGAACTTCCTTAAACAATGCAACCCATGTTGTCTTCGATATTTTGTCCTTCTTTTGCTTGTGGTTAGATTTTAAAGGAAACATGGGCTTGTCATTTTCTTTTCAAATGGATTTATTGCACATTTATCCCATTTTAAACCACTCAACCAATAAGGATTGTTATTTAAAACAATCCCTTCTTCAAGCTTTCTCCCTCCTTAAGAAACTAGAATCCATGTCTTGTTCTCTTGACCCTTTAATTAATTACAATTTAATTGCAATTAAGGAATATTAACTAGGGGATGTCACGATTAACCCCTATGTTAGCACCTCATATTATACTTAATTATTTTTTCAAGGAAAATTTATTTGAAAGCATAAGGATGAACACAATAGTTTGGAATTTCAAATATAAACCCATCTCCAATTCCATAATTCAAACAAGCACCATCGAATGGCATTCTCCATAATCCTAGAAAAATATCTTATTCACAATCTTCCATTTGTTCCATATCAAGAATGGCATAATTTTATATTCTTGAATATATGAAATTTTGAATAACTTATGATCCTATTTTGTCAAATGAAATGGGTTTCTTTTGTTCACTTTGGTTTCTAGCAAGGATTCTATATTTTTGTGTAGTATCACACATCTTTCATAAAGCATTATGTAGCCTTCAGTCATAGAACAACAATCATGACCAAAATGACTCCTTAAATAGTGGTCATATCTAATACTATCATAGTGAATATTGTATTAATGTGTGATGCAAAATTTATATGTGCACATAAATCCTTACTTTCACCACAAGCAGGGAATTTTCTGGAATAAATAACATAAACACTTTCCCATCTTCATATTATCTAGTGTATTCCAACCCAATATTCCATTATTGAAAGTGACATGATATTATATGTAGCTTTGTTATCTGTTATCACTCAAATTTTCCTTGAAGTTGTTGGGAAGAGGAAATGGGTCCGAGGTAACCAAAAACCAACTTTTAGGTACAGAATCTAGACAATCTGTACCCAGAGAGAGCTCTCTCTGTAGAATTTAGCTTTGTTTTATAAGATATCAGGTTAGTTATAAATCCCAAGGGTTTTGATTGAGTTTGGGTGGTGGAATTCAATATCTGAGGGTAAGATTGAGTAGTTTAGTCCATTGGGCTAATGGAGTCAAAGAGGATAACTTAACTGGATTAAGTCTCTTAACAAAAGATGGTTTCACAGGGCAAGGTAATCAAACAGGGAGAAATTATAGATCTAAAGTGAATGGGATGAACTAAAATGAATGAAGGGAAATTAAGAATCCTTCAACACATTCAAAAGAGGGAAATTGAGTGATTATTAATAAAGAGCTATTAAGTATTCTTTACTAAATAATCAAAATTCTTAAACTAGAAAAACAGGAGCAATTAAGAATTCACTGTTTAAACCAGTTTAGAAGAAAACATTTAAAATAACAATGATTAAAATCAGATTACACTTAAGCACTTTCTGATTTATTCCTTTTCATTAATTATTCAGAAATGAAACAAAGATGATATAGTAAAAAAATATAAATACTTCAACACATAAGAGATAGATGACTTATTGATCCGTAGTCTAACACATGAATCCTGTAAAAAGTCTTTCACATCAATTCCTCATCCAGCTAGCCACACAAAATTTCTCCAATAGCACTTTATTCCAAATAGTCAATGTTACAACAAAGTCTAAAAAATCCACCCTCAATACTTCGATTGAGGGAGTATTTATACAAAAATTTATAAAAAATATCTCATAACAACTTGAGATATAATCTAGGATGACTCATAAGTACTTTACAACAAAATAGAGATAGATGGTCTCATAGATAAGAGAAATGGTAACTGATGTTGTGTTATTTCCTTCTTTTGAGAATGTGCTAGAGGCAGGCCATATGATTTGGCTAGTTGTTGTCCTCTTCAGTAATTCTGTGCTAGCTTTTTAATTGATACTCTTTAACTACACTGATACTCTTTTATCCTTCTTTATCATGACTTACTGTAGTACATAATCAAAAATTCATGTAAGGATAGTTTTTACAAAAGTTATAACATTTCTTCCCACCATTTATCTTCCAGTATTCTGGTTCTTTGAAGTTTTATAAGAGTTTCATTAGTCTCTATATACCTAAAGAAAGTAGGTTGAATTGGGAACAAATGCTTTACTTCATGCTCAAGATAAAAAAAAAATTCCAATATATCATGAAGACTTTTTCCTGTAGGAAATGCTATTGTTGATGAACTAGTTGAGGTACTGGCTTGATTGTCATCATGCTTGTCCATTTTTTCAACATAAATTTCAAGGTCCATCAATTTATCCTCTGAAACTAAAGGACTGGGCAATCCTTTATTCAAAAAAATATCAAATCTTTTCAGGAAGGCAGTGATTTCTTCTTGCATATCAGAACATCTTCATTCTAGATTCTGCATCAGAGTTCTTTTGGTAAAAAATATTTTTATTTCCAAAATGGTTCCTGTCCTATCTTGAATGCCAAGTTCTTCAAGTTGATATTTGTTCTGAGTATTCAAAAAACGGATAACTTTATCAGCTTCTTCATGCATGTTTCCCAATTCTTCTCTTGCTCTTAGGACTTATTCCATAGCCAATTTGACTAAATCATTATGTTCATGCATTATTTGAATTGAGGGCCAGACATCTCTTATTGAATGGATGATGTTGTCCCAAAGAATTTCATTTATTTCCTTTAAAGGCTTCTCCAATGTGAGATTCTTTTCCAACTTGTTGACCAACATTTCTAATCTATTGACCTCTCTTGTTTTATCTGCAACATTCATCTTTGAGAGATCATATTTCTGTTCCAAAGTATTGAGTTGTACCTCTGTTCTCTGTAGCTCTGTCACTTGGAGTTTCAATTCCTCCATTGACTTTATTAACTCTTTTGTACTTAAATTGGAAGTATGTACCTATGAAAATTCTGTTGGCTGACCTGTTGTTGTAGTACCTGCAATCATTTCAGTTGTAGAGGTTGGAGTATTTGACTGCTTATCTTTCAATGCCTTTTCAAGCTCTTTTTCATTTTCATTAAGTTTCTCATTCAATTTCAAGAGCAATTCCATCAATTCTTCTTCATAATTTTTCTTTATAATTTCTACAGTCTGTGGATGTCTTGAGGCTGGTAACTTCAATTGTTTTCTCAAAGTTGCAATATCATCATATTTTTTCTTGATCAAAGCTTCTATACCTTTGACATCCTTGGGATTATGACCCAATCCAATAATGATTTCCTCCAAATTTTTTATCATGTTGTCTTTAGCTTGAGAAGATTCTTTTCCAAGATTTAGTTGAGCATTAATATTCTCCAAAGAATTGTGCAATTTCTGGGTCATCATTGATTTATATATTAAAGTAGAATAAATCATCTCACCTGTCTGTTTATGCAACTCAATTTGATCCAAAGGATGAATATCCTTTGCTAAGACTTCAAAATTAGTCCTGATATACCCTGCAGCGGTTTGGGGTTGCTGCACTTTGGGTTTGAAGTGACTCATTATCATTTTACCTTGTTGAATGTCATAAGCTAACATCAATCTTTGTTGATTCTTAGGAGCCATCTTCAAACATTGATTGTACACTTGAAGTCTGAGTGGATCATTTATGGCCTTTATATTTATGAATGCTCTTTTAATGTCCCAGGCATCTTTCACTAGTGGTTTAAAAGATGATACTTCTCCACTTTGCTGCCTTTGCAACTCTTTTCTCTGTAAAGTAGTAGATGTCCCACTGATTGTACATGTTTGCTGACTACCCAATTATTCTTGTGTCTAACTATCAGGGATTTCACGAACAGATTTCACTTCTGCAAGAGGATTCAATTTTTGTCTTTTAACATTAGGTTGTCCAGAAGATCCACTAACAGGAGTAGCTGCTTCAGCATCTCTCTTTTTTCCCTTTTCTACATTAAGAGGAGTTTGTAAAATTGACACTTCTGCCACATTGGTCTGAGTAGGAGGAATTTGTACTTGACCCTGTTCTTTAGAAGTTTTAGGCTGGTCTGTCATTGTAAATTTCTCTTTAACTTGTATATCAGCCTCTTTCTCCCTTCCTTTAGATGCCACCGTAGCCAATGCACTGATTTCCTATAAATTTTGCTAAGAAGTCCTAGCAGAAGAAGAACCAATACCTGGTATCTGTACCTGTCCAAAAGAGTCTAGGTCAAGTATTTTTTTCAAAGTCTTTCATTACATTTTCAACATTGACCTACTCACTACCCTGTTCTACCAATGTCCCTTCTGTCCATTCGTCCATATTGGCATACTGTTAAATTTCTGGGATTCTTTGATGAAAGTATGGTGATAGTTTGTTTTTCATTCTTCTATCACAAATAAAGCTATTTGGGTCATAAGGTACCTAGTAGAAACTTTTTTGTAATTTAATATAATCTTCTAATATTCTTTCAGCTTCCTTCCCAGCATCTCTAGAGTTACAAACAAAGGGACATAATTGGCTTTTAATTCTGAGTTGAGCCTTTTTCTTTGCATTACAAAAATGAATTATATCTGAATTAATCATGTGTCTGAAATACTCTAATGAAAAGAGTCTCATTGGGACATATTTTGGCAACTTGAATGGGCATAACTCACGTCCATAGATTCTGATTTCTGTGTGATTTTGGTATAGGTACCAGTCACCTATCCGATATTGCTTTGAGAGTTGAAGAATTTTCTTGATTTCACTATTCACCCTCGGAGGAGAAACTCCTATCAACAAGATGGTTGCAGGGTGTACAAAAAGGTCAATAAACTCATTGTAGGAATAAGGAGAATCAAGGGAATTATGAGTGATGGCAGACCAAAAGATAACAGACCTTGGATTTCCTTTGGCATCAAGCTTTTTGACATAGAAAGGGAAACTTTCTGACTGGTAATAAAGCATGAGATGATAAATAATAGAAGAATACTTGAACACTCTTTCATTCTCTAATCTCATGAACTGATTATGGATTTTGTCTGCAATGTAGAAAGCAAAATCATACTTGACAGCACGGGGCTATCTAGGGGTAAAAATTGATAACAATACTAGGGTTATTTCGTCAACATACTCACTAGTATTGAAACCCATTATAGAGGATATCATATTTCGAATAATTATTCCCACATCAATGAAGAAGGTATAATCATAAGGGGGAGGGCCTCTGGGCTGATGTTCTGGCAACATGAAGGTTTGGCAGAGGAAATTTAACTCTTCATGGGACAATTTGGTAGATTTCTCAAGTAATTCTCCCATGGACAGGGGAGTGAGGGCCTGACCAGGTTGAAATTGCAACATCTCGTTGATAGACTGAGCAGTTATGGGAAAAAGGATAGTCTCACTCGGGGACAAAACTTCTCTTTGATTGGGATCATAATTTGCGTGGCAGTAATGGATTATCTCAGGAAAAATATGGACTGAAGGGAGAGGATACATGGGAAGATTGGATGCCCATAATCCAAAAATGTCTGAACCTTTCAAGTAATTATCTGTGCAGTAGCAAAAAAATTGAAAGTGATTTTCACTGAGAAGCAGGTCTTTAATTTGAAAATCTTTTTCTACTAAAAGTAGATAATCTAAATCACTGTGAGGGGCATTGAGGGGTGCGACATTTAGAACCACGGGAATCTCCATTTCTGGTTCTTCTAGATTCAGAAATGAATTTGGGGTTTGTTATGAAAAACATGCACAATCACAGGTTTGGGAATATAATTTCAGTTCCAGGGATTTGATGAATAAAATGAAGATCAATTTTGAACTCTGTTTTAGTTTCTCGTGTGGAATTTAAAATAGAAACAAGGATTTTACAGATTTTGACAGGAATTGAGGTAAATACCTATTTTCCTGGGAAATGAACAGTAATTGGAACAGGTATTGGCTATGGCAGATGAATTATGAAAGCTCGGCTGCAATTTTCCTCAGCAAGGTGGTAGTTGATGGCGTTCGATAGTTGGCTTTGGAGTTTTCTATATGAGACTCTGGTCGTTATACAGAATAATGAAAATGACGCGGGAACATTTGTTTTATTTGCAAAGTCAAAGGTTGGCAGGTTTTTTATTATTTTAATGGATGACGTCAGCAAGTACAGAAGTTTCATCAGGGGAGGCAGGCGGTAAGCGGTTTCCATCGCACCGCTTTTGGGGAAAGGCGGTTTTCAGTGGAGGGTGAGCGATTCCATATCATGAACGACGTGTGGCGTGGCACTGTTCAGAAAACCGCTTGGCCATCGCGTGTTATCGTTCGGGCGAGGATGGCCAGCGATATGGACATTAACCGTAGATCTGAGATGAGTTGATCAGACGGTCCTCGAGAAAGGAAGATGGCGAAGAATTAAAATGGCGGGCCCAATGTGATTAAATATTTGAATAATCGTATCGGGGGTGATTTGATTGGAAGATTAGGTTATTAATTAACTTGGAGGGTTAATTAATCCCTTTTATATGGCAGGGTAGCGGGTTTTTTAATTAATCTGTAATTCAACCAATTAATTACAATTAACGCAATTATATGGTTATTTTTCAACCAAAGGGGCGGGATATTAATTATTGGGGATTTTATTAAATAATACAGGAAAAAGGGCGAATTTTATATGGGAATTTAAATAGAAATTAATATGAAAAAATGAACTAAAGCGCTAAGTGTAAAACATTAAAGTAATGTATTTAACTTATACTTGCATGAATAGGGTTTTTCTGAAATATTGCATGATTTTCCTAAGTAAAATGAGATTTTACTTAGGAAAAGATTTCTTAGAGGTGAATGAATGTCATGATGAATGATTTTAAGTAATTAGGTTTTTCCAATTATTGGGCCGAGGGTCCAGTCCCTCCAAAAGTCAAGGAAATTCCTTGAGCCCCTCTAATCTTTAAATACCTTAGTACTTAGGGGAAATTAGTGAATTTTTTAGGGAAAAATGAAAGGGGAAGTTAATAATCTGACTTTTCTTTGCTTGAAATTCTTCCAGTGTATTGTCTGCCTTTGCACTTGTGATGAAAGTAAAATATTTAACACATCTAAAGCCATTATTCATCACATGTAATTCTGCAACAACATCTACCTACCCTACCTACTTTACCCTACCATTTTTTCTTCTTTATTAGGGTGCACTTAAACTGGCAAACCCTTATCACACTTTTACTTTTACATCTGAAAATCTATCTAGTTCTAACCTTATTACATCCAAGGGCTCAGATTAAGCTGTTGAGCTCTTTTTATTTACTCTACCTATCTACTTATCTGCCAAGATTAAACAGTTTGTTCAGATTTTATTCTCTATCTCTAAAACATAAAATTAAAAAATGAACTAGCCAAGTTTTAACTATTTGACTATTCATAAATTGTGGCATGAAATACAAGTTGTACACAATTTTATTTATTACATTAGAGAAAAAAGTAGTGGCATTTAGGCTTGCACACTTTCCTTGGCCTTTCTTTTGGTGGGGTTCATTTTCTTTCACTTTTTTGGCCATTTTATTCTTTTCACCCTTTGATTTTTCTTTCAGGGTATACCCTCTACATTTTTAAATTTTTTTAAATTTTTGAAAATATAGAAAACCTTTGCAAAAAGAAAAGGTATGAACATATTACATAGCTCATCAAGTCAATCATGAAATATGACACCTATTGGTATAGGAGTATAACACTAGCTCCACTTGGGGATGGCTTTTCCTGGTGAAAAGTCAAGAACAGCAGGTCAGTTTCCCTCAGAATGATTTTGATTGAACCATGGAATATGCTTTTACTTGTTTCTTTATTATATGTATCACAGTAATACTTCTGAAGCGTAGGGCCTTCTCTTCAGGCTTCAACTCCAGTAGGTTACTATCCAATCCAAAATGAGGCATTACAAAGGATATAGTATGTACATGTTAAAAATTAGGATATCCTAATAAATAGGATCAAAGTAGTGTTTCAACATTCGACCATTAACTGGTCCTTCTTCAGTTTCTGTACCATCTAAGTTTTTCAGAAACTATGTATTATGTCCTTGTAAAGCATCAATAATGTAAGGTCCTTTCCAGAGGAAATCAAACTTCGCATGTTTTCCCTTATCCTCTCCTCTGGAATCCCATCTTAAAACTTTGTTTCCCAGTTGGAAATCTTCTGCCTTGGTCCTTTTATCAAATATATTCTTTATTCTCTCCTGTAATACTTGGGATCTTTGATAAACTTCTTCTCCGGTCTGCTGCAAATTGATAGTCTGATTTATTCTCCTTTGAGTATCATTTGGTTCAACCTGAGCTTCTTGAAGTAATTTCATAACAAGAACTCCTAAATATGAAGGAAATACAACCTCAATAACATAGACTAACTCATAAGGACTGGTCCCAATAGATTTTTTGGTGGTGAGTCTATCTGCCCATAATGCATTTATAAGTTTCTTGTGCCAATTTTTCTTATTTTCCTCCAATAATTTCTTAATAATATTGATGAGAATCTTGTTGGAGGATTCAGCCAGTCGATTACCCTAAGGGTAAAAGGCTGTGCAATGGCCTAAGGTGATATGATATTTATTACATAAACTTATCATCTTCTTAGATTTGAATGCAGCAGCATTATCAGTTATAATTTTCTTAGGACAACCAAATCTTGATAGTATATTGGTTTCTAGGAATCCTATGATCACAGAGTCATTGGCTTGTCTAGAAGGAATTGCTTCAATCCATTTATTAAAATAGTCTGCGGTAGTGAGGATCCATCTGTGTTGGCCAGAAGAAGGAGGATGGATTTCTCCAATGAAATCTAGGCCCCATTGTTGCAATGGTTTTTCAGTGGAAATTGGTTTCAAGGATAAAGGTAATAGTTTTCTCTTGCCTTGAAAATTTTGACATTTATGGCAAGCAGTGAAAAATTTCTTTACATCAGAAAACAAGGTTGGTTAATAAAATCTAGCTCTTAAGATCTTATCTGCAGTTGATTTCCAATAAAGGTGTCCACCACAATCTCCTGCATGGAATTCATTGAGAGCCTTGTCAGCTTCATCTTTTAACAAACAATTTAATAGAATACCATCATGATTTTTCCAAAAGAGAACATTATCTAAAATACAATACTTCAAAGATGTCATCTTTAAAAACCTCTTTTTTGTTCTGGATAACCCTAGAGGAGCTTGCAGGTTTAACAATACATAAATTATATCAGCATACCAAGGTGAATCTAAGAAGGCCTGGCCGATTTGTGGAGTCGCCATCTCCTGTTCATTATCCAGTTCATTAATATCCAGGGCTTGGAAATTTGTTTCTATCATGAGTTGAGCCAATCCCTGTCCTTTTATAAGCTTTGTAGGTTTTATTTCAATACCATACTCTAATATGGTAGCAATCCATTTACCTCTTTTGCCCTCAATTCCATCTTGAGCTAAGATGTCTTTGACAACAACATTTGGTACATAAGCTATCACATGGGAATACAATATATAGATTCTAAAATCTTTGATGGCTTTTATGAGTGCAAAAGCTTGTTTTTCCATGATGTTGTATTTTAATGATGCGTCCCTTAGTGCTTTACTAAAAAAGGCTATAGGTTTTTCACATCCTTGATCACCCTTTTGTAATAAAACAACTGCTACAGTATGTTCTGATGCAAATGAAAATATTATGAAGTCTCTATAAAATTGTGGACTGGTAAGAATTGGTGTTCTAGTCAAAGCCATTTTAATTTCTTCAAATGATTGTTTGGCTTCTACTGTCCATTTAATACTTGAATCCTTTCTTAACATGTTAGTAAGCAATCTAATTAATTCAGCTAAACTAGAAATGAATCTTCTCAAAAAATTGATTTTTCCTATGAAAGCTTGAAGTTATTTGATATTTATTGGATGAGGTATCTGCAATATAGCTTCTATTCTAGCAGGATCAATTCTAATACCATCTTTGGAAATGATATGGCCCAAAAGTTTACCTCCTTCAAGACCAAACAAGGACTTTTTTGGATTCAAAGAGATACCATAATTTCTGCACTTTATGAATACTTGTCTGAGATGATCCAAATGTTGCTGATCTGATTTAGAAAAAATAGTTAAATCATCCAGATATATAACAAGAAAGTCATGAATTTCTTTTGCAAATGCAATGTCCATTGCTCTTTGGAAGGTTGCTCCGGCATTTTTAAGTCCAAATGGAATTTTAACATATTTGAATGTACCCCATGGTGTTGTAAAAGCTGTTTTTTCCTGGTCATCAGGATGAACCAGAATCTGGTTGTATCCTGAGAACCCATCTAGAAGAGAAATCCTTGAAGGACCTACTATCCTTTGCAAAATGTGATCCATTTTAGGCAAAGGATAATTATCCTTCAGAGAAACCTTATTAAAATTTCTTAAATCAACACATAATCTGATTTCTCCAGTTTTCTTCCTAGTAGGGACTAGGTTAGACACTCACTCTGAAAATATAATACGAGCAATCATCCCTGCTTCATACATTCTTTTGATTTCTTTTTCAAATAAAGGCAACAATACAGGGTTGATTCTTCTGATTTTCTCCTTAAATGGTTTCTGATTTTCTTTCAGAGGTATTGTATGTTGAATTATAGATGTATCATATGATTTCAAATCTTCATAACTCCAGGCAAAGACATCTTGAAATTCTCTTATTAGTTTAACATATTTTGATTTTTGATCAGGAGGCAAAGATTTAGATAACTTTATTATTTTAGGATTTTCTTCAGTCCCCAGATTATATTCCTCAATATCAGCTTTCAACGGTTCCATTTTGGGTTTCTTTGGAATATCATTAGAGTCGAAAAGATCTTCCAAAGGAGTTAATCCTTTAGGCAAATGATTATCTTTTAAATTAATGATTTCAGATTCATATTCTATAATCTCATCAACCTCTATTTGTTTAAGTTCCTGCATTTCTTTTCTGGTGAACTTCATTGGATGAAGCATTGGAGTTTCACTTTCTTTTGAAATGTGTGTTTCTTGTTCATTTATTTGATCAGATTCAATGATTGTATCTTCATCTATGTTACTGTTAGAAAATTCATTCTCCAAAGTTAGAAAATTATTAATATGATTGTCATTTACAAACACTTGTCAGTTCTTAAAATTGTCTGGTATAGCAGGTCCGTGTCTAATCTCAGCTATGAACTGATGATTAGGTTTGAAAGGTAATTTACATGTGCTAGCAAAAATTGCAAGACTATGAGCATGCAAATTTTCTTTTCTTGGTATTTTGGCAAGCTAAGCCTGTAGAAAAGTATTGAGAATCTCTACAACTGTTCCTCTATATTCTCTTAATCTGGGATATTTTGTCAGAAATTCACCATTGATCTGTTGAATGATTAAATCAAAATATCCTATGACAGATACTCTAATTGCCCCTAATTTTTTGACAAGTTTTAGCCCTAAAAAAAGAGCTTCATATTCTGCCATATTATTAGTGCATTTAAAGTTCAATTTGTAAGCATGGCCTTCAGCATGATCATTTTCAAGGTTGTGTATCCAAATTCCAGCTCCTGCTCCTAACTTATTAACTGAACCATCAAATTCTAAATGCCAAAGAATTTCATGTTCATAATTGGTATCAGGTGTTTCAGGAACTTTCTTAACTGTGAGATCTGATTTTTTACTTTCTTCTGGTTTTTCTTGGGTTTCTGATGTTTATTTTTCCTCAGAGATTTCTTGGATTTGAACATTAGATTTATTTGCAGTTTATTTTGGTTCTGTTGCTGGTATTTCTAGTTCAGTGGGAATATCAGATTCAACATTATAAAGAATAAATGAGTCCATATCAGAGTGTACTGAGTAGATGGGGAAATTTTCAGGTTTCTCCTGACTACTGACTACATATTTCATCAAGGTTTCTCTTTATAGTCTCTTAGGTTGGCCAAACACTGAAATAGTAGCATATGACATGTCTAATTGAAGAGATCCTCTGAGTTTAGCACCCCAAGATCTAGACAATAGCATCCCATATTTTGGAGGAATATATACTACTACTATATCCATTACAATGGTTTTCACAGGGTATTGAACCAATGTAACACACAAATCTTTAATTAGTCCTAAATATCTCACCTGACCTGAATCAAAATAAAAAATATCTTTGTATGGTCTGGTGATGTCTAGATTTAATCTTTCCATTACAACCTTGGGCATTAGATTGTGAGATGCCCCAGAATCAAGAATGGCATTATGAAGTATTTTATCATGTATATTCAAACTCACATAAAATGGAGGAGTTCCTCTGCTTTATGGTTTTCCATTTACTTCAGGGCCAAATAATAATCTAGGTTGATTATCAGAAACATTTACTGAATCATCACTTCCAGTAATATTCAGTGATCTATTAATCTAGCTTCTGTAGACATCATGTTTAGCTAATTCAGACAATGGAACATCTATCTTTAATTTTCCTACTTCAGTTTCCAGATTAAAAGGTTTCTCGGTCTGAGTCCTTGTATTTCAAACAGTTGGATTGTCTTTTTCTTCTATGTTTTCAGTATTTTTCTCCTTCTCAGGAGTGGGGTTGTGTGCTGAAGTTGTTTCCAAATCAACTTCTGGAGGTTCCTCTACATTTCCTTTGGGAGGAAGAGTATTGGAAAGTTGTCTGTTATTCAGTTGAGTATTGGATACATCTTCAATTATTGGGTTGGCAAGATTAGGATCTAATCTAGAAAGAATATTTACAGGGGTAGTATTAATTTTACCTTTGAGGGGCTGCTTTGTAGCTTTCTGTTTACTTGTTTCCGAGACATCAATTCTTCTGCTCCTCAAATTATATTGCTTGTGAACTTCGTAAATGGCTATAGGGCGGAAACATGAAGCTGGGTTACACTTTTGTGAGAATCGGGGGCAAAAAAAATTTTTCAGCAATAGTTCGGCCGAACATTTTATAAAGTAACATTTTCACACCTTCATTAAATTCAAATGATTCTCCTGACTGGGTTTGAAATTGCTTAAGAATATGAGCCTCTTGATCCTCTTGGGTCAAGAAAACTTCTGGTTCATTCTCGCGTTTAGTGAAATTGTTTATTTGAAAATCTTCAGTTGGTTCTTCAGAAGTTGAGCCTTCGACATAATTTTCCTGGAATGGGGGCCTAATATTTTTTTCAAGACCAGTTTTTCCAGTATTTTGATTTTGGTTCCTTCTGAAATTTGGATTTTTAACAGTATTGCTCGGTTGAACATCCCAAGGAGATTTATTCTTTTCAATTGTTTCTACTCTATCTCCTAGTCTTTCCATCCCTTTGATAATAGCATTGAGTTTCTTTTCAAAAGCTGTGGGTTCTTCATTTACAGGCATTCTTCTTTCAGCTCTGGCTCTAGCTCGTTTCTCTATCAGGTTAGCTGTAACAACCCCAATTTATGTGTTTGAATTTCAAAGCTAGACATTTGAACTTTAATCCTAAGGGGAGTGGACCCCAAAGGATAAGTATTTTGTGAATGTAATTAAATATTTAATTTGAGGAAATGAATAAAATGATTGTGTGCAG